>OZ005659.1:23041698-24241698 GCA_963930645.1 Salticus scenicus | reverse complement strand
GGTACAAAGTACAGATTAAAAGGAATCTTGTCTAGAAAGATAGTTCATGAAAGAATTTACAAAAAATATCGATTTTTTCATATCGAAAATGGCTTTTAGATACAGATTACCTATTGAGTATTCAACTAGTGGAGGTATCATATACAGAGAGATTTGAAAGATATTTATATAAAAAATTATGATGGGATTTCAAAAATAATATTTATGCAGATTTAAAAACTTCAATTAAAAAATGACAAGCGAAATTTATAATTTTATATATCGACAAATCTAACAGAAATTTTGCAATCATATGTAAAAAACATTATGCTCAAAGACTTTATGATAGCTATGTTAAGGAGAATTTTATTCTCCTTAAACAAAAAAAAAAAAAAAAAAAAAAAAAAAAACCAAGAAATCAGTAATAAATTAAAGGCATTTTATAAGAAATTAAAATTAAAACAAAACAGTCAAGATTTTCTGTATTTAGTTCTTGTCCCCAAATTTCATAAAACCCGCATTTCATTTAGAACAGTTACTTGTGGTTTTGGCTCATACACTAAACGCCAATAAGTCGTTATTGAATAAGCTAAATAATATGTTGTAGAAGAAAATATTGCTTCCTGAAAGTTTTCAATGAATTCCGAGTTTCGATGAATTTATACTTTTTGAGATATTCTAAACATAATACACCCATTTTTGGAAAATGACTACTTCTCTGATCGTGGGTATGGTGTGTCAGCAAAATTTCGTTTATGAGGTGTTGGCGTTGGGGATTAAGGCCAGTTGAATATTATAGGCATAGGTGTCTGGGCCTAAGGATGTAAATGCCCTCCAGCAGGTTTTTTTAAATGATCCTCACCCGCATTTGCGTCAGGTTTGGAGAAGAGCACAGAAAATGCCGAGTGGTTAGACCAACGAGTGCAACCTAAGATCGAACCCGGCACCTCACGTCTATCAGCTTTTGAGAGTAGATTCACTCGACCTTAGTTTACGAGAAGACGATAGTTTACGAGAAGTATACTGCTTACCTCGTCATCTGAGGATTTGTAAGAAATGCTTCAGGAATTAAACAAAGAAAGCAAACTCGGTGGATTAAAAATGAACCACAGTGCCTCAGTAAGACAAAAATTATGGCAAATTCCTTTGTTTCTTCACTGAAGGTATGGATTAATATGAATCACTATTGATATGGATAAGTTAATAACGATATGCCGTTCTACATATCTGAGACAAGTCCTTCCGATGAATAGAGGGCACCATGAAAGAAATTAACAGCCGAGTTAAACTTGCGTAGAGAGCATTCTGAAGAAATAGCGCTATATTCAAAAGCGATCTCCCAATTTCTTTGAAAAGAAAAGTTTTTCATCAGTGCATTTTACCTGCTTTAACTTATACTTTCAGAAACTTGGACATTAACATATAAAACAATACAAAAACATCAAACAACTCAGAGATGCATGTAGTGAAACATGTTAGGATTCACCTGAAGAGACAGAAAGCCAAACACTTGGATAATTAAGCAAACCAAAGTTAAGGATGTTATTTCTGGAGTTAAGAATTTAAAATGGAGTCACCTTGCGAGAAGAAATAATGATAGGCAGACGCCAAAGTCGTATTTTGCATTCTGAAAGATAAGAAAAGACCGAGGAAGGTACCACTGTGTCGTTGGAGCGATCAAATTGTGAAGTTTGGAAAAACATAATGGAGAAGAATTGTAGAAACAGGTCAAATTCACCTAGGCGAGGCCTTCATTCTGCTGTGTATTGATAAAGCCTGAAACTTACGATCATGTCGGGGCCGGTGAAAGTGTGGGTGAATTAGCACGGCGCTGTGCTTACTCAAAAAAGGTGGTCGAGATTCGATTACTGGGCGATACTAATTTTATTTAATTTAGGGGGGAAAAAAATAAAAATAAAAATTTTAACAAAGTACAGAAATAAGTAAATTTAAAAAGTAAATTAAGAAATGAACTATAAACTCTTATACTATTCGTTCTTCAATTTGAGACCAAAAAAAAAAAAAAAAAAAGAAAGAAAGAAAGAAAAAGAAGTTGAGTCTATTTTCAAGAGGGGTGATCGCTACGTCTGAGAGGAGTATTTCGCAAAATTTTATCTCTGGTGCATTTTTGTTTATTGATTTCACTTTTATTTTCGGTCTTTAATTTTCACCTTAAATTTGAATTGAATATCAGTATGTAAAATTTGATTCAAAATATCAGTACACATTTTTCATGTGACTTGTTCAAGAGGAAATAAAGTTTGTAGGTATTGTACTAAGATGATTTTGAATAAAGTTTCTTAAAATTCTGAGAGAAATTAGCGGAAAACGGCGAGATAATGATTCAGATAACGCTTCTTAGAAAACAGGCTACGAAAATTTCCGGGGTTTCTACTAAAACTTCTGAAAGGTTTTATCAAGGTCATTCAAACACCATGAAAGTCAGTTTCATATTTTATATTCATGCTACTATTTCCAATGCAACACTCCTCAAAATGCATATTTATATGAAAAATTTTCAATTTTGCTATGTTGATAAAATCTTAAATTATGAATAACATACGAAACTTTCCTATTATAATATTTGTAGTCAATCATGTTCAAACAAGTATCTTAAATGTTATTCTGAAGTTGTCTGATATATTTATGATCCTCAAAATGGACGTTTATGCTCAATTCTGCAGTATTCTGCCATTTATGCAAATCGTAAATTCCAAATAACTTACGATTTTTTTAAATTGGGAAAATCGTAATCTATGATATTTATACCAGTATCCTAAATAATATTTAAAAAGGGGTCGATATCTTTGCGATGAAAATATCACTCAAGATTGACGTTTATGTGAAATTTTGCCCTATTCTGCCATGTTAAGAAATTCGTAAATTTCCAATAACTTACGAAATGTTTATATTGGAAAATTCATAGTCATTATTATTTATGCCAGTGTCCTAAATAATATTTAAAAAGTAGTCTGAGATCTTTACGATGAAAATATCACTCAAGATTGACGTTTACGTGAAATTTTACCCTGTTCTGCCATGTTAAGAAATTCGAAAATTTCCAATAACTTACGAAATTTTTATATTGGGAAATTCATAGTCAATGATATTCATGCGAGTATCTTAAATAATATTTCAAAAGTAGTGTGACATCATTACGACGAAAATATTATAAATAATATTTTAAAACTGATCTGACTTCTATGCGTCATTTTTTTTTTTTTTTTTTTTTTTTTTTTGAGATACTGTGTAGTGTACACAGACTAACATACTAACACACTAACGGACTAACAAACTAACAGACACCCTACAGACGGACACCATGCAAGTTTTGTCATTTTTGGAATCCTCACCTGAAAACGTGTAAAAAAGTCAAAAAACGGAGGTCGAAAATTTTCACGATTACCGTACCTAGTATGATGGGGAACTAAAAATGTATAATATGTAATGAATAATAATGGGACAAATTTCTCCGTAAGTTAACATGAGCTTTCAATGACCTTGACTTTAACTAAACCTTAGTCCTAATTTACCCTAATTAATCCAAAGAGCCTTAATCCTAAATTTGATCCCAAAGAAAAGACAAAAAAAAAAAAAAAAAAAAAAGCATGTTTATGAAGGAACACCTAACGATGAATTTGACTATAGCGATATTAGACGAATAAATTGGTTCCTCTGTTGAGAAATACTTCATGTTGAATTATCGTGTTGTGTTTAAGGAGGAAAGGAAGAAATCGAATTTTTACAAATAATAATAATAATAATAATAATAATTTCAAAAATCAATAAAACACAAGGCGATTATGATAGAAAAATGAATTCAAATATCTTTAATAAATAGGCATAAAAAAAAACTTAACTTACCGGGAAGTACAGTGGTCATCCTCATTGATAAAACACCTCCTATAATACTACAACCATACAAAATCCCTGATGCGATCAGCCGAAGAAATAAAAACTAAATTATTTCGCAACAAAATACAATGCTAATTTTTCAGATGTGTTAAAAGTTGAATTATTAGAATTTATTAAATTAAATCCCCCTCCAATTAAAATTTACAAATTTGACTAACTGCTACAAAAACATGCACTTGATATACTCCGCCTCCTATCTAAGGCTGTTGGTAGTTAATTTTTTGGGAGGAGGTTCAAATTATAGTACACAATGTTAATTCTTTAGAATATAGTATAGATTGAAAATTTTAAACAAACTTGCACATTTCAGGGGAGGGGGGAGGTAGTGGGTCAACTACTAGCAAAATCGCATTTTGAAACGGCCCACCGGTGGCCGAGTGATTCTGCGCTCAAAGCTGGTAGACCTGAAGTGCCGGGTTCGATCCCAGGTCGCGCTCGTCGACCTAGCTGTTCGGTGTTTCCGTGGTTTTCTCCAAAACTTTTAAATATGTGCTAGTCTAGGAACCCTTAGAAAGACCGTCACGGAGGGCACTCCCCCTCAGGCCTATAGGACCTACAGCAGTCAATCGGCCTTATTCCCAAAATCCAATCTAATCCCACTTTAAAACTATTATTCTATATAACATAATTGTAGAGAAAATAACAAAGAATTTATTTCCAGTTGTTAAATATTCAAAAATTTTATCAATGATTATATTAGACAATGATAAAACTTTAAGAAATTTCCATTAACTGCTCAATTACTGGTCTGTTCACAATAATACAACAACTGAAACAGAGCAGCTATAAGCGATCATCATACATATCATGTTTTGTGAATTTATAATTTAAAGGATTTGAGACTTGAGCCTTCGTACATAATAATTCCAACTAATCTTTGCAAAACATTTTACTAATTATATATTACAACAAAAGAGTGTACACGCGCAGGAAAGGAAGTGTTGAAAGGGAATGAATACTTTATAGTAATTTGGGTTAATATTACAACTTTTCCATAAGAAAGCACTATCTGACTATCACTACCAGAAAACCGGTTAAAAACATCCACTTAAAAAATTATAATCATTCCGTACTTTATTTAAAAAAAAAAAAAAAAAAAAAAAAACCACCGTTGGATTTTCTTGTTGGGGAATAAGAACAAATGAAAAGTTTCATACACTTACAAGCGAAAATGAATGTGGATATGCAACTTTATAGGAGTATTTAATTTTTTAAACAATTATTTTTATAAAATCTCTTTTAATTTGTCGATTGTTGGTTGGGTTTTACGTCGCACTAGGGTTGCGCAATGGGCAATTGGTGATGGTCTGGGACTCGCCTCGAGAGGTGGTCCGGAGACATGCCATCATAATTTTGATCCTCCACGGAAGGGATGGCTCTCCCGCTTCGATGACTCACAGAGGTATAATTTTGATGGGAACATGGAGAACATTGACATGACAGATTTTACATGCACTAGTCACCATTAGTGTTCACAACAGTCTTTGGTCTACTTGAGAATCAAGCCCGCAATCATCCAATCAGGAGCCCGGCGCTCTACTGACTGGGCTACCGCGTCCCCCCCCCCCCCTACCTTAAAAAAAAAAAAAAAAACAATCAAAACGTCTAGTGAATAAAAATTAAATATCCGCAATTTATAGAAAAGCAAAAAATACTATTCGATTTTCTTGATCGGAGACAGTACTTGAAAATTTTAATTTACTTAAGATTGAAAATGAATGCAAGAATGTCTTAGAAATTAGACAATATCAATTGATCTTAGGTTTAAAATTTTAATAATAAGCCTTAAATTTTCTTTGGCTTTGCCTCATTCTTCAAAAGTAATTTCATCAAATTTTCAAGAAATAAAGTCGCTGAAATAAAGAATATATAAACATTGTCACAGATATTAACTTTATAATACTCGTAAGTAATTTTTTAAATATCTATTCGTATAAAATATCTTTTCATTTATTGAATTTTAAATGTAATTGCATTGTCTTTTTGGGAAAATAAGACAACTTTTCTATAATAAAGCACTTCCAGAAAACCAGTTAAAAACATTCATAGAAAAAAAAATCGAACTTTATAGAAAGGCGAAAACTACTCTTCAATTTTCTTGTTCGGGAATAACAATTCATAAAAAACTTCACATGCAAGTGAAAATTAATGAAAAAATATGCAAGAAAATTAGTCAGTTTTTAACTGATCTCAGCTTAAAAAAATCATAATATAATAAAAGCCTTTTCTTTATTTTGGTTATAGTTCCTCTGTCTGTGATCTAAAAAAAAAAAAATAAAATAAAATAATCCCTTTTCGGCAAGCTTAAAGGCAAAGGTAGATTCCTTTACGTTAATGTTTCAAAAGTAAAGAAATATTTCATATGCATTCATACATACTTAGCCAACGGCTTTGTTCCCACACATTGCATTATTTACGTCGGTATTCTGTTTTTAAGAAATGTAATTGTCAACTAGTACTATTCATTCTACTAAAAATTTCAGTCTAGATTTATTGATCAGTAAATGATTCAGTTTTTTAAAAATCCAAGTTTATAATCATTCAACAAATAGAAGACATAAAGATATACAATTTGGTGACAAAACTTGCGACTTAGGATTGAAATTTGTGAAAATTTGATAGTTGTTGACGAAATTTTTGACTTGGTGACGAAATTCGTTATTTGATGACAAAATTTCGCGAGCTCGGCGATGAAAAATTGTAGTTTTGACGTCATTATATTTTCTTCCCACGCAAAAACCTCATATTTGTTCACAGACCAATATCTTGTTCCCACAAGATAAAAAATCAAAGGAAGCTGTAACGTATTACTCTCAGTTTCAATCGTAAATTTTAAATTCTTGCGTAAACCGGCGTTCTAAACTATTCCCCACAAACGATATTTTTACCAAGACTAACGTATTATTTCAATTTTATATTTTTAAATAATTAATTAAAGCTGTTACCATGGTTTTTATATTTGCAGTGATCTTTTTCATTATCGTTTGCACGTGACGTAAGCATCAGGTTATAAATTTAAGAAATTAAAGCTATAGAAAAAGTCGGCTTCATCACAATTGTCGAAAAATCACTTTTTATCTTGTAACTTTTAAGCAATTGAAGTTATTGAAAAAGTTTAAATACAAAAGTTGTTCTTTACGATAAGGCGGTAATTCGCCTGATTTGAAGTATTTTCCTATTTTCAATATTAAAGAAATTATGGGCAAATGAAAATTCCCATCCCCCACCATTTCCACCCCCTTTGAGCTGGATGCCTCATCTACGAACTCGACCGAGATTTTTA
Source organism: Salticus scenicus (assembly GCA_963930645.1). Classification (NCBI taxonomy): domain Eukaryota; kingdom Metazoa; phylum Arthropoda; class Arachnida; order Araneae; family Salticidae; genus Salticus; species Salticus scenicus. The sequence continues at coordinate 24,234,521 of OZ005659.1, read as the reverse complement.
TTGTCCTGACAACATATCCGGAGCTGGTTTAATTTAAGTAAAAATTACTCCAGTATTGAAAAATGTATATGAAGTACCCCTACGTGCACGTAAAGCATCACCTCTCTACTCTTTTTCGCAATTTATCTACCTGAGAAGCTGTTATATCCGTTTTGTTGTAGATTAGTCAATGTTTTTATTCTTACCTTTAAGATGATTTCTTTTCTTTTCTTTTCTTTTTCTTTTTTTTTTTTTTTTTTTTTTTTATACTACATTTTTGAGTTGTGGCACTTATCTTGCTGGGGTTACTTAATGTGTATACTGTAATAACGTTTTATTTAAATTCACTAAAATATTTATCCATGTTCTCTGTAAATTTACAATAATTCTTAGTTAAAAGTAAGTAATCGAAATTATCAATTTTTATTATGTATTTTTATTTATTTTGTTTATTTAACTTCTCCAAAAAAAAAAAAAAAAGCATTCTTAGTTACAAACATAGTCTCCTCAATAATTAATTATAGTCATTAAAATTTATATAAAATAGATTTTTTAATATCTCCATTTACTTTATCTGTAATTTTCGATAAATAACTAAAGACAAATGATTATCAGTAGTTTTTCTTTTGAAATTTTTATTAGTGTAGATATCGATAATTGATTAAAAGTGTAATTATTGATATATTTTTTCAAGCATTTCTGTATATTTGATTCAAAATACTGCAATAGAAATTATTTTCAGTAAACTTTGCAGCTATGTCATTGTAATAACCGTGTGTGTTGCATTAACTACAATATAAACCAAGAAAAAAAAAAAAAAAGAAAGAAAGAAAGAAAAGATAAAAGTTCTTAAAAAGTAAATTTTCCGAAAATTGTCCACCTTTGATTGCAAAAGAATTGTGTTATTCTACTCGACTTTATAATACTGACACTGGAAACAAAAATCAAAATAGTAATTTTACTTACTTAATTGCAGAATTTTATGAATAAGATGACCCAGAAGACGAAAATTTATTTTTTCCATTTATTGTTCAATTTTCTATTATTATTATTTTCACGTGCAGCGTAATATTTCATACATTTCACTCAATATGACAAAATTATTTATTTTAAAATTTAATAGAAATATAGCCATGCTTAAATATTAATATATCTTAAATAAATAAATGAATAAATAAATATTTTTAAGTTAATAATATGCTGTTTTATGTTATGCTTAATTTTCTTAATGAGAATTATATTTCCTTAAATTTCTTTCAAAACAATCTTAGATAAAAATGAAAAATTTTAGGAATTAAACATATTAGAACTTATAAAAAAGAATTCGAAGAAAAATGAGTTTAAAGTTTTAAGCAAAACTTGCACAAAATATTAAAATCACGTCTTTTGATTTAATTCTGGCATAGGTGTCTGCTTAACTGGGTCAGCGGGGGCGGTCACCATAGCTTTTTTTTATTTTTTTATTTATTTTATTTTATTTTTATTTTTTCACGGGGGCGAAAATATATGTTTGCCTGGATGCTTCAAACTTCCAACAGGTCGAAATTTCAAACGCGAAAATTAGTTTGATCATATATTTGAATTTTACAGTACATCGTTTTTTATTTATTTTATTTATTTATTTTTTCTTCTCTCTCTTTCTTTACTGATGGGTTACTAGCAGGATCTACTGTACTTCATACAATTCCCATTTGGCAAGAGAAAAGCTAAACGACCTGTCCTATATAGACTAAAGATAGGTTGAGGCAGAAAAGCTATTGTTCACGGTCAAGGCGGTTTGGAGTATGGGTGCAACTTTCGGGAATTCTATTCTCAAGAAAAGTGATACCGGCAGAAAAGCTTTTGTTCATTCAGTTCAGCCCATAGCACAAAAATTTCATGCTGAAAGTTTCTTTTAAATGGGTTAGTAAGGCGGAAGATACTAATATTTTAAAAGAAGCAAACTTTTAATGCTATTAAAAATACAGATATTTAATTAAATATTTCTCTTTAATTTAAATTTTTCTGTATTTGTTTGTCCATTATTTATTTATTTATTTATTACCCACTGTTTGAGTCCAATTAATATCAGTATTCAATTTTACACACGAAAAGAGAAGAGGAATTTGTTTGTTCGTTGAAGGAGTTAAGGTCAATTGACTACACTTGGTTCTAGGCCTATAGGTGGAACGCGCTCCATGAGAATCTTCCTAAGGAGTCCTAACCCGTATTTACACTAGTTTCGGAGAAAGCCACAGAAAACTCCGAACGGCCAGGTCGACGAGTGCGACCTGGGAAACGCGGTGCTTCTCGTCTACTAGCTTTGTTCTCAGAACTGATTGACCACTGATGAGGCCGAGAAGGGGAAGGAGTTGTCAAAAAGGATAATTAATAGGATAAAAACTGCTGTTTTAGAAGCCCAGATCTCATTATTAATATTACTTCAGCAAACAAGTAAATACGGTCATTTCTACAAGATGATTTAGATGTCAATTTATGAAATTAATAAATATATTGGAAAAAGTAATAAAAATCTTTAATATCTAAGTTTACTGAAATACTCTTAATACGTATATTAAATTGTTTACATGTAATTATCTATGTAAACAATTTCAGTTATCGATTCTCTGTTCTTATATATTTTCGATGTAAATAACAGTATCGGCATTTTTAAAGAAATTTTAATAAGAAATCTCTTTATAAATGAAATAAAAGGACACGGCACAAAGAGTCCTGTTTTGGAAAGTTCTAAAGAATGTTCTGAAAAAAATCCTTTGAAAATTATCGTGAAAAAAAAAAAAAAAAAAAAAAAAAAAGAAAAGAAATAAAGAAAATTTTCAGCTTTAACAACATAAAATGTACTTTAAGAGTAAAACTTTTATGTTTTGAAAATAAAGACGTAATAAAATGTATGATTAATTTGTGCCCCCCCCCCCCCCCACTTTTTTTTGTGTATGTGTGTCTATCTATATATAAGAAGAGCGTATTCAATTTGTGGAAAATTTCGACCGTTGATATAGTTACACGTCTTAAGACGTTTTGAACACGATATGATTATCGATATGACTATTTTTAGAAAATATCTGTGTGTTTCTCTCTCTGTGTGTATTTGGTCGGTTGTATCCAGAACCAATGGACGAATTTAACTGAATTTTGATTTAAACTAAAGCTGATTACGTTTGATAATCAGTCGCCTAACAGTTGACGCTGTCATCGTCTATTTTATGTTAGTTTTTTTTTTCATAACTTTTAAAATCACAGTATAGGAAAAATTTAATTTATATACCAAAATTGATTTTCTCTGTTCAAATTAAAAATATATATTTGATAGTAATAGTTAGAATACCAAGAAAATTTTTCTTTATGTATATCTTTATTCTATCCCCTACCCTTTCTCTCCGGTATGTAGATTTTAAAATCGAAAAAAAAAGTCACCGGAAATGAATTTTGGTGGTCTTCATAAATGAAATACAGCTTTTTAATAACTTTTAGTGGCATTATGTTTCTTCTATTTTTAAAATTGTTTTTTTCCTTTTAAATGATTCTTTTTCTGTTTCATTTATGTATATATGAATTATTTTTAACATATCGCAGGAAAAAATGAAAAATTCAATATTCTACTATGTGTAAGGAGTATAAATATTTGCATAGAACACAATGCTATGGAATACTTTTGGGTGCCCCTATGTACAAATAAGTAGAAGTATACACTCCATTTTCAATAAGGAACATGCTATAGTGAACTTGAATAACATATATCAGTTTCAAGAATTTCCATGAATATTTATGGTAGTTGGTGCACGGACAGACAGACGGATCAACAGACGAACAGACAGACCCAAACCGAAGTCAATAACAGTTTTCAGGGCTGAAAGTATTCCTATATTTCCTATTTTTCTTATATATTTCAAAAAATCATGAAAAATGCCCTATATTTTCCTATAGTTTATAATTCTTTACATTTTCCCTATATTTCACAAAAATTTTCCTACATTTCCTATATTCTGGTACTTCAGTTTAAGTTCTTCTTTACTTATTTTCTGCTTTCCCTGCTAGGCATAAAAATAATTCATAATTCCATTACCATTTCAATATTAATTTTCACTTATTATTATTATTATTATTATTATTATTGTGGAAGTATGGGAAAGTTGGGGGGGGGGGGGGGGGCACAATTCATTAAATAGGTACTACATGTAGTTAACTAACATGTAGTTAAATTGAAGGTTCATGATTTTTCTTTCTTTTTGATTTTTTGAGCATTATGATGTAAAAGAGGTGTCATTATTTTGAATATAATATGTGGATTCATGTTAAATGATATAAACTGGTATGAAAGTTAGACAAGCAAGAGATGGTAAATTTGGAAATATGTTCTTTTCTAAATAATATAAAAAGTAAACAGTAATATATCAGTACATTCATTTTATCTGTTAAATTAGATGAGATTAAATTAGGGTGTTTTGTTTACGAAGTCATTTAATCATTCCGAGATTACAAAATAATGTTAGAGAAAGTTCGTTTTTACTCAACCTCTCAATCTTCTCTTGAAATTATGTTCCTACTTTTGTGTGAAAAATATTCCTATATTTTCCTGTTTGATTGCTTTGACCCCTGAGTTTTTAACCTTCTTTGTAAACTGTTAATAACATTCATCAAGTAATTCCAGTGCGTTAAATTCATTATCGCAGTTAGAGAGTTTGAACATCGCATTTAGGATATAGTACCTAAAATTCGAAAAAAAAAAGAAATCCTAAATGCGACGCGGGTATATTTTTTCATAAATTAAAGACAATTTTTTAATTTCTTGAAAAGAAATGACCCAAACACAAGTTCAGAGTTAAGCGTATAATGTTCAACTCTTTTTTCTTTCTTTTCATATTTATTTATTTACTAAAATATCATAAATTTCCTAAATGCAATAAACTTACCAAAAATCAGGTCACATTTGGGATTTGGGCACAATGATCTTAAAAAAAAATAAAAAATAAAAATCTACATTTTTGTCATATATTTACTCCGTTATTTTGTTTTATTTATTTATTTATTTAATTTTTCAATGATTTATTGATAAATTTCACTAATTTTTTGCTTTCTTAAATTTTTCTGTAATTATCTTTATTTGACCTTTGATCTCTCGGAGGATTTTGGGAAAGTCGAACGCCTGCCATTATCGACCAACTAAAACCTATTAAATCACGATGGCATCTGCTCCTTCTTCTAAATATTATTATCTTATTATTTTCTGTTATAGTATGTTCAGATTTCTTATGTATGATGCCATATATAAATGTCTCAGAAATAACTCATTTTTTATTATCTTGCTACTATAATTCCTGTTGATATAGTCGTTCTATGGAAAATTTTAAACTTATCTTTTTGAATATATTTTGCTCTGCATAGAACTTCCCTTCAGTATGTAATAATTTATTGATTATTCATGGTGCTTAGCGTAAGATTATAAAAATAAGGAATATAACAGTATCCGAATTCGAAACTCTGCAAAATATAAAAGAATAAAGGCGTTTAGGTTTTTCCGTAGTTTTCTTCGAAACTTGTGTAATTCCGAACTAAATACCGTTAAAAATCCTTTGTACGAAATATTAACCAAGTATCGGAACTTGTAACTCTGCAAAATTTAAAAGTATAAAGGCGTTTTGGGTTTTCCGTAGTTACAGAATTTGAACGGCTTATATCAGTTTAAAAGTCCGCAATAAAAAGTACTTTAAAATATTTTTGGAATGATATATTATAAGCAATTTAATCATAATTAGTATTGGAGATTGTGAAATTTTATTATATTAAAGCGCTATCTGGGTGACTGATTTGCGAGATCTGCTCTTCAATTTCAATTCAAATAAGTTTTAAAGTAATATATTATTTTTGAAACTATGTTAAATAGAAGCTACAAAAATAATATAAGCATTCCTATAATAAGATTTATCTGATTTTCCTGTGGTTTTTGGGGAAACTTGCAAAAATCCAATCTGAATAGCGTTAAAAATTCTTAATGGAAAATATGAACTGAGTATCGGAATTCGAAAGTCTGTAAAATTCAAAAGAATAAAGACGTTCCGTAGTTTGTTCGTAGTTTTCCCCGGACCCGAAACACCCGTACGAAATTTGAACACCGTTCAATTTGTCGGATCTTAAAACTTAATAATACCAATTTTAAATGCTCTAACACTATTTCTACAGCAGCCCCTTCGCATTCCTTTCCCGTCTCGCCTAATAATTTTACACTTGAAAATATCTGCAATCGGTTTCTCGGGTCTTAAAATCTAATAATGCCAATTGTCAACTCTCTAACTCCATTTCTACATTTTTGTCCCTTCACCCCTCCCCTTTCTGTCCCTCCTAATAATTTTACACTTTCAAAAATATTCGCAATCGATTTATCGGGCCTTAAAACTTAATTATATCAATTTTAAACGCTGTAACTGTTGTTCTACATTTTTGCCCTTTCGCCTGCTTCTCCCCCCCCCCCCCCTCCTTCAAGACACTCCTAATAATTTTAAACTTTTAAAAATATTCATAATCGAATTATCGGGCATTAAAACCAGGTAATAGTAATTTCAACGGTACATCTCAATTTAAAACTAGTTGGCATAGATGGACTCCGCTGAGTTACCCACCATATATATGTTCTCATAAATTTCTAGTGTGAGACATATTATAGCATATTAAGAGAAATGAATTTGATCAAACGTTTGACAAAGTGACAGAATAATATCCCCGCCTAATAGGCTATCCACCGTTCACTTCAATTTGTTTATCTTATTCTAATCTATTAATTTATTTTATTAGGGTCAGTTTCGTAGTTTAGTTTTCATGCTACTATTTCCAATGCAAGAATCCACAAAATTCCTATTTATATGAAAATTTTTTAATTTTGCTATGTTGATAAAATCTTAAATTACGAATAATTTACGAAATTTTTCTGTTAGAATATTTGTAGTCAATCATGTTCAAACAAGTATCATAAATGTTTTTTGAATTTGTCTGATATATTTATGATCCTCAAAATGGACTTTTATGCTCAATTTTGCCTTATTCTGCCGTGTTAGGTAAATCGTAAAGTCCAAATAACTTACGATTTTTTTAATTGGAAAATTCATCGCCTTTAAATGTTTAAATTGCGTTTTTATCTCTTAGTTATATATATGTATATTCGAAAAGATAAAACAAAAAAAGAATTGTGACCAAATATAGAAAACTGTAGAAAAAATAAATAAATAAAATTCTTAAATAAATAAATAAATAATAATAAAATTAATTAATTAATTAATTAAAAATGATGTTGAAAAGGTGTTAGGTCCCCTTAAACGTACGGGGCTAAGGTACAATTATATTGACATGGATTTCTTAAAATAGTGATTTTCCTTCTGTAAAAGAATAAAATTTAATTAAAGACTATATAGTTAACGGAAAAACGGTAACGGAAAGAATGGTATCCTTGAACATCGGAAACTTCCTGTAAATATAGTAATAAATATCATTTTTGTATATATGCCTTTTCGTATATATATCAGTAGAGAAAAATCCTTAGACCAATTTTCGGTCTTTCATTTACATTCCCTTTCCACCCTTCAAATGAAATAATAATAATACTGTTTACTTTCTTTCGAGAAGTGTTGTGCATTTTCCCGTTACAGTTTCTTTTGCATTGATTACTCTCTTTGTATTAAATTTATGAACATTTACCACAAAATAATAATAATAATAATAATAATAATATTAATAATAATAAATAAACAAATAAACAAACAAATCTAATAATAATTGTTTTCTATTTTCATATAAGGAAGTATTGGATTCGTAAAAATTTTCTACTTCCGGTTTCGAACGGATTTACACATTTTGAGATGACGTGAACATAATTTACCATTTAAACTAGTATGAGGTAGGAAGCCTTTATTATCATATTATGAATATATAGGCTCCCTACTCTCCCCCCACCCCTCGCTTTCAACCGGTTATAAGCAATAAATCTCACCCCCGTACTGACAACCTAAAATCGGCTGCTAAGAATTGTGGTATTGGAACGCGCAATTTGAATCATTTTATGATAAAACTCTAAAAATGAATGAAACTCTATAATTAATAATAATAATAATAATTAAAAAAAAAAAAAAATACAATTTTGTATTTTGTATTGCTTAGCTGGCTGGCTCTTCTTTCAAAAGTTGACCCGTCCAGCTGAACTTCTAAATCCATAGCAGCTGTTGGGAGATAGCGTTTTTAACTACTTCACAAAAGAAGCGTCGTTTGGACAAACCGCTCCTGCATTTCAAAGCAATCTTTCATTCGTAAGAAAATTCCGCGTCGCGTGTGGTAATGTTGAGATATTTACAAGCCACATTATAGGAGTTCTTAAAAACGAAACGAAATGTTATTCAATTAGATCTCGATGTTTTCAAAGCTTTAACTTGATATTTTTTGTTGGGTAATTCTTCAGGAACACATCAATTGCGTTTACGTTAATCCCCCCTATTGTTAAAAATGCATCAATTGCGCTCGCGAGAAAAATTACTAAAAACGTTCATTGTCACCCTCCCCTCCCCCTTGTATACCGGAAGGTAAAAAATGATAATTTCTAGAAAGGAAAGAATTATTTGCTTACTTTATTGTCACTATCATATCGTTTCTACAAAATATAATCCTCACTGGTCCACGTTAGAGACATATTATACAGATATTAAACTATTAATCTCACGTGGAAATACCGAATATGTTTACTTATCAAGATGTTTCATTTAGTATTCTGTATTATTAACACAAATATTAATTATTTATTTTCATTTAACCCATTAGGCGTCAAAGCTCCCGCTGTGGGAACAATTTTTTAAGATTTTTTTCCCCTGCAAGTAATTAGGATAAATATATTTTTTCTTTTTTACAATAAATATTAAAATTCCCAGCTTCGTTTTTTTTTTTTTTTTTTTTCCCAATTATTCAAACAAAAATGTTTGTTTTTCTGCAAAACATCAGCGACGAAAAAATAATCAAGAAAAATAACTAATTCGAGTACAGGGGTTTAAAACCTTGGATATGAAATAAAACAATTATTTTCTTAAATTATAACAAACAGGGATCAAGAAAACTAATTAAAGAGGATTTTGCCTTTTTTTCAACATTTGTTCTACCCCAATTAGGAGTCACCCATTTGAAAACATGTCATATCTTCTAACAAAATATTTTTTTTTTTTTTTTTTTTTTTTTTAAGTATATATGATTAGAAATGCGCATTGAAACCCATTTATAAATTTTCAGTGGAATTCATATAGCGGCGTTTAATGGGTTAACAAATATAATAAGCAAAATAATTCATACGAGTAAAATGATGTAATCCAAAAGTCACATTAAAAAAAAAAAAAAAAAAAAAAAAAGAACATTATTCAAAAAGTATTGACTCTAACTCTATGCGGTTTTCACTGAAAAGTATAGAACAGCATGGAATTTTTTTTTACATATACAAGAAAAACTTAGTTATACTTTGCACCAATATATCGCGCAGTATTCACAGTATCCTCTTACATTTTAAACAGATCCGCCTGATCAAATGGCGCCATATTGCGAATACTGAAGTTTTATTAAGGAGAATTTCTAATGTTGAACGACTGACAATCATACTAATGATTGACGACCGTTACATTGAACATTTACAGTCTAGTTACTTTGTTGAATGTATTGCGTCACAATAAGAAAGAACTTTTAAAATTAAAGCGTCACCTAATAAAGGAAATTTAAGCTGATTCGCTAATAAATCTTTTGTTACCTAAAATATGCGTATGCATTATGCATAAATTAAATAAAAAGACTTTTTAGTTGTGGCATCAGCTGGCACTCGACAATATGTTTGCGTCTTAAAAAGTTCGCTTTTGTACAAAATTTTACATTATGCCGTTATCGTACCTAAAGATTGTTCTACCGTTCTCTGTACTTAGGGTTTAGGAGGGACTAAAACCTACGAACGCAATTGATATTTTTATGCTTTTGGGGAGGAAATATGCTTTGGACGCAATTGATGCGTTTGATTTTTTTTCCTTTTTTTTTGGGGGGGGGGGGATTTGATCTAGGCGCAACTGATACCTATGAGGATGAAAACCCTGAGCGCAATTGAGTAGTACCTCCTATTCTTAAGCGCAGCTGAATAACATATATATAACCTTTATATATAAATAAAGAACTTCGTCGATAAACGGTATAGTTTCGAAATAAAATTATATTTATAAATCTTTCATTTGTATCAACATATGATAATTGTTTGTTTAAAACTGCAGGGTTTTTCTCAGAGTGGTTGATTTAAGAAAATTATAAATCATATATGAAATTTCCAATATTTATAAAGCCTTGCGCCCTGGCATAGTCAATCAGTCTTAAATCCTACAGCCAACCAACCAACCAATACTTATAACAATATACTCATTTATATTTACTATTTTATATATTTTTCTTATGTAATGGAATCTCTGCATTTCCTTTTCTTTCCGAGAATCAAAAATGGGAGTCCTCGCAATACCGATGTGAAAACGAGTTTCGGTCTGCATTTCGTAGGGTACAAAAACGCAAATACACACACATAGTATATATATTAACTGAAAATTTGGTTAATTTTTTTTTTTATTATTATATGTAATTTTATATTTATTTATTTTTCCAGAACACACTGAAATGATAGTTAAAAACTATGGATCTTCAAATTTTCCTTTTTTCGAATCCCATTAATACATGACGTAAAAAGAGAAAAAAACTGCCTACAGAAATCCACGCATCATTCCATTCCGAGGACCAACTGTGGTCCTCGCAATGTTAATGTGTGAACGAGTTTCGGTCTGCACTTGGTAGGGTAAACAAACAAAAATAAACCTACACATAAATAATTGTTGAAAATTTGGTTCAAAAGCTTTTTTAATTCTAATTTTATTTTATTTTATTTATTTATTTATTTTTCTTATGGACAATTTGGAGTGATATTTTAAAAATTTTGAGCAGGTAATTCTCCATCTTACAAATTATATTAATAAATTAGGGAAAAAATAATATGGCTGCCTTTATATATAAGTAAAGAATTTCGTCGATAAATGGTATTGTTTAGAAATAATATTACATCTATAAATCTTTCATTTGTATCAACATATAAGAATTGTTTATTTAAAACTGCAGGATTTTTCTCAAACAGTGGTTGATTTCAGAAAATTATAAATCATATATGGAATCACCAATATTTATAAAGCCTTGGACTTTGGACCCTAGCATAGTCAATCAGCCTTAAATCTTACAACAAACCAACCAATCAATACTTATAAAAATATACTCATCTATATTTATTATTTTATATATTTTTCCTATGTAATGGAATCTCTGCATCTCCTTTTCTTTCCGAGGATCAAAAATGGGGGTCCTCGCAATACCGATGTGAAAACGGGTTTCGGTCTGCATTTCGTAGGGTAAACAAACGCAAATACACACACATAGTATATATATTAACTGAAAATTTGGTTCAATTTTTTTTTAATTGTATGTAATTTTATATTTATTTATTTTTCCAGAACACACTGAAATGATAGTTGAAAATTATGGAGCTTCAAATTTTCCTTTTTTCGAATCGTATTAATAAGTGACGTAAAAAGAAGAAAAAAGCTGCCTGCAGAAATCCACGAATTCATACTTTCCGAGGACCAACTGTGGTCCTCGCAATGTTAATGTGTGAACGAGTTTCGGTCTGCACTTGGTAGGGTAAACAAACAAAAATAAACCTACACTTAAATAATTGTTGAAATTTTGTTCATAAGCTTTTTTAATTCTAATTTTATTTATTTATTTTCTTCTGGACAATTTGGAGTGATATTTTAAAAATTTTGAGCAGGTAATTCTCCATCTGACAAATCATATTAATAAATTAAGGAAAAAATAATACGGCTGCCTTTATATATAAATAAAGAACTTCGTCGATAAACGGTATAGTTTAGAAATAAAATTATATTTATAAATCTTTCATTTGTATCAACATATGATAATTGTTTGTTTAAAACTGCAGGATTTTTCTCAGAGTGGTTGATTTAAGAAAATTATAAATCATATATGAAATTTCCAATATTTATAAAGCCTTGGGCCCTAGCATAGTCAATCAGCCTTAAATCCTACAACCAACCAATACTTATAACAATATACTCAATTATATTTAATATTTTATATATTTTTCCTATGTAATGGAATCTCTGCATCTCCTTTTCTTTCCGAGGATCAAAAATGGGGGTCCTCGCAATACCGATGTGAAAACGGGTTTCGGTCTGCATTTCGTAGGGTAAACAAACGCAAATACACACACATAGTATATATATTAACTGAAAATTTGGTTATTATTTTTTTTTTCTATTGTATGTAATTTTATATATTTTTTTTTTCCAGAACACTCTGAAATGATAGTTAAAAATTATAGAGGTTCAAATTTTCCTTTTTACGAATCGTATTAATACATGACGTAAAAAGAGAAAAAAAACTGCCTGCAGAAATCCACACATCATTCCATTCCGAGGACCTACTGTGGTCCTCACAATGTTAATGTGTGAACGAGTTTCGGTCTTCACTTGGTAGGGTAAACAAACAAAAATAAACCTACACATAAATAATTGTTGAAATTTGGTTCAAAAGGTTTTTTAATTCTAATTTTATTTATTTATTTATTTATTTTCTTCTGGACAATTTGGAGTGATATTTTAAAAATTTTGAGCAGGTAATTCTCCATCTGACAAATCATATTAATAAATTAAGGAAAAAATAATACTGCTGCCTTTATATATAAATAAAGAACTTCGTCGATAAACGGTACAGTTTAGAAATAAAATTATATTTATAAATCTTTCATTTGTATCAACATATGATAATTGTTTGTTTAAAACTGCAGGATTTTTCTCATAATGGTTGATTTAAGAAAATTATAAATCATATATGAAATTTCCAATATTTATAAAGCCTTGGGCCCTAGCATAGTCAATCAGCCTTAAATCCTACAACCAACCAATACTTATAACAATATACTCAATTATATTTAATATTTTATATATTTTTCCTATGTAATGGAATCTCTGCATCTCCTTTTCTTTCCGAGGATCAAAAATGGGGGTCCTCGCAATACCGATGTGAAAACGGGTTTCGGTCTGCATTTCGTAGGGTAAACAAACGCAAATACACACACATAGTATATATATTAACTGAAAATTTGGATAATTTTTTTTTTCTATTGTATGTAATTTTATATTTATTTATTTTTGCAGAACACACTGAAATGATAGTTAATAATTTTGGAGAGGTTCAAATTTTCCTTTTTTCGAATCGTATTAATACATGACGTAAAAAGAGAAAAAAACTGCCTACAGAAATCCACACATCATTCCATTCCGAGGACCAACTGTGGTCCTCGCAATGTTAATGTGTGAAGGAGTTTCGGTCTGCAATTGGTAGGGTAAACAAATAAAAATAAACCTACACATAAATAATTGTTGAAAATTTGGTTCAAAAGCTTTTTTAATTCTAATTTTATTTATTTATTTATTTATTATTATTGTTATTTTTTTTTCTGGACAATTTGGAGTGATATTTAAGAAATTTTGAGCAGGTAATTCTCCATCTTACAAATCATATTAATAAATTAGGGAAAAAATAATATGGCTGCCTTTATATATAAGTAAAGAACTTCGTCGATAAATGGTATAGTTTAGAAATAAAATTACATCTATAAATCTTTCATTTGTATCAACATATGAGAATTGTTTATTTAAAACTGCAGGATTTTTCTCAAACTGTGTTTGATTTCAGAAAATTATAAATCAGATATGGAATCACCAATATTTATAAAGCCTTGGACCTTGCACCCTAGCATAGTCAATCAGCCTTTAATCTTACAACCAACCAACCAATCAATACTTATAAAAATATACTCATCTATATTTATTATTTTATATATTTTTCCTATGTAATGGAATCTCTGCATCTCCTTTTCTTTCCGAGGATCAAAAATGGGGGTCCTCGCAATACCGATGTGAAAACGGGTTTTGGTCTGCATTTCGTAGGGAAAACAAACGCAAATACACACACATAGTATATATATTAACTGAAAATTTGGTTCAATTTTTTTTTAATTGTATGTAATTTTATATTTATTTATTTTTCCAGAACACACTGAAATGATAGTTAAAAATTATGAAGCTTCAAATTTTCCTTTTTTCGAATCGTATTAATACATGACGTAAAAAGAGAAAAAAAAAAACTGCCTACGGAAATTCACACATCATTCCATTCCGAGGACCAACTGTGGTCCTCGCAATGTTAATGTGTGAACGAGTTTCGGTCTGCACTTGGTAGGGTAAACAAACAAAAATAAACCTACACATAAATAATTGTTGAAAATTTGGTTCAAAAGCTTTTTTTAATTCTAATTTCTTTCTTTCTTTTTTTCTTTGTATTTTTTTTTTTTATCTAATGATTTTTTTTTTTTTCCTATGATATATTAAAATTTTTGGGCTGGCCTCTTACCCTCTTCGAAACCATATTAATACATTTAAAAAAAAAAAAAAAAAAAAAAAAAAAAAAAAAAAAAAGTCTTTTATATGTAATTAAAGTACTTCCTCAAAAAAAATGGTTTCATTTTGAAATAAAATAAAATAAAAAATAATAATAATAAATCTTCCGCTTACAAATATTGTATGAGAATTGTCTCTTTAAATTTGCAGGATTTTTCTCAAAAAGTGGTTGATTAAAAAAAAAAAAAAAAAAAAAAAAAAAAAAAAAAAAAATTATAAATCATTTATGGTATTTCAAATATTTTGTAAAAAATATAATCATCTATCTATCTCTCTCTCTCTCTATATATATATATATATTACATTTCATATTTTATAATACATATACTTATCCTATCTATAGAGTTCAACGCATTCTCCTTTCTTTCCGAGGACCTGAAATTTTGTCCTCGCAATGTCGATGTCTAATCGAATTTCGGTCTGCAGTTGGTAGGATAAACAAACGCAAATATACACGCACGCATACATAATAAACAAATTTCAGACCTTGCGGATCTCTCACTCCCAATTAAATTGCCCATCTGGCAATCTGCCTTTTTTTACATTCTTCTATATGTAATATAGAGAAAGTATTGGATTCGCGAAAATTTTCGAGCTCCGTTTTTTGATGGATTTACACATTTTGGGATGTCCAAAACACGAATTGATAGATTTTTAAAAATGTCTGTCTGTCTGTATCACTTTTTTGTGGACGCTTTATCTCACAAACCAATGAATGAAATTTAACCAAACTTGGTATTTAGTTGCACCCTGACATAAACTGGAGCTGATTATAGTTGAGGATGAATCGCTCAACAGGTGGCGCAGTGATCGCATTTTTTGTAAACTTTTAACATGGCAGTATAGGACAAAATTTCGTATAAATGTGCATAATTAGAGTTATATAAAACGTGTGACAATAAAATCAATATGAATTATTGATAATAGTAGTAGTTAACTAGGAAAAAAAATTGTGCATGTGGTTCCCCCATCGGTTCCCCCCTGGGAGGAAGTACCCACCCCCGGGTGGGAGTAAAGTTTCAACATGGGTATCTTTCGAAAGGTCACGTCAATACCTTTAAAAGGAATGGTTGAACTATAAATCTGTGATAATTTAAAACAAAGTTATCGATTTTTTTTACTTTTAATGAAAAAAACTTTTTTTTTTTTTACGAAATTTAACTAAACTTGGTATTTAGGTGGTCCCCGACATAAACTGGTGCTGATTACAATTGGGGATCAATCACTGTACAGGTGGCGCTGCGATCGCATTTTTTCTAAATTTTTAACATGGCAGTATAGGACAAAATGTCGTATAAATGTATATTCAGTTATTTTTAACTTGTGATTGCAAAATTAATATGAATTATTGATAATAATAGTAGTTAACTAGGAAAAAAAAATTGTGTATGTGGGGGCATCGCTTCCACCCTGGGGTGGGGGGGGGATAAATTTTCAAGATGGGTATAGTTCGAAAGATCTCGCCAATACCTTTAAAACGAATGGCTGAACTATAAATCTGTGATAATTTAAAACAAAGTTATCGATTTTTTTTACTTTTAATGAAAAACACTTTGATTTTTTTTTTTTAACGAAATTTAACTAAACTTGGTATTTAGGTGGTCCCCTACATAAACTGGTGCTGATTACATTTGGGGATCAATCACTCAACAGGTGGCGCTGTGATCGCATTTTTTCTAAATTTTTAACATTTCAGTATAGGACAAAATTTCGTATAAATGTGTATAATCAGTTATTTTTAACTTGTGATTGCAAAATTAATGTGAATCATTGATAATAGTAGTAGTTAACTAGGAAAAAAAAATTGTGTATGTGTGGGCATCGCTTCCACCCTGGGGGGGAAGTACCCCCCGGGGAGGTAAATTTTCAAGATGGGTATAGTTCGATTGATCTCGCCAATACCTTTAAAACGAATGCCTGAACTATAAATCTGTGATAATTTAAAACAAAGTTATCGATTTTTTTTTTTTTTTTTTTTTTTTTTTTAAATATTGTTACTGAGTGAATATGTATAGGAAAATATAGAAGAAAGTCTTGTGGTGGCCACAACATACTAGTTTTAGTTGCGATATTTTCGGCCACTAAATGCTCTTATTCATCATAAGGTAAAATAATGTTTAAAAAATAAAAATATAGATGTTTGATACTTATCATGCTTATCATAATATTTCTTTTAAAATATCGTTTTTATTCTCTGACAAAAAAAAAAAAAAAAAAAAAAAAAAAAAAATCTTTATAATAGTGAAGCTTTGTCTCTTTAAGTATCCATCTGCTCTGTTTTAGCGTCTGAATAATAGCCCAATATATTTGCAGTATCTTTTATTAGAACGATGACATATTATGGAAGTTTTTAACTATGCTTGAGGAAATGTCGCTTCAAAGTTCTTTTAAAATTTAAAGCAATATTTTATGGCGAAGGTGGGTCCGCACTCGGTAGCCTAAACAAGCGCAAATACATACACACATACATATTAACTGATAATTTGATATAATAATTTTTTTCTTAAAAAAAAAAAAAAAAAAAAAAAAGTTTTATTTATTTATTAATTTATTTAATTTCCCAGAACACATTGAAATAATATTTTATAAATTTCGAGCTCTCGAGTTTCCCGCTTTCCAATCATATTTATAAATAACGTAAAAAATAAAATAAATAAAAAATGAAAAAACGAAAAAAATAATAAAACTAAATCCACGCATCTTTCCTTTCCGAGGACCAATTGTGGTCCTCTCAATGTTCATGTGTAACCGAGCTTTGGTCTGCACTTAGTAGGGTAAACAAACAAAAATAAACACACACACACACACAAATACATATTAAATACATTTCATACTCTGCTAATTTATTTATTTTAATTGACTGCCTATCTGGCAGCTTGTACTTTTGTTTACTTGCAAATATTTCGGGCACTAAATGCTCCGATTCATGTTAAACTAATGGAATGTTTAAGAGAGAGAGAGAGAGAGAGAGAGAGAGATTGATTGAAACTTTGTCTGTGTTTCTATCTGCCCAATTATTTTGGGGATGTCTTTTAAAACTCTGATACATTCTGTGTAGTTTTTAACTATGTTTGATAAAACTTTGATTCAAAGACTTTTATTATTATTGTTATTATTAATATTTAAAATGACGTTTCTTCCATAAGCATTTGCACAGAAATTAAAAAAAAATTCGAGCTGGCAATCTTTTCTGCTTTCAAATCATATTAATATATGAATAATAATAATAATAACAATAATAATAAAATAGAACCGCTTTTAAGTACATATGAAGAACTTCCTTAACAAATGATGTTTAGAAATAATAATAATAAAAATAATAAATAAATTTTCTATTTAAAAATAACACATGGCAAACAATTTCTTTGAAAATGCAAAGTTTTTTTTTTTTTTTCTCAAATACTGTTTGATTTTGAGAGATAAAAAGAACTAATATGAAATCTCTAGCATTGATAAAAATGTATTCATATATGAGAAGAAATATACTGATTCACTCTACCAATCGTGATTCCCGCATTTTCCTGTTTTCCCGAGGACCAGAAATGTGTCCTCGCAATGCTGATGCATAACCGGGTTTTGGTCTGCATTTTGTAGGTTAAACAAACGAAAATACACACACACACACTTGCATATTATTTGAAAATTTTGTTAAAAGATATTTTTTTAATTTAAGATTCTTAAAATATATATATATATTTTCATTTAATAATCCTCGATGAATGGTAGCTTTTAGAAATTAAAGAAAGAAAAAAGAAAAAAAAAGAAATCTTTCGTTTGAAAATAACATATGAAAACTGTTTGCTTTAAGCTGCAGGGTTTTTCCTAAAAACAGTAAATTTCGTAAGATTATTAATTATATATAAGATATATTTATAAAAATATACAAGATATATTTATAAAAATATATCCTTATATAGGTTATATTTATAAAAATATACTCACGCACATATATTATATTATACATTTTATAATATAGGTATCTTTGGTCTGCACTCGAAAGAAATGTAAATACCCATAAATAACAAAAATTTTTCATACCCTGCTGATTTCTCACTCTTAATTAGAATGTCGATATTTACTCTCCTGTTTTTACTTGCACTTTTCAAACACTAAAAACCATGTCAGTCAATAAGTAATTTAATGTTTGAAAATTAATATTTTAGAAAAAACGACGACCTATATCTTTATACATTTTTCTTTAAGTTTGTGAAAAAATGTTGTTTTTATTCTCCCATTAATAAAGGGAAGTTTTAAAAACTTGAAGCTATGTTTGTCTATCTGCGGCATTTTCACATCTAAATAAACAGCTTAATTTCATTCTGTTTTATTATTATTATTGTTGTATTAGATCTCTGATATACATATATTCTATAAGATTCTTAGCTATATTTCATAATTATCAGTTTAAAAGAATTTTAAATTTTAGAATATATATATATATATTCTAAAATTAAAATATATATATATATATATATATATATTTCAGATCACGTTGCATTTCAATTTTTTCGAGCTGTCTGTCTCCTAAATTTCAAATCATCTTATGTGAAATCTGCAAACAGGCAATCTTGTATTTTTGAAATTATGATAAATTAAAAATCACTTCGTTTTTTTATGTTGAATTATATAAACGTTAATAAATAAATAAATAAATAACAGCGAATTTTAAACCTTATTCGAGAAAAGTTAAAAATTGGCCATAAATATTAATTTTAGATGTTAGTTTGAACTTCGCTGAGTTCGTTTAAAAATAAAAGATTTTACACTTATTTTATGAAATATCTAAATTATATATAATTTAAATATATTATTATCTCCTCAAACTTTAACTTATTTTAACTATTTAAATATATAAGTAAAAGTATAAGTAGAAGGAAAAGGGGGCTCCTACTTCAGCAGGAGGGGTGAGGGGTTAAGCGGAGAGCTAGCGGAGCTCCTTCTACTACTACCCGGTCAGCGTGTTATCTTATCGGTGACGCATGATGACATGAAAGATAAGGAGGGTTAGAATTAGGATGTTATCTTGAATGAATATTATTTTAATTAGGATTTTAAAATTAATTTTAAACTTAGAAAAAAATTTTTAAAAAGAGAATTTCTTATGTTTGATGAGATTTTTTCTTATACTTAAAAAGAAAGAAATGTACTGACCTTGGAACTTTAATTAGGATTTTAAAAGAATTATGGTAATTTGAAATAGTTAGAAAAATTATGATTTTTAAAAAGATAATTTTAATTATGGTTTTAATTATCACTGTCATCTGTTAGTTGATTTGAGAGAATTTATTTTTTCTGCCATATGCAGCAATAGAGTGATTTATCATTCAAATAGTGTATTTAAAGAACTTTATCAGTGCACTTTCTTAAATTACGGGATGTTGGTATTATCTTTTACACTTGTAATTTTTAGTTTGAACTTCCATTTTATAATAAAATAGTTATATTATCTTCTATCCTAATATATTTCAAATAAATAGAGAATCTTGTAAATGAGTTGTCTTAGAAATTTTGCGAAGGACAATTTAAATAATGTGATAAGTGCGTATTTTCGGACATATGTAGAAATAGTGATTAAGAATTGTGTGTTAACGATTGTTTATCTTTGCAATTCAGGAAATGCTTAAACATGTATTCATGAGATCTTGGTCATAAACTTTTAAATAGATAAGGAATCTTTTAAATGAGTTGTATTAGAAATTATGTAAGAATATATTTTTATGTAGATAATTGTTAGATAAGTAGTTTTCGTTTAAAATTATGTTATTTAGGATGAAACTTTAATAGTGAATTCGCATAGATAGAATTTATTTTTATTTTTTTAATAAAGAATTTAATGAGAGGCAATGTATTTCGAGGACTTAGCATTTTTCGCAAGCACTTAATACGTCATACTACAATAAACTCATTTTGTTTGATTATCTTATATAGTTCTACTAAACTAGTTAAAAAAACTTTTTTAAATTATTCACCTTAAAGTGAAAATACTATACTACCGAGTTACCATTTATTTAATTCATTAAAAAATATGCTTCTTTTCTACACTTCCAAAGAAACAAATGAGTGATAAGGTTATTTCTTATCGACCATGTTGATACTACGTCATACTACGATAAACTCATTTTGTTTGATTATCTTATATAGGATATACTTCTACTAAACTAGTTTAAAAAACTTTTTGAATTATTCACCTTAAAATGAAAATACCATACTACAGAGTTACCATTTATTTAATTCATTAAAAAATATGCTTCTTGAAAATAATGAGCTATCTAGAAGTATTTTTCATTGATATGTAGGATATATTTATTTAATAATATTAATTTAAGAACTTTATTTTATAAATTAACTTCTATCAACCAATAACATTTTACCACGCAACAGAGTTATAGTAGATTTTATTTAACTTATCATAAGCTAAAATCAAGCCATGCACTTATTAATCTTATATTCATGTATTTGCATATTTTGTTTATTTATGCATCCTTAAGTATTTTAGTTATGTAATATTTTAAAATGTGATTGGAAAAAAAATATTTCGCATTATAAATGTAATTTAAGTTTATGCACGCACACACATAGAAAAATTTAATTATTTATTTTTTTAATCTTAATAGATTAAAACGGAAATTTAAAAGTTAATCATATGTACATTGCGAAATTGATTAAGATTTAATATTACAAACTTAATTATATTGAGTGAAATTAGGATGTAACTTATTAAATAAGTAATACTTGTAAATATTGCAAAAATGTTGAAGTACATTAAGGTTTCATAGCTGCATAGTTATATTTTATGTGCATATTTAGTGTTTTTTGTGATGATATGCGACTTATTAGATGTCCAATAGTTATAAATGATGCAAAAATGTTGAAGTACATTAAGGTTTAATACTTGCTTAGATATATTTTATGTGCATATATAGTACTTTTGCGATGTTATGTAGCTTATTAGATAAACAATACTTATAAATATTGCAAAAATTTTGAAATACATTAAGGTTTCATAGCTGCATAGTTATATTTTATGTGCATATTTAGTGCTTTTTGTGATGATATGCGACTTATTAGATGTCCAATAGTTATAAATGATGCAAAAATGTTGAAGTACATTAAGGATTAATACTTGCTTAGATATATTTTATGTGCATATATAGTACTTTTGCGATGTTATGTAGCTTATTAGATAAACAATACTTATAAATATTGCAAAAATGTTGAAATACATTAAGGTTTCATAGCTGCATAGTTATATTTTATGTTCATATATAGTACTTTTTGTGATGTAATGTAGCTTATTGGGTGAACGATAGTTATAAATGATGTAAAAATGTTGAAATACATTAAGATTTATTACTTACTTAGTTATATTTCATGTGCATATATAGTACTTTTTGTGATGTAATGTAGCTTATTAGATGTCCAATAGTTATAAATATTGCAAAAATTTTGAAGTACATTTAGGTTTAATAGCTGCTTAGATATATTTTATGTGCATATATAGTACTTTTTGTGATGTAATGTAGCTTATTGGGTGAACGATAGTTATAAATGATGTAAAAATGTTGAAGTACATTAAGGTTTCATAGCTGCATAGTTATATTTTATGCGCATATTTAGTACTTTTGTGATGTAATGTAGCTTATTAGATAAACAATACTTATAAATATTGCAAAAATGTTGAAGTACATTAAGGTTTCATAGCTGCATAGATATATTTTATGTGCATATTTAGTGCTTTTTGTGATGTAATGTAGCTTATTAGGTGAACGATAGTTATAAATATTGCAAAAATGTTGAAATACATTAAGGTTTATTACTTACTTAGTTATATTTTATGCGCATATTTAGTACTTTTGTGATGTAATGTAGCTTATTAGATATCCAATAGTTATAAATGATGCAAAAATGTTGATACACATTATGGTTTAATAGTTATATTTTATGATAAACAATACTTATAAATGATGCAAAAATGTCGAAGTACATTAAGGTTTAATAGTTGCACAGTTATATTTTATGTGCATATATAGTACTTTTGCGATGTTATGTAGCTTATTAGAGGAACGATACTTATAAATGATGCAAAAATGTTGAAATACATTAAGGTTTAATAGTTATATTTTATGCGCGTATATAGCACTTTTTGTGATGCGAAACAAAATATTCTCAGGGGATAGTAGTTTTCAAAAATTTAACCACAGGAATACACTCTATTTAAGATAGAAATAGGTGCACTAGTATTGAACATGGTGGCTTTTTGCGGTCACGTGATTTTTTTTCGTCCAATCAGAAGCACGGAATTTTAATGAATAGTATTATAAAATTAAGCACTTTGTGGAATTAAGTGTTGATTGTGTACAAATAATTTTGGTGTTTTTTCAACCACATGGATTTTTAATGATTATAAAATTAAGTGATTTGTGGAATTAAGTGTTGATCATATTCAAATAATTTAGGAGTACCATGAACCAACCAGAAGCATGGATTTTTAATAATTGTAAAATTAAGTGATTTAAGTATACAAGTTTCGGAAAAAACCATGAAAACTTCAAACGAATAGTCTACAAGCTTTAAAATCTGTGATGCACAAATTATTTGTTTTAACATGTTGATAAACTAGATTACATTAAAAAGTTTGGGTATTAAAATGATATATATTTGGTGTGATTAATAGGGATTCTAAAGAATTTGGCTGCTTTTCCTGGTGTATGAATTTAGCTTATATTTGGCGTGATTTCGCCAATAATTACAAATTTGGTGGTAAACCTGCAGTATAAATGCATTCGCAAAGAAAATTTTGTCAGTTGCTGCTGTATTTTTGAGGAGTGCGCACGTTTAATTTATCAACTTGTATTTTTTATAACACTTTACTTTTTAGTGAGAGAGATGGATTTATCTGCAAAAATGCCTATTTCAAATGAGGTGTCATCAAGCTTGGATACTAAGAAAGCACCAAAAACTTTTAGCTGTGTTTCTTGCAGTATGGTATTTAAACGAAAATGGGATTTGCTTCGTCACATGAAAATTCATCTCAACGAAAAATCTTTTATTTGCAATGTATGCCAGAAAGCATTTACCAGGTCAGATGAGTTAAAGAGACATTTAAAAATTCATGAAAAGACTTCTATTGAACATAGATGTGGGCAATGTGATGAATCCTTTAATCGCAAGTATCAGTTGCTGATGCATATTAGAAAAAATCATCGAAAACCTTTACCAGTGCATTCCTGTGATCAATGTGCAGAAACATTTAGACAGAAATATAAACTTTTAGAGCATGTTAGAGAAAATCATCGAAAACCCTTATCGCAAGCAACATTAAAGGGAATATCAAATTCTGACCGAGATTTTCTTAAAGAGAAAATTATGCATTTTAAAAGAAAAAATGCTCTTAATACATTTACAATAACCACATTTGATAATAAAAACAAAGATTTGGATTTAACGTCATTTTTTAATAGTTTAAGAACTGACATTTTAAACGAATTAAACTTTCAATTAAATGACCAAGGATCATTGAAATGGTATATTAATGTAGAAGTTATTTTTAGTTGTATTTATGAAAATGGAGAGAAGGATTTTATTACACAAAATTTTAGGTCAAAAAGTATAACAACTCTTTTAATAAATGATTTGAATAATGATCTTGAAAACGCTTTTAACAAGATGAAAAAGTGTTTTGATGAATTTAGTGAACAAGGATCAGGTTGGACATTAACAGAAATTTTCAAATTAGAACTTTGTATGACTAAATATGGTTCTTTTCAAATGTAATATCTGATTTTACTACATATATTAAAAATTGTTAGTTGAATCTTATAAAATTATTGTTAACTTTGTATAAAAATGATGAATGTAAAAATCTTATAATTTGAAAAATAAAAGTATGTGTATTAAAATTGTATTTTTAATTATTTATCTCATATAAAAATTTTATGTAAAAGTTTAAACTATTAATCGGATTTTTAAAATAAATGCACTTATGTTAATGTAGAGATATATTTTTTTTTTTTTTTTTTTTTTTTTAAACGTTTATTTCATAAATAAATTGATATTTTATAGTAAATATATAATCATATTCTTACCAATTTTAGAGATTGTATCAAAAAATCATGAACTTTGCATTTGACACATAGTCTAGAGTAATACTAACCTGCTTAAAAGTTTAACTTTTCTGCGTGCTTGAAATTAGACATGAATAAATTATCTGTTTCGACACGTTGATAAACTAAAATATTTTACGAGATTTTTTAATGGGATTGGGGATATTTTACAAGATTTGGCTATTAAAATAACATATCTGCTAAGATTTGGCGAGATTTTTTTAATGTATTTGGCAATAAATACTGATTTGGCATTAAATATAGAGTATAAATTCAGTCTCAGAGGAAAATTTAATCAGTTGCTGACTTGTTTTCATGGTTCAGTTTTCACATAACATTTTTAAAGTTTTACTTTGATTATATTTATAATGGATCTATCTGAGGAAGTGCAAGTTTCTGTTCATCAACAACCCACTTCATCATGTTTTAAAGATGAGACTTTTCACTCAAAGGATGTAAAACCCTATATTTGTAATGTGTGTAAGAAAGCATTTAGTAGATCGTACGGTTATAAAAGACACTTAAAAACTCATGAAAAACCTCGCATAGGATATGGGTGTGAATACTGTATGGAAAATTTTACTCGTAAACGGGATTTTTTAAAGCATAATACAAAAATTCATAAAAAGACTTTACATAATCACAGTTGTGATGAATGTAGTGAAGTGTTTAGGACTAAACAAGATTTATTGAATCATAAAAAAATGGTACATCGAAAGGTTTTACCTGAATATCTATGTGTAGAATGCAACGAAAGTTTTCGATATAAGTATGAATTATTACAACATAAAAGAAAAAATCATCGTAAAGATTCTTCTGCTTACGTATGTACAAAATGCAATGAACGAAATACTCTCAACTTAGACAGTGAAAATATGAACTTAACGAATTTTTTGAATAATTTGAATACTGCTTTTTTAACCAATACCTATTCTTTAGCCAAAAGCTTTCATGATGAAAATAACAATACGTATTTTTTAATATTTTTAAATAATGAAAATATGAATACCGAACGCATAACACAAAATATTGACTCACCAACCAACAACTTTGAGACTGCAAATGCGAACTTAACGAATTTTTCAGATAATCAAAATATTGTTTTCGGTTCATCAACCAGTGAAAATGTGATCTTATCAAATGTTTTGGATAATAATGAAAATGCATACAACGTTTTACCCACTGCTAATGGAAATATGAATACTGAATGTTTGACACAAAGTAATATTTATGACTCACCAACGAACAACTTTCAGAATATAAATGTGGACTTTACGAATTTTAATGTAGAGTGTATGAGTAATCAAAATAATTTTTCACCGGTGAGTGTTGACAACGACTTGTTGACATTTTTGGATAATTTTAATGTAGAATGTATAACTCAATGTAACCTTAACGATTCAACAACAATTTAGATTTTTATGAACCTGTTTTTATATTGACAATAATAATAATGTAAAATAAATTATTTTAATCAAAAATTGTGTTTTTATTATGAAATTACTTTCTACACACCATATTATATTACAATAGATACGTTAAGTCACGAAAAAAATCTAAACATGTATAAATATATTTTTGCTTTCTTATTAACTAAATCGTTTAATACATTTATATACAATAAGACTTGGTGATTTTAATTCGTTTTAAAGAAATTCTCTCCCAACAAATTGGAATGGGACGAAGTGACTTATAAAAACCGTAAAATTAAGAACTCTAATATTGCTGATTTATTAAATATTTTCTACGAATAAGAAAGTGCCTATCAATGCACAGGGCGAATTGTCGCAAGCTCTTAATGATATGCCTAAAACCTTTATTAAAAACAAATTTTTGTTATCTTCTGTACCCAAATGTAACCCCACCTATTGGTTAAATTTTTACTATAAAACACTGGTTTCTTTATTTATGTTTAAATAAATGATATAAAAACTGGACTTACCTCAACACAGTTGTTAATTTGCGTCCTTCTCTTCTACTCGCACGGTGTGAAATGAGCGATAACGCTATTTCTTATCAAGATCACGTGGTAAGCTTTCTTATCTACTATGTCACGTGACATTATCTAGTATGACGTAGTAAGCTACCTACGTCACATGACATTGTCTACTATGACGTATCTAGCACGTATCTACTACGTCACATATACTACCTTAATGTAGGGTTTGTGTTTAGCTTACTACGTCATAGTAGACAATGTCATGTGACGTAGGTAGCTTACTACGTCATACTAGATAATGTCACGTGACATAGTAGATAAGAAAGCTTACCACGTGATCTTGATAAGAAATAGCGTTATCGCTCATTTCACACCGTGCGAGTAGAAGAGAAGGACGCAAATTAACAACTGTGTTGAGGTAAGTCCAGTTTTTATATCATTTATTTAAACATAAATAAAGAAACCAGTGTTTTATAGTAAAAATTTAACCAATAGGTGGGGTTACATTTGGGTACAGAAGATAACAAAAATTTGTTTTTAATAAAGGTTTTAGGCATATCATTAAGAGCTTGCGACAATTCGCCCTGTGCATTGATAGGCACTTTCTTATTCGTAGAAAATATTTAATAAATCAGCAATATTAGAGTTCTTAATTTTACGGTTTTTATAAGTCACTTCGTCCCATTCCAATTTGTTGGGAGAGAATTTCTTTAAAACGAATTAAAATCACCAAGTCTTATTGTATATAAATGTATTAAACGATTTAGTTAATAAGAAAGCAAAAATATATTTATACATGTCTAGATTTTTTTCGCGACTTAACGTATCTATTGTAATATAATATGGTGTGTAGAAAGTAATTTCATAATAAAAACACAATTTTTGATTAAAATAATTTATTTTACATTATTATTATTGTCAATATAAAAACAGGTTCATAAAAATCTAAATTGTTGTTGAATCGTTAAGGTTACATTGAGTTATACATTCTACATTAAAATTATCCAAAAATGTCAACAAGTCGTTGTCAACACTCACCGGTGAAAAATTATTTTGATTACTCATACACTCTACATTAAAATTCGTAAAGTCCACATTTATATTCTGAAAGTTGTTCGTTGGTGAGTCATAAATATTACTTTGTGTCAAACATTCAGTATTCATATTTCCATTAGCAGTGGGTAAAACGTTGTATGCATTTTCATTATTATCCAAAACATTTGATAAGATCACATTTTCACTGGTTGATGAATCGAAAACAATATTTTGATTATCTGAAAAATTCGTTAAGTTCGCATTTGCAGTCTCAAAGTTGTTGGTTGGTGAGTCAATATTTTGTGTTATGCGTTCGGTATTCATATTTTCATTATTTAAAAATATTAAAAAATACGTATTGTTATTTTCATCATGAAAGCTTTTGGCTAAAGAATAGGTATTGGTTAAAAAAGCAGTATTCAAATTATTCAAAAAATTCGTTAAGTTCATATTTTCACTGTCTAAGTTGAGAGTATTTCGTTCATTGCATTTTGTACATACGTAAGCAGAAGAATCTTTACGATGATTTTTTCTTTTATGTTGTAATAATTCATACTTATATCGAAAACTTTCGTTGCATTCTACACATAGATATTCAGGTAAAACCTTTCGATGTACCATTTTTTTATGATTCAATAAATCTTGTTTAGTCCTAAACACTTCACTACATTCATCACAACTGTGATTATGTAAAGTCTTTTTATGAATTTTTGTATTATGCTTTAAAAAATCCCGTTTACGAGTAAAATTTTCCATACAGTATTCACACCCATATCCTATGCGAGGTTTTTCATGAGTTTTTAAGTGTCTTTTATAACCGTACGATCTACTAAATGCTTTCTTACACACATTACAAATATAGGGTTTTACATCCTTTGAGTGAAAAGTCTCATCTTTAAAACATGATGAAGTGGGTTGTTGATGAACAGAAACTTGCACTTCCTCAGATAGATCCATTATAAATATAATCAAAGTAAAACTTTAAAAATGTTATGTGAAAACTGAACCATGAAAACAAGTCAGCAACTGATTAAATTTTCCTCTGAGACTGAATTTATACTCTATATTTAATGCCAAATCAGTATTTATTGCCAAATACATTAAAAAAATCTCGCCAAATCTTAGCAGATATGTTATTTTAATAGCCAAATCTTGTAAAATATCCCCAATCCCATTAAAAAATCTCGTAAAATATTTTAGTTTATCAACGTGTCGAAACAGATAATTTATTCATGTCTAATTTCAAGCACGCAGAAAAGTTAAACTTTTAAGCAGGTTAGTATTACTCTAGACTATGTGTCAAATGCAAAGTTCATGATTTTTTGATACAATCTCTAAAATTGGTAAGAATATGATTATATATTTACTATAAAATATCAATTTATTTATGAAATAAACGTTTAAAAAAAAAAAAAAAAAAAAAAAAAATATATCTCTACATTAACATAAGTGCATTTATTTTAAAAATCCGATTAATAGTTTAAACTTTTACATAAAATTTTTATATGAGATAAATAATTAAAAATACAATTTTAATACACATACTTTTATTTTTCAAATTATAAGATTTTTACATTCATCATTTTTATACAAAGTTAACAATAATTTTATAAGATTCAACTAACAATTTTTAATATATGTAGTAAAATCAGATATTACATTTGAAAAGAACCATATTTAGTCATACAAAGTTCTAATTTGAAAATTTCTGTTAATGTCCAACCTGATCCTTGTTCACTAAATTCATCAAAACACTTTTTCATCTTGTTAAAAGCGTTTTCAAGATCATTATTCAAATCATTTATTAAAAGAGTTGTTATACTTTTTGACCTAAAATTTTGTGTAATAAAATCCTTCTCTCCATTTTCATAAATACAACTAAAAATAACTTCTACATTAATATACCATTTCAATGATCCTTGGTCATTTAATTGAAAGTTTAATTCGTTTAAAATGTCAGTTCTTAAACTATTAAAAAATGACGTTAAATCCAAATCTTTGTTTTTATTATCAAATGTGGTTATTGTAAATGTATTAAGAGCATTTTTTCTTTTAAAATGCATAATTTTCTCTTTAAGAAAATCTCGGTCAGAATTTGATATTCCCTTTAATGTTGCTTGCGATAAGGGTTTTCGATGATTTTCTCTAACATGCTCTAAAAGTTTATATTTCTGTCTAAATGTTTCTGCACATTGATCACAGGAATGCACTGGTAAAGGTTTTCGATGATTTTTTCTAATATGCATCAGCAACTGATACTTGCGATTAAAGGATTCATCACATTGCCCACATCTATGTTCAATAGAAGTCTTTTCATGAATTTTTAAATGTCTCTTTAACTCATCTGACCTGGTAAATGCTTTCTGGCATACATTGCAAATAAAAGATTTTTCGTTGAGATGAATTTTCATGTGACGAAGCAAATCCCATTTTCGTTTAAATACCATACTGCAAGAAACACAGCTAAAAGTTTTTGGTGCTTTCTTAGTATCCAAGCTTGATGACACCTCATTTGAAATAGGCATTTTTGCAGATAAATCCATCTCTCTCACTAAAAAGTAAAGTGTTATAAAAAATACAAGTTGATAAATTAAACGTGCGCACTCCTCAAAAATACAGCAGCAACTGACAAAATTTTCTTTGCGAATGCATTTATACTGCAGGTTTACCACCAAATTTGTAATTATTGGCGAAATCACGCCAAATATAAGCTAAATTCATACACCAGGAAAAGCAGCCAAATTCTTTAGAATCCCTATTAATCACACCAAATATATATCATTTTAATACCCAAACTTTTTAATGTAATCTAGTTTATCAACATGTTAAAACAAATAATTTGTGCATCACAGATTTTAAAGCTTGTAGACTATTCGTTTGAAGTTTTCATGGTTTTTTCCGAAACTTGTATACTTAAATCACTTAATTTTACAATTATTAAAAATCCATGCTTCTGGTTGGTTCATGGTACTCCTAAATTATTTGAATATGATCAACACTTAATTCCACAAATCACTTAATTTTATAATCATTAAAAATCCATGTGGTTGAAAAAACACCAAAATTATTTGTACACAATCAACACTTAATTCCACAAAGTGCTTAATTTTATAATACTATTCATTAAAATTCCGTGCTTCTGATTGGACGAAAAAAAATCACGTGACCGCAAAAAGCCACCATGTTCAATACTAGTGCACCTATTTCTATCTTAAATAGAGTGTATTCCTGTGGTTAAATTTTTGAAAACTACTATCCCCTGAGAATATTTTGTTTCGCATCACAAAAAGTGCTATATACGCGCATAAAATATAACTATTAAACCTTAATGTATTTCAACATTTTTGCATCATTTATAAGTATCGTTCCTCTAATAAGCTACATAACATCGCAAAAGTACTATATATGCACATAAAATATAACTGTGCAACTATTAAACCTTAATGTACTTCGACATTTTTGCATCATTTATAAGTATTGTTTATCATAAAATATAACTATTAAACCATAATGTGTATCAACATTTTTGCATCATTTATAACTATTGGATATCTAATAAGCTACATTACATCACAAAAGTACTAAATATGCGCATAAAATATAACTAAGTAAGTAATAAACCTTAATGTATTTCAACATTTTTGCAATATTTATAACTATCGTTCACCTAATAAGCTACATTACATCACAAAAAGCACTAAATATGCACATAAAATATATCTATGCAGCTATGAAACCTTAATGTACTTCAACATTTTTGCAATATTTATAAGTATTGTTTATCTAATAAGCTACATTACATCACAAAAGTACTAAATATGCGCATAAAATATAACTATGCAGCTATGAAACCTTAATGTACTTCAACATTTTTACATCATTTATAACTATCGTTCACCCAATAAGCTACATTACATCACAAAAAGTACTATATATGCACATAAAATATATCTAAGCAGCTATTAAACCTAAATGTACTTCAAAATTTTTGCAATATTTATAACTATTGGACATCTAATAAGCTACATTACATCACAAAAAGTACTATATATGCACATGAAATATAACTAAGTAAGTAATAAATCTTAATGTATTTCAACATTTTTACATCATTTATAACTATCGTTCACCCAATAAGCTACATTACATCACAAAAAGTACTATATATGAACATAAAATATAACTATGCAGCTATGAAACCTTAATGTATTTCAACATTTTTGCAATATTTATAAGTATTGTTTATCTAATAAGCTACATAACATCGCAAAAGTACTATATATGCACATAAAATATATCTAAGCAAGTATTAATCCTTAATGTACTTCAACATTTTTGCATCATTTATAACTATTGGACATCTAATAAGTCGCATATCATCACAAAAAGCACTAAATATGCACATAAAATATAACTATGCAGCTATGAAACCTTAATGTATTTCAAAATTTTTGCAATATTTATAAGTATTGTTTATCTAATAAGCTACATAACATCGCAAAAGTACTATATATGCACATAAAATATATCTAAGCAAGTATTAAACCTTAATGTACTTCAACATTTTTGCATCATTTATAACTATTGGACATCTAATAAGTCGCATATCATCACAAAAAACACTAAATATGCACATAAAATATAACTATGCAGCTATGAAACCTTAATGTACTTCAACATTTTTGCAATATTTACAAGTATTACTTATTTAATAAGTTACATCCTAATTTCACTCAATATAATTAAGTTTGTAATATTAAATCTTAATCAATTTCGCAATGTACATATGATTAACTTTTAAATTTCCGTTTTAATCTATTAAGATTAAAAAAATAAATAATTAAATTTTTCTATGTGTGTGCGTGCATAAACTTAAATTACATTTATAATGCGAAATATTTTTTTTCCAATCACATTTTAAAATATTACATAACTAAAATACTTAAGGATGCATAAATAAACAAAATATGCAAATACATGAATATAAGATTAATAAGTGCATGGCTTGATTTTAGCTTATGATAAGTTAAATAAAATCTACTATAACTCTGTTGCGTGGTAAAATGTTATTGGTTGATAGAAGTTAATTTATAAAATAAAGTTCTTAAATTAATATTATTAAATAAATATATCCTACATATCAATGAAAAATACTTCTAGATAGCTCATTATTTTCAAGAAGCATATTTTTTAATGAATTAAATAAATGGTAACTCTGTAGTATGGTATTTTCATTTTAAGGTGAATAATTCAAAAAGTTTTTTAAACTAGTTTAGTAGAAGTATATCCTATATAAGATAATCAAACAAAATGAGTTTATCGTAGTATGACGTAGTATCAACATGGTCGATAAGAAATAACCTTATCACTCATTTGTTTCTTTGGAAGTGTAGAAAAGAAGCATATTTTTTAATGAATTAAATAAATGGTAACTCGGTAGTATAGTATTTTCACTTTAAGGTGAATAATTTAAAAAAGTTTTTTTAACTAGTTTAGTAGAACTATATAAGATAATCAAACAAAATGAGTTTATTGTAGTATGACGTATTAAGTGCTTGCGAAAAATGCTAAGTCCTCGAAATACATTGCCTCTCATTAAATTCTTTATTAAAAAAATAAAAATAAATTCTATCTATGCGAATTCACTATTAAAGTTTCATCCTAAATAACATAATTTTAAACGAAAACTACTTATCTAACAATTATCTACATAAAAATATATTCTTACATAATTTCTAATACAACTCATTTAAAAGATTCCTTATCTATTTAAAAGTTTATGACCAAGATCTCATGAATACATGTTTAAGCATTTCCTGAATTGCAAAGATAAACAATCGTTAACACACAATTCTTAATCACTATTTCTACATATGTCCGAAAATACGCACTTATCACATTATTTAAATTGTCCTTCGCAAAATTTCTAAGACAACTCATTTACAAGATTCTCTATTTATTTGAAATATATTAGGATAGAAGATAATATAACTATTTTATTATAAAATGGAAGTTCAAACTAAAAATTACAAGTGTAAAAGATAATACCAACATCCCGTAATTTAAGAAAGTGCACTGATAAAGTTCTTTAAATACACTATTTGAATGATAAATCACTCTATTGCTGCATATGGCAGAAAAAATAAATTCTCTCAAATCAACTAACAGATGACAGTGATAATTAAAACCATAATTAAAATTATCTTTTTAAAAATCATAATTTTTCTAACTATTTCAAATTACCATAATTCTTTTAAAATCCTAATTAAAGTTCCAAGGTGAGTACATTTCTTTCTTTTTAAGTATAAGAAAAAATCTCATCAAACATAAGAAATTCTCTTTTTAAAAATTTTTTTCTAAGTTTAAAATTAATTTTAAAATCCTAATTAAAATAATATTCATTCAAGATAACATCCTAATTCTAACCCTCCTTATCTTTCATGTCATCATGCGTCACCGATAAGATAACACGCTGACCGGGTAGTAGTAGAAGGAGCTCCGCTAGCTCTCCGCTTAACCCCTCACCCCTCCTGCTGAAGTAGGAGCCCCCTTTTCCTTCTGTGTAGAAAAGAAGCATATTTTTTAATGAATTAAATAAATGGTAACTCTGTAGTATAGTATTTTCACTTTAAGGTGAATAATTTAAAAAAGTTTTTTTAACTAGTTTAGTAGAACTATATAAGATAATCAAACAAAATGAGTTTATTGTAGTATGACGTATTAAGTGCTTGCGAAAAATGCTAAGTCCTCGAAATACATTGCCTCTCATTAAATTCTTTATTAAAAAAATAAAAATAAATTCTATCTATGCGAATTCACTATTAAAGTTTCATCCTAAATAACATAATTTTAAACGAAAACTACTTATCTAACAATTATCTACATAAAAATATATTCTTACATAATTTCTAATACAACTCATTTAAAAGATTCCTTATCTATTTAAAAGTTTATGACCAAGATCTCATGAATACATGTTTAAGCATTTCCTGAATTGCAAAGATAAACAATCGTTAACACACAATTCTTAATCACTATTTCTACATATGTCCGAAAATACGCACTTATCACATTATTTAAATTGTCCTTCGCAAAATTTCTAAGACAACTCATTTACAAGATTCTCTATTTATTTGAAATATATTAGGATAGAAGATAATATAACTATTTTATTATAAAATGGAAGTTCAAACTAAAAATTACAAGTGTAAAAGATAATACCAACATCCCGTAATTTAAGAAAGTGCACTGATAAAGTTCTTTAAATACACTATTTGAATGATAAATCACTCTATTGCTGCATATGGCAGAAAAAATAAATTCTCTCAAATCAACTAACAGATGACAGTGATAATTAAAACCATAATTAAAATTATCTTTTTAAAAATCATAATTTTTCTAACTATTTCAAATTACCATAATTCTTTTAAAATCCTAATTAAAGTTCCAAGGTGAGTACATTTCTTTCTTTTTAAGTATAAGAAAAAATCTCATCAAACATAAGAAATTCTCTTTTTAAAAATTTTTTTCTAAGTTTAAAATTAATTTTAAAATTCTCTTAAAATAATATTCATTCAAGATAACATCCTAATTCTAACCCTCCTTATCTTTCATGTCATCATGCGTCACCGATAAGATAACACGCTGACCGGGTAGTAGTAGAAGGAGCCCTTAACCCCTCAATACCCCTCACCCCTCCTGCTGAAGTAGGAGCCCCCTTTTCCTTCTACTAGTATACAACCGGTATATCCCTTCGAGCTGCTATATCCTGGAAAACCAGGGAAAAAAAAATGCAGAAAAATCTGCAAATAATCTGAAGGTATTTGAAACAAATATTATAATAATTGCAGTTTGGAAGCAAAAATCCCCCCCCCCTTTCTTAAATTTTTTATTGTTCCAAAATGTTTTGATAATCTGCAGTTTTTTTTTTCTTTTTAAAAGTTTTTCTACATTTTTTTTCTATTAAAGCTGTGAACTTTATTGTGATTTCAGAATTTAATCGGTTAAAAAATTAAATTTGGTGCAATTTTTTATGTGTTAACAAACCATAATACAAAATATCACTTTATTTTGAAAATGTACAAATAATTTTCCATTGAATAATGCAAATATATATATATATATATATATATGTGTATATGTATGTATATTTTCTTTTTTACTTCTCTTATAATTAAAAGGACGGGAGGAAAAAAACAATTTCAAATAGTGCAATTTATTTTTCCGTGTGTATGTTTTCTGCGTGATATATGTAAAAACACGTGGACCGATATTTGTTTTATTCAAAAGAAAAGAATGTGGTTTTTGACTCCCCGCACTTCATAGCTGACATTCCGGTCTTAAACGAGACAATCCCTTTTTACTGGGGATTTTAAGAAGATATTCCCTAATAAACCCACAAATTTTCCCTTCTTCCGGTCCTCGCTTTGAATGCAAAATGCGGAAATTTTATATTTAATTTATTAAAAAAATTTTGGATCATCTGGGTTCTCCCATGTCTATAATTAAGAAAACAATAATTTATATTTGGATATGTTAATTTATACCGGAGATATAAATAATTTTAGGTGGACCTCGCAATGAATGCAAAATTACGGGGACCTCACTTGGTAGGGTAAACCGGTATGTGTGTGTGTGTGTGTGTGTGTGCGTACGAATGTGTGAAATTTTCCGGGTGTCATATCTCCAAAATTAATAAAGATAGAACTACAAATCTTCATAATTGATTCAGGTCTGATGTACAGATGAATTTTCCAAATTTTGGTGAAAATTGAAAAACCGGAACTGGGTCATCGAAAACCGGAAATGGGACCGTAAGCCCGTACCTCATAAACAGCCCTAACGATTTTCTTCAAAGTTGCTATATAAACAATCTATTAGATGTCCTTTCGAATGATATAATTGGTTAGTTCAGGAAAATTGATAGGCGTCCTCTATAAACAGCTCAATTTCAGATCTCATAAGTGCCTTTCTTTAAAAACGGCTGTACGAATTTTTTTCAAACTCGCCATGTTAACTTAATACTAAATATCCTTTTGTATGTAATTATTGTTTTCCGGTCAATAATTGAGTATGCCAAGTTTTGGTAAAAGTTGGTATCTCAAAAACGGCTCTAACGATTTTCTTGAAAATTGTTTCATTAATTCAATTTAGATAACCTTTCTCAAGTATTACGTGCATATTACAGGAATACTAACGGTCATCCTGATTAGGAAGTTCAGTTTTAGATCTCGGTAATTCGTGTTTAAAAAAATAACTATCTATTTTTTCCCCTTATTTTTTAACTCCCTATGTAAACTTTGTTGTAGGTGTCTTTATACGTGTATCAAGTTTCTCTTACTGGAAAATCTAAAAAAAAAAAAAATGCATGTACTTAATATCTCCAAGAAATGTATATAATACGTTTAATAGTGGGTAATGGAAGTCGTGTGGTTGTTTCACACCGGATTTTCTAATAGTATATGTTACACGAATATTGTTTCATATTATTGATTTTTCCCTTAATATACATTATTAAAAACCACCAGTTATGGAAAAAATTAAATATATTTGCGAGATAACTTGGCAATCATTTTTTTTTTCCGCCAAGTATGGTTGATATAAAATCTTTTCCGAAAGCAAGTAGCGCAATATACAGCCGCTAGGGAATTGCAAATAACATTTGATTATGCAAGTTTCATTATGTTCGGAAACACGGTTCATTTAAAATAAATTAAATGTGCATTCGCGTTAGAAATCTACTTTTGTATAGGGCTTCTTTGGCGATATTTAAAATTTGGCAACGCAATAGCTAGGACGTTTCACTCGAAGGACTTTACGTATTTGCGATAACCTTTTTAATTCACCGCCAAAATCACAAAAAATATTAACGATCCCTAATGGAGAACCATTACTAAAACAATAACCAGATTACTTTGCGGACGTTAAATTTAAGAAAATTAAAAACACATAAGCTCTGTGTTTCATAGAAATTAATATTATAAGAACAAATAAATAATAATTAAAGCAATTATGACGTCAACTTTACTTTATCAAACACATATTCATGTTATAGGTTTATTTTTCAATATTTTTTATTCATAAGTAAAGACATGCTTCTTTTTATGAAATAAATAAATAAATAACATAAAGTAAAAATTACCAACAGTTAACAACTGATTGAAAAAAATAATTGTAAAATTATATTTTGACTTTTCAGTTGATAATATTGCCTGACTATAACATATAGACTGATATATTTTTTATTTTTTGCATATCAATTCATCGTTAACTAAAATTGTTCATCCGTGCGAAATAGGACGGGTCAGCTAGTTTTGAATAAAAATCAAACCAAAGGTTTTGTTGAATATCTTTTTTTTTTTTTTTTTTTTTTTTTTAAGAGCCATTTTATACTAATTTTACTTTGAAAGAAAGCTTTTAAAAAATGACGATCCTTATGAACTGAAGCTAGCTAAACAGACAATTGGGAGGAAGGAGAATGGATGAAATTTTGTAAAGAAAAAAAATAAACTTACTTTAGGTGCAGAAACACGAACTCTGACATTATTTCTCTCCTAGGGCTTTTTTTTTTTTTTTTTTTTTTTTTTCTTATCACTATCATAGCCTGTTTTACAACTAAAAACGAAGCATTTATTTGAAACATCTGAATTATGCAGTTTAAAGAACTTACAAAACAATTAAATTGCTTAAAATAAAAAATTTAAAATGTACTCCAGCAAAATTCTATTGAAAACAACACTATATCTGCGCCGAGGTAGGGAGTAATGACAAGTGGCGCCCTCAATATCTACCAAAAATTTACATCACAGTTTCGTAGCTTTCTCCCATTGGACCTTCAACTCCTATTAATATTACTCCGTGCCTGTGTTAATCGCCCACTGGATTTTTTGTAAAAGCTTATTAAACATCAAGGAAAATTATTTCCCGATTTTAATCCCCATATTTGGATATAGATATGCATTAGTTATCATGTGCATGCGTTAGATTAAGTTGTTTTTGTTGTAAAATTGATAAAATTTCAATTTTAAATTTCAAAACTCTAGAAAGAAAAATGGCGAACTTCCATATTCGATTAAAAACATAAACATTTCATTTCAAAAGATGATATTTACACAATAAATATCCAGCTAATAAACTAATTAAAAGGGAAAGGATACATATTTTATTATAATTTGAAGTCAAATTTGTTTTCAAATGTCTAAAGAAAGTGTCTGATATAATATACTAATATGTTGCAATGGAATAGATTTGATATCCGTCATCCTTGGCTGAAAAAAAAATATTGCCAAATTATCTGGGAAATATAATTTGATTCCTTTTAAAAATCATGGTTATTTTAACAACTTATATTAAGAGAGTAACGAATAATATGAAACAATATTTCGTACAACACATATTAAGAAAATATACATCTGACATGTATATTTTCGTATTACTTTTTTGATCGCCAAATACAAAAAACGCCAAGGGTGACAGTTTTGAAATTTGTCAATTTGACAGGAAAATAACTCAATCTAACGCATGCATACAACAACTAATACATATCTATACCCAAATATGGGATTAAAATCGGGAATCAATTTTTCTAGAATTTTTATAATAAAAAAAAAAAAAATTCTAATGAGCGATTAACATGGGAAATCATTTTCTTGCATCCGCGGGCGGTCAGTGACGTCACACTTCGCTTGCGTATTGAGAAGTTTAAATTTATTTGGCGACTATTTTTAGCAATTAACAGTTATGGCAAGTAGCTCAATGTAAATAGTGCATACAGCCATTACTGAAATGCAAATAGCATTTGATTATTTGAGTTACATTATGTTGATTGGAAACCTATTTAATATATCTATGCTCTATAGCTATACTAATATATAAAGAGTAAAGGTTTATATGTATATGTCGAGAACGATCGCTAGAACTAAAAAGCCGATTTCTTTTTTTTTTTTTTTTTTTGAAGTGAAAAAGGCGCGTTGAGCACTTTTGGGTGAACAAAATCTTTGAATTCCCGTCATCGTCAGCTGACGCTTTCCATTTCAAGTGAAAACTTTTGGGTGAACAAAAATCATTGAATTCGCGTCATCGCCAGCAAACGCTTTCCATCCTTGTATGATACATATTACAATTAACTTGCTAATGTGAAGTGTTAATAATTATATACTGTATATTGTTTTAAAATCTGGTGCGGCTCTACACGAATTCTCTCATCTCCGGGCACTGTCTCTATTGCAGTTAGACCTCATAAAACCGTGAGAAAGCCCAAAGCTGCCATTTTTCTCACGTTTTTTACAATCTGGTGCGGCTCTACACGACTTCTCTCATCTCCGGACACTATCGCTTAAAGATTGCAATCAGAAACGTTGCAGTTAGACCTCAGAAAACTGTGAGAAAGGCCAAAGCCGCAATTTTTCTCACCTTTTTACAATCTGGTGTGGCTCTACACGACTTCTCTCATCTCCGGACACTGTCTCTATTGCAGTTAGACCTCACAAAACCGTGAGAAAGCCCAAAGCTGTCATTTTACTCACGTTTTTTACAATCTGGTACGGCTCTACACGACTTCTCTCATCTCCGGACACTATCGCTTAAAGATTGCAGTCAGAAACGTTGCAGTTAGACCTCAGAAAATTGTGAGAAAGGCCAAAGCTGCAATTTTTCTCACGTTTTTACAATCTGGTGCGGCTCTACATGAATTCTCTCATCTCCGGACACTGTCTCTATTGCAGTTAGACCTCACAAAACCGTGAGAAAGCCCAAAGATGCCATTTTTCTCACGTTTTTTACAATCTGGTGCGGCTCTACACGACTTTTCTCATCTCCGGACACTATCGCTTAAAGATTGCAGTCAGAAACGTTGCAGTTAGACCTCAGAAAACTGTGAGAAAGGCCAAAGCCTTCATTTTCCTCAAGTTTTTACAATCTGGTGCGGCTCTACACGACTTCTCTCATCTCCGGACACTGTCTCTATTCCAGTTAGACCTCACAAAACAGTGAGAAAGGCCAAAGCCGCCGTTTTTTCTCACGTTTTCACAATCTGGTGCGGCTCAACACGACTTCTCTCATCTCCGGACACTGTCTCTTAAAGATTGCAGCAGGAAACGTTCCAGTTAGACATCACAAAACCGTGATAAAGGCCAAAGCTGCCATTTTTCTCACGTTTTTACAATCTGGTGCGGCTCTACACGACCTCTCTCATCTCAGGACACTGTCTCTATTCAAGTTAGACCTCACAAAACCGTGAGAAAGGCCAAAGCCGCCATTTTTCTCAAGTTTTTACAATCTGGTGCGGCTTTACACGACTTCTCTCATCTCCGGCCACTGTCTCTCAAAGATTGCAGCCGGAAACGTTGCAGTTAGACCTCACAAAACCGTGAGAAAGGCCAAAGCCGCCATTTTTCTTACGTTTTTACAATCTGGTGCAGCTCTACACGACTTCTCTCATCTCAGGACACTGTCTCTATTCAAGTTAGGCCTCACAAAACCGTGAGAAAGGCCAAAGCCGCCATTTTTCTCAAGTTTTTACAATCTGGTGCGGCTTTACACGACTTCTCTCATCTCCGGCCACTGTCTCTCAAAGATTGCAGCCGGAAACGTTGCAGTTAGACCTCACAAAACCGTGAGAAAGGCCAAAGCCGCCATTTTTCTCATGTTTTTACAATCTCGTGCAGCTCTACACGACTTCTCTCATCTCCGGACACTGTCTCTATTGCAGTTAGCGCATTAAATAAAATTGTAATATAATTTTTGTAGTAGTATTTTATATTAATGAATAAAAAAACACTTCATTTAAAAGTATTTCCTACACAATAAAATATTTCCTGAAGATTCAAGAAATGCACACGTAATTGTTCACGTTTTCACTTCTGTCGGCACTCCCGAAGTGCAACTTTTTTTTTTTCTTTTCTTTCACTAATCAAAAGTTACACTGTCTCTCTCTAAGTGCTAGAAGCTATAATAAATTTTGGTAAAATAAATTTTTAGTTAAAATTTTCAATATTTTAATTTGAAAACAAAGCATAGATTTGATATCTATCGTCATTGGCGATTTTTGTATTTGGCGATCGAAAACGTAATACGAAAATCTGTATATTTTCGTAGTAAATACGAGATGTAAGTTTTTACTTCAATTACCCTACTACCGTAGGTAGTGGAAGTATTTTATAGGTTTTGGCAATTGGTCAGTGTGTGTGTGTGTGCACGTATGTGTGGAATCTTCTGGCTGTCATATCTCCAAAACTAATAAAAATATAAGTACTAAACTTCACAAGTGATTCAGGTCTGGTGTACAGATAAATTTTCCAAATTTTCGTGAACATTGAAAAAACGGAATTGGGTCATCGAAAACCGGAAATAGGACCGTAAGCCCGTATTCAAAAACAGCTCGAATGATTTTCTTCAAAGTTGCTAGATAAATAATCTATTAGATGCCCTTTCGATTGAAAAGTTGCTTAGTTCAGGAAAATTGATAGGCGACCTCTATAAACAGCTCAATTTCAGATCTCGCAAGTGCGTTTCTTTAAAAACGCCTGTACGGATTTTTTTCAAACTCGCCATGTTAACTTCCTATTCAATATCCTTTTGTATGTAATTATTGTTTTTAGGTTTAATTATTGTTTAATTATTGTTTAATTATTGTTTTTATAATTGAGTATGCTAAGTTTTGGTAAAAGTTGGTATCTCAAAAACGGCTCTAACGTATTTTTGAAAATTGTTTCATTAATCCAATTTAGATAACCTTTCGCAAGTATTACGTGCTTATTACAGGAATATTAACGGTGATCCTGATTAGGTAGTTCAGTTTTAGATCTCGGAAATTCGTGTTTAAAAAAATAACTATCTATTTTTCCCCTTATTTTTTAACTCGCTATGTAATCTCTGTTGTATGTGTCTTTATACGTGTATCAATTTTCTCTTACTGGAAAATCTCAAAAAATGCATATAATATCTCCAAAAAATTGTATATAATATGTGTAATAGTGGGTAATGGAAGTCGTGTGGTTGTTTCACACCAGATTCTGTAATAGTATATATTGTACGAATATTGTTTCATATTATTGATTTCTCCCTTGATATACATTATTAAAATAACCATCAATTATGGAAAAAATTAAACATATTTTCGAAATGAACAAATAAATAATAATTAAAGCTATTATGACGTCAATTTTATCAAAAACATTTTCATGTCATAGGTTTATTTTTCAATATTTTTTATTTATGAGTAAAGAAATGTTTCTTTTTATGAAATAAATAAATAACATCAAGTAAAAATTGCCAACATTTAACAACTAATTAAAAAAAATAATTGTAAAATTATATTTTGACTTTTCAGTTAATAATATTACCTGACTATAACATATAAACTGATATATTTCTTGATTTTTTACATGTCAATCCATCTTTAACTAAAATTTGTTCATCCGTGCGGAGCCGGACGGGTCAGCTAGTATGTATATATATATATATATATATATATATATATAAAACAATTGACAGGAAAATATATAAAAATATAAGTTTTACTGATAAGAAAAACCAATAGGAGAATTACAAACCAATGCGCAAGATTGCAGCGAAAGGAAATGCAAAACTTTGATATAGTAATATATAAATACAGAAATATATAAACAAATGAATGAAATTAAATGTAGAAATATAAATACACAAATGAATGAAATTATACCCCAAAAAACACTGAGATCTTCATCAGGGAGGCCCCTCAGTGTAGGGGTGAATGAGAAGTTTCTGAAAGGACAGTAGCTATAAGCTAATAACTATCCTTAGCCCCCAACTTCTCACCAAACAGAAAACTACCAATAACTGAAGAGAAATCAAACATACATATAATGTATAAAACTACTAAAAATATTTTATAAAATTATCAAATTGTAAAAGTTACAAAATTACATCAATTCATTTAAAAATATATACAATACAAAAGAGAATTACCGAAGGTAAACAAGAAAGTATAAAAAGAAATAAAAATTACAACCTTTCAACTGGAACACAAACTATCTTCGGCCAACGGGGCTACTCGTTGGTACTTCAATATCGCCCTTAAATGAGGAAGTAGAACCAACCGAGACAGGAAAACTCTGAAAAGTCACAGTTAAAAATTGTGACGGGAAACAGTTAATTTGCAAGGTATTTTTTAAGTCTTCAAGAGCATATTTTAAATCTTCTTCATTATTGCAGATAGAATGAATTCTTTTAAGCTGTGCGAACATAATATTTTTTAAAACTTTTCTACTTATATTTGAAAACCAATTAGTAAGACTATTTACTTTAAAATTAAAATCCTTTCTTTTATCATATAATCCAATTAGCCATTTATCTTCATTTCTCTTTATATTTAAATCTAGGAAAGAGATTTTATCGGTATCTGCACGGTTCAAAACCAATTCCCTGGGATATATTTTTTTAGAGATATTTTCGAAACAATTACAGTTAAAAACAATTAAATCATCTATATATCTAAAGAAAGTAATATTTATAAAATTCTTTTCGAAAAAATATAAAAATAAATTTGCGAAAGCACTCGAAAAACTCGTTCCCATTGGGATCCCCCTCCGCTGTAAAAAGTAATCTTTTTTAACTGTGACTTTTCAGAGTTTTCCTGTCTCGGTTGGTTCTACTTCCTCATTTAAGGGCGATATTGAAGTACCAACGAGTAGCCCCGTTGGCCGAAGATAGTTTGTGTTCCAGTTGAAAGGTTGTAATTTTTATTTCTTTTTATACTTTCTTGTTTACCTTCGGTAATTCTCTTTTGTATTGTATATATTTTTAA
Organism: Salticus scenicus; assembly: GCA_963930645.1. Taxonomy (NCBI): domain Eukaryota; kingdom Metazoa; phylum Arthropoda; class Arachnida; order Araneae; family Salticidae; genus Salticus; species Salticus scenicus. The sequence continues at coordinate 24,190,121 of OZ005659.1, read as the reverse complement.
ATGAATTGATGTAATTTTGTAACTTTTACAATTTGATAATTTTATAAAATATTTTTAGTAGTTTTATACATTATATGTATGTTTGATTTCTCTTCAGTTATTGGTAGTTTTCTGTTTGGTGAGAAGTTGGGGGCTAAGGATAGTTATTAGCTTATAGCTACTGTCCTTTCAGAAACTTCTCATTCACCCCTACACTGAGGGGCCTCCCTGATGAAGATCTCAGTGTTTTTTGGGGTATAATTTCATTCATTTGTGTATTTATATTTCTACATTTAATTTCATTCATTTGTTTATATATTTCTGTATTTATATATTACTATATATATATATATATATATATATAAACAAATAAGTAACATGATCAGTTTCATGCAGTAAATTCTTTGATTTTTTTTTTAGCGGAAATAAAAACATAATACCGAATAATTTTTAACAAAATTAATTTTAAATAATTACACTTAAAAGAAGCGTCTGATTTGCTGTGTAACATAGGCTGAACAGAATCTTTGGTTGAAGTCGCTTTTTCTGAATATATGTTCAGATAGTTTTCAAAATCATAGAACTATATACTATATTGTACAGGAATATGTATATGACAACAACATTACTCAGAGTAGTTTCTGAACCTGATAAAAAAAAATACACTTCATATGCGTAAATATTGTTGTAATTAATTTAAATTAGAATATTTATCGGAGTAAAAAATTTTATCAATTTCAGTATAATTATTACATTTAAATAATATTTTTTTCCTTCCTCGTTTAATGCAAGTATTTTTTAATTTTATCCAATTGAAGCTGAAATTTCTGAATATTATTTACGTATGAAAATAATTTTATTTGCCTTCTCTAATAATTCAAAAACAGATATTCCCTTTTCGCATTCTTTTTTAGCCTTTACAGATAAAGCTTATCTCACCCCTGATGCCTCTGGCAAGAAAAATGTCAATTAACAGCAAGGGGAGTTGGAAGCTATCAATTACTGAAGTGCAAAATTTTCCATTCTCCTGATTCTCGGAAAGTCAACTGTGAGCAGATTTCCTCCCCCCGTCTTGCGAAATCTATAGACTTCAAAAAGCGCCCTCTAGAATGAAAAAATATTTTGACTGACGCAGGGCCTTAAGCACTGAACTTTTTGCATGTGGATATGTTATATGCCATACGCCACACCGTATTGTGACATACACTGACCTCAGCTGCCACCGCTCGCGCTCGAGTACTTTTCAAAGAAGAAAGGAGTCACTCGAAATCCAGTGTTGCCAGATGGTCGACAGTCAATTTCCCCAAACAGGCTTTCAAATATTTCCAAATCAGGGTTTTTTTCCAATAAAATCCCCAACTCAATTTCTACTAAAAAAGTAAAAAAAAAAAAAAAATTAAAAGATTTAAGATTTAAGCCCAATTTCCCCCCCCAAATGACGCTCATTTTTGAAAAAAATTCCCACATACAAAAATAACTTTTATATACACACTAGTTATCGGAAAATTTTAAATTTGTGTAAAATACTTTAGTGCTGAGTATGTACGCAAGATTTACTTCCATATTCAGGATATCCTGAGAATGTCCTGGGGGAGAACGGGTGTCCTCATGCTAGGGAAAACTGTTAAAAGTCCCAATGCGTAGGAACAAATCCCTACACTTGGCAAGCTGTAAGTCAAAAAAAAAAAAAAAAAAAAAAAAAAAAAGTTAAAATATTCCCCAAATTTCTCTCCAAAAAATTCAAAAATCCCCTAGAAATTCCCCACAAACATTCAGTCCACAAATTTGTCCCCAGAAGCCCAAAAAAATCCCCAAAATGGAGACAAAATCCCCAATCTGGCATCACTGTCGAAATCTGTCCCATAAGAGCTCCTTCGTTTTTGGCGTCCGCATATTTTGCTTGTGTTTGAGACAGCAGGCAGTGTTGCCAAATTGGGGATTTTGTCCCCCTTTTTTTGAGGGGGAGGGGGTTTAGGGAATTTTTTTGGGGCCGAATGTCTGTGGGGAATATCGAGGGGATTTTTGAAATTTTTGGTGAGAAATCTGGGGAATTTTTCAACTCTTTGTCTTAAACTAGTTTACCAAAAGAGCTGAGTTCATATTCTCTAAAATTATCTGCGCGGTCAGCGCGTATGAATACACATGTGTGGCAAAACAAACAATATTTCGCATTGCTTCTTTTTCTTGCTGAGGTATTTTGTCGAATTTGTTTGAAATAAAATAGATTTATAAAGTTTACTACGTTGCCGATTGTAGGGATTTATCTCAACGCGTAGGGACTTTTAACAGTTTTTTCAGCATGTAGGATCCTTTTGAAGGTATCCCTACTTCCCAAGATATCCTCAGGATATCATGAGGATGAAGGTAAATCCTACGTACATCCTCAGCACTAAAGTACTTTAGGCAGGTTTAAAATGTTTCTATAACTAGTTTTTCTTTTTCTTATATATATATTTATTTATTTATTGGGACATTTTAAAAAATGAGCTTCATTTGGAGAAACTTTTTGGGCTTAAATCTGTTGAATATTTATTTATTTATTTTATTTTATTTTCTTTAAGTACAAATTGAGTTGGGATTTTTTTTGGGGAAAACCCATGATTTGGGGAAATTTGAAAGCCTCTTTGGGGAAATTGACTGTCCTGTCGACCATATGACAACACACTGACAGCAGATGAACTGGCGGCAGCAACTCAGGCAGTTGAATTTCTCGCAGTCTTATATAGTGCGGCTTTCACGAGTTGGCCCCTGTCAATCAAGCGTGACGTAGGCAGCGACGATTCTATTACCTTGAAATCGGTTGAGGGTGAAAAGGGAGGTGGTTTGCTATCTTTACGAGTTTCGCGACATTTTGGCGAAAATACTGTTTATTACCTATTTACTTATTTCCAAATTAGGAGAATTTTTGGGCTTTCCAATACGTTATATCATTAAAAAATATTTGTTACATTATAACTAATTATTAATACGATGAGGAATGTCATGACTGTCTAAACAATATTTCAAAATTTCGGTTTGCAGTCTTTTTTTCTCTTCTTCATTTTTTCTTTCTTTCTTTCCTTCTTTCTTTTTTTATGTTCTAATTTGGACCTAGCACCATAAAAAAACTACCAATCTACCAACCTTTCTTTCTTTTTGCTTTCTCTTAAAAAAAAAAGAAAGAGAAGATTGATTATATTCAAAATTTAAATAAAGAACTGCACTCCTGTATTTTTTTTTTTTTTTTTTTTTTTTTTTAAGGCAAAATAGGGTAGGTGCTACAGTGATTGGCATGCTCCAGTCATTGACATCTATCCCGAAATAATTAATAAATAAGAAAAATAATAAAATCATATTTTACATATAAGAATTTCAACATTTTATGTCAAACACTGGAGCATAGGGTGCTAATAAATGGTAAAATGAATAATTAGCGGTGTCAAACACTGGAACACAGGGGGCCAATTACTGATAAAATGAAAAACTGGCAGTCTCAATTACTGGAACACTGAGTGGGTGTCAAATAAAAATTCATAAACAAAAATAATTGTTACCAAATGTATATACTATTTTAACATATACATTTGTGGTTCTGAATGTCTTTAATGCCATATGTACTAACTTATGATTTCTAAAAATATTTTCTCATGACTAGAACATTAAAAACATCAGAGATTGCTCTAAAAGTGTCAATCACTGGTGCACTTACCCTACATAGAAATTAAAAGCCATTATAACAATAATGTAAGAAATTATCTTTCATATTCATATCTGATGTATATGCAAAATTCTGAGAGCTATTGTACATAATACTGTAAATTATGTGTACAGCTCAATTTATTTTAATAAAATTCCTTATTTATTTATTCAGTATTTTAAAAAATGTTTTTCTTCTTAAAAAAATAAATAAAATAATAATAAATAATAAATAAATAATAAATAAATAAATAAAATAAAAATACAGCGTAAAAACTTTCTCATTTTTATTTTTTAAATGTTTTCAAGGAAAACTTTTTTCCTGAAATACAAAATAAAATGCATGGGCAATAATTTATAATCCATGCAAACAGCACGTTTTTTTTTTCCCCTTGTTTAAATTTATTGCTCGAAACTTCTTTATGCAAATAAGGCATTAGTGCCTACTGAAATTCCAAACATGATTGAAAATTGTTTTTTTTTTTTTTTTTTTTTTTTTTTTAATTTATGTGTCACTGATTTTTAAATATTAACACATGTTCCTTTTAATAGGCAAAACGGATTTCAGCTGGCGAAAAGTAAAACTTATTGGCTTAATGTGTTATTTTCATGGCAACCTTCTTTTTTCCCCATCCATTCATTCTTTTCACTTTGTCCACCCCTTCCTTAAAGTAAACCGAAAAGAAGGAGGGACGAAGGGCCAACTCGTGAAAGTTGAACTATATCACTTGGCGAAGGTAGAATATCTTGGCAGGCGACGTCACGGAAGTTGCTCATGCTACAAACGTCATGCTACAAACATGCTACATGCGTTCGTCCTTCATTTCCATTTCTATTTACTTGACCGTACATTACATGCTTATTTGCTTATCCTCCTTTTATACCTTGAATGTATAGTCTATCGTAGACGCCACAAAACCGTCCTAACGATGTTATTACGTTTTTAATCCAGAATTGAGGCTGTGTCGCTTTTCAGGATCAATGTTGGTACTTGTGGGACGTTGATAAGGCAGTGGACGATAAACGCCGATATTGCTTCTCACTGGAAATTTCTATACACTTGAATACATCACAATTATACTTTGAAAATGTGCTGCTTCTCCGGCATAAAATAAATCACGTCAGAAATGATGACATGTAATTACAGGCCATGTTTTGAAGTCACTCTTTTTTACTTCTTAGAACAGAGTGCGACTCTAGGTTCCATAATAGGTATTGCCCATCTTGATGAGTACTGCCTTCTTTATTTTGCAAAAAATTCTTTTAAAAGGTATAGCTATACTTCTTGTATACTTCTTGTATAGCTAATTCTATCTAACTAATTCAAGAAAAAAGAAGGAAGGACTTAAGTAAATGTGCATTTGGGCAATTAATTTCTAAATTAAAGGAAGAAAAGTGCCCTAAATATTGATTAATATTAAATAGTTTCTTTAGAAACAACCATTAATGAAGAATATTGAAAAAAAAAAAAAAAATTTCGTCTGGCTGGGCGCCTTGAATACTAATACTAACCTTCCTTCTCGGTATTTCACGCAGAGCTCAAATAACAGCTCCAAAAGAAAATTTCGATTTAAAAAGCAGTAATTAAATACAAGGATTCAAAAAGCCATCCGCTATGTAAAAAAAGAAAGAAAAAGTCTTCTGGCTAGCATTTAATGTTCTTTTAATTATGGCTTTATGGCGCATTGGTATAGACAATAAGAACTAATTTCATTTCTTCGTAAATGTCATTGTCCTTTTAACTAGTGCTTATAAAATTGCTTAAACAGATGTGTGTAGAAATTTTGGAAAAGTATCTATTTCTGCATTATAAAGAACTTTTTAAAGTAATTTCCTGAACCATCAATGAAACTTCCTTGTTTAGATTAAAATTTTTTTCAAAAATTTTTTAATAATATATGTGTATGTCTGTGTGTTCAAATACGTCACAAAGTAATGTAATACTTCCGAATTTAGATGTTTTATCGAATATTTAGTACTTGGTGGATTATCTTGGAACTTCGTGGATGTAAAGAACATATTGTATAACACATATATTTCAGAGAAGATTTTGCACCGAGGTCAAAAAGGAGATCAGTAACAAATAATAATAATAAAAGAACGAAATATCATACGGTTCTCATAGATTATTACCACTTTCCATCAGAACGTACTCGTTGCGTCGTTTAACGTTCAATGTACTTTGCCTACGTGATTACACAACATAAGGAGTGTGATACAGGCACATAAGGACTGCGATACAAACAGATAAACTAAGTGAATTCATAAACATTAGTACTCATTTTTGTGTCGTGTGTTAAAAACGGTTAGCATAAACGGAAATCCAATTTCAGTCATTTACAAATGAAGCCCTTAATTTATTTGAAAATTTTAGTATATCCCTGTAAACCTTAACCTAAACATACGATATTCTATAGAAAATATATGAACAACAAATGGCAGTTTCATTATAGTTTGTGAAAGGTGAATTTACTTAATCGCATAAAACACAATGCATTGACGTAATTTTGGATGTCCCTGATGTTCACAAATCAGTTGTACTATTTTATATAATTTTAAATAGGGAACAAGGCATAAAGAACTTGAATAACATATATCATTTTGAAGACATTTTGGGAATATGTACGACCGCTAGAGGCGGACAGATGCATAAACAGACAGACGGGGCTGTCAAACGGACAGAGAGACAGACAGATAGACGAATTCAAATCTTAACCACTCTCAAACATTGTTAAAAAGATTAAAAACGATTAAGGCAAACGAAAATGCAATTTCAGCAATTTCCGATAATAGCCTTTACTACAGTGGCGTGACGTAGGTTTAGAGCCCAGGTACAATTGAAAATTATGCGCCCCTCTCCTTCCGGTAATGATGACGTAAGTGTTAAGGCCATTTGGAGTAATATGTACTGAGAAAAGCAGCGACCTCTGTGAGCAATAACAGCACTTATCTGCCTAGGCATTGAATCGAACAGCGATTGGATGGCATGTACGGGTAGAGCACTTCATGAAGTTTTAACACGATGCCACAATTCATCGATTGAAGTTACTGGTGAGTGGTGGTGGTGGGGGGCAGTCACTTTTCAATGATTAAACAGTCATTTTTATTGGTGCAAGATCAGGAGAATGCTCTGGCCAGAGCAACACTCGAACACATTCTGTATCAAAGAAGGTCCGGACAATACAAAAAACTTGCGGTAGTGCATTATCTTGCGTTACGGAGACCTCGAATACAGGGCAGAGGGGCGGGCCTTAACTCATCAGAAATTTAATGGCCGCTGTTCAGAGTGCCAGGAATACGAACATGAAGTAATCGAGACGTGTATCCAATGGAAACTCATAACATCATTGCGAATGATGGACAGTATGATGATGTCGAATCCCAGCTGGCAATGTGCATTACTCATAATGCCGTTAAATACGGATAAGGCAATCTTGATGCTGTAAACATGATTGTGATTTTTCTGAAAAGTGACTTCACGCCATTCCTGCGTCCAGGTTCATCGTTAATCACACATTAATGGCGCCCATATCAGTGATGCAGTTTTGAGGGTAATCGGAATTTTGGTAACCGCATACTGAGTCACCACCTGGATTGATGGTATGTGGTACCATTGGATACACGTCCCGGTCACCTCTTGTTTTCATTCCCTCTGAATAACAGCCATTACATTTCTGACGAGTTAAGGCCCATCGCTCTGCCCTATGTTCAAGGCCTCCGAAGCGAAACATTTAAGCAGGACAATGCACGACCGCTTGTCCATATTGTCTGGACCATCATTGATGCCGAATGTGTTCGACTGTTGCTCTGGCCAGCGCGTTCTCCTGATCTCGCACCAATGATAATGACTGTTTAATCGTTGAAAAGCGACTGGCTCTCCACCACTCACCAGTAACTTCGATCGATGAATTGTGGCATCGTGTTAAAACTTCAGGAAGAGCTCTACCCGCACATGTCATCCAATCACTGTTCTATTCAATGCCTAGGCAGATAAGTGCTGTTATTGCTCACAGAGGTCGCTGCTTTATGTACTGTTTTCTCAGTACATATTACTCCAAATTTCCTGAAATTTTAATCAATTGTTCTTCTTACTATAATGTATGTGTTCAACAAATTTCATTCCATTATTATTATTCCTTCTTGGTGTAGCAATTTTAATGGCCAGTAGTATATATAGAATTCTGAAATAAAAATTTATTTTCTACCTCGATTATTATTATTATTTTTATTATTATTGTAGTAATAATAATATTTCAAATCCCTACGCTTTTTGATTTAAGAACGTACAATACTTAATTTCGTATATAGCTGAAGCTCATGTTATTCTATAGAAAAATTGTTTCCAGAATTACTTATTACCTAATGTATTGTTTTTTAGTTGCAATTCACATCCAGAAAATTCACAATCGTTAAATTACTACTCATTTTCTAAAAATTGATCTTTCACATTTTTAATATTTTATTTTCTAGATGAAAAAAAAAATGCACTTGATTTTTTACTTTCTCTTACCCATAAGATAGAGAAAGTATTGTTTTTGGGTCAAATTTTCGAACGCGAGTGTTTGTTATATTTACATGTTCTGAGGTCCCCTGAATACGAAAATAATGTTTAAAGCAAATGGTCTGTGTGTATGTCTGTGTGTGTGTCTGTCTTATCAGCATATCTCAAAAACAAATTATCGCAGAAAGTTCAAACTTGGTATTCTAAATATATATCATATAAGGATGCTACACTAAACATTTCGTTAAGATCAAGCAAATGGTTCGTGTACAGGGACACTCAAAAGTATTCAAATTAGTCTATGGGGGAAATTGCAGGTAAGTAGAGTTTAACATCTATAGACTGCACAAAACCAAATGAAACGAATATATATTTTTTGTAATAGAGATAGTCAACAGGGAAAAAAAAAATTGTGTATGTAGGAGCCTCGCCTGCCCCCTTGGGGGGAGGGGAAGTGCCCCCTCAAGGGGAGTAAATTTTCATGATGGGTATCTTTCAAAAGAGCTCGCCAATACCTTTAAAACGAATGGTTAAACCATCGATCTGCGATAATTTGAAACAAAGTTATCGATTTTTTTTTTTTTTTTTACTTTTAACGAAAAAAAAAAAAAAATTAGAATTTTTTTTTTCTAGATATTGAGAATAAAATGGACTTTTTTTTTGGATATTTAGTGTTATACTACTTCTGTAATATGGAAATCGTCTGCCTTATTATAAAAGATAATTTTTACTTTCTCTTACCCATAAGGTAGAGAAAGTATTGTTTTCGGGTCAAATTTTCGAACGCGAGATTTTGTTACATTTACACGTTCTGAGGTCCCCTGAATATGAAAATCATGTTTTTAGCAAATGGTCTGTGTGTCTCTGTGTGTGTGTGTCTGTGTGTCTGTCTGTTATCAGCATATCTCAAAAACAAATTATGGCAGAAAGTTCAAACTTGGTATTCTAAATGTGTATCATATAGGGATGCTACAGTAAGCTTTTCGTTAAGATCAAGCAAATGGTTCGTGTACGTGTACAGGGACAATCAAGAGAATTCTAATACATTACGTCTATGGGGGAAATTGCAGGTAAGTAGAGTTTAACGTCTATAGGCTGCACTAAAACAAATGAAACGAATATATATTTTTTGTAATAGAGATAGTTAACTGGGGAAAAAAAAAAATTGTGTATATAGGAGCCTCGCCTCCCCACCTGGGGGGGAGTAAATTTTCATGATGGGTATCTTTCAAAAGAGCTCGCCAATACCTTTAAAACGAATGGTTGAACCATCGATTTGCGATAATTTAAAACAAAGTTATCGATTTTTTTTTTTTTTTTAATATTGAGAATAAAATGGACTTTTTTTTGGATATTTGGTGTTATACAACGACTCTAAAACGGAAATCGTCTGCATTATCATAAAAGATAATTTTTTTAAATAATAATTTTAATAAATTATTTTTTAAAAACAGAATTATTTTATAATAACCAAATTAAATTCTATATAAATGTAGGTGCATTAATGAAACGGGGGGTTGAGGGGGGCAGTAGCCCCCCTCACATAGAACTAATTATTATATAAAACTCTTCAGAAGCCTAATATGAATTGTTTAACACAGGTTTACATAACAGAACTCGTTATCTTACCTTTTAATGTGCAATCTGTATTAATAGTATTAAATTTCAGGGTAAGAGAAAGTCGTGTGAGTGACACACCAGATTATTTTAAATAATAATTTTAATAAATTATTTTTTAAAAACAGAATTATTTTTTAATAGCCGAATTAAATTCTATATATATGTAGGTGCATTAATGAAACGAGGGGTTGAGGGGGGCGGTAGCCCCCCTCACACAGAACTAAATATCATATAAAACTCTTCCGAAGCTTAATTTGAATTGTTTAACACAGATTTACATAACAGTACACACTAGATTATTTTTTAAAATTAAAAATAAAATAATAAAAAATAAAATAGAATAAACCTAGTTCTAATTTAACGGTTGTAAATTTTCTGAATTTGAAAATGGATGTTAAAAAATATATACCATGTAATAAGTAATTATTGCGGAAACAAATTTTCTCATAAAATAAATTACATGGGTTTTAGATATTGTACACTCTTAAAAACTTTTTTACTTTCTCTTAATAATATATATGGTGGAAAAAGGATGGTTTTTGGATCAAGTTTTCGAAATTGAGTTTTTGTCTATATTTACGTGTTTTGAGGTCTCCTGAATCCAAAAAACATGTTTTTAGCAGTTGGTCTGTATGTCTGTTTCTGTCTGTTATCAGCATATCTCAAGACGAAATTATAGCAGAAAGTCCAAACTTGGTATTCTAAAAGTTTATCATATAGGGATGCTACACTAGACTTTTCGCTGAGATCAGGCAAATGGTTCGTGTACAGGGACATCCAAGAGAATTCAAATGCATTATTATGTATATGGGGAAATTTCTAGTTAAGTACAGGGTAACATCTATAGGCTGACTTAAACAAAACGGTATGAAGAAAATTTATTATATGCATAAAAGCATGTTTTGTTTAGAGTTTTGTATGGAAATCATTCATCATTCATTTATAGGGCTACCTAAAGTATTTGGATATATTGCAGCTATACATGGAAATTGCTGGAGCTGTGATTCCTTTTGTGTTAAGGGGTTACATCCAGTTGTAATTTTCAAAAAATAGATTTTTTTTTTTTTTTTACATATTTTGAATGTACATATATTTGATAATATTGTCTGAAAATTTCATATCGATCCGGCAATTAGTTTCGGAGAAATTTGCATATTTGTAAAGACGTCTCCGAGCGTTTTAAAGTAGGCGGAGCGTAAACCAAAGTAGCAGCTGTTTTTCATTATCCCTATGCCCTTGTCCATGCTTTTCATAATGTTTTGCTTCTTAGAATAAGAATATAAAAGGTTTATCTTATATCTGAGAGCTATATTTAGAAATTTTAGGTATACAGTAAGTAATAATCAGCTGATATGGAAAATAACTCCAAAAATAATCCCATGTGGCTCTAAGATCGTTGAAATTGCTGCTTATCTTGCTGTCGGCATGTTCAATGAAGGAAAAACATCTCTTCTATACTTCATGAACGCAATGGGACTATCGCTTGGGCCTAATGCCCATGCCTATGTAGAAAAAGAGGACGTAGAGCGCATCTTGATCTCTGACGCACGAGCGCAAGGGAGCACGCGCGAGGAGAGAATGTCACGTAGACAACAACAGTTGGCTGTACTAGTATAGAAGCAAATGATGAAGCAGAGGGTTCCTCTTATGGTCCTGGAATAGATGACTCGATGTAAGTAGGAAAAAAAAATTTTTAACTTAGTTTAAATGGTTCCCAAAACTTTAAATGCGTTTATCTCGAAACGGTGTTTTCAAAGTCGGTGAGCAAAATTTCTCCGAAACGGCTGGACTGATTGACTTGAAATTTTGACACGATTTTCTTAGATATTTTTGTCAGGTAATGATCGTAGGAATAAGGTTTCTGATAATAATTTCGATTTTTTCAGCCACTTTCAAGTGTAAATTTTCATGAAAAAAACGATTTTTTTTTTTTTGGGGAAGCCGCCATTTTGTCAAAAATCAAAATTTTGACTATTCCTACGATCATTACCTGTATTCATCTATCCTAAAAATAAATCTTTTGGTTTTTTTCATTTCAGATAATTTGGATCAGAGATATCTTGCTCACCGCCAGACACCTTTTTGTGGAAGTCCTCTAGGAGATCTACTACAGGAACAGCGGAACCCAATATTTTTGTAAACTCATCACGGATTCTTAACATACATTAAATTTGCTATATGTATATGTATTGTATATATTTCTTTAATAAAAGGCCTCTTCATAAAAAAATCACAAAAAAACACGTTTTTTCGTGCATACAACTGGATGTAACCCCTTAAATGTTTTTCAAGTAAGATTAAATTTAAGTTTACAGTATTGTTTATAGAGTAATAGATTATAAACAATATATGGGGCTACTCAAAATTAAGGTAAACGTTCTTTTCCATTGCTACATTTTCTATGTCGACGAACACTGCTCAGGAAGCAAAATTAATTTTTCATTCACGTAGTATAAACAAAGTAATTTGAATTTTCAACTATTTTTTTTATATAATAACACGTTTTGGGGTTCCCTGATTATGAGAGTCCAATTTTTAGCGGTCGATCGTGGGGCTGATTGTAACAGTTTTTAGAAAATTAAATATATTTTGAAATATATTTACGTTTTCCTGTTTATAATTGCTATTTTCCATAGCATACATATTCATCTACCATATTCATAAAAAAAAAAAAAAAAAAAAAAAAAAAAAAATTCGTTAATTTTGCTAATGTTAGCACAAAAAATATTTTTTCAAAATAATTTGCCTGTCACAATTTGCCCCTAATTTGGTGGCAAATTGGAACAGTTAGGAGGGAAATACTAATAAAAAACAAAAAGCGACAATATTTCAAAATGTTTTTGCTATCAATCATTTATTAAGTTTACAAAAAAAGGCAATAAAAACGTAATATTAAATTATACTTTCTTGGTAAGAGAAAATTAAATATCTAAACAATATATATAGATGTCACTCTTTGTCAGAACTGAAGTTAATACAAAACAAAGATACATTGTTCATGTTCCCTCTCACACATTTAATGGGGGTTCACATTTTGCAAATTAAGCATTATACCCGAGAGGCTGTAGCAGGGGTCATAGTCCCAGCTTTTTTTTTTTTTTTTTTTCAGGACATCATTCCGCCAGTTTTGCCACCACTTTTTTTTCTCAGAGAAATTTTTATTGTATTTTTAAAGTAATATGTCGGGATTAAGCAGGATAGAAATTATTGTATAAAAATAGTGGTAGCAAAAAAGACATAAATTTCTCATTTATGAAAGTGTCCTGAAACAAAGAGGCGGAGACTTGGATCCCTGGCTGTAGGCATCTCTAGATGTTAAGTAAAACCATTCCTTTGATTCAGAATTTATATCTGAAGTTAAAATCATTTTGTTATATTTTTATCCTTTCGTTTTATTATTTACTCATTTCTAGTTTTATTTATTTATTTCTAGTTTTATTATTTATTTTCTTCCTTTAATCATTTTTTTTCTCTTTGATGGTGTCTAATATTTGTACCTTTCTTGAAGATTTCAGCTGTGGCAAAATCGTATATGACCCCCCTTTGAAGCTCTTCCGAACGTCTTTTTATAGTTCCTCATTATAAAACAACAAAAAACAAATTCATAGAATAAAGCATAGAATAAATAATTTGCGTGTTAAAAAATAGAATGCCTAATTGCATGAATGTTACAACTTGCTCGAATATTTTGTTTCAACTTACCCCGTCGAATGATTTTGAACATTTTGTTTATTTATAAAATATATATACAGTGGAGCACCGTTTATACGCTTTTCAAGGGACCGTTCCTGAAAAACGTATAACTGAAAAAAACGTACAACTGAAAATTCGTTTTAACAATAATACACAATAAAGTAATCATATTAATAATAAAAGTCTACTCAATTTTCATGATTTCCTTTACATTTATTCGAATAAGATATATTTTAATTATATTTAAAATATTTTTAAAAGGTTAAATAAAAATTAAATAATAATTAAAAATATAGAAATTTAGAAATTTTTTTCAAGATTTCGATTTTAACCTTTTGTTCTCAACGAAGATGACATTTTTGCAAACGATTAAAAGGAAGGAAAGAAAAAACAAATGTTTTTTCAACTGTAATGTCAAATAAACACGATAAGAAATCTTCCAAGTTGCCCAACGGAAGTGAGTAATAAATTTTCAAGTTTACATAATGCCTATAAAATTGTGGGTTTTTTTTCCTTTCATACCCCATTCCTGGAATCAATTAAAAGAGAAAGTGGGAGGTCTTAATGTGGTCACTGGCTATTTGGCTTATCTCTAAAAATTTCTCTAACCCCCCTTCCCTTCAGGCTATCGATGCAAGTCGCACCTTGTTACCATAGTTCTAAGAAAAAATAATCGAAAAAAAAAAAAAAAAAAAAAAAGAATAATAAGAATAAAACATAAGAGCATTCATCTTTTTTTTTTTTTTTTAAATCCTGGAATGAAACTCAAACTTGGGATTCTACAAGGAGGAGAAAAAACGTATAAGTGAAATTAAGAATTTACTTGTGTCGTATAAACGAAATATTTTAACATTAGAATTCAATGGAATGATTTGGGACCGAAGTCGAAAAACGTATAAATGAGAAAAACGTATAAACGAGAAACGTATAAAAGGTGCTCCACTGTATATATATATGTATCTAACGATTTATACAAAAAATTAAACATGCATTTTATAACTTAACACATGGATAAAATAAATAGCTATAAACATTTCTTTAAAATATAAATTAACATTAACTTTAACCCAAATTTACGAAATATGTTTTTTCCACTAACTAGCTAAAATGAAGCACGTGTACAGAACCTCTCATTAATCATTTTTGCGGACACTGATTACTGATTGTGCTTACAATAATAAAGCGTGTCATGCGAATTATATTTATCGGAATATTTAATCAAAAATGTTACAAACTATTTCGTAATTTGCGCGTTACTTCTTACCCTTGTTACAACTAGCCCCACGCTCCCCGCTTCACTCACTGTATCTGTTGTCAGCTTAATTTAAAAACAAATAACTGCAGGAAATTCAAATTTGGCATTCTGAAGTCCGTATTAGATTACCACTTAAAAATTCGGTCAAGACTGGCAAGTTTGAAGGCAAATTGACAACAGCTTTGGTTTTTTTTTTTTTTTTTTTTTTTTTTTTAAATATTTGTATGCACTATAATTGAACGGGGGTTCCCACACAGAATTACATGTCATGTCTAACAAAATTGTCCCTAAACCCATACGAGATTATTTTAAAAATACATTGAACTTTATTATCTTACGCTATTGATCTTAAGACATAATATGCAATCTATCTTTATAGTACTGAACTGCAGGGTAAGAAAAAGTCGTGTGAGTGACACACCAGATTATTTATTTATTTTTTTTAACAAAAAAACTATACGTAATTTCATTACCGACGCAATCTAAAGTGAAAACGAAAGCAAATTATGAATTAAGAAACCTTCATTTCCCGTTGTCAAATTCATAACTCAAACATTGCAACTACCTCTGACAACAGTGTTTGCACTCAATAAATAATACGCATGTATTCCAAACATTTCCTCCAAATGCAAATTTTCTTAGAAATTGTAAAATATGAACAAATTCATTACTAACGTGTTGTGAAACTACGTTGTAAATTTTACATCAACAAGGAACTTGCTGCTTAAAAATTGATTGAAATACAACGCAAATACAAATCTTCATTTCCTCTTCGGTGTCATATTTCACATATGAAAAATGACTTAACAGCGTTTCCAGACAAAATGGCAATTATTCAACAATTACATAATTTTGTGACATAAGCGGACGAATTCTGTTATCAGATATGTTGCCATCACATTTATAAATGTTTACAAAAGCGGGTAAATTAATCTTTGGCTTCGAAATTTGCGGAAGTTTTTGTGTTTTGGCGATGAAATGTATTTTCGAATTAGATAAAAAAAAAAAAAAAAAAAGACACACTGCAGAAAAAAAAATTACTCTTACCGTTTTTATTTGTTAGAACTTCAAAATTAATGATTGAAACTAATGAAACTTACATGCTTGCATAATACTAAAGACATAAAATGATACCTATGAGCATTTTTGATTTAGTAATTCACTTTATTCAACTCTACGAAGTACTTAATAAAAATCTACATAAATTTGTATTTTTAAACGTAATATAATAAACATACGATTTGTATTCTATCATGATTTGTTATATGTTACAAACATTTTATATTTAATATATGAAATAAAACTATTTATTTGTTAGATCTAAACAATTACTTAATAAAAATATGTATTCTGCATTGGGTAATTTCACCTTCATATGGAATTACTGCTTTTATCCGCAGTGACTAGTTTTGTACAGTTTTACAACATAAATAAAGAAATATTACTGTGTCAATTATCATAAATAAATTTTTCTACTTCTTGCAAATTTGTAGACTGCAAATTTCGAATCCCTTCCCCTTTTTTTAATAATTTTAACCAATTAAACGTATTATAGACGTCCTGTAGCAAGTTGCATTATCATCTTGAAATCATCTGATTGCAGAAAAGTCTGAGATACCTCCAAAATTGTCAGTCAGGCGCCACTTTTATAAGGCCCTGTTTTATTTAGAGTTAATTGATTCCTTGAGCATGAAAATTTTCTTGACTCCTTGAATGGTTATGCGCTTCCGTACCATAATGTAGGGAGAATGTGTCACTGTTTTGAGCACAATTTTGATTTCGGTCCCTTTTTCATCGTCCTACACACATACTAACACACATACTAACATTGCATTACACACACGACACACACATACACATATATATGTATGTTAATGTATGTTATAATTTTTAATCTATTTCATAAAAAATGAAGAAAAAGGACGAAGAATAGTCAGTCAAATAAATCACCACAGAAATATATATATATATAAATATATAGACAGATAGATAGACAGATAGATAGACATATAGTATCAAGCACATTCATATATTTCAAACATATTACGTAACAGAAAGCAACAGCTATAATATATATATATATATATATATATATATATATATAATAATAAATTAAAAACAAAAAACAAAAGCATACTTCACTCATATGAAATAATAACGACTCCGATATAATAATAACGTTT
The DNA here is from genome assembly GCA_963930645.1 of Salticus scenicus. Lineage (NCBI taxonomy): Eukaryota > Metazoa > Arthropoda > Arachnida > Araneae > Salticidae > Salticus > Salticus scenicus. The sequence goes on along the minus strand of OZ005659.1, from coordinate 24,173,215 downwards.
AGAAAAAGGAAAATTATTTTGAAATATTTCTAGATAAATGTCAAACAAAAATTCATTTCCTTGAATAATTCAATGTTTCTTATTAATTTATTAGCCTTCTTCAAATAGGCAAATGAATATAGTTTGTTTTAAAGTTATTCCCTGCTGACAGACATAAGTTTTATGTTTTTTTTAGCAGAAAGTTATTTTTTGTGGAATAAATTAATTTTCTTGAAGGGAAAACTGTAACAGAAGTATGATTCATAAATATTAAAAAAAAAAAAAAAAAAAAAAATGATAAAGGAACTTCCTTTGGGAATTTTTTTTTCTTCGAATAAATTTCTAATATAATTTCTTATTGAATTATAGGATGAAAATTATTCTTTTCTTAAAATTTATTACGTCGTTAAAACTTTCAGTAAATGTAGAAAACAAAAAAATTCGCGAAAATAAAATTCTTGTTTTCGACCATTTTTAGAAAAATATTTGTTTTTCTGCCAGTGTGTCTGTGACCACTGCCCACTAACCTGTGGACGAAATTTAACCAAACAGTTGGGGAACAGTAAGGGGGGGGGGATCAATCGCTCTCCAGGTGGCGCTGTCATTCCACAATTTCCCCCCCTAATTCTTAATATGGTAGTATAAGGCAAAATTTTGTATAAATGTACATAATGATAATTATTACTTTCTTCTATATTCAATAGAAGAAAGCATTGGATTCGTAAAAATTTTCGACCTCGGGTTTTTGATGGATTTACACGTTTTGAGAGCTGTAGAACACGATTTGACCATTTTTAGAAAATGTCTGTCTGTATGTCAGTCTGTGTGTGTCTGACAAAATATTGTGGCAACTGTATCTCAGGTACTACTGCACAGAATTTCATACAAATTAGTATGCAGTTGCATACTAATGACAGTTGTTGACATAAATTAGTGTCTATCAATTTTTGGTAAAAATTGTCTAACAGGTTGCGTTGCCATTCCGTTTTTTCTAAATTTTTAACATGGTGGTATAGGACAAAATTTTGTATAAATGTGCATAAAGGGAATTATTTTTTAATAATCATTATGAAATTTATAAGAATTATTTTTTATAGAGATAGTCAGCTTGGAAAATTTTTTTGTATGTGTAGGGGCCTCACCTGCCCCCCTGAGGGAGAAGTCCCCTCACGAGGGGAGTAAATTTTCATGATGGGTATCTTTCAAAAGAGCTCGCCAATACCTTTAAAAACGAATAGTTGAACCATCGATCTGAGATAGTTTAAAATAAAGTTATCGATTTTTTTCATTTTTAACATTTTTTTTTTTTTTTTTTTATGTAATAGAGACAATACAATTGACTTTTTTTTTTTTTTTTTTTTTTGGATATTTAGTGTTATACTACTTCTCTAATATGGAAATCGTCTGCCTTATCATAGAAGATAATTTTTTAAAATAATAATTTTAATAAATAATTTTCACTGAGTGAATTTCTAAAGGAAAATATAGAAGAAAGTCATGTGGTGGGCACAACATACTAGTTTTTAACTTTTCCACGTGAAATTGAAATGTGTGATATATATTTATAACTGCAACAGTCAAACAAGAAAAAATGTTCATACTGTAGCAGCATTGATTTCTCCCTTTAGAGCCCTCCCCCAGGCGATGAAATTTTTCAATATGAAAAAAATTTTTCCCCTTGAAAAAAAAAAAAAAAAAAAAAAATGTAAATACCTTTAAAATAATTGGTTGAACCGCAGATCTGTGACAATAATTTAAAAGAAAAATCGATTTTTTTTTTTCATAAAAAAAAAGAAAAAAAAAAGAAAAAAAAAGAAAGAAAGAAAAAGAAAAGGAAAATTTTTTAGATGTCGGTCGGCGCTGAATTGGCTTTCTTTTAAAAATTAGTGTTATATACTTCCCTGAGATGAAAATCGTCTGCATTCGTTATGGGAAGTAATTTTAATAAATAATATGTACTGCGTAAATTTGTACAGGAAAGGAAAACATAAAAGAAAATTTTGTGAAGGCCAAAATATACTAGTTAAAAAACGTAAAAGAAAAGTAATTATATAACAATTAATTAAAATCATGTTTTACATGCATCGTGAATGAAAGAATTTCTAACATCAGAGAATATGAAAAAACAAAAAGAAGAAGAGACAAGTTTGAATTAATTATGTTTTTTTTTTTTTTTTTTTTTTTGAATGCTTTAAAAATGTAAAATAATGTGTCACTCAAAAATTATGGAACACTTTCCCATATTTGTTGACGAAGAAAATCAAGCTATTATAGGCAAAACTATTAAAATCAGATTTATTTATTATTATTTTAAGTCGAAATTTCCGTGAATTCAATTATTTAAAAATTTCGGTTATCCGGAAGTAGGTATTTCTCGATTATTCCGGTTAATCGAGCCTGATATATTTACACAAATAATGTCTGGGAAATGTAATAGATCAGTATCATCTTATATTACCATAAAATATATTAATCCCTTCTGATAAAAATCTTGCATTAAAAAATGCACTTACTTTTACTCTATAAGACGTAGACGAATTTCTGCTACACCTGAAATCCAGTATTCGGAGAGAAATATCGTCTGGTATGTTTAGAGTTCAGACCTTCAAGTTACGTGGCTGTTTATATTAATCTTCACCTGTTCCTTAGATATACAAATGTTGAAACATTTTTCGAATTGCCGTCGTCTCAAAAGTTTAGAACTAAATGGCCTTGGAATAAAAAAGAACAGGTCCTATCCCTTATAAAAGCAAGAATAATGCCTCTAACACTGAAAAGTTTATAATAGTTTTGATGTATTTTTTTTCTTTATTTAAAGATTCTAATGAGATAATAATTTTTCTATTTGCCTTGGGCAAAAGCTCGATATGAATGTATTCTAACACAATTTTGTCTGCGAGATATAATCCAAGGTTATAATAATTAAATTAAACAAAAACAGTTAGTTGTATATTGAAAGAGATACAAAAGATTTAAAGGTGATAGTATTCATTTCTTTTAAAGGTAATTGACATTTCTTTCAATCACAAAATGCATTATTATTAAAAACACCTCCTGGTGAGAAATTGTTTACTTACAGAATAACAATTAATATATGATGATACAAAAGATACATAAGATTTGGTTTTACTTTATATTCCAGTCCCAGTGGTAGTTATTTACGATTCTACTCGTGGTAGTTTAGTTTTATCATGTATTACTGTCAGTTTTAAATACATTTCAGAACTGGTTTTAAACTTCTAAAAGACAGAAGTACAAATACAGGGCTGCGTCAGGCGACTTCTAAGTCTTCTTCTTCTTTTTTTTAATAATTCTCTTCGTACTACTATTTCCATAATAATAATAATAACATGTATTACGACAGGTAAGTTTGCAGTTTGCCAACATAGATTTATTGTAAATTTTAGGTTATGGAAATATTGGTACGAAAATAATAATAATAAAAAAAGGGCGCCTGTGGCAACCCTGAAATATAGGATCAGGGTGAATTGGGGTAAGTGTAACCACGAATTAAGTGCAATATCGTCTTATGTCTCAACTAATAGGCTGAAATCGAATTTAATAATCGTCATATTTGTTCATTTGACCCTTTCTTTGTTATACCGGGTGATCCAAAAGGTCACAGAAAAATTAAAATTACATCATTCAAAAAGTATTGATGTATGTATCACTATGCAGTTTTCCCAGAAATGTGCAAAAAAACATGGGACTTTTTTTTTTTTTAATAACAAAAGATTTATTTTTCAAATTCGCTTTTTTTTTTTCAACAAGTGGCGCTTTAATTATATATATATATATATATATATATTGTAGTATCTTGTAGAGTGGAAGAGAATTATTTACTTGACTAATCAGAACAAGAAATTAATATTTTTTCCAAATTTTAATTTAACTAGATTAATTTTTAGAAATTTACAATATATACATATTTTGCTGTATTTCCTCGATATGAAATGGTTTTCAATAAGATAGTGGGTTCTACAGTATAAGGCTGGAAGGAATTTCAGATAGAGTCCACAGTGATTTTCATCAGTCCGTGACCGCTTCTGCAGTCTTTTCCAGAAAATAACAGTTCCTTTCCCGAGGTCTAGACCGACCTGCTCTGGGATTCCTGCCTTTTCAAAACTCCGACATGAACTCCCGTTTTTAGTCTCTCATCGTAAACATTACAGTTCGTATTGGGCGTGTTTTTCTGAAAACAAAATCTCAGATGCAGGCCCTGATTCGCTCGAAATTCCATCATCAGTTCTGACGCGTTGAATTCTTCTCGAAGGAAAAGTTCTCAAGGCACGCGGCTTCCCACGTTCATCAAAGGGAAACGGACATACCTTTCTACAAAGGAGAGATGTTCCGCGGCGAGCCGTTAGGCCCCAGACTGTCTGCTTCTTTGTACTGAAATGTCTCTTTCAATGATATATTGGAGTCGGAGTCTCTGCCTTTACAGCTCCCCTCCCCTTAAAGAAAAATTCGGGGCCATTTTGGGGCCGAATTTTCATCAGAAGAAGCTGAAATTAGGATATTCAAATTCACTTCTAAAAGAGGCAATGGTCCCTACAAATTGGAATATCTACCAGAAAAATATAATGTTGATTTTTCAACAAAACCAAAATAATTAAACACTACCTTAATAATTTTTACACTTAAAATATATACTTCCCTGATTATACTGATTAATTTAAAAACACCAAAAAGAAAAAATTTTAATTTTTAAAATTTAACTTGCTTATTTACAATACAAAAAATTTCTTTTGCTTTTAAAGTTACATTCGACTTAAACAGTCTACGTGAGCTATCTCACGCCCTGGCCGGTGTATTACAGTGTAATCATATGGCTGCAGAGTTAATGCCCATCTCATTAATCGAGGGTTTTTCCCAGCATTTCTCTTCAACCAGACTAATGGATCGTGATCTGTTTCAATAGTGAATTTTTGTCCATCTAAGTAGTGCTTTAACTTTTTTATAGCGAATATTATCGCAGCACACTCTTTTTCTGTCGTAGTGTAATTTCTTTCGGGAGCAGTAAATTTCCTGCTCAAGTATAAGATAGGGTGCTCTTCCTTTTCTATTCTCTGAGCGAGTATTACCCCAACCCCTAAGTCTGATGCATCGGTCTGTACGATAAAGGGGTGCTCGTAGTTCGGAGCATAAAGAATAGGTTGGTCTGTTAATTTCCGTTTTACTTCCTCGAATGCTTTTTGCATTTCAGCGGACCATTCTATGCTTTCTTTGCGATTTTTCCCTTTTAACGCTCTAGTTAGAGGCTCAACAATAGTGGCATAATTTTCGATATAGCGGGCGTAGTATCCTACCATTCCGAGAATTTGTCTAATTTCTGTTTTAGATTTCGGGATCGGAAAATCCAAGACTGCCTGGATTTTAGCTTCTGCGGGCGACCGACGTCCGTTCCCTACAACGTGCCCCAAGTATGTTACGCTGTCTTGCGCAAATTGACATTTAGAAGGTTTTATTTTCAACTTTGCATCCTCTAGTTTTTTAAAAATTGTGTCTAAATGTTCCATATGCGCTTCCCAAGTCTTTGAAAATATGGCGATATCGTCTAAGTACGGTACGCAAAAGTTTTCACAGCCCTGTAATAATAGTGACATAAATTTACTGAACCTATATGGGGCATTCACTAATCCGAAAGGCATTACTAAGGGTCTAAAATTTCCCCAAGGAGTGGAAAATGCCGCATATCTTTGCGCCCTAGGTGTCAGTGGAATTTGCCAATATCCTTTCGTTAGATCTACAAGCGTGATAAATTTAGCACTTGAAACTAAGTCCAAACGATCTTCGATGTTCGGTATTGGAAAATATTCGGTTCTGGTTATGGAATTCAAAACGCGATAGTCCAAACATGGGCGTGGCTGTTTGTGGGGGGCTTCTACTAAAATTAAAGGACTGCTATAGTCCGACTCCCCTATTTCGATTATGTTCAATTCAAGCATTCTTTTGATCTCTCTTTTGAGAATTTCTGTCTGTCTTTGAGACATTCTGTACGGTTTAATTCTAACCGGTTTGTCGGAAATTAATTCGATGTCGTGCTCGATTAGATCGGTGCGCCCTGGATCATTTGAAAACAGGTCCCTGTGGCGATCCAAAACCCCTTTTAATTTCTCTATCTGATCGGTAGTATGTTTCATTTCTAAATTTCCATTTCTTACGATTTCGTTGAAATCATAAACATTTGGGTCAGAGTGTGGATATACTATTTCTAAATCTGTTTCTTTATTATCCACGCTAGAGATTTCACTAAACAAAACATTTATCATCTCTGCCCTTTGTCTATAAGGTTTCAGCATATTAACGTGGAATACTTGAGAGGGCTCCCTCCTACCTGGAATAATCACAACATAGTTAGTCTCCGAGATTTGTTTCTCCACTGTACCCGGTCCGATCCAACTTACGGCAAATTTATTCGGCTTGTACGTCGCAACCACTAGAACTTGGTCTCCCGGTTTAAATTTCCGGTCAACTGCGTCCCGATCGTACCAAAGCTTCCTTTTCTCTCTCGCATCTTCCATCGATTCAATAGCTAATTCTTGGCATTTTTTTAGCCGATTTATAAGATCAAAAATGTATTCAGTAACGGGCGTTTGTTCCTCGTTTTCGATTCCGCATAATTTTTCAAAAATTATTGTCTCAGGAGTTCTTAGATTTTTGCCGTGAACGAGTTCGGCAGGGCTATATCCGGTAGATTGATGCACGGTAGTACGCAACACCAATAATGCAAATGGAAGATTTTTCTCCCAATCTGCTCCGTTTTCTAAGCATAACACTTTTAATAATCGCTTTACGGTGCGGTGAAATCTCTCAATCGCTTGGGATTGGGGATGATGTATGGAGCTATGAATCACTTTTATTCCAAACTTTTCGAAAAAGGTCTCGGTCAATTCACTCGTAAAACTTCTTCCTAAATCTAATTGAATCTCTCGCGGGAACCCGAATCTGCTAAACATTCGTAAGAACCCGTTTATCACTGCTGGAGAAGTGATTTCTTTAAGCGGTATGGCCTCCGGATATTTCGAAGACAAACACATAGCTGTCAAAAGGTACTTATTTTCGTTTTCACTTAGAGGGAGTGGTCCCGTTAGATCAGCTGAAAACCGAGTGAACACTTCGGTTACTATGGGAACCCTTTTCATAGGCGCTTTCTTTACCTCTCTAGGTTTTCCTATCACCTGACAATGGTGACACGATAATACAAATTCCTCTATTTCTTTGACTGAATTTGGCCACGCGAAATACCTGAAGATTTTATCTTTCGTCTTTGTGACTCCGAGATGTCCGCCAACATTCGAATGACATAATTCCATTACGTCTTTTCTAAGTGTTACAGGAATAATCACTTGTTTTCTAACCTCCCCGCGATTTGTTTTAGATTGTCTAAAAAGGATTTCATTTTCTAAAATGAACTCGGAATTACCTTTGTTCGCTTTTTCAAAACACGGATTTAAAGTCGCGTCTTCACGCTGTAATCCTTTCAGCCTTTCTCTATTTACCCCTAGAAGGCTTAGAGACTTCTCTTTCTCAGAGGGGGGAATGACAATAGGGGTTTCTTCCCGTATCTCTGCTACTGCGTTGGTGGTTTCGGATTCTCGTAATCTCTCTCTCTCCTCTTTTTCGCTCTGCTTTTTTTCGCGCGAGTTACTACTTGGTTGATTAACTCTGGTTTTTTCATTTTTGCGCCTTCGATAATTTCATGCGTTTGATTACCCAAAAGATAATGATTCATTTCCAGTGAGTCGTCAACTACTGCCGCTTTCGTGCTAACAGTCCCAATATCTGCAATCTTAAGCGTAACACTAGCGATCGGCAGGCAGTGTAATTCTTTCTGCAACGGCTGTTTGAGCCAAATACTTTCTCCGGTTAATTGCTCCGGTTTTATGTATTGTTTTCCTATAAGATCGAAGCTTGCTCCACTGTCACGAAGGGTGACAATTTTGACGTCATTTATTTCGGCCTCCCCTAAATAAAGTGCGAAACAAGATCCTAAATCGTCTGTAATTCCTATCTGATTTACAACTGCTGTTGATTGATCTTTAATTAATTTCGGACAATTTGTTTTGTAGTGCCCGACAACGGAACAATAAAAACATCGGATCTCTTTCTTTTTCTCATAGGCGTTCTCTTTTCCTTTGTTTTCCTGCGATTTTGTCCTATCGCGCCAATTAAATGGCTTTTTTTCTTTGTTTTCTTTTGAAAATGTAAATTTATTTTTATCGGGTTTTCGGTCATCTTTTTCTTTACCGACCCAATTTTTCTTTATGGCTTTCCTAACGGATTCAAATTCATCTAGTTTAATAGCTAATTCTTCGGGATCAGTCTCTTTCGCCCAAGAATCTAGAAACTTCTCTTTCATCTCTGCGCTAGCCCTTTTTTTTATCTGGTCGCAAATTAGTAATTTCTTCAAGCTCTCAAAGTCCCCAATTTTTAGTTTTTCCAACCGACCTAACAAGAAGGTTTCCAAGTCATAAACTAAATCTCGAAATGACGTTCCCCTTGATCGCTGGTGGTTGTTAAATTTTTGTCTGAATGACTCAGCGTCAACCTTAAATCGATCTAACAGATAATTTTTGATGTAATCAAAATCTTCTAATTTATCCGCCGGTTGTCTTAATATTTGTTCTGCTAATTTGGTGGGTAACAAAGCAAGTAATTGATTTACATAGTCTGAGCTCTCTAACCCCAATTTACTCGCTTGACGTTCGAATAGATTTAAATATAAAGCCATGTCAGAATTTAACTCATCAAATTTATGAATAATAGATTTAAGTGGGGGAGTATATTTCCGCTCTTCTCTGCTAGAGTTTAAGCTTGTCGTTTCTATACTTTGAGATAACCTGAGACGTTCTAATTCGAATTCTCTCTGTGCTTTTTCACTTTCAATTTGGGCTAAACGTTCCTCTTTTATTTCTTGCGCTAATCGTTCTTCCTTGATTAATTTAATTTGGGCCAAAGCCACCTCTAATTTAAATTCTGCAGATTGTTCAATTTTTTTTATTATGGACCTTGTCCCATCGGTGGGCAGAATATCTACTTCCCATTCTTCTGCTAAAAATTTTAAATCCACTTTTGAATATTCGTGCAAAGCAGCCATGATTTTTGATTTGAAATTTTCCTAATTATTCGCAATACACATTTAGCAATTATTTAAAATTTCAAATACAAGCACAATTTAAATAAATAACTAAATAATACACACTTTAATACCAAATTTGGCTTTCGGATTCCTGCAATATCTTGCAATACTTTTTACCCAATTTAAGCTTATGCTTACAAGCAATTTAAAGAGAACAATTAATATACACAAAAATAAGGAGTTCTTTCACACTGTGCAACCATAGATTATACCATAAATACACACAACTTAAAATTCTGAAAATTCTCTTAATGAATATAATTTAAATATATCATTCACAGTTTGTTTTTCTGCAAACTTCCATTTTATAATAAATATATCTACTTAATTTTCAGAATTTTCTATTTAGGGATAACAAGAACCCTTTTTTTTTCTGCTTTCTTTTTAAATTTCAATTTCTTTTACAATTTTACTTCCTTTTAATTTTCTTCAAGGTTAAAGAAATTTTCTTTTCCAACATAAATTTAAAATTCTCTTAACAAATTAACTATTTTGTCAATTCTAAACTTTTAAATAATGAATTATTTCATTTAATTTAATTAACTAACCTGTTAATTTTAGACATTAAGCATTTCGCTCAAACATTAAAAATTTTCTGCAAGAATATGCAAAGACAAACAATTTTTTTTTTTTATTTTTACTAATTGCCTCTCAAGAATGAGCGGAATATCCTTACCTTTACTGATGTTTTTCATCTAAGGTGGGCACATCTCCGCTGAGCACACTTTTAGCAGGCACAAGACCACTACTCCAGGGATCGGTGCTCCTCTTCTTGATCTTTTGAAAGGGCACTCCGTCACTCCTGCTCTAGACTGGCTCTCCGTACGCTGTTTGGCTTCTTCCGTCTACGTCGAAGGGCTTCGTAACGCTGCTTCCGTACTAGGAACCGGTCGTTGCTTCCGTTGTTGCCTGGTCTACGCTGAGGATCTCTTCTTAATTCTGGAATCTCTTTCCTCGCTTCTGCTTAGATTCACTCTTCTCTATATACTGTAATCCGATAGAGCTGCCACCAAATTTTCTTTATTCTATTAGTCTGTAGTATCTTGTAGAGTGGAAGAGAATTATTTACTTGACTAATCAGAACAAGAAATTAATATTTTTTCCAAATTTTAATTTAACTAGATTAATTTTTAGAAATTTACAATATATACATATTTTGCTGTATTTCCTCGATATGAAATGGTTTTCAATAAGATAGTGGGTTCTACAGTATAAGGCTGGAAGGAATTTCAGATAGAGTCCACAGTGATTTTCATCAGTCCGTGACCGCTTCTGCAGTCTTTTCCAGAAAATAACAGTTCCTTTCCCGAGGTCTAGACCGACCTGCTCTGGGATTCCTGCCTTTTCAAAACTCCGACGTGAACTCCCGTTTTTAGTCTCTCATCGTAAACATTACAGTTCGTATTGGGCGTGTTTTTCTGAAAACAAAATCTCAGATGCAGGCTCTGATTCGCTCGAAATTCCATCATCAGTTCTGACGCGTTGAATTCTTCTCGAAGGAAAAGTTCTCAAGGCACGCAGCTTCCCACGTTCATCAAAGGGAAACGGACATACCTTTCTACAAAGGAGAGATGTTCCGCGGCGAGCCGTTAGGCCCCAGACTGTCTGCTTCTTTGTACTGAAATGTCTCTTTCAATGATATATTGGAGTCGGAGTCTCTGCCTTTACAATATATTTAATAGTGGCGCAGTGCATTCAACAAAGCAACTAAAACTATAAATGTTCATTGTGACGGCCATCATTCACGAGATTGGCTTTCAGACGTTGCACAGGGAACTCTCATACTAAAGATTAACTGAAAAAAGCCTTATCTCTTAACAATATCACATTTTTTTTTTTTTTTTTTTTTTTTTTAAGAACGATTAGCAGCAGTAATTTAAGTATTCTTATAACAACAGGAGACTTTTCGTTGGAATATTAAAACCCGAATAAACTACTACGTCAGAAACGCCAAAGAAAAATATTTTAGATGCATACAGTTGTTTCGGTAGCCTCAAGCGTACTGTCTTCAGTTCAAAAAGAATTCTGAAACTGGAGAAGTGCTCTTATATATAGGAGAGGGACCAAATTTAATTCAACCAATAGGTCAACCTTTCCTTTTAGTTCAACCTTTCCCGTAATCCTATTGGTTGAACTAAATTTGGTCCCTCTCCTATATATACGAGCACTTCTCCAGTTTCGGAATTCTTTTTGCAATGAAGACGGTACGCTTAAGGCTACCGAAACAGCTGTATGCATCTAAAATATTTTTCTTTGGCGTTTCTGACGTAGTAGTTTATTCGGGTTTTAATTTAAGTATTCGTTAACATCTGAAATCATATGCATCACACCAATCCGATTAATCAGTATTCACAATATGGCGTCATTTGCACAGGCGGATTAGTACATTGAAATGTTAGAGGATGCTGCGAATACAGCACAATCTGATAGTGAAAATGTAAATAATATTTTTTTCTTATATATATATATATTAAAAAAAAAAAATCTCATACTTTGCAGCGCATTTTAGTGATAACCGCATAGAGCTAAGGTCAATACTTTTTGAATAATTTATTTTTTATTCTTTCTGTGATTTTTTATCACTCGGTGTTTAGTAAACTAAGTTAAAAACGAAGCAATGTTAGTTGAAAAGTGTTGAAAAATTCCTTACATTTCCCACCCCTACATATTGCCTCTCTCAAAATTCAAAGTTTTGCGATTTACGAAGTAAATCGCACGGTTTTATATAAGTAAGTTTTATATATATCCGCACGGTTTTATATAAGTAAGGAAACTAAGTTTTGTGTCACTTCAAATTTTTTCTGTTTTTAAAACTTTTTGGTTATCACCCGTGGTTATAGTACTTACCCTAGGAATTTGTACAGTATAAAAATTTTCTAAAAATTTACTAAAATGATTATCCAGAGTTTATGTAAAATTTACTATTTAAAAGTATAGATAATCGAGACTGTTAATGTTTAATCTGTATTTTTAGCAATTTTTAGTATTAAATTTCTTAATAAAAATTGAAAATGGGAGTTTCAACTTCAGAAAAAGCATCCTAAGTTACAAATGTATTCTCGCCAATAATTAATTAAATTAATATTAGTCATTAAAATGCTCATATAAAATAGGTTTTTTTAACATATCCGTTAATTTTTTTCAGCAATTTTACATAAAACTTAAGATAATAGATAACACTGCTCGGCATGAAAATTGCCCCAACACCATTTTTTAGATTTCTTATGTAAAATGATCTCCTGAATCCGAATATGACGGCCATTTTGCCCTATCCCCCACCGTTTTTTGGGGACGCCCCACTATTTTTACCACTTTTCGGTAATTTTATGGCTATAAATTTGATTTATAGTGGAGAAAAGAAATATTTTAACTGTTAAATATCTTCTGAGGGCCTAAAGAGGTGAAAAATTCTATAACATGAACTTATGCAGCAAGGAGAAGATTTGGGGGGGGGGGGGGGGAGAGGGTTGCCACTGAAGTTATAATAAAATTAAAAACACGTTAAAAATACATTTATTAAAAATATAAAAACTTCCAAAGCTTTTCGCCTAGATAAAACAAGGCATCATCAGGGAATTAGTTTTACATACTACAGAGCAGTTATATATACTTTTGTACCATATGGTCAACAGTTAAGTCCTTACACAAAATATATTCAACTGGAAGTTAAACATAGAGGCTGGAACTATTACAGGTTAATGAAGTGTTACACTTGGATTGTGGAGACTATGAGTGGGCCATATTCTCCATTTTAGATCTTAAATCTTAGATCTTACTAGATCTTAAATATGAACTTAAATACTTAATTAGCTAGTAATAAGAAGAGCTCGAGACAAAGTTAACAAATAAATAACACAGTTTATTTAGCATTCAGTATTAAGGAGGGCGTTGAGCTAACTCGATTTAAGTGAATGGCTTCAGGAAATAACTTTAACAAGGAAATAACTTTAACTCACCAATGCTGATCTCTTTGGCGACTGCTTCTACTACTACTAACTATTCTCACTTTAGAGTGTCGAGCGGATTCCCGATACACGACAGGCTCAATATTACACCTTTCGACCATCACTTCACTCACACCAAATCTGGTACCATTCCGTATCACCACCAACTCCAACTCGCTATAACTCTATACTCCACGCTTATCAGCTACCAATTCATCACCCTTCCATTACCCCTAGCAATTCACTATCCTTCATTTTATACTACATCCTAACAAACATCCTTTCCCTTCATTTCAGTTAAAACTTACAATCACTTCCCATTCATTAAACACTCAGATCCCAATTATTTCACTGCAGCCTCATGCCGACATCAAACTAACTCGACCAAGACTTTCGCCGAGTTACTGGCGACGAAGTGATTTGACCGTCCCAACTTTAGATTGCTGGATTCAGTTGAAATTAAACGGACTGTGGAGACGTTCTAACGTCTCAACCTCACAGTCCCCCTCCAAGAAAAAAAAATTAGTCGGGAAAATCCCCAACGGGTTTTATCGAATAATTTGAAACACTGAGAAATCTCATAGGAGTGAGTGCAGCCACAACTTAGTTTCTGAAATTTTAAAATAAGTTAGAAAAAATTAAAGTTTAATTTTCTGAGCAATGAACTGCTTACAGCTTCAAATACAATGGCGAATAAAAAAACCCTAGCTTAAAACCGGACAAACCTCGAAAAAAGAAATTTAAGTTTTAAATTAAAACGAGGGCCCTTTACAGCCGGAAACTACGGGGAAAAATAACGCCTCAAATAAGTTAGCTCAACTATACAACGGGGCTTACAATCATCTTTCTGTTATTCCAGAAAGGAAAACTTAATTTTAAACTTGAGTTGTAGGAGGAAGAAGGTACAGGGGGGTTGCTTAAACATAACCAAGCAACATAAAGAAAATAGTTTATTGAAAAAAAAAAAAAAAAAAAATCTTGCAATCTTCTTTGAAGCAAGCCATCTTTCGAAACTTATGATGTGGAATTTCTTCATCCATAAGAGAGCCAGTTTAGGCTTAAAAGCGTCAGCTATAACTTAGGTCATCAAAAAAACGAGGCTTTCCATCTTTGGCTTACAGGAGAGTAGGACTGTGGACATCAGATTAGATTGGAAGGACTGGAAATTCCATTTGGAAAGTTTCTAAAATATAAAACTCTTTTTATTGTATAAATCAAAAAATAGACTTAAACTACAACTTGTAGATAGATAAACGAGACAAATTGTCTCTGAATACATAAAATAGTTTATATACAACAATTTTTCCCTCCTGGGCTATAGCATACGAAAAGACAAAAAATTAATTTGTTAGTGATTTTAGTTAAAAGTTAAACGTGATTTATGCATATAGCCAAAAAAAAAAAAAAAAAAAAAAAAAAAATCCCCACTCAAACACACACATATATATATATATAGATAGATAACTTTTAGTTGAATACAAAAGTTTTAACAATAAAAAATATTCATTTTATACACTTATCAAATTTCATTTTATTATATGCAAATACAATATGTATAGAAATACGAAAAGGGGGGGGGGGGGATATTTACAAAGGTTAAAAAAAAACATTTTATATTACCCGCTCTGCAGGTGATGGTTACAAAATAAAAGAACTTAGTATACATACATAAAATATACATTAAGAGAGAACAAAAATGTTGACATTGAAGCAGAAACATGAATTTTGACGTGAAAGTTCATGCACAAATTTTGAATTTTACAGTTTTTAGTGTCAGAAAGTTCATTTCTTTCAGAAGAGGTTCACAGGTCCAAACGGCTTCAATACATGTCGCACATTTTGGTACAACTCTGATAAACAAATACTTGAGAAAAATTAAAATAAGAAACGATACAACCTGACCAAAAGTTTCCGCTGTAACAGCATTAGTATAAAACCTGCTGGTCATTGCACTGGCCGCAGAAATCACAGGGCCGGAGGCTTGTAGAACTGGGTCAGGCGTAGCAAAAGCACCTTCCTGGGCTGGGATCGAACCCGGCACACAGTCGCTGTCCATAGCGTCAGAGGACGATTCAGCTCGCTCTCTACTCATGAATGTTGAGGTCTTGGAGGGCTTACAAGCTTAAAAACAGTTCAAAGAAGTAATGGAAATCACATCATTTTCTTTTAACTTTGTAAAGAAATTTTTAGAAGCAGCGTTACTTAATATATCCTTGTCAGTTACCGGATTTTCAGCCAAAATACGCGACTCTGTCAACTTGACAGTTGTAGAACATAAATTTAATGCCTTAACGTAGAAATGTTTTAATCTACCTCTTTTATTCCCTACATTTTTATGTAAATGAGCTAGCAGTTTTTGAGCCGGACCGCTATTGAACGTTCCACTTTCTTTTACAACATTTTCCGTGGAACTAAAAGGATCTGTCGACTTGACTGTTGTAGAAATTAAACGTAAATTATCAGGAGATGCATGTAAACTAATAGATAAATCTGTTGGTTGAACAGAATGAAAACAAAAGTTTGATGCCTTTAATAAAGATTTAGTACCAACATTAATTTTAACATCATTTTCTGCGACACTTTTTCCTGTTACACGAGAAGAATTTCCGGACTCGACCAGTTTAGCATTTGTGTAAGATTTATCATTACAAATAGCAGAATCTGCCGACTTGACAGTTTGAGAATTAAACTGTAATTTATCATGCGGTGAATTTAAACCACTAGAAAAGTCTGCTAGCTGAATAGTTTCAAAACATGCATTTGAGCTATTGACGGAAGGATTAGCCGCTACGTTTAATAGGCTTTCATTCTTCTCTAAATTTGAAGGTAACGGAGAGTTTAAATTGGAAACGTATTGAGAAGAATTTAAAAGTGGCAATTTGACTGAAGAAATAGAAAGAGAATTTAAACATATATATTGAGCTTCGGTATTATGAGAGTGTGTTTGATTTCCTGCAACAGTTTCTGGTTGATTTAAGTCACTGGGTCTAGCTTGTGAAAAGTTAGCTTGTTGCGGATGATTGAAATTAACATTTTGAGGGGGGGCGAAATTTTCTCGCTGTTCGTTTTGAATATTTACGGGTTCCTGCGGGCGATTAGAGTTATTCGCAAGTTTAGCAGCGTGACGTGCTTGATATTTATCCAATATTTGGAAAAGATTATCAACAGATGCGGGTGATTTTAAATCTAGAAAATCTTGAATTTGGACTAAACAGCGGGTTTATAATGTCCAACACTTCAAAAAATGATAACTGTAAGTCAAGTTGCTTAATTAAATCAAGCTTCCGCAGAAAAAAGGTTGTCGGCTTATCGAATACAGACATTTTCGTTGTATGCAGTTCCTGCATTAATTTAGCTCTATCAGCACTCGAGGAAAATGTACTTATAATTTTGGTTTTTAATTGTTCATAGGTGGGATTTTGACCCAAAGAATGAGAAGCGATGAGGTCAAGCCACATTTTAGGTTCTCCTTTTAAGGAGTATTTTAACCATTTAAATCGATCAGAGATATCAATATGACATACGTCAAAATGTTCTTCAAGTTCCTCAAAAAAGTTAAATACATTATTTTTGCGGGTAAAATATACTCGAGCGGGGGGGGGGGGTCGAACTCGTTTGGGCGCCACTGTGGAGAATATGAGTGGGCCATATTCTCCATTTTAGATCTTAAATCTTAGATCTTAGATCTTACTACATCTTAAATATGAACTTAAATACTTAATTGCTTAATTAGCTAGTAATAAGAAGAGCTCGAGACAAAGTTAACAAATAAGTAACACAGTTTATTTAGCATTCAGTATTAAGGAGGGCGTTGAGCTAACTCGATTTAAGTGAATGGCTTCAGGAAATAACTTTAACAAGGAAATAACTTTAACTCACCAATGCTGATTTCTTTGGCGACTGCTTCTACTACTACTAACTATTCTCACTTTAGAGTGTCGAGCGGATTCCCGATACACGACAGGCTCTTTTCTTAACTTACGCCACAATATTACACCTTTCGACCATCACTTCACTCACACCAAATCTGGTGCCATTCCGTATCACCACCAACTCCAACTCGCTATAACTCTATACTCCACGCTTATCAGCTACCAATTCATCACCCTTCCATTCCCCTAGCAATTCACTATCCTTCATTTTATACTACATCCTAACAAACATCCTTTCCCTTCATTTCAGTTAAAACTTACAATCACTTCCCATTCATCAAACGGGCCGCGGTAGCCCAGTCGGTAGAGCGCCGGTCTCGTAATTGGAAGATTGCGGGTTCGGTACTCGAGCCGGCAAAGACCGTCGTGTACACTAATGGTGGCTGGTGCACGTAAAATCTGTCGTGGCCGCAATGTCCTCCATGTTCCCATCAAAAATTATACCTCTGGGGGTCACCGAAGCGGGAGAGCCATCCCTTCCGTGGAGGATCAAAATTGTGATGGCATGTCTCCGGACCACCTCTAGGGGTGTGTCCCAGACCGTCGCCAATTGCCCATCTGCGCAGCACTAGTGCGACGTAAAACCCAACCATTCATTCATTCATTCAACCCATTCATCAAACACTCAGATCTCAATTATTTCACTGCAGCCTCATGCCGACATCAAACTAACTCGACCAAGACTTTCGCCGAGTTACTGGCGACGAACTGATTTGACCGTCTCAACTTTAGATTGCTGGATTGAGCTGAAATTAAACGGACTGTGGAGACGTTCTAACGTCTCAACCTCACAGGATGCTGGAGCTATTGCAGGATGAGGGAGTGCTACACTTGGAGGTTGGAACAATTTCAGGATGAGGAGGTGCTACACTTGGAAGTTGGAACTATTGCAGGAAGAGAAGGTGCTACTCTTGGAGGTTGGAACTATTGCAGGAAGAGAAGGGGCTACACTAGGCGGCTGGAACTATTGCAGGATGAGGAGGTGTTACACTAGGAGGCTGGAACTATTTCAGGATGAGGAGGTGCTACACTTGGAAGTTGGAACTATTGCAAGAAGAGAAGGTGCTACACTTGAAGGTTGGAACTATTGCAGGAAGAGAAGTTATAAGTTATAAGTTACATTTATTATATTTTATTAATCAGTTATTTTATCACTTATTATACATTATATATATATTTTTTATTTTTAAGAGTTAAAATAATTATTTTCCATTCTCCAAATCAAATTTATGCCCATAAAATTACCGAAGAGGTGGTGACGTCCCGAGAAAACGGTGGGTGATGGGGCAAAATGGGGTCATATTCGGATTCAGAAGGTCATTGTACATAAGAATCAGCAGGAATAGTATCAGGGCTCGATTTTCTTTTTTTCTTTTTTTTTTTTTTTTTTTTTCAGTGCTGTGTAATAATCAGTTGTTTTCTGTTTAAATTTTAACACTGTATGTCGGGCAAATGAAACCAAGTTGTTCACACTTGTCTCAAGGATTTCAACTGCATCACTTATGTATATTTATTTTATTTTATTTTATTTATTTATTTATTTTTGCTTTTTCTGTTACGTCATTTAATTTTTAATGAAACTTAACATTCTGATCTTTTATACAATTTTCTAGAAGTGTTAAAAAGTGTAAGGTGTAACGTACTAATTTGAAGCGCTAGGAAAACTTTGTAACATTGCAACGAGTTAAGATATTTCAAAAATTACACAAAATTCCCAGATTCATGAAGTTTTACACTATCTGGAAACGTGAATTACATGTCACCTAATGTACTGCATATGGATACAACAGGCTGAGGTTGCATTTGCCCGAAATTGCGGGACAAATATAACCACGAAGTACAAATATTTCATCTCTCTCTCCTTCAATTTATTTATTTATTTATTTTTAACTTTAAGTTGCGCATTGTTAAATTTTAAAAAGCTTATTATACATATATAAGCCAATTTGTTCATTTTTAGCCTTTTTAGTTATGCCTAGAAAATTTTCAGGCATGTAAATATAATAGCAATTGAGAAAATCAGATCAAGTCGAACTATTCAAAAACATTGCTGCATATATCTCACTTAATCTTAATTAGAGTTCCTCTCTTAAAGTTCCTCTTACTAATTAAAAGTAAGGCAAAAATCTCCCATTTCTGGGGGAAAAAATTAAACCGTTCAAAAATTAGATTAAAAGGAAAAAAAAATATTGTAAGGCTCGAATTAGCCATTTTTCTTACATATGTCACCCCATCTATATAGCCGAGAGGTTCTACACTCAAAGCACGGTAGGTGCCGGCCGGCTTCGATACTAGGACTAACGTAAATACGGTCTAGGACCACTTAGAAAGACCACCCCCCACGGAGGGCATTCCACCTATTGGCCTAGGAACCTAGCGTAGTCAATGGCCTTAACACACATCATGTCATAAATATTACTTGTGGCCTAATTTTCATTAACTGAAGTTTGTAAAGTTTTTCTATTTTTCACACGTTCTTGAATATAAATAAATTTGAATATGATTCATTTGGTATTTTTAATTTGGAGCTGAAAAAAGTGATATAATATCTTAATAATATATTTATTTTATTTATTTATTTATTTGTTCGTCAATTGAATTTTTATTTAAATTAATATAGTAATCGTTGCTAAGGAAAGACACTTTATAATTTAAAAGGAAGAATGAAACTATTTCTAAAAATCTGGTGTGAAACAACCACACGACTTCCATTACCAACTATTACACGTATTATACTCATTTTTTTGGAGATAATGAGATGAGAAGACATAGAAGTGACCAAAAGAATCTAGAAACCTAAAATTTTCCGGTAAGAAAAACTTTATACCTTGTAAAGACATATAAAATGAAGCTTGAAAAAATAAATGGTAGAGTTATTTTTTGAAACACCAATTTCCGAGATCTAAAACTGACCTACCTAAGCAGGATGACTTAATTTTCCTCTAATAACCACGCAATACATGAGAAAGGAATGGATTTATATAACAATTTTCAAGAAAATCGTTAGAGCCGTTTTTGAGATACCAACTTTTACAAAAACTCAATTATTGGCCAGAAAACAATAATTACATACAAAAGGATATTTAAAAGGGAGTTAATATGGCGAGTTTGAAAAAAATCCGTACAACCGTTTTTAAAGGAACGCGCTTGCGAGGCCTGAAATTGAGCTATTTATACAGGACGCCTATCAATTTTCGTGAACTAACCAACTATATCATTCGAAAGGACATCTAATAGAGTGTTTATATAGCAAGTTTGAAGAAAATCGTTAGAGCCGTTTTTGAGATACGGACTTACGGTCCCACTTCCGGTTTCCGATGTCCCACATCCGGTTTTTCAATTTTCACCAAAATTTGGAAATTTCATCTGTACACCAGGCGTATTTCAATTCTAAAGTTTCGTAGCTCTATCTTTATTAGTTTCTGAGCTATAATAGCCAGAAGATTCTCCACATACATACATACACACACACATACATACACACTGACCAATTGCCAGAAACCACTTTTTTGGACTCAGGGGACCTTAAAATGTGTAAATCAGGTGAAAACCCGATATCGAATTTTCAGACTGAATACAAATACAATACTTCCATTACCTACTGTAGTAGGGTAATGGAAGTAAAAAATATCAAGACCAACATATCAAGTTTGTAATACACAAAAAATTCTTCTCGTGTTAAATAAAATTTTGTCTCTCACAAAATTTTATTTAAATATATTAATGGAAATAATAACATTCGCTATCGTTTTTTTTTTTTTTTAATCTATTTATTTTATAGAAATTTTTTATATGCTTCAGCATCGCTATCTTTTTTTTTTTTCCGTCAGTTTCACATTATTAATGTTCAAATATATATTCTAAGGATATTTGGATAGTACTTTGTAGAATCATTGACAAATTAATTAATATATATATATATATTACGTTTAGTAGTAAAATTTCTTGCGATCTTCAAGTTTTTCAAAATTTAAAATTGTGTTTTAAAGTCTATTTTAAAATAGAAACTAAATTGGATCCATAGGTATATTTGAATATCAATAAATGTGTCTTAACTGTAATTTTTACTAGTCTAAAATCAGCGACGCTAGTACACATTAAAACTTTTTCTAAATTAAATTAAATTAATTTTTTTTTTTCAATTTAAACAGTTTTGGACAATTTTAAAATACTTAACATTGTTATATTTTAATACAAGTATATGCAAATTGTCTTAATTTTAAGACGATAATTTATAAAAGAGATTTAAATGTTTAAACAAACAATTTGTTTGTTAAGATAATTCTGAGAGTGACAAACAAAACATTTAGAAATAAGATCGACCCCAGACTTAATCAGTCACAGAAATAAGAACTTTACTCAAATATACTTGTTTACTTGCAGGTGGTCTGATTAATCGTTATACATGATGGTACAAGCATAGCTAGCAAAAGGGCATATCTTCTTTTTCATGTCATTCAATGAACTCCGAAGTTTACCTTTTGTATTTACTTATCTTTAATTATGAGTACTTTATCTTTACTTATCTTTATTTATGATAAGAGGTGTACATAAATTCCACCACAGATAAGTTAAAGGTAACAGGCATGATGACTGATTAATTTCTAAATGGTTAATGTCGAAGTAAAGATAATACAATTAATCATAACGAAGCACAACATGACATTTTGGCTCCATGAAGCTTTGCTGAAGAGCCTTCCAAGCAGAGACCGATTTAAATATTTGGCGGCCCCAGACACGACTCCACCATTAACTGAATCAGATTTCTAAAATCTCAAAAGATATGTTCCTGATTCCTATCTTCCCTTCCGTGGAAGATCAAAATTGTGATGGCATGTCTTCGGATCACCTCTTTGGGTGAGTCCGAGACCGTCGCGTCGCTAATTGCCCATTGCGCAGCAATAGTGCGTAAAACTCAAACAACCAACCTGATTCCTATCTAGAAATCTGAAAATCTCCCATAAAATGAAATCACAAGCAAAATATCGTCCACTCTACAGATGTTCCAAATACTTCCACGATTTTTTTTTTTTTTTTTTTTTTTAATAATGACATTAATAAAGAAGTAAATGATAAAAAAATTTGAGGTCAGTTAAATGCATGTTTTATTTTAGTATTTTAAGAAAAATGCAATACTTCATTACGTGAACAATTCTACTCCCGATTACTGAAAAATCTAATTATAGAGATTCCTCTTCACTTATATGCTCTCACTTAGGGAAGAAGGTGGAGAACTGAACTTCCAAAACTCTCTTTTGGCTACAGGCGTATAAAAAAAATAATGTAATTATTAATTTCTATAACGTGGACCAGTTACTAATAAATTTTGTTGAAACGATACGATGGTGACGTTGACGTAAAGTGTTATTTGATTGGTCAACCCTGATCGTATTAATTAAAGCATAAATTCGGTTCCTAAGGATTTCGGCTTCAAAAATTTAATATAATACACTTTAAATGCACACTTTTCCAAAAGAAATTGAAATATATATATATACGTAAATAATAACAGGAGACTTGGCGTTAAAATATTAAAACCCGAATAAACTACTGCGTCAGAAACGCCAAAGAAAAATATTTGAGATGCATACAGCTGTTTCGGTGCAAAAAGAATTCTGAATCTGGAGAAGTGCTCGTATATATAGGAGAGGGACCGAATTTAGTTCAACCAATAGGATTAATTTAACCTGATCCTCCCCATTTGATCCTCCCCACTTTTACCGTAATCCTACTATTGGTTCAACTGAATTCGGTCCCTCTCCTATATATACGAGCACTTCTCCAGATTCAGAATTCCTTTTGCACTGAAGACGGTACGCTTAAGGCTACCGAAACAGCTGTATGCATCTCAAATATTTTTCTTTGGCGTTTTTGACGTGGTAGTTTATTCGGGTTTTAATATATATATATATAACTTTTTGTGCTGAAGCATATCCGCAAAACCTCATATCTAGAATATTATATTTGGAAGAAATTAAGCCTCGCGTTTCATGGTTGGCTATTCTGCCGAACGGGGGAGGCGCCATCTGTTGATCTAAACCAAAACATTATACTAAGATATAATTTTAAAAAGCGATTCTAAATAAATTTTTGCAAGTCAAAATTATACATATTTTTTATAGTTTTCATTCATTATAAATAAATGAACGTTATTATTTGGCAGATACACTTATTAACTAGGGAATTTCTGTTATGTATGGTAATTTAAATTCGTCAAATTTTAGAAAATATTTGATTTTTAATTTTTTAATAATTCAATTTCATTCAAAAAGTTATTAACTTAGCAGAAAAAATTATTTTATAAAATTGAAATTGTAATGCAGTTATAAAAGATTTCAATTTCCTTTATTGAAGGGGAGAAGAGAAAGAAAAAAAAAAAAGGGAAAAAACTGAAATTTTTCCAGTGATTTTATTTATGCGATTTTTCTGAAATCATATCAGGTATGTAGGTACTATCACACTCCGTTCTGCACAGAAAAGACTAGTATATAATTAAAAATGTCAAGGCATATTAAATTTAATTATTATATTTTGAACAACTTTAATTAAAAGGCCTTTTACGAGGATTTTACTACAGTAAAATTCTAGTACCTTCTTCAATGCTTTTTCTTTTGCACAATCACGTAAAATTTATAGTTATTCTTATTCAGTTACTTTAAGTCGGTATATATATATATATATATATATATATATATATATTTTTTTTTTTCTCAGTGCTTCCACTGATTTGCAATATTCTAATTAAAAACTTTGAGCGTTATTCAAAGTTTAAGATTTTCTTAACATGGTAGAACAGGGCAGAATTTCTCATAGGTGTACATCATGAAGATTATTTTCAAATATGTGAGATCACAAAATTTTTAATTTAATTTAGAAATTTATTCATCAACCATGAAAGTGCATTTTAGAAAATTTTGGAGTGGAAGGCTGATTTTTTATACCAACTATGTGAAAAATACCAGAGCCGATAGCGGAAGTCCCGGGTTCGATTCCCGGCTCTGGTATTTTTCACATAGTTAGTATAAAAAATCAATCTTCCACTCCAAAATTTTCTGAAATGTGGGATCAGTTTTTACCATTTATGATGTACTAATATTAACATCGTCGATTATGAACATTCTACTTTGAAAACTTTGTAAGTTATTCAAAATTTATGATCAAGGCAGAGCCCGACTCAAATTTTTGTGCCCAGGGCACTTTAAATTTTTCGTGCTCCCTTAGAAGAGCAAGAGTTCTCCCTCACCCCCCCCCCCCCCCCCCCAAAAAAAAAAAAAAAAAAAAAAAAAAAAAAAAGACCATTTACTAATATACCACAATTTGAAAAAGCAGATTAAAAAAAAGAAAAAGAAAATATCAAAAATTTAATCTGGTTTTATTTTAGGCTAAGTCTGAAGACAAATAAAATTACCCCCAGTCAGTCTAACAACAGTTTTTATTTTAAAATTTTATTAATGTAAGTTGAACACAGTTGAGTTAAAAAAAAAAAAAAAAAAAAAAGAAAGAAAGATTTTGACTATACATTTTAGTCATTAGTAAAATTTTGTGCCCCTCAGAAATTTCGTGCCCAGGGCACCAGCCCCGGGTGCCCGTGCGATAGTCACGCCCTGGATCAAGGTCAATTTCTCTTTCTTTTATCAGAAAAAGAAGAAGAAGAAGAAGAAAGAAATGAAAAACGAAAAAGCTTTCTCGTACGCAATATTTCCGTTGAGGAAGTAGCTTCTTTTCCGGTATTACAACGGATAAATAAGCGGCTGAAAGCGGAAAACATAAGGCGCCAGATAGTTTTTAATGTGAGATATGCGTAATAAGAAATAAAATATTAATAAAATTTCAACAAGGCTCGGCGCCTGTTTATACTTGACATTTTTTTTTTTTTTTTTTTCTTATACTATATATTCTTACGTTATGCATTATATTACTTAAACAAAGATGAAAATTGACTTCGAAAAATATACTTAGTTCACTTTTCTTACTTTATAGCATCAAAATGAAATATTAAAAATTTAATTAAACTTTTTTTTTTTTTTTTGCAAAAGAAGAGAACAAATTTAACTGTTGTAAATTTTCCGAAAGTAAAAACAGAGTTATATACAGTCCGCTTATTAAAAATCACATTCGTTCTGAGCAAAAGTGATTTTATTAAGCGGCTAATTTTTATATCCGGCAAACGTTCCTGCACTGAAGAGAAAGGTATTATTTACCAGAATTTGGAAAGAAATTTCAAAAGGTACCAAATAATGAAACTAATAAAAAATATTAATTAATTTTTAACTGATAATTAGTTGATTGTTCCTTCAAAATAAGTGAATTAAACACATCCCAAGTTCCAACGCGTTCTCCTTTGAGGAAAATCATCAATACTTTGCCGAAAGTTTACGATTTTCTTTTAATTTTAAAATCTTTCTTTTAAAGCTTCTTGCCTCTTAGTTATTTCAGAATAAGAACTAAAAATTTTCTTTTAATTAAACATTATATATATATAAACTTGCGAATCAAATCAAATTTTTAACTTATTACCGCGGTTTGAAGAATGCATTCCTTGGAATTATTACTAGGACAAGTAATGGTACGTGTTTAATTGCTGTAAATGTAGAATTTTCGACATAGAGCAATAACGGAGGGATTGCTGCATTTTATTTCAAAAATTAAAAAATAATAATAATAAATAAAAATTTGTTTAATGTGCATAAATGACATTTTTGCTGCTGAAGAGATTTTTTTTATTTTATTAATTAGTAGCTGAGATACAAATGAAAACTGATTCAGGACACCTCAAAACGTGTAAATCTGGTGAAAACTTTCGATAATATAAAAGAACTTTAAAATATCTTTCGAATGATGTATTAAAAATAATTTAATCATAATTGGGATTTAAAATACGCGTATTAGAATAAAATTTAATTTCCAATTAAAATGTAAATTTTTTGCAAAATCGATGAAATTTGAACTGCAAGGCTGTCTTTTGATGTTAGGTCTGTATACCAAGTTTAATGTGCGACATTGAAAAACTGAAGCCTTTTCAAAATTGCAATTTTTAATCACAGTACCAAAACACGTGACCTCATTAAATACCAGATGTTTCTCTTTCCGTTCAAGACTGTAGACGATCGTCTGCGATATTAAAATTGTTTTGATTTGTTGCCACCATTTTTTTTTAGTTTAGTTAATTTTAAAAAATCTAATTGTCCGATCGATAAGCCGTTTAAACCATCAGATTGAAAAAAATCGGCCCTTTCATTTGATACCATATTTGTAACGATACGACTGATATTTCTAATTTATTTTCCACTTTTTCCATAAGAATGTTTCTTTTTAAGCAAATAGCCGTGAAATCTCAGTCATTTTTCGATCGACATAGCTCAACGTTTTAATTAATGTCTCCGCTAATTAGGGTCGCATCTCTTAGCGAATTATCGCGATGTCGAGATGAAGAAATTCTGCGCCTGTCGACATCGGTTTCGAGGCGCTGCGACCATTAGCGCCGGAGCTTTAGAGGGCACAAGGCATTTCTCACAGACAGACAGACAGATGCGCAATATAAGGAGATAAGGAGATTAATTCATTTAATAACCAGACATATTTTTGTATGCGGAGGAGATGGAGACTGCTACCTCAACATCCTGTTAAATATTTGCTTTCTTTACACAATCAGTAGTTATCACGTATAGCGCATAGGATATTATAACTCTTTTGTATAGTTCTTTAAACTAAATATTGAATCTATGCACACCATTTTTTTTTTTTTTAATATATAGAAACGAGGCTGGTGAAAATGAGTGTAATTTACACTAGTGGATCTGCAGATCCGGAGCCTCAACGTCCTATTTGCATCACGCATTATTCAACAGATAATTTTCTTTATTATATAATATTATATATTGATTCCACTGATTTGCTACATAAGCAGAACGGTTTTTGAGTAGGCTGCCGCCCCCCTCAAACCCCCGCTATATTTCTCTTTCTATAACTATCTGTATATGTATATATATATTCCTAATAAATGATTGCCATGTATTAATTCCCTGCAATTCATAAATACTTGTACTAAATTTCATGCAAAATGATTTCATAACATATCGAAATTATTTTGAGAAACCCTGTAAATGAATTACCAATTCTATGCCCACACTTCTCCACTGAAAAGCCTTCTTTTAAAATTCTAATAAAATTTCATTATATTTAAGGAGGTGTAAGTATGTTAAATACACTTTTAAGAAATACCAACTACAGACCGTATAACTCATTAATATTTCAACCTGATTTGACATCATAGTACGTCATCGGAATTCGGGGGTCCCATAAATAAATTATTTAGTCTATACATATTCTTTTCTCTAGGGTAAATATGCTTTTAAGCATCTTTATAATATATGTTAATTCCATTACGTTGAATGCAGCATAAACGCATTAAAGTGCGCTTAAATAAAAAAATTTTCATAGGCTCTAATATCACAAATTTTTTTTTGTGTGTCTCTGTAAACGAACCATAAACATTGTATACACCAGTAAAAACTATTCAGCTTATTCTACGTTTTTCATGAATAATTCTTCGAAACTTGACGTAATTTGGCTGATTATTTTACATTGTCAGAACACTTTTGCATGGTCTTGTAATAAGGAAGACTAAGAGCACATATTTTCTGCAGAAAATACTAGTTTAAGCATGTCAGTAATGTATGCTAATTTCATTTGTTGATAGCAAAGTAATAATGTCAAAATACATTTAAACGAAATTCTCCTCATATGTTGTAATGGTAAGAATTTTGATGTGTCCCTGTACACAATCCATAAAAAAATAGAGACATAAAAAATTATATAGCTACTTTTATGCAGAGCCTGAATGTGTGTGCCAATTTGCAAGTCAATCGGAGCGTTGTTGTGGCCGCTAATGTGGTACATACAAAATTCTGCCCATGGGCTGTAATGATAAGAAAAAAATTGGTGTGTCCCTGTACACGAACTACGAATGGAATACACACCCAAAACTATACAGCTGATTCCGCGGGGCACATGAACATGTGTACCAAATTACAAGTCAATAGCTTGATTTTTGCGATGACTGTCGCGGTTACATACAAATTCTTCCCATAGGCCGTAATGATAGGAAAATTTGGCGTGTCCCTGTCCACGAACTACAAATAGAATACACACCTTAAACTATACAGCTAAATTCCATTGGGCTCATGAATATGTGTACCAAATTGCAAGTCAATAGCGTAATTTTTACGACCGCTATCGCGGTACATACAAATTCTTCCCATAGACCGTAATGATAAGAAAAACTTTGACGTGTCCCTGTACACGAACTTCAAATGGAATACACACCCAAAACTATACAGCTGATTCCGCGGGGCACATGAACATGTGTACCAAATTACAAGTCAATAGTGTGATTTTTGCAGCCGCTATCGCGCGACAGGCAAGCACACAGACGGAACCCAAAACCGTTTTGAGTCACAACAGAGGGCCTCCACTTACGTTTCGGCAATAAATTTTATGTCCATTAAATTATTTTTGTGATAAGTTACATATGCACAAAGATGCCAAAAAACTACGAATCCCATCAGGGGATACAAAACTGACGTTTCGGAAATGAAAGACACGCGCATTTTATATTTATATTTTATTTCACTTTATTTTTTAACTTCTGAGCTCTATTCAACAAATGGCATGCTGGAAATGATAAATGTAGAATAAGCATAAGAAAAATGAATTTAAAAAAGTGAAAAGATTGCATATCATTCCAGAAATTATATTCACGAAAATGAATAATTTGTGCTTCAAACATGAAAAGCAAGAAAATATAATTTAAATTTTCCTTAAATTAACAACCACTTAGTAGAGATTTTTGGATGTGATTATACGTTTCTTGTGGGTGTAATTCTTTAAAAACCTCATTTCTTTGTCTTCATAATTACTATCCTGGGAGAATAGTTTAGCATACGTAAATTAAACCTGCAATTTGGAAGTCATTTCGTGAAGTCATGGTAATGATATAAATATGATTACAGTAATAGTGAAATATGATTACAGCATCTTGAAGTACACCGCGTTATTTCTTTCTTTAATTTCTACCTATAGACCTTTGTAATAAATGAAAAATATTTTTTTAATTTTGTTGATGCTAGTTTTTTTTTTTCCACGAGTTAAAAAGGGTTTTCTTGGGATTAAAAAAATAAATAAATAAAAATGGGCAACAATTTTTGACATGCTTACACAGCCATTGCTGAAAAGGAAGGAATTTTCGACGCAATGCTTTTGATATAATTATGAATATAATTTCAGCGTTTCCGTAAATGAAATTACCTTTCTGTTATGTGAGTATTCAAATCTTCTCCAGGTGCTCAAATCAGCGTTGAAAATATTTTTCTCCACTTTTTTGTGGATGTTAGATGTTTTGCTTACTTTATTGTTAAAAATAATTATCATTATGCACGTGCACATACGGAAATTGCTGTATTAAAAATTATGAAAAAGCAGGATGGCAACGCCATGTGTTGGGCGATTTTCACCAAAGGTAGAAAGGAGCTAATTTATGTCAAAGTACATATAAATGTATGCAAAATTCTGTGCACGAGTTTTTGAAATAGACTTACTACAAATTTTTTGTCACGCATACACACAGCCAGACAAATATTTTCTAAAAATAATTAAACCTGTTTAGAAATTTTTTTATTCATGAATTCATCAACCGTGAATATTCATTAAGTAAATTGGAGTGTAAAGGTTGATATTTTTATATATACCAACTATGTGAAAAATACCAGAGCCGGGAATCGAACCCAGGCACCTCCGCTTAACGTACGGATGCTCTACCACTGAGTTACCCTGGCTGACAACCAGTTAGGCATTTCTCACATTATATTCGTTAGTAAAGTCACCGAGTCTGCTAACGCAGATATAACAGGTGAGACAATATTAATCGTAGCACAACTCCATAGACCAAGACATTTCAATGTAGAAATTTTTTATTCATGAATTCATCAACCGTGAATATTCATCAAGTAAATTGGAGTGTAAAGGTTGATATTTTTATATATACGAACTATGTGAAAAATACCAGAGCCGGGAATCGAACCCAGGCACTTCCGCTTAACGCACGGAAGCTCTTGTGGTCTATGGAGTTGTGCAACGATTACTATTGTCTCACCTGTTATATTTGCGTTAGCAGACTCGGTGACTTTACCAACGAATATTATGTGAGAAATGCCTAGCTGGTTGTCAGCCAGGGTAGCTCAGTAGTAGAGCATCCGTGCGTTAAGCGAAGGTGCCTGGATTCGATTCCCGGCTCTGGTATTTTTCACATAGTTAGTATATATTATCAACCTTTACATTCCAATTTACTTAATAGTTAAACCTGTCTATCTCAAAACGTGTAAATTCCATCGAAAAATAAAAGTCTAAAATATTTTACTTATGCAAGACTTTCTTTTATTGAATGTAGAAGAAAGTAATCAAAAAGTTTTTTTTTTTTTTTTTTTTTAAGAAGGATTGTTTTAGGTTTTTATAACATCCTAACTTTTGTTTGTGCAAAAATTAATGCGGATGTTAAGGCTAATTAATTAAAACGGAAGTGGTATTATCAGGACCGGAATTAGAAATTCCTAAGCATATATCAAAGTCATAAAT
Source organism: Salticus scenicus (assembly GCA_963930645.1). Taxonomy (NCBI): domain Eukaryota; kingdom Metazoa; phylum Arthropoda; class Arachnida; order Araneae; family Salticidae; genus Salticus; species Salticus scenicus. The sequence goes on along the minus strand of OZ005659.1, from coordinate 24,142,589 downwards.
AATTTTATCAAAATTAGTTTATCGAGTTTCCAAACTATGAAACATTAACAGAGCAAAATTTTTAATTGCATTTTGAAATAAACGTGTTTTTCAATAGATCTTGCACCCAAGAAGACTGATAACTTTAAAATATTTGAAGACATTTACATGAAAATTTTATTCTTTGGTTTACAATTCTGGAAAAGTTTACATGTGAGCTACGGGACGAGGCGGGTAGGCACTAAACTTTAGCAGGACCTGATCTTCACATTGTCTAAATCGGGCCCTGATTGATATATGAATTAACTCTTATAATAATTTTTATTTTTCACATCCGAAGACCACACACCTTGGCATTTTCTTTTATTATGAATTATCATGTTTATTCACAGATAATCTTCCAGCCACTTATGTGTCTTTTAACAAGTGATAACTTATCAAAATGTTTCCTTTCATTCGTTGAAACGGGCCAGCAATCTTAACACATAACAGATTGCAACTGTTGGAAGATTGTACACAGATAATTATGGATTGTTACCCTAATCTCTCAACTTATTTCATTTAGAATTAGAATGACCGTTTTGAGGATGTTCACATTCCTTTTTCACACTTAACAGTGAAATATTTTATGACATATTTATCAAGTTGTTTTCTTCCGAAAATAGATGAAATTTAGAGACAGTATTAACGTGATAAAAAAAACTGACAACATTTTATATTTTCCGATGAATGGACATCAAGTGGATAAAAATAAAAGAAAATGGAAAAGAAAAATTGTGCGCTTAGCGTGGATTATAAAACATTTTCCTATTGTACGTTACAACATATAAAATTTAGCGTACTTGCCTCCGTGATAATAAAAACATTTTGCTGTTAAACATAACATTTTCTTAAATAAACTTAAAATATACATTTTGCTTGAGGTTGAATTCAAGTGCGTTTTACATCGCACTAGAGCTATCCAATGGGCAAGTGGCGACGATCTGGGATCCCTCTTTGGGTCTGTTTCGGAGAGAGGCCATCGCAGTTTAGATTCTACACGGAGCGAATAGCTCCGCCCCCATTTTGGTAATAGAGTTATCAATTTATGGAACATGAAGGACATACCAGCCTCCACGAATTTTACGTGCACAAGCTTCCATTAATATTCACGTTAGGCGGCTCGATTATCGAAACTGCAGTTTTTAAATTGAGAAATCTCTTGTCTTCATAAGTTTGCATTTAAAGAGAAAGCATGAAGCAAATTGATTTTGTGTAGCCTTGTACGTCGAAAAACTGCATACGCAGTATGTTCACTAAAGTTAAATTCAGTAAAAAAATAAAGTTAAAAATAAATAAGTAACTTTAGGAGAAAAACGTATTTTAAGTGATTTCCAATTATATATAACTGAATATTTTCTTGTGACTCACTGTAAATATTTCGTAAATACTACTGACATTAATGATGATGAAATTAATGCTAATAATCACAGAATTATCTTGAAAAAATAAATAAATAAATAAATAAATAAAATAAATAAATAATAATAACAATAAAAAAAATAATAATTAAAAAATACCATAGAAAAATGTCCTGAAATATCAGATTGATTCTGATTGCTATTCTTTGCATATATAATGCTATTGTTGCGTACTTGGGGGTTCGTGAGTTGTCTGAGAATGAAAGGCCAAACGTACAAAAATTCAGTAATTTATTCACAGAAAATTCCAGAAAAATGCAGGTCTATAAACCAAGTATCAGCTTCAATTCAAACAGTAAACACAGCTTAAACAACAGCTGTCAATAACAAATCCACAGTACAAACTGTATACCAATAACACTTGAAGCAAGTCTCTCTCAAAGAGGCTCAAGAGCAATGCAAGCACTAGCGAAGCTCGCTGAAATCTGAACTGAACTGACTGCCCTTGGCGAGGAAGCGCTCCTTATATGCTGTTCCATGGAGCCCAGATTTTTCGAGAAAACTCTAGAAAGTGGTCAACCAATCAACTTACAGCTTCCATATTTGGTATATCCCATATAAGGATTTTCTCGCCAAGGTCGCCAAAAAAATCGCCAAGGTGGGAAAAAGTCGCCAAATTTGGCGCCAAATCCATTACGTGCATTACTGGGGCTTTCTAATGCGTTTTTAAGGGAAAATAAGGCTATTTCAACGCTAAAATGACTAGAAATGCACAAAATTAGCACTTTATCAACTTACTAAGCCTCTTTGAAAGAATTTATACAAAAATAAACACAATTATTTACAATTTCGTAACACTGCCCCCCCTCCCAAGGACTGCACGTCCCGGGCAGTGCAACCCTTGGTCAAGAGGCGAAACTAAACAAATTTACACAATCTAAAACACAAAAACTAAGTTGCACATAAAGATAACATAGAAATATAAATTAAGTGGGAAATATTTACAAAATTCACAAATATGTACAAATATTTATATACAAATATTTACAGCGCGCATGCGCAAATTTTACAAGTATTTACATTTTAAATTTTAATTTTACCGTTACTTGTGGTACTTGGCTAGCCTATTATAGTGCACCACCTTCGGTTTTGATGAAGGTGTTTTAGTGATCCGCACCACTACATCATTCAGCCTTTTTAAGACTGTGTACGGTCCGTCCCAGTTGCACTGTAGCTTGGGAGAGAGTCCTTTGCGTCGAACAGGATTCCACAACCAGACCTTCTCTCCTTCCTGAAACTCATGTTGCGTAGCCTTTAGATCGTACCTTGTCTTCATTTTCTCCGATGCAATGTGAATTCGCTCCCGAGCAAAGTTGTGAACGTCCTCAAATCGTGCCTGGAGATCTTGGATGTACTCCTCGGGCGATGAAGGCGCATCGGGTGGACAACCAAACAGGAGATCACAAGGGAGACGAAGTTCACGTCCAAACAGCATCTGGGCTGGAGTGTAGCCGGTGGTTTCATGGACAGCACTTCGATAAGCCAGCAGGAACAATGGCAACTTCAAGTCCCAATCTTGCTGGTTCCTTGATACTAGAAGAGAGAGGTTATTCAGGATGGTACGATTGAACCTCTCGACCATGCCGTCCGACTGGGGATGTAAAGGTGTTGTCCGGGTTTTGTCTATGCCAAGTAGTTGACACAGTCCTTTGAAAACATCAGAGGTAAAGTTCCTACCTTGGTCGGTATGAAGTTGTAGGGGCGTGCCGTACCTTGACACCCATTGCTGCACTACGACCTCTGCGACTGTGCATGCCTCTTGATTGGGAATGGGATATGCCTCAGGCCACTTGGTGAAATAGTCCATCACGACGAGGATGTATTTATTTCCACTGGAGGTCCGTGGCAAAGGACCCAAGATGTCGATTGCAATTCGTTCAAATGGTGCTCCCACGTTATACCGTTGCAGTCTCCCTCGACTTCGTTTCTGCGGGCCTTTACGTGCCGCACAAGCATCACAGGATTTACACCATTTCTCCACATCCTCCTTTGCCTTGCACCAGTAGAAGCGCTCCCGAACTTTCTGCAGAGTCTTCATTACCCCAAAATGGCCTCCGGTAGAGCTACTATGCAGTTGTTCTAAAACAGCTGGAATTTTTGATCTTGGTAATAAAATCTGCCATCTGAAGCTTTTCCCATCATCAGATTCCCACTTTCTGTATAATACGCCGTTTCTGATATGAAGAGAGTCCCAAAGTGCCCAATAACTTTTCGTAATGGGACTAAATCTGGAAATGCCCTGCCAGGTAGGTCTGTTGCTGGTCGTCTCCTTCAGCTGTAATATTGGCTTTATGTCAGGATCTTCCAACTGGGATTTTCTAAGTTCTTCGTCACTCCATGGATCGGGATCTTGATCTGATGGTGTTGAGACAGTAACTTGGCAGGCAACCGGATTTATCGGCAGGTATTTCTGTTCGGCTCTAGAGCAATACTTGCAGCTTTCCGAGCAGGGCTTCCGTGACAAGGCATCTGCATTACCATGTAGAGTCCCTTTACGATGACGTATCTCGAAGTCATATTCCTGGAGGCGTTGTATCCACCTGGCAATCTGTCCTTCCGGGTTCTTGAACTGGAGCAACCACGTTAAAGATGCATGGTCAGTCCGGAGCAGGAATCTTCTGCCATAGAGGTAATGATGGAAATGTTCTATGGCTTTTACGATGGCGAGTAGCTCTTTCCTGGTGGTACAGTAATTTCGCTCCGGTTTAGACAGGCATTTACTCCAATAGGCAATGACATGTTCTTGACCATCAATTTCCTGCGACAGAACAGCACCGACACTCTCATGGCTGGCATCTGTATCAAGTATGAACTGTCTGTCGGGCTGTGGATATGTCAAGATAGGCGATGATGTTAAGGCCTCTTTAAGTCGCTTGAACGCTTTTTCACATTCATCTGTCCACAGGAACTTCTGTTTGGCTTCCGTCAGCTTGTGCAGTGGTCTGGCAATATTTGAGAAACCCTTGACAAACTTCCTGTAGTAAGTGCATAACCCCAGGAAACTTCGTAGTTGGTGTACATTTTCAGGGCGACTCCAGTTCTCGACTGCAGAGATCTTCTCAGGATCAGTTCTCACACCTTCGGCAGAGATGATATGGCCGAGGTAGCTCACTTCACGACGGAACAAGTTACACTTGCCTGGATTCAATTTGAGGTTAGCCATTCTGAGTTTCTCCAGCACCTTTCGGATGTTTCGTAGATGGTCTTCAAAGGTGCGCCCCACAATGATAATATCATCCAAATACACCAGACAGGCTTCATAGGAAAGTCCTTTTAGCACTGTCTCCATCAGGCGTTCGAAGGTGGCAGGTGCATTACATAATCCGAATGGCATAACTTTAAATTGCCACAGTCCTTGTCCCGTGGTGAATGCAGTCTTCTCACGATCATCAGGATGTAATTCTACTTGCCAGTAACCGCTCTTCAGATCCAACGTCGAGAACCATTTATTGCCAGCAAGTGTGTCTAATGTGTCGTCAATTCTGGGAAGAGGGTAACTGTCTTTCTTCGTGATGTCATTCAAACGACGATAATCCACACAAAATCTTGTTGAACCATCCTTTTTTCGCACCAGTACTATGGGAGAGGCCCAAGGACTCGTTGATGGCTCGATGACATCATTGTGCTGCATTTCACTTAGAAGTTCAGTGACCTCTTCCTGTTTAGCAAATGGAAGTCTTCTTGGATGTTGTTTGATTGGAGGATGATTTCCTGTATCAATTCTGTGCTGGGTGATGTCCGTTCTCCCGACGTCTTCAGGTGTTCGAGAAAAAAGGTCTTTAAATTCTTGGAGTAGCTTCTCCGCAGCACATCTCTGTTCTTTTCCTAACTCTGCATTCTTGAGTAGTTCCGTTGTTAATTGCTCAGAAGACTTGGATTCGGTTGATTGCGTGGGGCGGTTGATGCATGTGACAGGAGTGCAGGTTGCCAACACCTCATCCTTCTTCACTGTCCGGACCTTATCGCTGATGTTTGCGACTCGCACAGGAATAGTACTCTTTGAGAGATCAACTAGAGATGAAGCTACCAGAACTCCTCTTGGGCTATTGTCTGTATTCGGGTATTCAATCAGTCCATAGCGGAAGTATTGCTTTGTAGGTGGTGTTCCTGAAACTATTGTCTCTGTGTGTGGAGGGATGGAAATTTCAGACTTGGCTGTTATCTGGCAAATTGTCTGAATGTCTTGATTTTCAGTGTTGAACACAGCGATATCTTCCGAACTCGAATGCAGTTCATTATTCTTGAAGTCCAATTGAAAGTTAAATTTTCTCAGGAAATCAATTCCAATGATCAAAGGATCTCTTATATCAGCCACATATGCCATATGATGGTAACTGGCATTCCCAAAAGTGATGGTCAAGTTCATTTTCCCATATATTTTGATTTCGTCTCCGGTCACAGTCTGGAGTTTAACACAGGGCGGCGTCCAGATGATCTTCTCTTTTAGTTCTTGAGCCAAATCTGTTTTAATGATGGTCACGTTGGCTCCTGTGTCCAGAATCATCCGGCAGGTGGCGTTGTTTACTTGGCCATAGACGTGAAGTCCATTATCGCCGCCACTCATCGATGAAACATGAAATACTGTAAATTGGGGCTCTTTAATTTTAGGCAACCTCCGCCCCGCGAGATGGCCTCCTCTTAGTTTCCCTGTAGTGATGGTGAAGACGGGTGATTTCCTATAGTTGGTCGTACAGGGCAGTTCCTCTTCACGTGACCATCCCCTCCACAGCCCCAGCACTTTATCTTCCGGTCCTTTATTTCCTTTTTATTCTCCAGGCTGCGCAATCTCTTTAAGATCTCTGCGAAACTTCTCTTCATTTCATTCTCATCCGCAGGCGTATCATTTAATGAGACTGCTCTTATGGTATGGCGGTCTTTACGGGAGGCTTGTTGGGCTGCCTCTATCCTAAGTGCATAGCCTAAAGCTGATTCTACGTCTCTGATGTTGGAGAGTCTCAGCGCTTTTTGAATTTCTGGATCCCGAACAGCATCGATAAAGTACTGAAGAGCTAAGTCGTTTCGAGTGTCAGCTTGACAGTCTGAGAATGCTAGGTGTGACAATCTCTGAATGTCCGCTGCCAGCTCTTGCAAACTTTCGCCCGTTTTCTGGTAACGGGACTTTAGCTGGAGGCGACTATAGTCCTTAGAACACTTCTCTCCGAACCGTAGCTCCAGTGCTCTAGTCAAGGCCTCGAAGTCGTTCCTTTCTTCTTTAGAAACATTTCTCAGGATCTCGGCTGCATCTCCCCGTAATGCTGCTGCTAAGTGGACCGACTTGGCGGTAGAGTCCCAGCCGTTAGCTTCAGCTACGATGGAAAACTGCGTCTTATATACATGCCAGGAGGAACTGCCGTCGTAGGTAGATAGCTTAATAAATTCGTGATTCTGGTTTCCATATCCGATAACTTACTTTCAATCACTTCCTTTACTGTCGAAAGTTCTCTCTTCATCTCGTCTTGATTAGATTTAATTTCTTCGGTCAAACTGTCTTTCAACTCTCTTTGCGATGTTTCCATTTTCTCTTGTGCTACCTTCATTTCTTCAGTCAAACCGTCTTTCAACTCTCTTTGCGATGTTTCCATTTTCTCTTGTCCTGTTTCCATTTTCTCTATCAATCCGGTTTCCATCTTTTCCTGTCCGGCTTTCATTTCATTTATCTGGGTAGCTAAGGCTTCTAGAAGTTTTTTCATCTCTTGCTCCATAGCCCTCGTTATCACCATTCACAGACAATCCCACTTCTGACACCAGAAATGTTGCGTACTTGGGGGTTCGTGAGTTGTCTGAGAATGAAAGGCCAAACGTACAAAAATTCAGTAATTTATTCACAGAAAATTCCAGAAAAATGCAGGTCTATAAACCAAGTATCAGCTTCAATTCAAACAGTAAACACAGCTTAAACAACAGCTGTCAATAACAAATCCACAGTACAAACTGTATACCAATAACACTTGAAGCAAGTCTCTCTCAAAGAGGCTCAAGAGCAATGCAAGCACTAGCGAAGCTCGCTGAGATCTGAACTGAACTGACTGCCCTTGGCGAGGAAGCGCTCCTTATATGCTGTTCCATGGAGCCCAGATTTTTCGAGAAAACTCTAGAAAGTGGTCAACCAATCAACTTACAGCTTCCATATTTGGTATATCCCATATAAGGATTTTCTCGCCAAGGTCGCCAAAAAAATCGCCAAGGTGGGAAAAAGTCGCCAAATTTGGCGCCAAATCCATTACGTGCATTACTGGGGCTTTCTAATGCGTTTTTAGGGGAAAATAAGGCTATTTCAACGCTAAAATGACTAGAAATGCACAAAATTAGCACTTTATCAACTTACTAAGCCTCTTTGAAAGAATTTATACAAAAATAAACACAATTATTTACAATTTCGTAACACTATAAAAGGAAAATATTTTAATCATAAAAGAAATTCGACTTTTTTTTTTCTTTTTTAAATGCAGGATTGCCAGGAGAATAGAAAATTTTTATGATTCACACGGGTCGGGTGTCTTCCCACTTGCGCGATTCCCATTTGCGCGAAGTGGTGAAAAATTCCCATATGAGCGATTTTTCTTCCCATTTGCGCGAATAAAGTAAAAATACAAGAATAGTATGAGTTACATGCGTTCTCAGATTCATACGCAGCAAAGTAGAGGTGTCCAATGATTTTTTTTTTTTTTTTCATGTGCGCGAAGCGTATATACGTGCGTGATACTGACTGCTGCGAAAACGAGTTACCAGCGTTTTGAGATTCATGCACAGCGAGGCAGGAGTGTCCAGTGATTTTTTTTTTTTTTTTTTAGTTTTTACGTACGTGGTAGTGATTGCCGCAGAACCGAGTTACGGACTTTCTCAGATTCATGCACAGCGATGTAGGGGTGTCCAGTGATGTTTCTTTTGGTTTTTACTTACGTGGTAGGGATTACCGCGGAACCGAGTTACGGGCGTTCTCAGATTGTCAAGTCAAAAAGGAAAAAATCACATGCACGCCCGGTCCTGTAATTTCTGGTCGCGCAAATGGGAATTTTTCACCCCGTCACGCAAATGGGAATCGCGCAAGTGGGAATAATTCTTAACACCACTGATTTTGTAAAGCATCAGTTTATCAGTTTCATTACAACTTTTTTGGTTTTATTGTAAAGCGACTGTTTTATTAAAAAATAGTAATGCACAATAAATAAAAATAAAATAAAAATAAAAATCTAGTATGTTTCTGTTGCTGAAAAATCATTGTCGAAACATTCGGTCAAAGTTCTAGACGCATTGATTAATGTTTGTGTAACCAGTAAATAATGATTAACAATTCTAAATGAAAGCAATGTTTTTCTGTGTAATCTCAAAACCTTAGAAAAACAAGATAATGATTTTGGCGATCTTTTTAAGATACTACCCATTGATACTTTTAAGCCATTAAAAGATATCCAAACATAAACATTTATTTTTGCAATCTATTTTTCTTTTACTATATTTTGATATATGTTTTTGTTTGTAAATAAGGCAAAGAGAATGTTTTGATCCGAATATCTTTGATGCGAAGGTTGATATGATGTAATATGATGTTCATGGTCAAGAACATGGACCTTTATGACGTTTATATGTTATTGTTATTCAAGGCCGTAGCCAAGAGGACCCGAAATTTTGCAAGTTTGTCGAAAACTTTCGAGTCATAATTAATTTTTAACACTCAACGACTCAACATTATGTATACTTACGTTTGAACCCCCTTTGAAATTTTTTTCTGGCTGCAGTCTTGATAACCTTTTTGGCTAAAATGATTAAAATTTTTAAATAAAAATAATACTTTAGCTCCCCGTCATACCATAGGTATGAGGAATATAGGTAATCGTGAAAATTTTCGACCTCAAGTTTTTGACGTTTTTACACGTTTTGAGGTGTGGGGAATCGGAAAAATTGATGCAAGAAATATGGGAAATGTTAATGAAGTTCCGAAGTGTTTTTGTGTTCAGTTGGATGTTTGTATTTTTAGGATAGACGTTTTAAGGAAAATAATGTGAATAGTTTTTCCAGTTTATTCTTTTAAAAGAAACCTCCAAAATTGGACAAATATATTTTTGGTCTGAGCCTTTAGACCGTGCTATTAGTTTGTAATTTTGAGACCGTGAGTTTCAATTAAGATTTGTAAAGTCAATGAGGTTTAATCATTTCTAAAAATGAAAATTCAGTGATCACACTTCTCATGTCAAGTTAGAAATTGGGATTATTAGTTCACTGCAAGTTTGATTAATTAATTGATTTTGGAGAATAATTTTCTTTAATACCAACTCCTGTTCAAATTTATTTAAGAGAAAGTTAAAGTAAAGTGTGAAAGTCCAACTTCTTCTCTATTTAAAGTTCAAAATAAAAGAAGTTAGATGTTTTATCTGGTTTTTTTTCATTTGCATTATATAAATACTTTTAGTTAAAGGGACCAAATGTCCTCGAATCCCAAGGACAGTCCTCGAACACTACCCATCATCACCAAAAATTTAGAACAGATTTGAGACGCTAGTTATGAAATTATTAATCTACCGCTGTAATAATTCATTATATACATGTATAAAAAATAAGCTGAAACAAAGGCTTTCAGATATTTTATACATAAAAATTACTAATATTTTGCAATTTAAGGAGATTTATTAATTTTGTACTCGAAATGCGGGAACATCGCCATATTTATCTCCAAATTCAATTTTAAAAAATCTGGTCGCCATACTTTTAGTAGTTAAGATGGGTTGGTTGGGTTTTACGTCGCACTAGTGCTGCGCAGATGGGCAATTGGCGACGGTCTGGGACACACCCCCTAGAGGTGGTCCGGAGGCGTATCTCCATTATGTTGGCGCGTACAGCCCAACCTGGTGAATTTTCGTAGCTAACGCCAAAACCTCTCTCCCGCGTAGCAACACTTCATTCACAATTCGTAAAGGATTCGAACAATCTTTTTTTTTTTTTCCAAAAAGAATAAACTATTAAAAGTGTGTCAATGGAGACTTAGTATCGTAACTTTTATATGACATATTTAATGCCAAAATTTATTAGAAATCCTCCACCCGTTAAATTTAATGTAGCAAGATTAATGAAGAAATAAAATTAAATATTCTAATTTTAAAGCTCTTAAAATTATTCTTGAAATATATTTATTTATTTATATATTAATTTTAATTTCTCTTACCAATATATATTGGCAGAGAAAGTATTGTTTTTGGGTCAAATTTTCGAAACTGAGTTTTTGTTATATTTACACACTTTAGGTTTTCTCGAATCAGAACTGTTAAAAATGTATCAATGGAGTAATAGTATCGTTATTTTTAAATAATATAATTAATGCCTAAATTTATTAGAAAATATTCGCCCTTTAAATTTAATTTATTAAGATTAATGAAGAAATAAAATTCTGATATTAAAACTTTTGAAACTGACCTTGAAATGCATTTTTTTTTTTTTTAAACTTTCTTTTACCAATATATGTGGTAGAAAATGTATTGCTTTTGGTCAAATTTTCGAGATTGAGTTTTTGTTATATTGACACGTTTTGAGATTTCCTGAATCAGAACTGTTAAAAATGTGTCAATGGAATCTTAGTATCGTTGTTTTTAAATAATATATTTAATGCCTAAATTTATTAGAATACCCTTTAAATTTATTTTATCAAGATTAATGAAGAAATAAAATTGCAATAATATAGTTTCAAAGCTTTTAAAATTATCCATGAAATACATTTATTTTATTTTATTTTATTTATTATTATTATCATCATTATTATTATTATTATTATTTTAATCTTACCAGTATATGTGGTAACTGCAAGAAGCCCAAATTTGGCATTTTGAATTTCGTATTAGGTTTCCACTTAAAAATTTGATCAAGACTAGCAAGTTTGAATGCAAATTAATAACAGCCTTAATTTTTTCTTAAAAAAAAAATAATAATAATAATAATAATTGTATGCACTGTAAGTGAACAAGGACTTGAGGGGGGCAGTAGCCCCCCTCACACACGATTGCATGTCAAATAAAACTGTTCCTACACCTATTTTAGATTATTTTAAAAGTACGTTGAACTTTATTATCTTACGCTATTGGTCTTCAGATTTAATGTGCAATCTATCATTATAGTATTGAAATGCTGGATAAGAAAGAAAGTCGTGTGAGTGAGACACCAGATTATTTTTATTATCATTATTTAGTTTCTTTTACCCATATTTTGTAATGGAAGTTTTATTTTTCATTCAGATTTTCGAATTTGAGCTTTTGCTACATTTGCATGTTTAAGTATCCTGAAACTAAAAATTAGGTTTTTAGCGGTTGCCTGAATGTGTCTGTGTGTTTGTTATCATCATAACTCAAGAATAGATATTAGCTAAAAGTCCGGACTCGGATGAAAGATTAAGTAATTCGTGTACAGTAACTACGAAAAGAAGAATTTTCTGGTAGATACAATTTTAAATCTTTAGATGGAACAAAACAAAATAAATTGAACTTATATTTTTATATGCATGAAAGCATGTTCTGTATACAATGTGGAATGTAAATCCTTCATTAGAAGTTTATACAGAACCCCACAAAAGAATTAAGATATATTCATACAATAAAACTGCTGGAAGGGCATTTCAAGTTGGGCTATGTGTTTTAAATCTGTGCTAAATTAGTACACTATATTGTGTTTGTATAATATATAGTAAATATACAGGGATACCATAAATTAAATTAAAGCATTTGTTATAAATAAAAATCAATGTAATAAATGCATAAAAATGTAATTAATTTAAAATTATTCTCTTTTTCTAATTTGCTTTATCTTATCCATAAAAGGTCGAGAAAGTATTGTTTGGATCAAGTTTTCAAAATTGAATTTTTGCTACTTTTATACGTTTTGAGGTTTCCTGAATCCAAAATTATATTTTTAGTGGTTGGTCTATGTGACTTGTCTATGGTACTATAGATATGGGGCACTCAGGTAATTTTAAAAATATTTGACTTCTTATTTTTTTTTTTTTTTTTTTTTTTTCACGTTTTGAGGTGTTGTGAATTCAAAATATCACAATATTTATGAAGTGTTCTTAGGTTATTCAGTTTTTTAGCTAGTTATTTAGTCTATAGACACATGTCTCACGAAAGAATGATTGTAAAATGGGCGCATCAGTTTTTAAATATTACTTATGTTTTTGGTAAGAACAATATTGCTTTGGAACAATGTAAGTTGTAAACTTCGTAAGTTATTCGAAATTTACGTTTTTTTTTTTTTTTTTTTTTTTTTGCAGAATAGAGCAAAATTTCATTTAAACGTCCATTATGACAAATATTTTGTCATAAAGATGTCAGACCAATATTTTAAGATATCTTTTTTAATACACTTCATTAAATATGAACATTTTAATTTTAGTAATTAAAAATTTAAATTTTCCTTCATATGACAAATTAGGTCAATACACGAACTTGCAATATGGGGATCATTGCGTTTGCGCTGGAAATTAATGTACGGAAACAATCTTAATAAAATTGGCCTTTTAATTACGATAAGTTAAATGTATCGAATCGGATAGAGGGCAGCCTATGAGGTGCGGCATTTCAGTCTGCGACTGCGTTGAGTGTTCTACCATACTCATTCATTTTAATATGAATACATTTTGCTCTCAATAGAAATTAATAACAATAAATAAATGATGAGGAATTGAGCAGAATACATCTATGCCGACTTATTTCTTTTAGAAAAGGGAAATAGAATATGCACATCATTTTCACTTTGATTTTTATAACATATTAAGTTACATTATTTATGATTCCTAAGAAACAAATAGAATCGCATTAATAAAATGTTTAATGTTTTATTTTTTAACTTTGTATGGAGGGGGGGGGTAAAAAATAAGAAATTTACAGACCTGAGGAGGAAATTATACGTAGAAAATTTTATGAAATTCAATCATAAAATTTAAAACAAAATATCGATTTTTATTATGATTAAGATGTTTTTTAAAAATACGTAATAATGAAAAATAAAGTGAATATTTAGTCAAAATTCAAGCACTGTATCATAAGAAAAATGTTTTATAAAGTCGTACGTTTTAAAATTTTGAATACAAAATGATAATAAAAATGGTTGAAATGTAATATGGAGTACCACCGATTTGGACTTATGAGCATTCTTCATGCATTTTAGCAAATATTAGTAACTTGGTCGAACAATTTTTACAAACTTTACGGCCTTATACATGAAATCGGTTCTCAATGCTAAAATATAAATCCATTATTATTATCTACTTCTCTATTCGGAAAACTATATCTTAATTTCAAGATATAGTTCGTTTTGCGATTTAAATCTTACATTAATCATTAAAAAAAAAAAAAAAAAAAAAAAAAAAAACGCCGGATGTTTATTTACACAGGTTAAAGCGGCGTGAAGTTTCTCTTTGCACTTTCAGATTTGGCAAAAATCGTACTGTCTGGCGAAAAATTGTGAATTTGTGCTGTACGCGCCAACATAATGGAGATACGCGGTCAGGAGACATGCCATCACAATTTTGATCCTCCACGGAAGGAATAGCTCTCCCGCTTCGGTGAAACCCAGAGGTATAATTTTTGATGGGAACATGAGGACATTGCGGCCACGACAGATTTTACGTGCACCAGCCACCATTAGTGTACACGACGGTCTTTGGCCGGCTCGAGTACCGAACTCGCAATCTTCCAATTACGAGGCCGGCGCTCTACCGACCGACTGGGCTACAGCTGCCCGTAGTTAAGATGGGAGAAGGAAAGAGGGCTGAAAACTAGCCTTTGCAACTTTTTAGGTCTTTAGCTATTAAACAAACAAAGAACAAAATCTGAGGTCGCGCCTTAATAGTTAGAAGTACAGTTTTATAAAATTTAGTTAATCATAACCAACAAATATTTTAAAGTGAAAAAAATTTTTGTATACTCGACGAAAAATCTTATTAGTATTTCATTTTAATGCTTTTTTACATTCTTTTACATACATAAGAAGATAGTATTTGTTTTGTGAAGAATTTCGACCTCCGATTGCAGATGGATTTACACGTTTTGAGACGTTCTGAAAATGGTTTGACCATTTTTAGAAAATGTCAATAAGTATTAGCAAAATTTTGTGGAAACTGTATCTCACGAACCAGTTGACGGTCAATTATTTCAAAAATTATCAAAAATTATGGGACTTCAAGAAAATCAGAAAATGCACAACCTCGTACTATCCTCAATCAAATGGTTTCATCAAGCGATGGCACAGGTCTTTAAAAGCTGCTTTGATGTGTCGCAACAACATTGCATAGACTCGTTCACTACCAGCCGTTCTTTTAGGTTTGAGAACGGCCATTAGCGATTCTTTTAAAACAACACCTGCAGATATGCTCAATGGTGAACAACTTCGTCTACCTGGAGACTTTATTCAACCCACTCCAGCTTCAATCAATCAATCTAGATTCGCTACTCAGCTTAAGAATCATTTTGCCACCATCAAACCAGCACCAGCATCTGATCATAGTAAAGAAGACATTTTCATTTTCAAAGATCTTTCAACGCGCACACATGTATTCGTACGAAAAGATGCTGTTCGAAAAAGTCTGCAGCTGCCCTATGAAGGACCATACAATGTAGTAAATCGCAGTGAGAAATATTTTACTTTACTTATCAGAGTAAAACAACTCAAAATTTCCATCGATCGGCTAAAATCTTGTTATTTATTGACTGATGATCCAACTGTAAAATCTCAGTGTTTCACCCACCACCGCCATCCATCCGGACAATAAGATTATCAAGGATAGGGGAACTAAAACTGTTTCGTTATTACCGACCAAACAAATCTTTACCAGAAGTGGAAGACGAATCAATCGGCCCACTAGATTTACCCAAAACTTTTTGAACTTTGTTTGAACTCTTATTTTACGTTCACCTGTTGACTGGCGAGGAAGTCATGTAGCCATTAGAGATGAGACGGGCTCAGCCCGAGCCCGAGCCCAGACCCGAGACCGATCGGGCTCAAATCTTACGCAAGTCCTCGGGCTCCGGGCGGGCTCGGATTCCGTTTATTTTATTCTTCACTAACTGGAAAATGTAAAAAAAAAAAACGAAAAAAAAAAAAAAAAAAAAAAAAAGAAATTTTATTCATTTTGAGATCACTTTTAGTAATGCCATAATAGTCATGATAGGTTATAAATCACAAAATAATCTTGCAAACCTTAGTAGCTTTGACTTTCCTTTTTCTAAATAGAGCTTTTTTTTCAACGGGATGCATATTATGTCACAGTGTTATACAGTAATCCTTCCTCCTTCGTTGTATTGGGCCTCATTATATCACTCATTCGGATAAATTCTTTGTCCCCCGATAGGTGCGTTATAGACAATGGGCTGCACTATAAATATATATTATATAAATATATGCATGTATACAGAGACACAGACATTATAAATTGTTATAATAACATTTATAGTTATTTAAATTGAGGATTGATAATAAGAAAATTAATTTGAAAATGAAAACGGTATTTAATTTTACTATTGTGTATGTGTTGCATAGCGTACCACTTTCAATATCGGGCTCGGGCGGGCTCGGGCCTCGGGCCCTGATCACACAAAATTTTTCGGGCTCGGGCGAGCTCAGTTCAAACATGTTTCGGGCCCGGGAGGGCTCGGATTGCCAAAATAGAGCCCGAACTCACCTCTAGTAGCCATCTGGCAACACTGCCGATAGTAAAACAAGACTTTAGGCATCTGGCAACAAACATTGTTTTTTTCCCGTAGCAACAAGAAACCAGAACTTTGACGGAACAATATTTACATTGTCTATTAGCACTGATATTTTTTTAATAACGCTTGCTTTTATTATTATTCATGCTACTGTAAGAATTAATTTATCCTTTTTATCATTTTAATTTGTAAATAGTGAATACATGTATTTTTATAATTTGGAGTCTTATGCAAACAACACACAAACCTATACTCTGATCTCGCAGGCCTAAGCCTGAATCCAGTGCTGGATCAAAAGAGCGTTTTATGTTCTATACGCCAAAGGATGTATTAGACTTTCGTGGTAAGGATCATCGTACGGAGAAGTTCCTAGTTCGCATATTGGTCGCCGCTCTTGTAAATACCCATGCCCATTTGTATCGCCCCTTGTCGCGGGCTGGCTAAGCCAGGCGATGCATGATGTATTTTTTTTTTTTTGTTTTCTCAATAAATGTCGGAGCAGCTCACGTGGATTTTCCTGGAAGCGCTCAACACCGCTCTTCGAGCGGTGAGCGGGGGCTACTCCCTGTTCAACAATCAAACTTACTTGTATTCACATCCCGGCAAATAAATAAATAAAATAAAATAAATTGTTGCGAATTTATTTTATTTAATTTTTTATTTATGGTGTTTATTTACAAAGCTTTTTATTTATTAATTTTCAGCACCATTTTCGTAGTAAAGATTATCACACGCAGAAGTCCCAGAGTTCACATAACGGTAACAATTCAATAAAACAATTTTGAGATAGCATCAAATAAAAAAAAACTTAACTGTCCTGTTAATTTCCATAATCATCCGACCTTGACAGCTACTCAGCGTGAAAATGCAGTCTTCTCTTTTATCTATAATAATATTCTTAATAGAAATCTTGAATGGCCTTGGCGTATGATAAAACGAGTATTACATAAGAATTAGGGGGAAAGAAAAATAGAACGACTCCTTACGTTGATAAGAGTGTCTTATTAGAAAAAAAAAAAAAAAAAAAGAAAAGAAAAGTTGTAAGTAAACACGCTAAAAAAAAAAAAAAAAAAAAAAAAATGTTTTGGGTGAAAGTAGTAGTACGACAAAGTGGCAAGCCGCTTTGGTTGCAGCACGAATGCCTGCTTTTCTTTGTTCACCTGACGAAGGGCCACGTTGTTATTTCTGTCAAAAACTTTTTTTCAGTTTATAGTGTTTATTTACACACTTTTTTTTTAAGCACCAATTCACCTGTGCATATTTTAACTGCAATGTAACCAACTACCTTTTCAATATGCACTGTAAAAAAAAAAAAAATCCTGTAAGTTTACGGGGAAAGCCCGGCAGCAGAGATTCCAGACAAAGCCCGTAAAAAAAACATTGATTTTACGAGCAAAATGTTTTTTTACAGGCATGTAACGTAATTTAAGGTTATTATATACTTAATTTACGGTCAAAGTGTTTCTTTTTACAAGCTTTGTCTGGCTTTCCCCGTAATCTTACGGGATTTTTTTTTTTTTTTTTTTTTTTTTTTACAGTGTGCATTGAATTAAAAAAAAAAAAAAAAAAAAAAAAAAAAAGAAAATCTGTGACTAACATCTAGAAACTAAATTGCAGATCTCTAGTAAACATAGTTCTATGTCATCTTTAAAGATTCTAGTTCCCTTGCTAGCGAGTTCTAAAAACCCCTATTAGAATTCTAGATCTTTTTCCTATATTATCAAAGTAGATGCCTTCCGCGTGGCTCGGAAACTTGTCAACAGTTTAAGCGGTAGACAGCGACGCCTGGTAAAGATTGCGCTCTTTTTTATTCAACTCTCCCCAATAATTTTAAGAAGCGATACATGATATATATATAATCGTCGTTTCTTCGATTCTATTCGCTTTTTATGTATATCAAATCCCACATTTAAAAATTTTTGGCGGCTGTTGAATAAAAAAGTCCCACAATCTGTACCAGGTGGCGCTGTCTACCGCCAAGTTTCCGAGCCACGCGGAAGACATCTAGTTTAGAAGGCTATGATCGTAGTCAAATTTATTTAAAAATCTCTGCAAATAAATGCGAACTCAAGAAGTGATTTTTAGTAACTATAATTTTTGTTTACGACCCTATTCTATGAAATCAAGCGAGAATTTCTCGCAATACAAAGGATTCGTAATATTAATAATATTGTTTCACCATCTAGAAAGGTATAGACTAGAAATTCTCGATCGTTTCGTCAATCCAGGTTATTTGTTTATCTTTTATTTATAAGATTTCAGAAAATGACTACTTATTTGTTCTAGATGGAGGTGGTATATATATAAATGATAGTTATCGTAATAAAATTTAACCTTAATATTTAGCAATAAATAGATACAAAACAATACCAACACAATAAAAATAGAACTGATTGTAACATATGGGTAAGACTGACATAAAAATGTTGCGATACAGATTAAGAACCAATAAGAGACCAAAACAACTCAAATTACTTACGCCGACATGAATAATAATAATAATAAAAAAAATACCATTAAACTTAATGACGAAGAAAGTAAATAAAGGACCACAGAAATAATAATTGGATAAAAATGTTTAAAAATTGAAGTATAAACTCTTCAGGGGACATGTACTTCATAAAGTTGAGAGAGCTGCATCGATTTCGTAAAATAATATAGTTAATCATAGTAATTTTTATTGTTTCAGCCCCGATCGAGGCAGCAAAACAATTTTGAATGAGAAATTAAATAATTTATTAATTCAAATCATCAAGGAATCCAGACAGAAAACTAGAAAAAAGCAGAGTAGCCACATGTAAAACTTTTACACAAACTGGAGAATAGAAAGATGCCAACAAGTTAATGAAATAAAAGCATTGCAATCAACGATTAATCGATAAAGAATTAACGTCTGAGCATTTTCATAATATATATATATATATATATATTTTTTTTTTCTCAGTGTGATGTGAAGCCACATTTAACCCTTAAATATCGCACTATAACGATTTTACAACCACAAGCTATTATAATAAGACTTAATTTGTTATATTTAATAGCGGTTGCAAGAATGTGCATGTTAGTGAAAATTATAACATTGAAGTAGGTGTAAAGAATCCTCCTGTGATTTATACATCACAAACACAGGTAATTAAACTGTAACGTTTTCACAATCACAAACTAATTATAAAATTTGGTTATATTCGGTAACGGTTGCAAAAATGTACTCGTTATTGAAAATTATGGCATTGAAATAGATGTAAAGAACCACTCCTTGATTTATATACAAATACAGATTTATTTACGTACACTACACGAAGACACAAAACACATATAATAGTATATGGATACACACGCACATACAACAATAAAGAAAGAAAGAAGTAATTGTAGAACAAGCATTTTTGTACACTTTGAAAGCAACAAAATAATTTGGAACCGTTGGTCCTTTTTTTCAGAACACACACAGAAAAGATATTGTGGCTGGGATAGACCTCAATCTTCAGGAATATATTTCATTCACCAGGACAGTCCACTAGGAAATTGATTAAAATATATATTATATATCAAAAGTTAGCTGCAGATCGCTGATATATATTTCCACTGGTCGCATACTGTTAAGGTGAAATTTTACAAAATCTATACTTTTAAATTTAATTTACAAAATCTATACTTTTAAATTTAATTTACTTTTAAACTTTTCAATTCTACAAAAACTATTTTTTTTTTAATTTACAAAATCTATACTTTTAAACTTTTCAATTCTACAAAAACTATTTTTTTTTTAATTTACAAAATCTATACTTTTAAATTTAATTTACTTTTAAACTTTTCAATTCTACAAAAACTATATATTTTTTTTAATTTTACAAGAACTGTTTACAAAACTTTTATTATTTTAAATAACTATTTTTTTTTCTTTAAAATTTTCTGGTAATTGCACTTAAGAAATTGTGTTTGGAATCTGACTTTTATTATTATTTTTTCTCTCTCCTTCACTACAGCAGAGATCCCCGCAGATGTATTGAGAGAGTTGGTGCAGGGACTTTGAGTTTTTCCTGGAAAAACTGCAGTAGAAATGCTTTGTAGGGGGTTGTTGATTTTTTTTTTTTTTTTTTTTTTTTGTACTAGAAAATTGTACTTGTAGGGTGAGCTGGAATGTTAGGGCGAGTTTAAATTCCCAGATGTCATGAGGGAGTGATGTAACTTTAGATTTTAATGGGATCTGTGGATCCCTTTCGTTACATAAATTTTGCATAAATGCGCATGTTGGTGACACATAGATTGGACGAGGTCAAAAGTTAAAAACTGGAATTTTGTGGGGTTGACGGAGAATTCCCAGATGTTTTTTCTGTCACAAACAGGGCGTCCGGCGGGAACTTTTTTTTTATTTTTACTTCATTGCATAGGGGTGAGACATGCCCCTCCTTAAGGCGCGGTAGCCTATCCTCTCTTTGGGGAATCACGGCGAGGTGGAGTTTTTTTTTGATTAAGTGAATTTTCATTGGGCCGTGAATAATTTTGAAAATGCCTGTTGGCAACGTTTCTGAGTTGATCTGCTCTTTTTTGGGGAAAAATGGGGCATTCGACGTTAAGCCTCTATCGAGGATAGACATGTAGCGGGCTTCTCTTTAAAAGAAGAGCGGGCTTTCGAGCTCCCGCAGATTAGGCATTAGCTCGTGAACTTTCATCGAGATGGATCGTTTTCTTTCTGCGCTCCCGTAACACCACCGCAGGCAGGCTAGTAGTGAAAAACGGTGGCGGGCCCAGGCGCACTCCAGCGGCTGATACTAGCAAGATATGACGGTGAGCCTCGGCATAGACTCAAGTGATGTCCAGCGAAGCGAGTAACTATAACCCGGCGTACCTCGGCTTATAACGTTGTGTCGACCACCCCATCACTGAAGACCTCACGACGAGGTGGGAGATGGGGCGACACTAAGACCTTCAGAAACACAAAGGCCATTAATATGTTAGGCTGTTCGCTGCCCGATCTAGGTAACTTGTCTTCTAGATTATTCAATGGAGTCCGAGTAATAAATAACGGTGAATCTGAACTAGGCTATGGAAGTGAAAAGCTGTGTAGAAAAGTGACCGTTGAATATCCGTTTCCTAATATCCTTCTATCGAGTCCGAATTCAAGCCCCTGCTTAAGGTCCTGAAAGCTCCAGTATCTGACATCCGAGTCCGAATTCAAGCCCCTGCTTAAGGTCCTGAAAGCCCCAGTATCTGACATCCGAGTCCGAATTCAAGCCCCTGCTTAAGGTCCTGAAAGCCCCAGTATCTGACATCCGAGTCCGAATTCAAGCCCCTGCTTAAGGTCCTGAAAGCCCCAGTATCTGACATCCGAGTCCGAATTCAAGCCCCTGCTTAAGGTCCTGAAAGCCCCAGTATCTGACATCCAGAACAGTAGTCTTCTATGGACAGGAACCTCAACTAGAAAAGTCGTTTTTTTTATAGTAAAAAAAAAAGGGAGAAAAAAGAAATGAAAAGGGGAATAAAAAGAGTAGAATAAAAAATAAAGTTTTTTTTTTTTTGTATTTATTCATCACAGTGATGGCAGTGCCACCTGATTATTTTGGAGTATAATTAATCAGATGGGTATTCATTTAGTTATTGAGCAGGTCATAGATTCTATAAATAGTTTATAGTAAAACTTTAATATATTAAGGGTAATTCGAAATGAGTACGTAACAAAAATAAATAACCGGGTTAGCAAGTAAAATTTATGTGGGTTTTGAACACAAATATGATCAGGAATCAGGGCAGTGAGTTAGTTCAGTCCTCTGTTTTGGAATTGTGTTTTGACTGCTAATAGTAATAAAAAAAAAAAAAGGGGAGTTAAGGGAATTATTTGGATTAAGAGAATTGGTGGTGATAACAAAATAAAAGTAATTTTTTTGTTGTTAGCAATTCCAGAGGAAGACTGGATTAACAGTTTCCTTTTCAGGTCCAGATTTATGAATAAATAAAGCTAATCTACATTATTTTTCTTTTTACTTTTTATTTGATTTAAGAACTGCCTGATTCCTGTTGGTAATTTAAATACTTGGATGATGATTAGAAACATTGAGGTCTATAACAAAGAAAAAGAGAGATATAAATGTATCAATAATATTAGTTAACAGACATATATATACAAAAGAGATGTGTAGTAATACCTGAATATATTGAAGAATTGAATTTTGCATACATGTTCAGTTTTCTTCAAGATAAGTAACAATTAGACACTGCTATCACTGTTGTTTTTACCTGGGTATAAATTTGCAGTTACACAACGCAGGTTTCTTTTTATTTTTCTTTTATTTTTTATTTTTTTTTATTAAAGAAGATTTCTGGTGCCTTCTTGTAAATGTTTAGTAAACAACCCTGCCAGGATACCAAAAATTTGATTTTTATAGAAGTTGCAATTGGCAGTTTATGAAAAATCCAGGGTTTTCCCTGGTTTTCTCATAAACTGCCAATTGCAACTTCTATAAAAATCAAATTTTTGGTATCCTACCAATTATGTTCTGGTGCTTTCTTTATCTTATAATTTTCTTCTAAATTAGTAAATTAAACTCTGCCTGGATTTTTATCTCTATTAATAATAAATCTCCCTT
The DNA here is from genome assembly GCA_963930645.1 of Salticus scenicus. NCBI lineage: Eukaryota > Metazoa > Arthropoda > Arachnida > Araneae > Salticidae > Salticus > Salticus scenicus. The sequence continues at coordinate 24,119,885 of OZ005659.1, read as the reverse complement.
CAAATAAAATTTATTAAATTAATAAATATTAAGATTCTATAGATTACAACTTTTTTCTGTATATAAAAGATTACAAAATAAAATAAAGAAATAAACAAAAAAAACTCGTGTCTAAATTTAATTCTAACTTATTATTTTTAAAAGTAATTTATTATATATATAGTTTCTGGTGTAATGCCACAAGATTAAAAATCCAGGGTTTTCCCTGGTTTTCTCATAAACTGCCAATTGCAACTTCTATAAAAATCAAATTTTTGGTATCCTGGCAGGGTTGTTTACTAAACATTTACAAGAAGGCACCAGAAATTTTCTTTAATAAAAAAAAAAAAATAAAAAAAATAAAAAGAAACCTGCGTTGTGTAACTGCAAATTTATACCCAGGTAAAAACAGTGATAGCAGTGTCTAATTGTTACTTGTCTTGAAGAAAACTGAACATGTATGCAAAATTCAATTCTTCAATATATTCAGGTATTACTACACATCTCTTTTGTATATATATGTCTATTATTATTACTAATATTATTGATACATTTATATCTCTCTTTTTCTTTGTTATAGACCTCAATGTTTCTAATCATCATCCAAGTATTTAAATTACCAACAGGAATCAGGCAGTTCTTAAATCAAATAAAAAGTAAAAAGAAAAATAATGTGCATTAGCTTTATTTATTCATAAATCTGGACCTGAAAAGGAAACTGTTAATCCAGTCTTCCTCTGGAATTGCTAACAACAAAAAAATTACTTTTATTTTGTTATCACCACCAATTCTCTTAATCCAAATAATTCCCTTAACTCCCCCCTTTTTTTTTTTTTTTTTTTTTTACTATTAGCAGTCAAAACACAATTCCAAAACAGAGGACTGAACTAACTCACTGCCCTGATTCCTGATCATATTTGTGTTCAAAACCCACATAAATTTTACTTGCTAACCCGGTTATTTATTTTTGTTAGGTACTCATTACGAATTACCCTTAATATATTAAAGTTTTACTATAAACTATTTATAGCATCTATGACCTGCTCAATAACTAAATGAATACCCATCTGTTTAACTATTCATTAATTATACTCCAAAATAATCAGGTGGCACTGCCATCACTGTGATGAATAAATACAAAAAAAAAAAAAAACTTTATTTTTTATTCTACTCTTTTTATTCCCCTTTTCATTTTTTTTCTCCCTTTTTTTTTACTATAAAAAAAACTAATATATATAATATAATTGTTCTACCCCAAGAATTCTTTAATTAATTATAGGATCTCTTCATATTCATAAATAAAATAAAATAAAATAATTATAGCTATAAAATTTATTACACATTTTCTAAGAAATAAACTCTTATTTAATGACAAATAAAACCACCAAGTTATTGGTTAATAAGTATGGATTTTTATTACACATTTTCATGACATTCTTTTCTTTTTTTTTCTTAAATTGAAATAAAGTTTTATTAATACTAATTTTAGTAAAATACTGGAGATTTATACAACTTTTATTAATCGCTGACGTTTAAAACAATAATAAATAACACTGATTTACTTTGGAAGTTCGTGAGTATCAGTCTAATAATTTTTAAGTTAAAAAAAAAAAAAAACAATAGATAACTCAAAAAAGGTTTTAACAATTACAACAATGAAGACTTTTCTAGTTGAGGTTCCTGTCCATAGAAGACTACTGTTCTGGATGTCAGATACTGGGGCTTTCAGGACCTTAAGCAGGGGCTTGAATTCGGACTCGGATGTCAGATACTGGGGCTTTCAGGACCTTAAGCAGGGGCTTGAATTCGGACTCGGATGTCAGATACTGGGGCTTTCAGGACCTTAAGCAGGGGCTTGAATTCGGACTCGGATGTCAGATACTGGGGCTTTCAGGACCTTAAGCAGGGGCTTGAATTCGGACTCGGATGTCAGATACTGGGGCTTTCAGGACCTTAAGCAGGGGCTTGAATTCGGACTCGGATGTCAGATACTGGAGCTTTCAGGACCTTAAGCAGGGGCTTGAAATCGGACTCGATAGAAGGATATTAGGAAACGGATATTCAACGGTCACTTTTCTACACAGCTTTTCACTTCCATAGTCTAGTTCAGATTCACCGTTATTTATTACTCGGACTCCATTGAATAATCTAGAAGACAAGTTACCTAGATCGGGCAGCGAGCAGCCTAACATATTAATGGCCTTTGTGTTTCTGAAGGTCTTAGTGTCGCCCCATCTCCCACCTCGTCGTGAGGTCTTCAATGATGGGGTGGTCGACACAACGTTATAAGCCGAGGTACGCCGGGTTATAGTTACTCGCTTCGCTGGACATCACTTGAGTCTATGCCGAGGCTCACCGTCATATCTTGCTAGTATCAGCCGCTGGAGTGCACCTGGGCCCGCTACCGTTTTTCACTACTAGCCTGCCTGCGGTGGTGTTACGGGAGCGCAGAAAGAAAACGATCCATCTCGATGAAAGTTCACGAGCTAATGCTTAATCTGCGGGAGCTCGAAAGCCCCCTCTCCTTTTAAAGAGAACCCCGCTACATGTCTATCCTCGATAGAGGCTTAACGTCGAATGCCCCATTTTTCCCCCAAAAAGAGCAGATCAACTCAGAAACGTTGCCAACAGGCATTTTCAAAATTATTCACGGCCCAATGAAAATTCACTTAATCAAAAAAAAAAAAAAAAAAACTCCACCTCGCCGTGATTCCCCAAAGAGAGGATAGGCTACCGCGCCTTAAGGAGGGGCATGTCTCACCCCTATGCAATGAAGTAAAAATAAAAAAAAAGTTCCCGCCGGACGCCCTGTTTGTGACAGAAAAAACATCTGGGAATTCTCCGTCAACCCCACAAAATTCCAGTTTTTAACTTTTGACCTCGTCCAATCTATGTGTCACCAACATGCGCATTTATGCAAAATTTATGTAACGAAAGGGATCCACAGATCCCATTAAAATCTAAAGTTACATCACTCCCTCATGACATCTGGCAATTTAAACTCGCCCTAACATTCCAGCTCACCCTACAAGTACAATTTTCTAGTACGAAAAAAAAAAATCAACGACCCCCTACAAAGCATTTCTACTGCAATTTTTCCAGGAAAAACGCTAAGTCCCTGCACCAACTCTCTCAATACATCTGCGGGGATCTCTGCTGTAGTGAAGGAGAGAGAAAAAATAATAATAAAAGTCAGATTCCAAACACAATTTCTTAAGTGCAATTACCAGAAAATTTTAAAGAAAAAAAAAATAGTTATTTGAAATAATAAATGTTTTGTAAACAGTTCTTGTAAAATTTAAAAAATATATAGTTTTTGTAGAATTGAAAAGTTTAAAAGTAAATTAAATTTAAAAGTATAGATTTTGTAAATTTAAAAAAAAATAGTTTTTGTAGAATTGAAAAGTTTAAAAGTATAGATTTTGTAAATAAAAAAAAAATATTTTTTGTAGAATTGAAAAGTTTAAAAGTAAATTAAATATAAAAGTATAGATTTTGTAAATTAAATTTAAAAGTATAGATTTTGTAAAATTTCACCTTAACAATATTTCCAACTACAAAATGATTTTTAAAATGTGAGCATTTATGGTATAGCATATTTAAATTAAAAAAAAATAATTTTTTTGAAAATTACAAAAACTAACTTTTTATATAGTCCACAAGTCACTTGCATTTAATAAAAATTAACACTCAGCCTAAGAAATATAACAAAAGTTTCACATCTGTACGCCCAAAATTGACCGATAGGTTTAGTTTTCAAGTTTGTGATATTTTCCCTCATTTTTTCGGCTTTCATTAAAGGGTCGGTTAAAAAATCCTTTAAAAATCCCAAGAAAATGAGAAAAAAATTCTAAATTTGAAACTAAATATTTCTGTCAATTTTGGGCACACAGTAGAAGTGAAACTTTTTGTATGTTTGTTAGGATGAGTGTCAACTTTTACTAAATATGTCTATAGGGACATGGGGTCTGTATATAAACTTAGTTTTTGTAATTTTCAAAAAATTGATTTTTTTAAATTTAAACATGCCACATGATAAATTTTTACATTTTTAAAAACATTTTCCAACTGGAAGTACTTGTCTGCGACCAATAGTCGCGGAGATAGTGGTCTGCTCGCGACTTTCCTTTGTACCCTGTATATATACAATAGGTTGTTTTTGTGTATCCCGTATGTTGTCTAAAAACAACAAAGCAAGAAATCCATATTTTCCATTTGCAGTTATGGATAAAGGAATCACACTAAAGCATCTTAATAGCTTTATTTCTAAAGTCATAAATATTTAAAATGTTGTTTCTGTGTAGCCCTGTATATTGTCTAAAATTTTCTTAGGCACTAAAAAATAATGTGTGAAAATAATAATGAAAAAAGTAATTGAAGAATTTCCATTTATATCTCTGAACAACTTTGTTGAACCCTGTAAACTAATTATTTACACTAATCGTACTTTATTATAAGGGAATAATGATTTTGTGTATCGAATTAATGAATATTAACTCTGTTATATTGTACTTAGTATATAAAGATATCAAAATATGCTTTTACAATATAAATCGCAATACACCGATAATCTTGTGAGTTCCTATGTAGAAACCAGTTACACGATTTATATAATTTTCAATGGAGATCATGCTTAAGTGAACTTCGTAAACATATATCAGTTTCCAGACATTCGAAACATCTTTCCCGAAATTAGAAGACGGATAGACAAATAGATGAATAGTCAAATTGATGGACAGACAAATAGATGAATAGTCATAATCACTTTTGAGCTTTGTTGGAAAGTGTTAAAAATATATAGCACAACTAAAAATGCATTTCCAATTACAATTCTTAATATATCTTAAAGTTTTTCTTCTTCTATAAACCGTGGGGCCCCAGCGACGGAGGAGTTAAAAAATAAAATAAAATAGATAAATAAATAAATAATAATAATAATAATAATTTTTAGAAGAAAAGTTTGTTGAGGGTCTTAAAACAGTAATAAGGATTTCTGTCTTTCCTTTTTTTTTTTTTTTCCCGCGATGATTTGATCGGGACATTTTTCCCTAATACTAAAAACGTGCGGTATAAAGTTGTTTTTGTGTCACTTACAGTTAAACACTAGAAACAGTACTATGACTATAAAATTTATGTTTATATTTGGTAAATTTCTCATTCGTTGAATAATATTTTATTTATTAATTTATTTTTTATTTTATTTTTTTCCCCCCACAGACCAAAAAAAAAAAAAAAAAAAAAGAAGAAGAAGAAGAAAAAGAGGAAGAAGATGAAAGAAAGGAAAAGAAAAACGAAAAATATTCCTCAAGTACTGTTATTTTATTGACCCGTGAGACTCATTTTTCAAAAAGATTTTTGAAAGTTCTTTATAATTGTAATGAAGAATAAAATAAAATTAATAAATAAAAATATGTATGTATGTATATTTTCTGATTAAAAAGGAAATTCAAAAATAAACATTTTCAAAATCGTTCTTTAAATACTTAGTATAAAGAATTTATATCATAAAAATAAATAAATAAGGAATATTCTTTTAAATTGTTTTAAAATCCCAACTGACTATTTTTTTTTTATACCATCATGGTTTCAAATTTCTTTTTCTTACTTTACTTTACTTTACTTTACTTTCTTTTTTTTTTTTTTTCCGTAAATGCATAAAATGTGCTTCAAAGTTTTTTTTTTTTTTTTTTTTTTTTTTTTCATATATTAAAATGAACAGCATTTCTTTCGTTTTCTTTTTTCTTTTTTCTAAAAAAGCAAATTGTTTTTCTTAGAAACACAGTCAAAGTTGGCGTTTCGAAAGCATTTTTTTTTTTTTTTTTTAATGCATTATTATACAACAATCAGCTGTCAGAATTTATCACTTTAAATAATTTGAGCCCATAGACCATAATGATAAAAAAATTTTCATTCTGTCCTTGTAAGAAAAACATAAGTGCTAGATTAACCAAAATCTATACAGTTAGTGCGACGATGTCTTTTAACATGTATATAAATTTTCAGCCTAACTGAATGAGGCTTTTATACGCCATCGCATTTTAAATAATTTAAGACCAAAGACCATAATGATAAAGAATTTTTATTTGCTTTCCCTGTAACAAAGAAAAAAAAAATGAATCTTCTGATTGAAGTGCTAGATTCACCAAAATCAATAGCCTTTGTGTTACAGTTGCTTACAACATATGTACAGTCAGTAAAAAAAAAAAAAAAAAAAAAAGCCCATCTCTTTTTTTTTCTGACTGTACCAACTTTTAGCTCATTCGAACAAAGTGTTTAAACGCTATCGTGTTTGTCTAAACACTTTTTAACGCGTTTGTCTAAATTTACCCCGTATGTCACACACACACATACATCACCGTAAAAAATAGCAAAAATGAAATTAAGGGACCTCAAAACGCATATATACGCCAAAATAGCACTTATTTGAGCTTATTTATTACACATATAATAAATTATTATAATAAAAACATTAATGGCTTTATAACGAGAGTCCTCAAATGTGTTCCAATTTTTGGGGGACGAAAGGTAATTTTTGAGAACTGTCCTTGGGATTCGAGGACAACTGGTCATCCTACTGCAAGACCATACGTCAACAAAGTATAAAGTTAAAATGAAGATAATAATTACTGCAAAAAGAAGAAATTAAGCAAGAAAAAAAAATTAAACTCATCGAGAAAACCATGAAAGATCTAATAAATTAATATAAATATATATGAAAATGGATTTTATTGGCTCTTTGTTATTAGACATGATGCTTTTATTTGCATATATTCCTATTATGATTCGAAAAGATTAGAGCGATGGAAAATCGAGTAACATTCAAGAAAATAAATTCATTATAATAATAATAATAATAATAACTTTCTGGGATTTTTACAGAATATTTTGAAAGCAAAATTTATGAAATTAGTAGGTTTTAATTACATGTTTAAGAATCGAACATTGCTTTCATTTTTCTTCTTAATATTGCATCGTATAATCAGGAAAATGTTATGCTTTATTGTAAATGCCTCTTTATAGCTTCTAGTAATAAAATCTATGCAAATTCTAGGCGTTTATAAACATGGTAGATATAAAAATATTACAATTAATATAAACTATAATCAATTCTAAATAATAACATATACCTCATTTTTAATATCGCAGTACAAATATGAGTTCTTAAATAAACTAATAAATAATCTAGTATGGATTAACTTAATTGTTTGTTCATTCATTTATCTTTAAAGAAGGTAATAAAAAATAATAATTAAAATAAAAGTTAAATAAATAGAAGTTTTACACATACTATTAAGGGGGGAAAGAAAGAAAAATAAAAATAGAGTGAAGAAGAAAAAGAAAAAAAGAAAGAAAACTTAATTGAAAAATAAAATAACTTTTTTTTTCTTTTTTCTTTTAAACATATAGTATATATAATGAAGGAGTTGATATAATGACATAATGTCGTAATAACTTAAGTTTTAAATGGTGTGATAACAGACAGAAAGTGAATAATATAATTTTAATAAAATAAATCGCAGTTAAACACATTCAAGGATATCAACAATATATATTACTTGAAAGAAGTGTCGGCAAAAATTATTTTTAAAACTATTTTCTTTCATTGCTCTTTTTAACTAGACTGAAAAATAAATTTAAGATTTGAATGCAGCTGGCGAATGATTCATACATTTACATTTTTTATTTAATTTTTTATTTATTTATTTTATTTATTTATTTACTTTTTTCCAAAGAATAATATCTTTAAATCGCAACTTAAATTCTTTTTTTTTTTCTTTCCCAAGTATAGATTTTACTAGTTTATTTTTTTTTAACCAAATATAGTTTTCTCAATAACTAATACAGTGATAACTTGGACACAATTCAAAATGTCTATTTAACACTTTAGTTTGTGCATAGTCATTGGCTCAGAGTTTTAGCGATATTTAAGTATTAGTAACATAATAGAGTCTATAAAAGAACTATTGTCTCTTTAACACTTTAGTTTCTGCATAGTCGAAGTCGATGGCTCATATTTTTAGCGATTTTTAAGTATTAATGGCATAATAGATTTTATAAACCATTATTTAAATTACGTATTTATAATAGAGTGAATAACACATTACCTGATATTCGATTTATGTCGCAGTGATCAAAATATTTTACTGGATTGCGACAAGCTGTTTATTTTGTCGTATCAAAATTATCACTAGGGAGTAGTTTTAGATGAAAATATCGTAATTATCTGAATACTTTTTACACTTTCTTCGTTTTATTATCGAAAACAAAATATACGATAAATCATTTCTCTGCATTATCATCGTTGTCGCTTGAAAAAGTAGTTTAGAAGAAAATACTGTAGTTATTAAACCGCATTTTATCATTGTTTTAGCATTGAACAAACACGTTATCACTACTACAGTATTGAAAATAAAATTCACGATGAATGTTTTCGATGAATATTATTACGATGAATATTATTGTTAAAAAAGTAGTTTTAGAGAAAAACATCGTAATTATTATAGTACATTTTACATTCTCTCTCCGCTTCAGTATTAAAAAGAAAATATACAATAAATCGTCTCACTGCATTATTATCGTTATTGCTTGAAAAGTAGTTTTAGAGGAAAATGCCGTAACTATTTGAGTACATTTTGCGCTATCATTGCTTCACTATTGGAAGTAAAGTTCGGTTAAATAAATATAGTTTCTCCGCGTTATAATCTCTCCACGTCCTTGGCCACAGATATAGACTTCTTCTCTCTCTCTCTCTCTCTCTCTCTCTTTTTTTTTTAAATGTCCTTATAACTGATATTAATAAAATGAATTAAAATATTATTTTAAGTTATTCGTTACAGAATCTCTCCAGAAGAAAAATACATACTGTTAGGCTAGACTGCACTAATAACCTAAAAAATCCAAAAGCTGGACTAAAGTTCATCCTCAAATCAGACTCGACAACATTAGTCATTATCCTAAAAAAGGAATTAAAAATTCTTCCAAGATGGCTTTTATTTTATTTTATTTTATTTTATTTTATTTTATTTTATTTTATTTATTTATTTTTTCCTATCAATGTAAAAGTGAAAAATCGCAATATATATATAGGTTTTCATCTATTCAATGTGTGAAAAGGTTTTCAATATATATATATATATATATATATATATAATTTAAGGCCAATATTGGCCTTTGATAAAAAATTAAATTTAAGCAGAAATTGTTTTAATTTTCCATATCTATTCGTTACTGTAAAATTTCATAAAAATCCAGTTAAATTTCGTTTTGTCACCTGTGGTACTAATAGCTATAATGATAAAGCCGGTAAAATCTTGTTTAAATATTTAAATTCAGTTTTAAAAGTAATAAATTCTGCTAATGAATGTAACGTTATAAACAATAACCAGAAAGTTTTAGAATATTTCAGGAATAATTCAGAAAGCATTACTTCCGTAAATACCTATGATTTTGAAAATTTGTTTGGCAGTATTCCACATAACTTGGTAATAGAAGTTTTTGAAAGCATTTATGATGAATTTGGCAGCTACTTAAATTGTGATAAAAATTACTGGACTAATCTTATCAGGTTTTGTATTTTTGAAAACGTTTTATTTAACGGGAAAGATTACTTTTTACAGCGGAGGGGGATCCCAATGGGAACGAGTTTTTCGAGTGCTTTCGCAAATTTATTTTTATATTTTTTCGAAATTTTTTTTATAAATATTACTTTCTTTAGATATATTGATGATTTAATTGTTTTTAACTGTAATTGTTTCGAAAATACCTCTAAAAAAATATATCTTAAAGAATTGGTTTTGAACCGTACAGATACTGATAAAATTTCTTTCCTAGATTTAAATATAAAGAGAAATGAAGATAAATGGCTTATAGGATTATATGATAAAAGAAAGGATTTTAATTTTAAAGTTAATAGTCTTACTAATTGGTTTTCAAATATCAGTAGAAATGTTTTAAAAAATATTATGTTCGCACAGCTTAAAAGAATTCATACTATTTGCAATAATGAAGAAGATTTGAAATATGCTCTTGAAGACTTAAAAAGTACCTTGCAAATTAACTGTTACCCGTCACAATTTTTAACTGTGACTTTTCAGAGTTTTCCTATCTCGGTTTGTTCTACTTCCTCATTCAAGGGCAATATTGAAGTACCGACGAGTAGCCCCGTCGGCCGAAGATAGTTTGTGTTCCAGATGAAGGGTTGTATTTTTATTTCATTTTATACTTTCATGTTTACCTTCAGTAATTCTCTTTTGTATTGTATATTTTTTAAACGAATTGATGTAATTTTGTAACTTTTACAATTTGATAATTTTATAAAATATTTTTAGTAGTTTGATACATTATATGTATGTTTGATTTCTCTTCAGTTATTGGTGGTTTTCTGTTTGGTGAGAAGTTGGGGGCTAAGGATAGTTATTAGCTTATAGCTACTGTCCTTTCAGAAACTTCTCATTCACCCCTACACTGAGGGGCCTCCCTGATGAAGATCTCAGTGTTTTTTGGGGTATAATTTCATTCATTTGTTTATATATTTCTACATTTAATTTCATTCATTTGTTTATATATTTCTGCATTTATATATTGCTATATATATATATATAAACATAAACATATATAAATGATAGTTATCGTAATAAAATTTAACCTTAATATTTAGCAATTAATAGACACATAACAATACCAACACAACAAAAATAGAACTGATTGTAACATATAGGTAAGACTTACACAAAAATGTTGCGATACAGATTAAGAACCAATAACAGACAAAAACAATTTGAAAACATATATATATATATGTATATACTATAAAGAAGTTGCCTCTGAAGAGATTAATATAATTTCTGAGAAAGTAATTTCAGAGAAAAACATCGCAATTATTTTAATACGTTTTAGGCTCCCTCCGCTTCGATATGAAAAAGAAAATATGCGATAAATCTTCTCATTACATTTCCATCGTTAAGTAGTTTTAAAGAAAAATACTATAATTGTTCGAATACATTTTACATTATCACTCCTTCAGTGTTGAAAGTAAAATTTACTGTAAATAGTTTCTTTGCATTTTTAATATGATTACGAAGAAACTTGTTTTAGAGTAAAATATCGCAATTATTGGAGTATACTCTTCATCTTCTCCGCTTCTATATTGAAAAGAAAATATAAAATAAATCGTTCCACTGAATTATCTTCGTTGTTGCTGGGAAAGTAGTTTTATAATATTATAATTGTATGAATACATTTTAATATACAATTGGTTCATAGTATTGACAGTAAAATTTACGATTGAGGCTTTCTCTGCGTTTTTAATATTATTGCAGAGAAAGTAGTTTTAGAGAAAAGCTTCACAATTATTTCAGTACATTTTACGCTCTCATTACTTTGGTATAGGAAAGAAAGTATTTAATAAATCATTTCTCTGAATTGTCTTCGTTGTCGGAATCTTGAAGAAAAATACTGTAATTACTTGAGTACATTTTACAAGATTATTGCTTCAGTACTGGAAGCATATCTGCCAACATCTTAACTTTTTCGCGACCGCTGACATAGATCCACGTCATTTGAAAATCTCTAACTCCACCAGTGGGCGTTTCTTTCACAATTTGTATGTTACTTGTTTCTCAAAAAGATACCCAGTATTCATATTTGTACTATCAATTACTATGGATATAAATGCTTTGATTAGAAAGAGTGTAACTACAATGTATATCCATTTGTAATATAAATATGAATACAAAAAATTTTGTTCTGAAATATTGTAACTGGGGATAATAACACCCACAGGTGGACTTTACTGTGAAAAAGACAAAAACATGCGGTCACGAAAGTGTTAATTAATGTTCCGTAATATTCTTAGTACCCGCCTTTTATTCACACTAATTTTTTTGGAAAGTATTTTTCTTCTTATTTAACCGAAATTACATTTAGAAAAAATTATTCTACAAAAATAGTAGTGTGAAAAATAGGCAGGTACAAACAATTCCACAGCATATTAATTAGAATGTTAGTAGATATGATTGCAAGCAAAATTTCCAATAAATGGTTTCGCTGCGTTTTTAATATTTTTGTTCAGAAAAGTAGTTTTAAAATATGTATATCACATTTACTTAATTACATTTAACGCTTTCACCGCTTCGGTATTGGAAAGAAAATGAATGATAAATAGTTTCTTTGAATTATCATCGTTATTGCTAGGAAAGTAGTTTTGAAAAAAAAAATATATATATATATATATATATATATATATTAGGTGTACCGGAAAGTTATGTTGTTTTGAATTAATAAAATGAAACCGGAAATTTTTGTTTAACAGTGTTTACATGGTACTTTACAAATAACCATCTTATAAGTTACCTAAGAATATCTTAAATTTTATCCAGGATAAATTTCCGATGTCAGTATTTTAATTCAAAACGACAGAACTTTCCGGTACACCTAATATATATATATATATGTATATACTGTAACTGTTGGAGTAAATTTTACATTATATGATTGCTTCAGAAATGAGAGTAAATTGATTTTCTGCGTTAACAAAGTTATTGCTAGCAAAGTAGTTTTAAAAGATTCACCGCTTCAGTATTAGAAGGAAATAAACAAAAAATGTTTCTCTGCACTATCATCGCTATTGCTAGGAAAGTAGTTTTAGAGGAAAATACGGTAATTATATGACTACATTTTACACTCTCTCCGCTTTAGAACTGAAACGGAAATATACAATAAATCAAAATCATAATATAATGAAATATTAAATTGTTTCTTTGCATCATCATCATTTTTACTTTGTTATTTACACGTATTTTTAAATTAAAAAAAAAAAAAAAAGAAAGAAAAAAAAAGAAAAAAAAGAAAAAAAGAAAAAAAATAAATAAATAAATAAAAATCTATAAAGCGGTTATTAAATATAAATTTAGTATTTTTTGTCATAGTATATTAAATTTATTTCATCAAGGACTTTACTAAACTAGATGTTATTTTTACTAATAATATTTCTCATTTTGCTATGAAAGTTGTGAAATTTTAAAAACTTGCAGAAAAATACATATTTTGAAATATGAAAAAGGATAAAGCATTGTTATAAAATGTAATGGAATCCGAAATACTGGTTTTGAATGATGCAGAATGAAAACTTTGTAAGTAAACACTATAAATAAATTAACAATTGTTTTGGGTCTTAATAATAAAGCGTAACCCATCATCAAGTCAAGTGCAGCAACACAGAAGCCTGCATTTTGCTTTAATGCTGCCCTCATACCTAATTTTCCGTGTGCGTTGAAGGCCCATGCATATTTCCCCTCGTAACTTTTGTTGCAGGTTTTTTTTTTTCTTTCTTAATTCCCCCCCCTCCCCTCCAATTTATAACGTTTAATTACAAACTTTCACTTTTCACGATTTAATGTTGCTCATTGCGAAGACCAATCCACTAACACTAAAGATGTAGTAAGGAATTTCATCTCACTGAGTTTTGAGTTACTGGCCTCAGTAGATATTGTTTTGCGTCGATGAGTTTATCAATGAGCCAGTCAATTAGTGAGAAGTACGAGTAAGTGAGAGTAGAATGAGTGGAAGAAGTACTCTTTTATATATACATATATAAAAGATATATATATATATATACAGGGTGTTCCAAAAGTCCCTATCCCCCCCCCCCCCTCCTAACTCGAAAATGAGTCGGAATTGTGAAAAATGGCGAAACACATGTTCAATTAATTCGAGAGGGACCTCTTTTGGTGAAAAAAGTTCGGGCCCCAGGAAGGGGGAGGCTAGGGGGGGGGGCGCTAGGGAGGACGACTTTAAAATTTCATAAAGGAAGGTATGTCTTGTGATACATCCCTGGGAACTTCTTTTCAAAACAAGGAATTTAATATAAATAGTTTTGCCCTGCGATGACTATTAAGGGAGATACATGAGTTTTTAGGCTTTTGAAATGTGAATTTTATACTTATGTATCCCCTTTAATAATCATTGCAGGACAAAACTGTTTATATCAAATTCATTGTCTTGAAGAGATGTTTCCATGAATGTATCACAAGACATACTTTTCCTAAAAATGTTTGGGCCCGGGCAAGGGGGTAGTAGTAGTGCTGCTAGCGAGGGCAACTTTAAAATTTCAAAAAGGAAAGTATGTCTTGTGATGCATCCCTGGAAACGTCTCTTCAAGACAATGAATTTGATGTAAGTAGTTTTATACTGCAATGATTATTAAAGGGGAAACATATGTATAAAATCCTCATTTCAAAAGTCTAAAAACTCAAGTATGTCCTTTAATAATCATCGTAGGGCGAAACTATTTATATCAAATTCATTGTCTTGAAGAGACGTTTCCAGTGATTTATTACAAGACATACCTTCCAATTTGAAATTTTAACGATGCTTTGCCTAGCGGTCCCCCTAGCCCCCTCGGGCCTAAAATTTTCACACCAAAAGCGGTCCCTCTGGAATTCATTGAACATGTGTTTCGCCATTTTCCATAATTCTGACTAATTTCATTTTCGAGTTAGGAGTGGGGGGGGGGGACTTTTGGAACACTCTGTACATAAAATCCACGCTGTGCTGCGGTGGTGGATCATTCATATATAGACGAATTATTAATATGAATGAATACTTTGTAAGTGTAACATCATACATTTCAAAACAAGCAACAATTGTTTTGTGTCTAGGTCTAAATAATCATTCAGGACCCTACATCGGGAAAATGTTCAACTAATGTCATAGCTACAATAATGCATTGATATAAAGAAAGTATACTTTTATCCTTGGTTTAGAAAAATGAATAAATGAAAAAATGTATGATTTAACAGGGTGGAAAAAATCACATCACAAATGCAGCGATGTTTAATTTGAAACAAATACAGCTATTCGAAAAGATAATTACAAAATAATAATAGTAATAATAATAATAATAATAATAAATAATAATAATAATAATAATAATAATATAATAATAATAATAATAATAATAATGCTATTTAAAAGAACTGCCAGTTGAGGATTTGGCACTTTTTCTTTTTCGGTCCCCGCGATAAATCACGGAATTCAAAATATTTAGGTGCATTAGAGGAAAACCTAAAAAATAGTTTAAAAACATTATAATAAATAATAATATTATTCCTTATTTATTAATATAATTACTCATATTATATTATTTATGGAATAATATTTAATAATATTAAAGTTATTAAAAATACTACACTCCTGCTCAAAAGTTTAGCAAAATTTGCAAAAGATCTCCCCCCCCCCCCAATTTAAAAATAAATCTCTCGATAAAATGTTTACAAACGTTGGGTATTTAAAGAACTGGGTCTTTCTCGTGTTTTTCAGTGAAGACTTATTTAAGACAACATTTAGGAGGCCGGTAAAAAATTGAGCAAAATCAATAACGGTCATGATTACCCTGTATTGTTGAAAAATTATATATATATATATATATATATATGTATATTGCATAGGTTGAAAGTGCAAAAGTGCATTTGAATAGAGTGTGGGTTGTCAAAAGTGCATTTGAATAGAGTAAAAATTAAATAAATTATCCGAAAAAGAACGGTCTAGATTTTAGATATTTCCCAGGAGTTGAAATTCCTTAAGGGGTTTTTCACATGCAGCGTAATTAATTTAAAGATCCAATTATTTTAACCACTTGGCAAAAGTTCTTTTTTGTGAAAAACCCCTTATCATCTCACAAATCTTAGTAAATAAACAAAAATATGTTAGAGTTACAAGCTGATGAGGGGTTTTTCACAAAAAAAAAAAAAAAAAAAAAAAATACATTTGGAGCGTGGTTGAAATAACTGGATCTTTAAATTAATTACGCAGCATGTGAAAAACTCCTTAAGAGATTTCAACTCTTTTAAAATATCTAAAATCTAGTTCGTTCTTTTTCGGCTAATTTGCTTAATTTTTACTCAATTCAAATGCACTTTTGACAAAAGTTGCTCAATATATCTAGTTTTCAACCTACGCAATATTTTTTTTTTTTTTTCTTTTGGCTTTTGCACATGCACATGCACAGTGAAAACGTTTTTCATAAAAATGCTCATATTTCATGAGATATTTAAGATTCCTATTAGTATTCCTATTTGTATTACTATGTTGTTTTAACAGCGTTTTTCCAGCTTATCTGAAAGTGGGAATAATTTTAGTTAAATCTCTGTATATTATAAATAAAAAACATGCTGATTTTTTTTTTTTAGTTTGAAAATACATGCTTTTATCTCCGTTACTGAATATGCTATCGTCACATATATTGAAACGGTCTACATTAACATATTCTAAAGTTACAGTTCATTTCGTTCACTTAACGATACAGGGCGATCACAAACATTATTGATTTTGCTCAATTTGTTACCGGCCCCCTAAATGTTGTCTTAAACCAACCTTCACTGGAAAACATGAGGAAGACCCCAGCTCTTTAAATACCCACTGTTTGCAAACATTTCATCGAGCGATAAGTTTTTAAATTGAAAAAAACTGATCGTTTGCAAATCTTGCTAAACTTTTGAGCAAAAGTGTATAATGAAAATTATATTTATTGAAATTTAATTTTTCCGACTGAGTGAAAATAATGCCTGGACCGGGACTCGAACCCCGGATCTTTGACTTACAAGGTCAAGGCTCTACCAATTGAGCTATCCAGGCCGACATCCCGG
The DNA here is from genome assembly GCA_963930645.1 of Salticus scenicus. NCBI lineage: Eukaryota > Metazoa > Arthropoda > Arachnida > Araneae > Salticidae > Salticus > Salticus scenicus. The sequence goes on along the minus strand of OZ005659.1, from coordinate 24,103,263 downwards.
TCAGCATTAATCACTCAGACAACCTTTTAGGCAGAAACAATCTGGTCTATCATTTAGATAGCTCAACAGAAATAAGCCGCAGGAAATGGAAAACACCATTAAACAATGGGAGAATGAAATACAATTTTTTTTTAAATAAAATCACACAATCAACTGTGGAAGAAAAAATTAAAAAAATAAAATAAATTATTAAAAAAAAAAAAAAAAAAAAAAATTAAAAAAAAAAAATTAAAATTGTTGCGCATTTTTGCAATTTGAAGCGTTTACTTAAATTTTTTTTTATTCATAATAACTAAATGTTGTTCAATGCGAGGAAAAATCCATTATAACTCAGGATAAAGTGAATTCCTGAAGGAAAGGTGGGGTTGGATCTAATTTCTTGGATATAAATTAATACAGTGCAAAATAAAACCATAAATTTGAAAAAAAAAAAAAAAAAATAGCAGTTGCTTTGGATCAAATTAATCTAGCACGACCCTTCATCGAGTGAAAACAAAGTAGGCACGTGGGCAGCATAAAAGCAACATAAAACCATAAATGACATAAACACACAACAATTGTTTCTAGTCGAAATCATCTACCGTTTTTTTGTTTCACTATATGCCTACTTTTCCCCCTCAGATGAAGGGTTGTGCTCGATTACTTTCACCTGAAACAATTGTTGTGTTTTATTACTTTCTTCTATATTCAATAGAAGAAAGTATTGGATTCGTAAAAATTTTCGACCGCGGGTTTTTGATGGATTTACACATTTTGAGAACTGTAGAACATGATTTAACCATGTTTAGAAAATATCTGTCTGTCCGTCTGTCTGTCTGTCTGTGTGTGTGTGTGACAAAATATTGTGGCAAATGTATCTCAGGAACTACTGCACAGAATTTCATACAAATTGGTATATAGTTGCACTTTGACATAAATTAGTGCATATCAACTCTTGGTAAAAATTATCTTACAGGTTACGTTGCCATCCCACTTTTTCTAAATTTTTAACATGGTGATATAGGACAAAATTTTGTATAAATGTGCATAAAGAGAATTATTTTTTGTTATCATAATGAAATTTACAAAAATTATTTATAATAGTGACAGTCAACTGTGAATTTTTTTTTTAATGTGTGGCCACCCCCCCGGGGGAAAGTCCCCCCTCAAAGGGAGTAAATTTTTAAGATGGGTATCTTTCGAAAGGTCTCGTCAGTACCTTTAAAACGAATGGTTGAACTATAAATCTGTGATAATTTAAAACAAAGTTATCGATTTTTTTAACTTTTAACGGAAATAAATCGTATACATTCTCATTCTTTTGATTCACACTTCAGTGATGTATTTTTTGATATTTTACACTACAGGGCTGAGTGTTTTAATATTAAACTTGACTTAAAATCTGGTCAAAAAATAAATAACTCTCTCTTGGTGACAAATTTTTCTCATCCTGTGTTTAATAAACTTCATATCCACAATTTACTTAATGATCCATCCAATCCTTTTCCCATCAAAAACTTCATCATTCAAAAAACTTTTAAATACAATATTACTTTAGGCAGAAAAATATTTAACTACAATAAATTTGCTAAATTTCTTACATCTATTGATCAGCCTCCATGCTATTGTTCTGATTCCAAATATAAATCTTTTTTCAATCCATCTCATGGTCATATTATTACTGGCGATATCAATATTGTGGAAAATCTTACTTTAAGATCTTTGATGAAATATGGCACTAAATTTCGTATGCCTTCAAAATTCAAATTTATTGATATCATTACTCAATTTAATTTAGACTTGGATCTCTTTATATACAAAATTGCTATTGATTATAATAAACCAGTGGAATATTTTAATGAGTGGAAATTTAAGCTACTTGAGAAATTTAAACTTGATTTAGTTTATAATATGCACCATCTTTCTAATATCAAGTACTATAATTTCAAAGAAATTAATTCAGCAATTCTCGACCTACAGTCTAAATTTATTATTACTTATGTTGACAAGGCGGCTAATAACTATGCAATTATTTGCAAAAAGTATTATAAACAACTTCTTTTTGATACTATGGATACTAGTAATATTTTTGTTAAGATTAATGACAGTATCGAAATTAAAAACAGGCATATATTTAATTATTACAAGTTGATAAAAACTAAAAATAATAACTATAATTATCCTTATTTAGTTGTAATTCCGAAATTTCATAAAGATCCAATTAAATTTCGTACTGTTACTGTTGCCTGTAATGCCTACACTTCTAATGCTAATATTATATTATTAAATATCCTTAAAAAATTACATAGTTATATTGTTTCTAACAAGTGTAATTTTTTTCTAAAAAATAGTTTTCAACTCAAAAATAAAATTAAAAATCTTACTGATATTACTGGTATAAAAACTTTTGATTTCAATGATCTTTTTAATAATATAGTTATTAAAGATATGTTTGATATTATAAATAAACTTTTTGTAGAAAATCAGCAGTATTTAAATCTAAATGTTAACATTACTCCTTCAACCTTTAAAACTCTGACTAGGTTTATACTTTTCCATAACTATATTTTATTCAATAATTATTTATATAAACAACGTTTAGGATTGCCACAAGGTGGCATTGCTTCTAGTATATTAGCTGATCTATACTTATATTATTATGAGCGTGATATTGAGTGTACTAACTTTAAATTACTACGATACATAGATGATATAATTATATTATACTTGGATAAACATCACACCAATCTAAACTTACCTGTTAATTATCCTGAAAATCTGTCTCTTAGTAGTACTGATTTGGAATCTAATGTCATTAGTTTCTTAGATTTAAAAATTATTCTTAATTGTAATGGCAAATTAGAATTTGACTTATATGACAAAAAGAAAGATTTCCCCTTTAAGGTAAATTTTTTTACTAATTTTCAAACATGTTTACATAAATCTGTATTTGTCAATATTCTTCTTAATTTTAATCTGCGTATCAAAATTTTAGTGTCTGATAAACATCAAAAAGTACAATTTCGATTTTTTAAAAAATTAGCATTAATTAATGGCTATCCCAAACACTTGATTCAAAAATTCTTTTAATCATTTATTTATTTATTTTATTATTGTAAATATTATTATTTATTATTTATTTATAATTTTTATTTTTATTACTATTATTCACATTAAAATAATTATGAATAATTCATTTTATTTTATTTTACTATTATTTTCATCTCAATACTCTAGATGGCAGCACTATCCATGCTAAAATAATTATGAATAATAATCTGCCTTTTTTAGGATCTGAATACGTATGAATCCTTAATTTACCTGAATAACACTGCGCATCCTTTATTACTCAATGGTCACTGCAATTTTGACCTGATTAACTGTGTGTTTAACTGAGTTCTGATTGTTAAATTTTACATGTGCATTGTATCTTAGTTTTTCTGGATTGAATTTTTCTGGTTTTTTCACATGGGTATCTTGTATTTGAATCAGTTTCAAATATATTTTATTAAGTAATTTTGTATGTTTATTTCAATCTCCAATAAATATGTCTTAGGATTATTTCAGGTAATATTGTGATTTTGATCTTCTTTTTTATGGATTTTCAATGGATGTTTCGGGCCTGTGAACAAAGAAATTCTTAGCTTTTGCTTTCTTTGTGACAGAAAAACATCCATTTCTTAGCATATTTGCATTCTACCAGGCCCTTGAAAACGTTGGAATGCAAATCATGCTTTTTTCTCATCTCCAAAATTCATTTCGATTTATCTTTAATTCTTTTCTGATTTGATATGAGTGGTCTGCGATTATGATCTGAATAATTGTTTTAATGCTGAGGTTGAATCATCTTTGAATTTCATAAAATTTTGCACTGATATTATTATATTTTATTATTGTATTACTATATATATATATATATATGTTACTGAGTGAATTTGTATAGGAAAATATAGAAGAAAGTCTTGTGGTGGCCACAACATACTAGTTATTATTATTATTATTAATTTATGGTATTAGCTTACAAAATTTTCAGTTATATTCCTTCACCATTCGTATTTAGATGCAGTTTTCTGCGATAATTTCATGGATGTTAAATCCAATGTTTACATTTCAAATTATGGGATAGGAGGGATGAAAAATAATTTATGGTCCTTAAAATATCATCAATTCTGAATGCAAAAACAACTTTAACTCACGTTCTAAATGTCATCTTAAACAATAGGTTGTGTGATAATATTATTAAATTAAATTTGAAGAGTTGGAAGACCAAGTGTCTTGTCCTTGAAGAAGCCTAAGAGAATAAAACTGCAAATTATTCTTATCAGTGCAGTGTATCCTTGAACGACGAAACAGTGGGTAAAAGGAGCTGAGATGTCACAAAGAATGCAATCGAGTGAAATGCAGCAAAGCGAAATTAAGGATTTTCTTTCTTTCTTTCTTTTCTTTTTTTAAACATGCATTTAATATTTTATGTGTATTTTTGAGACAGATAAATGACATTATCTTTTTAAGTGATTTTTAATGAGCACTAATTGGATTGTCTATTCGTAACGAAATGATAATTTTTTTCGCCAGAAGGTTTTATCAGTCACTGAGAAATTCAAAGTTGGCCAAAAATCAATGACACATTTCATACATTAATATAAAATCAAGTAACTGACGTATGAAAGTATTGTTTTTATAAAATGTTTTTTGTGATGATAAGTTTTATTTTAGCGTATAAAAAAGTTAGCTCCAAATTTTGCTCATACATGGCATTATACCCTAAAAACTGCGAGAAAAAATATAAAAAAAGCAACACAAGCTCTTAAATAGTATTATATTTCGCTATTTGTGTCTCCAATACTTTATTGTCGCCACAGAAACATGCACATTGTCCCTCGCATAGCCCCCCCCCCCAAAAAAAAGGGGGGTTAAATCTAGGCTGATCATATGTCGTGCCCTTAGTGACCGTGCCCTTAGCGGAACGTGCCCTTAGCGGAATGGGGTGAAAGGAAAGAAAGAGGAATAGAAAAAGTCGTGCCCTTAGTGGAAATAAGAAGGTGTGCGTGTGGCAGATTGAAATATGTTATTCAAATGCATAAAAGAATGCTTTCTATAGAATGTAGTATGATTAGCATTAGATTTACAGAGTCAAACAAAAATACTCAGTTGACACTGAGGGTTATTATTGGAAATTTGCTGAATTGCATTTTCGTTTACATTATGCGTTTATTATACCATTTTTTAAAACGTGAATATGATTTGAATTAGAGTATTTGTCTACTCTACTGTCCGTTTGTCCGCCTCCAGCGTCCGTAAATATTTTATGAATTTTTTATTTTTACTTTCTTCTATATTCAATAGAAGAAAGTGTTAGATTCGTAAAAATTTTCGATTTTCGGTTTTTGACGGATTTATACGTTTTGAGAGATCTAGAACACCATTTGACTACTTTCAGAAAATGTCTGTCTGTCTCTCTCTGTGCGTGTGTGTGTGTGTGAGACAAAAATTTTGTGGCAACTGTATCTCTGGAACTACTCCTCAGAATTGCATATAAATTTACATGTTGATGCACCTTGAGCTAAATTAGTGCCTACCAACTTTTGGTGCCAACCGCTCAACAGGTGGCGCTGCTATATAGCGGTTTTCACAATTTAAGGGAAAGCTATATCTCAGGTTCTATTGCGTATAATCAAACAAAACTTGATATAAGAGAAGACCATTATGAGACAGTATGCTGATTCAATTTGAATGCTTATTGACGACAGGTGGCGCTGCTATACAGCGATTTCTGCAATTTAAGGGAAAACTATATCTCAGGAACTACTGCACAGAATTGAATATAAATTTATATGTTGATGCACCTTAACCTAAATGAGTGTCTGTCAACTTTTGGTGTCAACTGCTCCACAGATGGCGCTGCTATACAGTGATATCTGCAATTTAAGAGGAGGCTATATCTCAGGTTCTATTGCGTATAATCAAACAAAACATGATTATATGTGAAGGCCATTATGAGACATTATGCGTTTTAAATTTGGATGCTTATTGGTCAATAGGTGGCGCTGCTGTACTGCAAATTTCCTCGATAACGGGAAAGCTATATCTCAACTTCTGTAGCATATAAATGTACGAAACTTGATATATGAGATGATTATAAAAATGCATTTTTTAAGATGTCATTTATGGCTAATAAAACTGTCTTTCTTTGGATATTTAGTGTTAGTTTTCTCTAAGATGAAAATTAATTATTTGTACTTAGTGAATTTGTATAGGAAAGTAAAGTCTTGTGGTGGCCACAACATACTAGTTCTTATTTTATTTTATTTTATTAATGATATGTGTTATTCAAATTCTTCATTGAATTTCCCTACTTAAAATGGCTCTAATAGAACCTATGCCACTGGTTTGTGTACATGATGGACATCCAAATAATGCCAATGCATTGCGCTTTAGGGGAGACATTTTTATAAATCACATTTAAACGACTTCATCAAAAAATCATAAAGAAATTCGCATTTATTGTTTATATGCTAAGAAAATGTTTTGTATAAACTATAATATGCTTAACGTCCAGATTTACAGGGCTAAGCAAAAAGTTTCGAAATATTAAGGGGCGCAAATAGGAAATGAGGACCAGCATTTCTGTTTGTGTTAAGCCTTTTTAACACTTTCCAACAACGTTTCAGAGTGATTATGAATTCAATTAGTCTGTATGTCTGTCCATTGTGTGATAATGTAGACAAAGAACATAGAATGTTATACGATACAAGGAGTACTTACAGTTGGAAAGTGTTGATAATCAATGTGTACCTCCTTATTTTTCGTTTTCGTTTTGAAAGGTGTAATGCTTAATTATATTTCCAAAAACTTAAATAAAATAATAAAATGGCAATAATGTATGTTTTTGTATTGAGTACTGCGATTTATTAAACTTTATATGGTTACATAACACCGTTACTTCAAATAACGGATATTCGACAGTACGCATACCTATTTTTGCGGCAGGTTTTACTTCTGAAGCAAAATATAGTCAGTGCTAAATGTGGATAAAGTGTGGAGGAAAATTGAACAGTTCAATTTTGTATTTATTAATTTATTTTAAAATTTATTATACATTTCCGCTGATCATATGTCCTCGAATCTCGAGGACAGTCCCCGAATTTCGAGGAGAAAACTACCTTCGTCCCCAAAAAATTACGACACATTTGGGGACGCCGGTTATAAAGTTATTAATGTTTTATTATAGTAACTTATTATCAGTATAATAAATAAACTGAAATAAGTTCTTTTAGGTGCTTTATACATAAAAATTACTAAAATTTTACAATTTAAGGTGATTTAATTATTTTTTTATTTTTTTGTCCTCGAAATTCGTGGACACCGCCATCTTTGTGCCCAAATTCAATGAAAAAAATATGGTCACTCGAGTTAAATCTGAGGATCAGGGTTGTTGATTTTATTATTATTATTTTATTTAAATCGGATATTTTTTATTTAAATCAAGATTTATTTGATTTTAATAATTTTAATAATGTATTCATGCATTATTGTGCAACATTTGTATTTTATAATGTGTATGTGTGTGTATATATATATATATACAATATCCACACTGTCAATCATTTTACTTAAATTATTAAAATATTATTTTTTTCTTATTATAATACACCGAGGAATTAGTCGGACAGACCATTACCCTGCGTGCAGCACAGTACAAACTAACCTTTGAATGATAGTTGTCAAGAGGTAAAAGATTAGAACAAATATTGTCTAAAGAATTACAAACTGTTAAATGTCTAAAATTTAACTGATTATATGTAGCTAAATTAAAAGATTATGATGTTTTAAAAACTTTTTGGAGCCTTCAGGGCTTTTTAAACAATATAATGTAAAATATGCTATTATTTTTAAAATATATATGAGCCAATGTTAAATGACATAAACTGGTATGAGAGCTAAATAACCAAGGAAATATTTTCTTTTCAAAATATCAACCACAAGGTGGGCAAAGGCGAATTAGAATATGTATATAATATTAATCAATGAATTATACACTAATTAAATATTTACAATTCATACACCAGTCATAAGGCTGTGCTTGTATAAATAATTAAAATATAATGAATTATTAAAACATATAATAAAATGTATAAATAATTAAGAAAGTTAAGGAAAATTACTTTCTTCTATATTCAATAGAAGAAAGTATTGGATTCGTATAAATTTTCGACCTCGGGTTTTTAATGGATTTACACGTTTTGAGAGCTGTAGAACACGATTTGACCATTTTTAGAAAATGTCTGTCTGTCTGTATGTCTGTCTGTATGTCTGTCTGTCTCTGCGTGTGTGTGACAAAATTTTGTGGCAACTGTATCTCAGGAACTACTGCACAAAATTTCATACAAATTGGTATGTAGTTGCACCTTGACATAAATTAGTGCCTATCAATTTTTGGTAAAAATTGTCTTACAGGTTGCGTTGCCATCCCACTTTTTCTAAATTTTTAACATGGAGATATAGGACAAAATTTTGTATAAATGTGCATAAAGAGAATTATTTTTTAGTAATCATTATGAAATTTACAAGAATTATTTATAACAGCGATAGTCAACTGGGAAAATTTTTTTGTATGTGTTGGAGCCTCGTCAACCCCCCCCCCCCCCTGGGGGGAAGTCCCCCCTCGAGGGGAGTAAATTTTCAAGATGGGTATCTTTCGAAAGGTCTCGTCAATACCTTTAAAACGAATGGTTGAACTATAAATCTGTGATAATTTAAAACAAAGTTATCGATTACTTTTTACGAAAAAAAAAAAAAAACTTAGAAAAAAACGTAATCATTTTTTTTTTTTTTTTAATCAAAATTTAACCAAACTCTGTATTTAGTTGCCCCCTGCAATAAACTGGTGCTGATTAGATTTGGGGATCAATCGCACAATAGGAGGCGCTGTGATCGTATTTTTTCTAAATTTTTAACATGGCAGTATAGGACAAAATTTCGTATAAATGTACATAATGAGAGTTATTCTTAACCTGTGATTGTAAAATTAATACGAATTATTAATAATAGTATTAGTTAATTAGGAAAAAAAATTGTGCATTTGGGGGCATCGCTTCCCCCTCTGGGGGGAAGTACCCCACGGGGTGGGGTAAATTTCAAAGATGGGTATCTTTCGAAAGGTCTCGTCAATACCTTTAAAACGAATGGTTGAACTATAAATATGTGATAATTTAAAACAAAATTATCGATTTTTTTTACTTTTAGCGAAAAAAAAACTTTGATTTTTTTTTTTTTTTTTTTTTTTTTTCCCAATATTGTTACTGATTGAATTTGTATAGGAAAATATAGAAGAAAGTCTTGTGGTGGCCACAACATACTAGTTTATTTTTGTGTTTATTAATGTTGCTTAGTGGAGATCAATCTAAAGTCAAGAAATGAGAAATATTTGCTTGTCTAATGAAATATTTTGTTATATTTTACAAATTGTATTTTTAAATTTACATAAGAAATAATTAAAAATCTCATTTTTTTAAAGTTAGATAAACAATTTCATTCTATTAAAACCAATAACATTGGTATTTAAATTAAGTGATTAAAATCAGTGATTAAAAAAAAAAAAAAAAATCAATTGATTTAAATCATGACTTAAATCAGTAATTTAAATCAATAGATTTAAATCACTACAACCCTGCTGAGGATCGAAGTAGGCATACTAAAACTACAAGAAACGCTCTATAAACAAAAGAAGTCACGCCATGTAAAGGAAAATTTGGAACTATTTTTTTTTAACACGCTTTTAGTAGCTTCACCTGTATGGATGTATGTTTGTATGTATGTATGTTTGTAACCGCTCTGGGAACAAACAAAAATCTATATTATAAAAAAAAGAAATTTCCCACATGAACGCTGTAGCCGTGAGGTAAAGCACCGCGCTACGAACCTAAAGGTCTAGCGTTCGAGCCCAGTCAGGAGACATTTTTGTAAAAATGGATTTTGTTTAATTCTAAATTATTTTAATTAAAGATTTAAATGTATGTAAATATTATGGTATGTCACTCACACGATTTTCTCTTACCCTGCATTTCAATACTAAGATAGATATTTTGTGCTTTTTAGTTCACATTTCTATAAAAACGTGTTCTTTAAGTTTTTAAAACTATAATATTTTTTTATATTTGCTTTAAACAAACTTACCATAAGAACCTTTGTAGTGCAAACTGCTATCGACTTACTTCTTACTTGTACTCCTCTCAATTGGTTTTATATTAAAGTTTAAAATGTGTCAAGCCCACCCTGTGTTATTTAATAGAGGGGAGTTTAATCAGTCTAAATGGTTTAAATTGTACTTTGCAACGCGCTGGGTTTCTTTATTTCGTTACTAAATCACACACAAAAAAAAAGTTAAATATTTATTATTTTTTATTGAAATATTTCTGCTTTTAGAAAATTATTTGTGCAAAAATGAATACAGAATTTTTATTTTTGTTTCATTTTTTTCAGCTAATTAGTTGTTCTGGTAAATAAATTTTAAATATTTCTGAGCTCAGAAACATAAATTATACAGGCCTACAAAAAGGAAGTTGACAAAATTTGATTTGATGATTTTAGCTGACCTTTATGTTTTTTGATGTGCTGAAACCGAAAATGCAGCCCATTTTTCTCTATCACGTATAGATTTTTGTCATTTTCTTATATATACCATCATAAAGATAGGTTGGCTGGTATAGTTTTACGTCGCACTAGTGCTGCGTTATTACAACAATAGGTATCCATGATAAATTAATCATGGAAACATACTATAAAACTTACCATATAGTTATATTGGTGGAAGAGTAAGGGAAGAAATTATGTAAGTAGACACCTTGTACTGACAAAAATCTATACGTGATAGATGGATGGATGGTTGGGTTTAACGTCGCACTAGTGCTGTGCAGATGGGCAATTGGCGACAGTCTGGGACACACCTCTAGCGGTGGTCCGGAGACATGCCTTCACAATTTTGATCCTCCACGGAAGGGATGACTCTCCCGCTTCGGTGACCCCCAGAGGTATAATTTTTTATGGGAACATGGAGGACATTGCGACCACGACAGATTTTACGTGCACGAGCCACCATTAGTGTACACGACGGTCTTTGGCCGGCTCGAGTACCGAACCCGCAATCTTCCAATTACGGGGCCGGCGCTCTACCGACTGGGCTACCGCGGCCCCTATACGTGATAGAGAAAAACTGGCTTCGTTTTCGGTTTCAGCACACCAAAAAACAAAGATCAGCCAAAATTATAAAATCAAAATTTTACATGTCGACCTGTGTTATTAGTAAAAAATTTTTATTATTATTCTTAATTTTTTGTTTTAAATGTAGAGTTGAAATTTTATTAACATATAGCATTTTAGTGGTTTTCTTAAGGTAAAATGAAACAATATTCTGTTCTTAAAACGAGTATTTGAGTTTTTATTTTTTTGTGTGGTATTGTTTGTATTGAGAGTGGCTCAGAAATATGTTTTGTTTTAAATATTCAGTTTGAAAATCATTTTTATAAAACATGTTTTTATAATATATACTTTGGTTTTATATGTACTGAGTACTGAGTTACGAAGCTAGACGTTAAATAGATGCTTTAGTTTTATAAATAGTTCTTATATAATGATTTATAGAATAAGTAATAAGGAAATATATTCTTATTTAGTACGAAGATTTAATGTTAATATTTAGTTGAAATTTTGGAAAAATCGTGAATTTCTTTCCATACGCAGTAAACGTAAATGTCTTAAATTCAGTTACAAAAGTGTCTTAAATGGATGGTCATTTTTTAAGCGAAATAAAAAAGGCTTACTTTTTAAGACACCTTTTTGCATCTGAAATTAAGACATTGCAACTGCAAGACGCTTTTGCCTCTAAGGCAGTAGCACGTGTTTGCACCTGATAAAGAAAGGCTACGTCCTTTCGAAACCGGTTGTGCTGACTTAAAATTTATGGTGTGTGAAGAAGTTTTAATTTCTTTCTATTGATTGTGCGCCAGTTTTTGAATTTAGTTTTGGTAAATTATTTATTTCTTTATATTTAAAATAATTTTAAGATTGTTTAACTTGTTTAATTTAATTTTTTAATTTATTCATTTAGAATATTTGCTAATCTTTTAGTGAGAAAACAAATTTCATAATATGTGATAAACTGTGAGACAGCCATTAAGAAAAATTAATTCAGGTGTATGTCCGCTAACACAGGTGCACTGCTTTTTCTCATTTTCTTAGGTTTTCTAGAAGTCTATATCGCATCTGTTGTTTGTGCATACATAACATTTTTATTGGAAGCAGCTATGTTGATTAATTTTTTGTGAGTCTATATCGAATATCTGGCGCTGTTCTATAAAATGATATACTGAATACTGAATACAAAATGATATTTAAATAACAACATACTAGTTAAACTGTGTGCTAATGTTACAGTCGGTTACAAAAGTGTCCGAACACTAGCAAAAATACCTATGTAAAAAAAGTACACTTCATACGGTTTTGTTAAATAAATCCTTGTCGAATCCTCTTCTTAGTCAGTCTAAGAACATGATTCAATAAGGATTTATTTAACAGAACCGTATGAAGTGTATTTTTTTTTTTTTTTTTTACATAGGAGTTTTTGCTAGTGTTCGGACACCTATATATATATATATAGAGAGAGAGAGAGAGATATTAATAAATTTTATGCAAGAAGACGATAAAATAAATTTTAGCATATGCCACTCAGTGCTCAATAAATGATATAAATACAAGATGTATTATACTTAGGGGAAAAAAAGAAAGAAAGGAAGGAAAGAAACAGCTGTAGAGAAGCATTTCATCGATGACATGCAAATGGAAAGTTGACAGATGGTGGAAAAGTTTCTGTATTGTACAAATGCTTTCATTTCTATTCTATTTATTTCATTTCATAAAAGATATGTAATCTGTAAAAGAATTATCTCTGGGCTTGAATTGTAAAATTCCAACGTTACACGTTACATAATTTAGTTTTACTTTATTTTAGTTAATTTAATTTAGTTTGACTTTATCCATTTTCTTTAACACAGATTATTCTTAATGAACTGCCCTCGATTACAAAATGAAGGTATGTCTAATATTTATTAGAGATGTTGGAATAATTATGCAAAAAATGCCGAAGCCCAAAATCGAACACTGGCACTTCGCTTACCGTGCGAATGCAGTGGTAGGGCATGCGCACAGTAAGCGGAGCGCCCGGATTCGATTTCCGGCTCCGGCATTTTGCGCATAGTTGGTATAAAAATACAACCTTTACAATTCAAAATTTCTAAGGTCCATTCCATGAGAAATCAACATAGCTAAATACCTGACCCCTTCAGACTTTTTATGAAAATCAGTTCATTTATTTGTTCTATAGAGAAATGAATGTATACCAATTAACAAGACCCTACCTCTTTTAGTTTTTGATATACAGGGCTGCAAAAACGGTTAAAAAAGGCAAATTTTCAATTCTACTACAAATGTACTTATATTTTGTTACCTAAATAACTTAGAGATATAAAATTGGTATCATTAGAAAGCTTATAATACAGGCTTTCAAATGATATATCACATGTATATGTTATTTAAAATTTTTCATTTCAAGGCCAAACATTTTTATCTTTGACTTTCAATATCTCAAAAAGTAGATATTTTATTTTCCTTTAAAAGTTATATATTCTTCTTACGTTTATTGTCTATAATTATTGTGAGTTTTAGCAGGGGACGGTCATTGTATGCTGATTTATAAATTAAAATACAACGTTCCATCAGTATTTTCGTACTGAAATTGTATATAGAATATTTTACGATTTCATTTGTGTGGGCCAAATTAGCACGTGTAGAAATTCTCTAAAAGGAAAACAGTTAATTACAATGTTTTTGTAATTAATAATTACGTGATATTTATCAGGCATGAGAGTGCAGAAAATTAAAAAAAGAGGAAACACGCGCGTTCATAAAATGAATTTCAAATGAAAAATAACACGCGCGGGGAAAATTATACAAATATGTTCATAAAATTTATTTCAAATGAAATATAATGCGCACAGGGAAAAACTATACAAAATATTTTAAAAGTGACAAATTAAACTAAAAGAATAATGCACATCAACAAAATAAAACATATGTGTGTAAAAACAGAAAAAAAAACATTAGCTAGCAATCAACATTTAATCATTGATTGGTGGTGAACAGGCCCTGACTAACGGCAGGGCATACGGGGCAAATGCCCTGGGCCCCCCTTCTGGAAGGGGCTCCCCTACAGGCGTATACAGAAATTCTGCAACTTAAAGAGCTCTTATGCCACTGCAAGGGGGTCCCCCAGAATAGGCTTGCCCCAGGGCTCCAGGTAGTCTAAGTCGGGCCCTGGTGGTGAAAAATGGGAAAGGAGGGGGGGGGGGTAAAAAGTAGTTCATGAGTGAGAAACATTAAACACAATTCTACTTCTTTATAGGTTCTAGAATATCATAAAGTTTAAAATTAATATTGACATTTTTGTTGTGGATGGATAAATATTAAAAAATAAAAGGCTTCCCGCAGAATGTTTGGTCGGCGATGGTTAGAGATAAAAAAAAAAAGGGGGGGGGAGCAGGACAAAAAAAATTACATGAGTGAGAAATATTGAATAATTTTGTTCTTTTATATGTTATAGAATCTTATAAAGCACGTTTAAAATGAATATTGACATTTATATTTTGGATGGAGAAAGATTGAGAATCTAAAATCTTTCGTGGAGCGTTTGAACACTGATCGTTATTTAAGTTTGATTTAAAAAAAAAAAAACGCGGAATTAACAGAAATCACATAAAAGCAGAAAATCGCGGATCCGCGGAAGAATCTCATGCCTGTATATATATATATATAAAAGAAAGACAAATTGAATGAGGAAAGCTTGAAATTTTGGAATGTTAAACTGCTAGTTGAGCATTCCTTTTAAGTGTACTGCTAAGTGGAACCATTATATGGCTTAAACAGTAGAAATTAGCTAGTACTGATGTGTGTGTGGTGCGGGGGGGGGGGGGGTCTTTAACATCTGATTTTTAATAGACTGAAAATATAAGTAACTTACAATCATATATTAAAATCTAAATTTGAAATGATTAAATAATAATAATAAAATATTCTTTTTCCTATTTTGTCCAAGAAAAAAAAAAAAAAAAAAAAAAACACTTATTTTAGTACAAATATATTTACAAAGATTTAGGGCAGTTTGCAGTGGAGAAAAAACTTTCCAGTTAATGTAATAAAGATGCATGGGCACTGAACATTTCTTCCCCAGAGACAGAGCGAAAGATTTTCCAGTGGCAATTATTGGGATTAAAAACCAATAACATTTATGCAATTATTTTATGAATTTTATTGATTTCTTTTTTTTTTTTTTTTTTTTTTTTTTTTAACTGAGTTCCTACAAATTGTACCAAATCAGCATTAATGTAACATTTTCATGAATATGACAGACACAGATAGAATGTATTCCACGTGCTCGACAGCCAAAATGCAGTTTTTTGGTTTTAGTTCTGCAAATGTAAAAAATCCAATTTTAATGTCTTGATACTCGTCCTTGAATTGTTTAAAAGCCTCCTTTAAATAATACAATACTAACATTTTTTGTATGTGTCTTCACTGTATTAATTTTCATTGATGCATAATATTAATAATAATAATAGTAACATTGTATTAAATAATAAAACCCTACCAAAAATTTCTCTAATTATTACAAGGCTGTTATTTTATTACCATGTTTTTATTAACTTCTATTCTTCTTTGTTTGTGTGTTTGTCCGGTACAAATCTTGCAATCTATTTTTAACTAACTTTCCTACTAGCTAGACATTTGAAACTTTCACAGTAGGTCAGAACTCGGTGACAACACAATACTTCGAAGTCAGATTTTCGAATAGTTTTCTTTTAATTAATTAAAATATGAAAATAATAAGCTCCTAATAGCGATAAAAATACTCATTAAAATATTAACTATAATTTAATTGTTGGCAAAAAGAATTTACGAGTTCATTTTCTTTCGACATAAAAATAAATACAATTAATTAAACGTGAGCGTTAAAAAATTGTAAAAAGTTAAATTTTGCATCTGGCAAAAATTGACGTCATTATCACTTTAAAGATTTTCTACACATTGATAAAGGGTAATGTAGTTCATGATGCAAATATATGTTGTTCTGAAAGGATTAATATTTTATTTTTAAAAACAACTTTTTTTTTTATTCAAATTTCCCGTAACTCTTCAACCAATCACATTAGAACGTCCATCTTTGGAATATCCATAATAAGTATTTTCTCGCCAAAAGTCGGCGAAAAAGTCGCCAAATTTGGCACCAAATCCATTACCTGCCTATTGGAGCTTTTTAATGCGTTTTAAAGGGAAAATTAAGCTATTTTAACGCGTAAAAGAGCTGGAAATGCAGAAAATTGACATTTTATCAACTTACTAAGCCTTTTTGAAAGAATTTATACAAAAATAAATACAATTATTAACAATTTCGTAACAATACGCATTGATAAAGTGCTAATGTAGTTAGTTCTATAGCTATGATTCAACAGAAAATTGAAAAACATGGTTTATAAAAAGTTTTTTATCTTATAATTATTTCTATTTAAATGCAAAGGCTTGTGATCCGTGAATATCTGAAAATCTCTTCCTTGAAACATATATTTCCGGGGAACTAAACAGTGCCTAGGTCCTAATTATCATCAATCCCCAATAAATAAGGTGCAAATATTGAATACGAGCTATTGAAAGTTGCAATCAAATTTCACTTACATTGTGCATTTTATTATACTTGCAGATTTTTTTTTTTTTTTTTTTTTTTTTTTTGTAAAACTTACGTTAAATTAGTATGAAAATACTGATAGAAGGTTGCATTTTAATTTATAACTAAGCATCCCATGGTCGTAATATGTTGAAATTCACAACGATTATAGACGATAAACGTAAAAATAACATATAATTTTTGGGTAGCGATTTTCATCACCTCGAGAAGCTGTTGATGCCTTCCAAAACCATGTTAGATATTAACTTCAGAGTGGAAAAACTGTTTCAAGAATTGGTTTGAACGGATGGAAATGTGTATAAATCTTAAAGGCGAATATTTTGCAAATATTAAAACAGTTTGTTCCCAAAAAATTCTGTTTCTTCCTACTTTTTGCAGAAACTTAAATAACAACCCTCGTACACCAATCAGAACTTGTCATTTTAGTATAAAACATAAGAAACGCGTTTCTACCCATTAAAAGTGCATAGCTCCAGCTAAGGTATTTAGTTGCTCAAAATGAAAATTTGTTTTTTAAAAGGCTTACTAGTTTTTAAAGCTGAATTAAGTATTTTTATTTGAAACATTTTGATGAAACATTTTGTAATTTAATATTGTGAATACGGAAAGCCCGTAGGCAATGCTTGTTTTTGCTATGTTTTTACTAACCCTGACCAGACCAAAAAAAAAAGGGTTGTCTGTTATAAGTGCGAAACCTTTGCCTGTCTATTTGTGTGTGTGTCTGTCTGTGGCACTCTACTTCCCAAACAAATCGGCCTATTTTAATGCAATCTTCTTTTTTATCTTTTCTTTTTTTTTTTTTTTTTTTTTTGTTGCATGAAAATCTGTTTAATAGATTTTTAGAAAATTAACCAAAATGTAAATTTTACTGGTTATTTTGCATTAATATTTTTAAATTTGTGAAATTTCACTTTTCCAAATTCCAATATATAATAGATCATAAACCACATAATTTTTGCAGCGTTTACGATTTTCAATCAATTTTAACAAAATGTAAAAATTGGCTGTAAATAGCAGTTATGAGTTTACACTCCAAAAATCTCTAAATTTGGTTGAAAATTGGATATTTTATAGGAAAAAAGTGCATAATTATAATTCCTCTGCGAGCTAGCAGTCTTCCAGTTAAAAAATATAGATTTCATAGAAAAGTAATATTTAATTAAATTCACAGACGGTTTTTCTTTCTTTTTTTATTAGGCTAGTTGTACACTATTATTTATTTATTGATTTATTTCTAAATATTTACTGCATTATATGATATTTAAATAATGTTTTTCTGGGTTTACATGAAATAGAAATGCTAAATTTTTCATTTTTCCAAGAATTATTCTTGAAACAAGAAAATAGATATTAAACAACCAAAACAACTTTCTCATACACTGGTAAAAATTTCTGTAAATTTAATGTAAATTTTTATCCAGAGTCTCTGTAAGTTTACAGTAATTCTTAGTTAAAAGTGAATAATCGAGATTCTCAATATTTACTCTGAATTTTTACCTAATTTTATTATTTAATTAAAATTAAAAATGACTGTTTTTACTTTAGAAAAAGCATTCTAAGTCCGAAATATATTCTCATCAATAATTAATTAAATTAATATGAGTTATTGAAGTGTATGTATAAAATAAGTTTTTTAACATTTCCATTTATTTTTCTCTGTAATTTTACGTAAGAGGATAATATCTGTACTGATAAGTATAAAGGATTTAAGTCCAAAAATGTCGATTTTGAGTTAGTACATAGTCAGACTCAGAAATTTTTTTTCTATCGATTGATATAAAGGATTTGAATCCGAGTTATTGAAGTGTATGTATAATATAAGTTTTTTAACATTTCCATTTATTTTTCTCTGTAATTTTATGTAAGAGGATAATATCTGTACTGATAAGTATAAAAGATATAAGTCCAAAAATGTCGATTTTGAGTTAAGTACATAGTCAGACTCTGAAAAAAATTCTCTATCGATTGATATAAAGGATTTGAATCCATGTCATTTAGTCTTTGAGAAAATCCATTGGTAAAAAAAGATTCAAGTCAGAAATTTAGCATTAATCTTTGGTATAAAATGTTTAAATCAATTATTTCCCTTTATTAAATGAAGATTGACAATCACTGAATGGTAGTAAGCGTATAAACCAACATAATCCCTTTTTCCTAATCGATTTTTCTGATTAGTTTTTAGTTAGTTTAACTTTATTTTTCGTCTTCTGAAAAATCAAGAATGTGGACTTAAATCCTTTATACTTATCAGTACAGATATTACACAGAGTTTTCTGTTGAAATTTGTAACAGTGTAGAAAAACAAAATGTATTCTCCGTATCAAAAGCTTATTATTTGATTGACGCCATGAATTTTTATTTGTCGTTCAATCAAAATTGAGACGTTCGGTTTCTTTGAAAGTTTTTTTCCTATCGTCAAACGTAATCCAATATCCCTGCTCCTGTTCAATCTCCAAGCATTAGTGATCTTTTTTTTCTGGCAATATGTCAACCGTCTCATCAGTTTAGATGGAACATTTCTCGAAAATCTGCACCCGTTTTATACATTTGCTCTGGATTACGTTTGGCTGCAGAAAAGTTGTCACCAAAGAGGTCAAAAAGGTGGCAGCAAAAATGATAACAACAACAATTCCTTTGCTCAATAATTCCGAGCTTTTAATGGATCTAATCAAGACCTGGTGAATGTTTCGGGAACGTAATTACGTTATGTAACTGTGATATGACGACATAGTTTATTATGTGTTATTTGTTGTCACTAGCTTCTCTGCAGTTTTATTTGAGGGAGAAAAAAAAAAAAAAGCCCTCTAATTTGAATTTTTTTGTAAATAGCACAGTCATTTTTAGAAGAAAATTTTCTCAGGTTATATGGCAGATGCGTACAAGACATTTCCGTACAAGCTGAAATTAGTGACACTTGCGTACAAGTACAGGTGTTCCAAATGTTACAATGTTTTCGAAAAATCAAGTGGCACTTCCGTACAAAATTTGTTTCGCTGTATTTTTGGTTTGTAACACAAAGGGGTTGTGTCCATATGTTAAACTTGAAGAGAAATACTCACTTATATAAATACGTGAATTTTCTCTTATGCATGTAGTCTTACGACTGACAAAGTTATGAGCTTAACGCATACAAAAGTTGCAATCTATAA
The DNA here is from genome assembly GCA_963930645.1 of Salticus scenicus. Taxonomy (NCBI): domain Eukaryota; kingdom Metazoa; phylum Arthropoda; class Arachnida; order Araneae; family Salticidae; genus Salticus; species Salticus scenicus. The sequence continues at coordinate 24,083,346 of OZ005659.1, read as the reverse complement.
TAACCGTAGTTATTTTCTGAAATGACATTCAATCATTTATTCACTGAGTCAAGACCGCTAAAGGTCCTTCTTATAAATGCTATCAAGGTCTTTAAAAATATTTTTATTTCTTAAATACTTTTTTATTTTTTAACAAGTATGAATTTTTTTGTCTGCCAATAAAGAAAAAAAAATTAAAATACGATCTCTCTTCTTTATGAATAACGAACTGAGTCATATTCCAATTCCTGAAATTATTTGTCGTTCACCTATATGCCTCTCTTTCTCTCCCCCCCCCTCCCCCTTTCCCCCCCCCAAAAAAAAATAATAAAATAGAAAGAATAGAAAGAAAGAATAGAAAGAAAGAAGAGGGTTTTAATGTTTGCATCATATGGATACAACCCCTTCATGCAATGATCCTCAAATAAAGCGAAAGAAATGTTGTACGCAAGGGCCACTAGATTTTTTGAAAACACACCTGTAATATTTAAACCAACTGGACATGTACGCAAGTGCCACTGTTTTCAGCTTGTACGCATCTGTCTTGTACGCATCTGTCATAACACCTTTTTTCATACTCCTTGCGCAAATAAATAAAAAATAAAATTCGAAGAACGTTTCTTTTTTCTCTCTCATTCTCTTTATATTCCAATATCCTCCTAACAACATTTTTTCCCAAACTGTCAATTAAATAATAAATAAAATTCCATATTTTTAAATGTATTATTCTTTGAGTTCAGAGTAAAATAGAAAACATACTTTCATTTTCTATACATAGTTGTAGATTACGACTGGCTCGTAAAAATTATCCCCAAAGAGGTAAAAGAAAAGTGGCAGCAAAAACTCTAACAATTCCTTTACTCAATATTCCGGCTTTTATTGGATATAATCAAGACCTGCTGAATGTTTCGTGAATGTACAGCGTGTTAAGAAAAACTTCTCGACTTTCTTGTGTGAGAAAATAGTTCGTAAAGAAACAGGCAGGTTCTAATCGACGAATGCACTTTGTTCTGCGTAACTTCTCAAATCTGTACAATAAAACTGTTATTACAACGAATATTCTCGAAACTGTCAATTAGAACTATTAAATCTTGAAATATTCTGGTAGTAGTCCAATGAAGCCGTCACTCGTATCGCAAAAGTCACTATTCGACGAATGTTCTGGAACAGTCCAAAAAAACAACCACTTATTTCACAGGAGCAAGGCAATTAACATCAAATACTCCAGAGTAGAAATTTCCGCTAGTTCATGAACAAAGTTCAATCCTTAGAGCACAATCTCCAAAGTGCAATCATTCAGAATAGGTCTCTGAACAACTCTGAATAGCAGTGATTACACACTCTCTCGCAAAAGTCAACTCATTCCTATTTATACCTTTTCACTTTGGCGGTATTTTAACCCCGTAACCCACAGAAAGTTCTAGAAATCGGCCTCTGTGCATAATACAGTTTCAAACCTTCTCTTATCATAAACTATTATTTTTCGCCAAATTTGTCCCCAAGTTTGTCGCCAAGGCTGACCTCACTGAAAATGAATAAATTGCTCCTTTATTTTCACTTTGCCTGTAAAACTACTTTCACTGCAACAGCATAAGTGAGGAAGGGGAAAAAACTTAATTCGTTGTAACAAGTGATATGACAACATGGTTTATTGTAAGCTATTTTTTCTAAGATCTGAAAATTAAATTTCTTGCCAATGGCCGGTTGATGCCTTAAATTTACTCGCAGCTTTTTCTCAAAATTTTCGACTAATTAATAAAAAAAGTAATTTTTCTAGTTTAAGATTTTTAAAGAAAGTTCTGAACTTTCAGAAGTTCTGTTTTAAATTCGCCGATTTTCAAAAAATGCCTTTTTTCAATTTCACTGTTTTTATGAAAAGGATTGGTTTTAAGATGTTGTTGTTTTCGTGTCCATGGACTTTCAGATGACATTAAAGGTCTGGATGATTGCCAACTTTGGAGCCTCTTGGCTGTAGAGAACAGCTCTTAGATTTTCCTCAAATGGTACCAATCCCAAATTCAAAACATGTGGAATGAATAATAACAGGAGACTTGGCGTTGGAATATTAAAACCTGAATAAATTACTACGTCAGAAGCGCCAATATTTTTCTTTGGCGTTTCTCTTCGTAGTAATTTATTCAGGTTTTAATGTGGAGTGAATGCTGGGCGTTCGAAAATGTGTTTCGGTGTTAACATGTCATCCGGGCAGTTTCTATAGAGAACGTATGTTCTGGTCTTGTCCGGGAGGATCTTCATCCCTCTAAAATGTTGGTTCTAAGCCTTGCAATAACTGATGTCAAAGTTCTAGGGCAACTGAAGTCGGTGACAAGTGGCTTCATAAAGGTGTGAGGTACAAGTCTGTTTTTGGCCGCTGCGTTTGCATCTGCAAGTGTGATGGTGTTACCCGGTTGATCGTTTTCACGGGCTTCTATGGTCAATGAGTACTTTGGTCCTGACGTGAGCAGGGATCCATTGAAGGTGACATAATTTTCATTTTCCCCTACTATTCAGACTCTCAAGCAGTACACATTTATCGCAGAAGTGATGTTAGTATCTCTATTTATAATTGCTTCTAACGCCGATTTGCAGTCAGAAAAGATCACTAGTCCATCAGTGAGGCCTGAAAAATTTAAGTTATTCAAGTAGAGCGTGACAGCTACCTTAATCGCTAAGAGCTCGCTGGTGAAATTTGAAGCTATCAGGACTGTATTCCGATTAAATTGGTATTTATTTCCATCCGGAAGAAGAAAGAGGATGCCTGCACCTCCTTTATTGAGGAATTTGCCTGACGATCCTTCGTTGTATGCATTTGCCAAGTTGCCTTGGGAGAGATTTTCAATGGTTTCAAGGCCTTTTTGTTTAAGAATATAGGGGGGTCTTCTTTCTTTGAGCATGGTTTTAATAAGTTTAAGCTAATCCTTGTTTCTTTTGGTGGTTTTCTGGAAAAAGGGGCTCTTCAAGAAAATTAAGGGAAGAATGTTCCATATTAATACTACTTCTGATATCTCGATCAAGCTCGAAGGTTGAGGATCTTTGAGTCTGGTTTAGCCTTGCCATTCATTGAAAATCCTGGTAGAGATATGATCCATGTTGTTACAACGGAGTCTATTGGTGAACTTGATGGTGGCAAGATTGCGTCTGCTCTCCAAGGGAGGTAGGCCACATTACTGCACAGCCTTTTCATTATTGGTTGAGGATACTACACCTATAATAATGTTTGATGCTCTGTGTTGGACAGAGTCCATTTTCGAAGATTCAGAGCCCGGATTCCATATGGGGGCGGCATATTCAAGCACAGGTCTAATGATGGTGCAATATGTGCTTTTTACAGTAGTAGGTCTTGAACCCCCATGTAGTTCCACATAATTTCCTGAGATTGTTTAACTTTCTCAGGGCTCTTCGATTTTTATGAAAAGTCAATTTTCAAACTCTAATTTGTATTAGATAGATACTGTTGCGAATTCGTCAATAATTCGTAGTTATTTTTATGTAAATTCATTTAAAGAGGCATAGTCAGATGATAAGATGTTAATTTTCAGCAATTCTAGTTTGTTTTTGCATTAAAATAGTTTAAAAACCCGTTGAAAAGCCTCATTAAGGCCGGTAATGGATTTCGCGCCAAATTTGTCGCCTTTTTCGCTCCTTAGAGATTTTTTTGGCGACATGGCGAGAAAAATCCTTACATCGTTATGCCAAATATGGAAACTCTAACTTGATTGACTGACGAGTTTTTAGAATTATCCACATTTTTCAACACGAGTATTTAAGAAGTTGCTTTACGTCAAATGAGTCAGACTCAGTTTAGTTTTCGTCAATTCTTTCATTGAAACAGGAATGAACTACTACGTCAGAAACGCCAAAGAAAAATTATTGAGGTGCATACAGCTGTTTCGGTAGCCTAAAGCGTACCGTCTTCAGTGCAAAAAGAATTCTGAATCTGGAGAAGTGCTCGTATATATAGGAGAGGGACCGGATTTAGTTCGACCAATAGGATTACGAAAAAGGTGGGGATTGTGGCCAATAGGAATTAAGGAATGTGTAGCTGTGTAAACAGTAGAAAAATTAAGGAAATGGGGACTGCATGTAAAATTTCCAACAATCTGAAAATAGGGAACAGCGAAATCACAATTTACAAGGTTTTTAAAATTTTTATAAATATGAAAAGCTTCAAAGAAATCGAGTTCATGAATGGATTTAGGTCTGCAAATTATTTTAGCTGAATTAAATTTAAAATTATGATTTTCCTCCCAGCAATGTTTAGAAATAGCCGATTTATTGGTTTCTTGTTTGCGGACGTAATTCATATGTTCTTTTAGACGAAATTTAAGACTGCGTTTAGTTTGGCCAATATATGATAAACCACACTGACAGGAAATACTATAAGTGCCCCAAGAATTATGCATATCAATAGGATCTTTTAACGAGAAAAGGTGAGTTTATTAGAAGGCGAAAATATTATTTTAAAATCATATTGTTTGAGAATTTTAGCTATGGTTTGACTAGTTTTAGAAAAACAGGGTAAAACAATACTGATATTAGATGTGACTGATTTAGTAGACGAAATACGAGGGAGTTGTAATTTTTGGATAGCTTTGTCAATAATGGAAGGGTCATAACCTCTGTCAATTGCGATGGCTTTCAGGTATTTAATTTCAGATTTCAATAAAATAGGATTTGAACAAATATTAAGGGCACGGTTTACAAAAGTATAGAAAGCAGCCATTTTTTAGTTAGGTGGGTGACATGAACGCGCATGGGGAGGAAGGGAGACTGCAAAATTTTTACGATAGACATTGGTTGAAAAACCATTTACAGTGCGAGTCAATGGTTTTCAGTCCTGTTGTCAATAAAAATGCAATCGTTAATCTTTCCAGTACTGATATTTCCAATAGTCAATATTCTGTTCTCAAACTCAATTCAAATTTTGCCATTTCTAAACCTCCTTCTTTTCCTCAGTTAATTGCACCGGTTGAAAAAGCTTTCAAAAATTCTCGACTGACTGACCAACAGAACGAAAATCTTCGTCATTTAATCCTTAATAATGCCAATTTCAACTCTAAAAATTTTAAATCAAATCTCAGCACTGCAGAAAAAAACGCCTTGAAGGAATTAAAATCTAATGAAAATATCATCATTACTAAAGCTGATAAAGGTGGTCAGAATGTTATTTTGGATAAAAAACAATGCATCGAAAGTGTTGCCGAACTAATTAATGATGGCCCATACATTCCTCTGCCCCGTGACCCCTCTCCTCAAGAATTAAATAAAATTAAATCTGCTATAAAATCTTGCCCCTTATTATTGAACTCGACTAAATCCCATCTTATCCCTTCTATTGCTAATTGTGCCAGATTTTATGCTTTACCAAAAGTTCACAAACCCAATATTCCATTTCGTCCAATAGTCTCTAATATCGGTACTGCTTCCTATAATTTAGCTAAATTTCTCACCACAATTTTTGCTCCACTTCTTGCTGCTAATAGTTATACTGTTAAGAATTCCATAAATTTTGCAAAAAATATTCAAAACTGCCCTCACACTAATCTCACTATGGTTTCTTTTGATGTAAAATCTCTTTTCACTAATGTTCCAATAAGTGGCGTCCTCTGCTGTCTCGAAAATAGATTAAAAGAGTTTCATTTCACCTCTTTTGAAATACAAGAATTAATTTCTCTTACCCGCATTTGTTTATCACAAACCACTTTTTCTTTCCAAAACAAATTCTATCGTCAGTCTGAAGGTTTAGCCATGGGTTCCCCCTCTCTCCCCAATTCTCGCAGACATTTACATGCACTATTTCGAAAGCAAGCTTTTTAAGAAAATATCTTTTCCTTTATGGACCCGTTACGTTGACGATTCCTTCACGCTTATCGACATATCTCATCACAATATTGACCATGTCTTAGAAACCCTAAATTCAATTGACAGTAATATCCAGTTTACATATGAAATAGAAAATAATGGCTCCCTTCCATTTCTTGATACCCTCGTGTCTCGCACTGTAAATGGTTTTTCAACCACTGTCTATCGTAAAAATTTTGCAGTCTCCCTTCCTCCCCATGCGCGTTCATGTCACCCACCTAACCAAAAAATGGCTGCTTTCTATACTTTTGTAAACCGTGCGCTTAATATTTGTTCAAATCCTATTTTATTGAAATCTGAAATTAAATACCTGAAAGCCATCGCAATTGACAGAGGTCATGACCCTTCCATTATTGACAAAGCTATCCAAAAATTACAACTCCCTCGTGTTTCGTTTACTAAATCAGTCACATCTAATATCAGTATTGTTTTACCCTATTTTTCTAAAACCAGTCAAACCATAGCTAAAATTCTCAAACAATATGATTTTAAAATAATATTTTCGCCTTCTAATAAACTCACATTTTCTCAGTTAAAAGATCCTATTGATATGCATAATTCTTGGGGCATTTATAGTATTTCCTGTCAGTGTGGTTTATCATATATTGGCCAAACTAAACGCAGTCTTAAATTTCGTCTAAAAGAACATATGAATTACGTCCGCAAACAAGAAACCAATAAATCGGCTATTTCTAAACATTGCTGGGAGGAAAATCATAATTTTAAATTTAATTCAGCTAAAATAATTTGCAGACCTAAATCCATTCATGAACTCGATTTCTTTGAAGCTTTTCATATTTATAAAAATTTTAAAAACCTTGTAAATTGTGATTTCGCTGTTCCCTATTTGTCTGATTATTGGAATTTTTACATTCAGTCCACATTTCCTTAATTTTTCTACTGTTTACACAGCTACACATTCCTTAATTCCTATTGGCCACAATCCCCACCTCTTCCGTAATCCTATTGGTTGAACTAAATCCGGTCCCTCTCCTATATATACGAGCACTTCTCCAGATTCAGAATTTTTTTTTGCACTGAGGCTTTAGGCTACCGAAACAGCTGTATGCACCTCAATAATTTTTCTTTGGCGTTTCTGACGTAGTAGTTCATTCCTGTTTTAATATTCCAACACCAAGTCTCCTGCTATTAAATGCTTTTATTGCTACTGAAAGAGCTTTGAACCTCTTTGGATTGTAGTCGACTGCTGTATGTTAATGTTCTGATACAGTTTGTACTGTGAATTTGCTGTTGACGGCTGCTATTTGAGCTATGTTTACTGGCGAAAGTGAAGTTGATACTTGGTTTATAGACCTGTAATCTTCTCGAATTTTCTGTAAATAAAGTTTCCATCCTCTGCAAGATTCGCCTTTCATCCTCGGACAATTTGCGAACCCCCAAGTACGCAACAATTTCTGGTGTCAGGAATGGGATTGTCTGTGAATAGTGATCACTAGAGGTATGCGGCAAAAAATGAAGAAACTTCTCGAAGGGTTAGCTGCCCAGGTGAGTGAAATGAAAAAAAAAAGGCAAAGAAATATGAAAAACAGTATGGAAACAGGGCAAAAAGAGGTGAGAGATAGTTTGACTGAAGAAATGAAACAAATGAAAGCAGTACAGGAATAGATGGAAACCGGATTAATCGAAGAAATGAAAGAGAAGAAAAACAGTTTGGGTGAAGAAATCAAGTCCATTCAAGATTCAAGAAAGAGTTGAATTAAATCAAGACGAAGTGATGAAAGAACTTTCATCAGTAAGGGATGACTTGGTAACCCGTGAAAGAAGTGATAGAGGGTAAATTAACAGTGATGGAAAATAGAATGGATGAAATTGAAGAGAAAGTTATGAAGATAGAAGAGAATTTTGAAGAGAAAGTTAAAGAAAATTTTGATCAAGAGCTGAAAGGAATGTTTTCAGAGCTAAAAAGCAAATTAAATAGAATAGAGGAAGATCTTGAGAGAAAAATAGAAGAAAAGTGCATGACGGAATTGACAGGAAAATTTGAAAAGAAATTCAAAGAAAGATTGGGAAATAATTGCAAAAGAAGATCCGGAGTCTGGAAGGAAAGATAACATCGATGACTTAGGAAGATGAAAGAATAGCGAATCGAGAAGCAATACAGATTCCACATATGACGGCAGATCCTCCTAGCAAGCATTCAAGGCACAGTTTTCCATCGTAACTGAAGCTAACGGCTGCAGCTCTATTGCCAAGACAGATTATCTGGTAGCATCCTTACGGGGCGACGCAGCTGATACCCCGGAAACTCTTCCAAAGGAACAGCAAAATGACTTCGAGGCTTCAACCAGAGCACTAGAGCTGCGTTTTGAAGAAAAATAGTCTACGGAATATAATCGAATCCAGTTGAGGGCCGCGGCAGCCCAGTCGGTAGAGCGCCGGCCTCGCAATTGGAAGATTGCGGGTTCGGTACTCGAGCCGGCCAAAGACCGTCGTGTATACTAATGGTGGCTGGTGCACGTAAAATCTGTCGTGGCTGCAATGTCCTCCAAGTTCCCATCAAAAATTATACCTCTGGGGGTCACCGAAGCGGGAGAGCTATCCCTTCCGTCGAGGATCAAAATTGCGATGGCATGTCTCCGGACCACCTCTAGGGGTGAGTCCCAGACCGTCGCCAATTGCCCATCTGCGCAACACTAGTGCGACGTAAAAATCCAACCAACGAACGAATCTAGTTGAAGTCCCATCATCAGAGACCAGGAAAAAGTCTATAAGAACTCGCATAAAATATTCAGAGGCTATCACACTTAGCTTTCTCGTACTGTCACCCTGAAACTCTTGATGATTTATCCCTAGAATACTTCATGAATGCCGTGCGAGATCGAGAAATTCAAAAAGCAGTTAGACTCCCCAACTTCAAGGATGTTGAATCCGCATTAGTGTATGCCCTGAAGATTGAGGCAGCCCAACAAACCTCACTTAAAGACCGCCAGAGCAGCACAGCAGTCACTTTGGATGACTCTCAAGATGACCCTAAGGAGATAAAGAAAAATCTGACAGATTTTACCAGGAGATTACGCAATCTTGAGAGTGGGAAAGAAGTGAATTCAACGACTAAATTCTGGGGCTGTGGAAAAGTTGGGCATATCAAACGAAACTTCCCATTAAGACAATCTAACAAGACTTCCCAGAAAGCCTTTGAAATACGTCATCGGGAAGGAGCTCTACATAGAAATCCAGATGCCTTCTTGAGGGAGCCTTTCTCTGAAAATCGCAACTACTGCTCTAGAGCCGAAGGCAAACAGCAACTGATAAAGCCAGTTGTTCGTCAAACTACAATTTCAGTACTATCGAAACAAGATCCGTGGAGGGATCAGGAGCTTAGACAAGCCCAGTTAAAAAATCCTGACATAAAGCCAATACTTCAATTCAAGGAGTTGACGAGCAACAGACCTAGCAGAACATTTTCACATTTAGTCCCATCGCGAAAGTCCCAGCACTCTGGGATTCTCTGCATGTGAGAAACGGCGTATTGTACAGAAAATGGGAATCTCACGATGGATGGAACTTCAGATGGCAGATCTCTATCGGAGACCATTTTGAAGTGACGAAAACTCTCCAAAGAGTTCGGAAACGCTTCTACTGGTGCAAGACAAGGGAGGACGTGGAGAAATGGTGCAAGTCTTGTGATGCTTGTGCGGCATGTAAAGGCTCGAAGAGACGAAGCAGAGGAAGATTGCAACAGTATGACGTAGGAGCACCATTTGAGCGGATCGCTCTCGACATCTTGGGTCCTTTGTCACGGATTCCCGAGGAAATAAGTACATCCTTATTGTGATGGACTATTTCACCAAGTGCTCTGAGGCGTATCCCGTTACCGACCAAGAGGCATGCACAGTTGCAGAGGTTCTAGTGCAGTAATGGGTGCCAGGATATGGCACACCCCCACAGCTTCATACCGATCAAGGTACGAACTTTACCTCTACTGTATTCAAAGGACTGTGTCATCTACTCAGCATAGACAGAACCTCTGAATAACCCCTTCTTCTAGTATCAAGGAACCAGCAAGATTGGAACTTGAAGTTGCTGCTGTTCTTGTTGGCTTATCAAAGTGTTCTATCCACGAAACCACCTGCTATACTCAATCTCAGATGCTGTTTGGACGCTAACTTCGTCTCCCATGTGATCTCCTGTTTGGTTGTCCACCAGATGCGTCTTCATCGCCCGAGGAGTACATCCAAGACCTCCAGGCACGATTTGAAGACGCACACAACGTTGCTCAGGAGCGGATTCACATGGCTGCGGATTCACATGTGTAATATAAATATTTGTACTTATTTGTAAATTTGTAAATATTTCTCACTTAATTTTGCATTCTGTATTGTTATTTTATTGTTATATGCAACTTAGTTTTTGTATTTTAGATTGTATAGTTTGTTTAGTTTCGCCTGCTGACCAAGGATTGTACTACCCGGTACGTGCAGTCCTTGGGAGGGGGGCACCGTTACAAATTTGTAAATAATTCGTAGTTATTTTTATGTAAATTTATTCAAAAAGGCTTAGTCAGGAGATAAAATGTTAATTTTTCAGCATTTCTAGTTTGTTTTCGCATTAAAATAGCTTAAAAACACGTTAAAAAGCCTCATTAAGGTCGGTAATGGAATAGCGCTAAATTTGGCGACATTTTGCTCATTGACGATTTTTTTTGGCGACCTTGGCGAGAAAATCCTTATCGATATACCAAATATTGAAGCTCTAACTTGATTGACTGACAAGTTTCTGGAATTTTCCACGTTTTTCTACGCAGGTATTTTAGAAGTTGCTTTACGCCAAATGAGTCAGTCTCAGTTTAGTTTTCGCCAATGCTTTCATTACCGCTGAAAGAGCTCTGAGCCTCTTTGGATTGCAGTCGATTGCTGTATGTTAATGCTCTGATACCGTTTATACAGTGAATTTGCTGTTGACAGCTGCTATTTAAGCTGGAGTTTACTGGCGAAAGTGAAGTTGATACTTGGTTTATAGACTTGTAATGTTCTCGAATTTTCTGTAAATAAAGTTTCCATCCTTTGCAGGATTCGCTTTTCATTCTCGGACAACTTACGAACCCCCAAGTACGCAACAATACCATAAAAAAGCATTTTTTCATAGTCAATAAATAAAAATTGCGCTCTTTTATTTTATTTATTTATTTATTTATTTATTTTTTAGTTAATATAGCCACTTTTAGAAAGGAATGTTATTTTCTTCTTGCTAAATCAAATATTTTCACACGTTTAACACATTTCAATCGAAGAGATAAAAACCGAACAGAGTATTTTCATTATTTCCTTTTTCTTTTTTCGTTATTAGAATTATAGTCAATAGTTCCCCGATTTGCAATCAATTTTTCAAACCAAAAAACAAACTCGATATTTCCAGACATATTCTTTGATTCCAGAGAAAAATAGAAAACACAATTTGTTTTTCTACACATGGCTCTGAATTGTTTGTCTACGTAGGAAAGTTGTAACCAATAATGAACAAAATAGTTGCTGCAAAACCTTCGTCAACAATAATTCTTTTGCTCATTATTCCGAACTTTTATTGGACTTAACCTAATCGTGACCTATTGAATGTTTCGTGAACACGATTGTAATACGTAACGGTGACATATATGTGACTTGTGGTTTATTATGTGTTAGTTATTGTCCGTCGCTTCTTCGCAGCCTTGTGTGGAAAATTCTTTTCTTCTCTCAAACTCAAACTTGCCTTTTTTTTTTTTTTTTTTTTTTTTTTCTTTTGTAATCACTGCAGTTATTTTAGAGGTAAATTTTCACACTTAAAAAATTGTATTAAACAGATTAATAAAAATAATAATTATTGAATCTAATCGTGACATAACAATGTTTCGCAAACATTTCAATATGTCATGGTGACTTGAAGATTTACTGAAATTATGTATTATTTATTTACTGTTACTTATTATTATTATGGATTACTATTATTTTAGAAATATTTTTAAGCGTTTTTATACAAAGTTATTTAAACATAGTAGGGAATTTTGGTTTCGTAAAAAATAAAGTCTCTGATGTTGCTCGTCGTCCCATGCTTTAATCAAATGTCTGAATCAAATCTTTTTTTTTTTTCTTCTTCTTTTTAGATTCTTTTGCCTGATCTAATTCAAGAAACATATGTTTTTTTTTTTTTTTTTTTTTTTTTTTTTAACTGTTATGTTCTATAATCCATCTTCTTTTGACGTTCGCGTAGCACCACACAAGAAACTGTTTTGATGAGATAGAATGCATATCTTGGAAATCCAATAGGGTGATCTGTGGTTTGTATCTGTTCATCTGATGTTCAGAAATTTAGTAACCATGGCAACCAAAATATTTCAAAAATAATGGAAGGGTATCATGTTCGTTTTATTTGCTTATTTATTCGTTTCGGCATGTTTGAAAGAATTCTGAGTCTAGCCAGTGTTCTTTCAATTTCAAAAGTGAAGGAAAAGTCAATCTGCTTATAAAACAAGATGGTGTTTCATCAGAAAGAAACAGCAGCGTATAGTGTTTTGTTGATTATTTTAAACATTCAGAACTCTTCCCATAAAAAAACGCTTTACTAACGACTCTTGTATAATAATTTATTATTTGTTGTTTACATTGAAAAGGTTTATTATTGTCTTTTTTATTTTTATTTATTATTATTATTTTATTTTTTGTGTAACAGTTGGAGCTGAATAGAAAATATTAAAAAATAGTTTTATTTTGTACATTGCTGTTTTTAAAAATAATAGCATAGTTCTTACTAGAAATGGTGCAAAAAATATAAATTTCTTAAGTCAGTATATGAGTCTAGGAAGACTTGATCCCCTAATTAGGGAGATATGACCCCTCTCATAAAAGAGAGAAGATTCATAGGTATTGAAATGACATACATAGGTTTTGTGATTTAAAAGTTTTTTGTTTTAATGAGTAAAATATTTTAGTTAATATACGAAAAACGTTCTTATATTAGGTGAAGTGTTACATGTTTATTTTTCTCTAATTAACTCTATTCAAAATCAGAAGAAAAACAGTAGTCGAATTTAAAACTTGTGACTCTGTCATTCTGTACTGAAATGACAGGAGGACTGAGACAAGTTTCAATTTGCACCAAATCTACCTTTGACACATCAGTAACATCAGACCATATGAATATGTTACCTTCTGATCTCCTAGCATCTTTCACAGACCAGACCAGACCACCGCCACGTGGTGTAGCATCGTTATTATTTTCTTAGCCGGATACATTGTAGATAAATTAAAACTTTATTAAAGTATGTACTTGCGAAGTAAATGCAAAAACTCAGAAACTATTAAAAAAAAAAAAAATAGACATTATTCAATCTGCTGAGAACTTTACTTTTATTTAAATATTTTTAAAAAATTAAACAACTATGCTGACCATATAGGTAAGTGGAAAAAGTAATAAATTTTCAAAGTTATTATGGAGTGGAGGGGGAGCCAGGAGCCCCAACAAAATCGTCTTGATATCGATTACATGTTATGTTTGTGGTGAAGTCCCGCTCCGAATTCTTCATTAATTTCGCCAAGGCTCTAACCGAAGCCAAATTCAAAATTATCATTACATATTGGCATATAATTTTTTTTGCCAGCAAGAACACATAAAGAAGTAATTTAAAAAAAAAAAACGTCGAGCTTAAATCTATTGAGAAATTTTGAATTCTCATGACAGAAGTGCCATCACATTAACCATAGAAAAATCGCCAAACGTAATTATCTAACTGAAGTCACCTGAATATCATTAATATTTTATTTATTACTATCTGTTGCTTTTATTAGCAAAATACTTTAGTGCCTTGGTAGATATATGTAATACAAAGTAAGACTTTAAAGAAAAAAAAATAAACTCTTCACTTACTTTGTATACAGTAGTGCAGTAGCAGCTTCATCTCTTGGCATCAATTATATCCCAATTGGTCTTCTTAAGGCTGATGAATTTTCCGGAGTTTTCATTTGTTAATTATTTCCTAATAAGCTTATATCTTAAACTAATAATGCAAAAAATAATTATTTAAGTTAGTTAAAATGATTCTGCAAAAAATTCGATGTTTTAATTAGCTTTATTAGGATATATTTTTAAGGAGTGCATTTTTATGCATCCTTTCTGGTTGAAAAAAAATTACAGACTACAAGAAGAATTTAAATTACAATTTTGAGTATATCATTATGCATCATAAATTATTATATTATATTATATTATGACATTTGATGAGAAAAAATTAATATCTTATTTTGTTTACACAATCATTAAATTATATTGTTGAATGAAATAAAAACAGTTTTGTAAATGATTATTTAGAAAGAAAAAGTCATTATGAGTCTATAAATCTTTTCGCCCACGCGCTTTTCGATGTTCAAGGTTACATTTAATTACAGAAGAAATTAGATTGTTTATATAGTTCCAGAATAGATGACAATAAAAGAATGAAAAAGTTTATGGAGATGATGAAATATTTATCATTCCCCCTTCAGCTCCATAAATCTTTTATGCTTCACTAATCAATTTCAATTTCTTTCTGTGATTTTCATGAATCTGCCTTAGAAGTGCCTTAGTGAAGATATCCGCAGTCATTTCATCGCTTGGACAATATTCAAGTTCTATGACAGCTTTTTCTTTCAGTTCTTTTAAGTAGTTGTATTGTAGATCAACATGTTTCAGTTTACCAGAAAATCCATTGTCTATCAATTTTATACATGAAATATTGTCTTCAAAAATTTTGATAGGTAACTCTTGAGGTAAGTACAAGTCTTTTAATAATTTTAGTATCAATACAATTTCTTTCGCAGCTGTCGTAGCAGAAATAAATTCAGCTTCAGCAGAAGAAAGTTCAACGCAATTTTGGCGTTTTGTGATCCATTGAATAGGATTTTCTCCTAGAATGAAGACACCGCCTGATGTTGATTTTCTGTTGGACTTGTCTCCTCCCCAGTCTGCATCTGCGTAAACTACTAGTTTAGGTATTTCTTTGGTACTGATAACGAAATTTAGATTTTTTGTGGTATTTAAATACCTTACGACTCTTTTTACTGTTTCCCAGTCCTTTTTTCTTGGACTTTCATTTCTCCTACTTAATATGTTTACGGCTGCTAATATGTCTGGACGGCTAACTGTAGCGAAATATAGCAAACTTCCTATTGTTTGTCGGTATTTAGTGTTGTTTTCTGATGGGTTATCATTATCATCAAATTTTAAGTAATTTGTTTCCATTGGTGTATATGTTGGTTTAGAGGTTTCTAAATTTAATTTTCGTACTAACTCTTCGATTTTCAGTTTTTGATTTATTTCGAAATCCCCTCTATCATTTCTAGTTATTTTCATGCCCAAATAGAAACTAACCTCTCCTAAATGCTTAACTTCGAATTCTTTGCTTAATTTCCTTATTATTTCATTAATTTGCCTGTTATTTCCGGCAATTAAGATATCATCGACATAGACTATAATAAACGAAATGTTGTCCGAGTCTGACGTATTGTTTACATAGAGGTACGAATCGGCTTTACTCTCAACATAATTTAGGGTTTTTAGGAAACTCCCAATTTTTAAGTACCAAGCTCAAGCAGCTTGTTTAAGTCCATAAACTGATTTGTTCAACCTACACACTTTATTTTCTTCCCCTGGATTAACGAATCCATCGGGTTGTTTCATATACAGCTCTTCGTTTAATTCACCGTGTAGGAATGCTGTTTTAATGTCTATGTGTCTTACGTTTAATTTGTGGTAAGCTGCAGAGTTTAGGAAAGAACGTATTGTTGTATAGGACACCACTGGCGCAAATGTTTCATCAAAATCTTCCCCAAATTTTTGGAGAAATCCCTGAGCTACCATTCGTGCTTTAAATTTTTGTATTTTCCCAGTGTCATCATATATTGTTTTAAAGGTCCACTTTGAACCGATAATTTTCTTTCCTTGTGGTGGATCTACTAATGGCCACGTGTTGTGTTCTTTTAACGATGATATTTCATCCTCTGCTGCTTTTATCCAATTATTTTTCTCAACGGGATTTGTGAGATTTTGAACGTCCGCCAACTTTGCGGTTCATGTATTGGATCATGTTTTACCATGTAAATTAGTCGATCTGGGGGTACACCGATATTAGATCTCGAGGATCTTCTAGGTTCATTGTTTATTTCAAGTGTTTGTTCGGTGTTATTTTCAGGTGTATCATTAAGTTCGACATTTACAGTTTCCTTTTGACTAATATCATTTTCGGGTTTTTCTTGTAATGAGAGTTTGGAGTTTTGATTTTCTATGAATTTAACCGTTCTTGCGATAATTATACCTTTTCCTCCCGTGTAAATCCTGTATCCCTTTGATCTATAGTCATAACCTACGAAAATTCCCTCTTGCGCTTTATTGTCTAATTTTCTTCTTATTTGTTTGTTTATGTACGCAAAAGCTTTACACCCGAATACTCTCAAATGAGATAAATTAGGTTTAATTCCATTCCATAATTCATAGGGACTTTTATTATTTCCTTTTGTGGGGAGTCTATTGATAAGATAGTTTGCTGTACTAACGGCTTCACCCCAAAATTTCTTATCTAGATTTGCTTCTGACAGCATAGTTCTCACCATTTCTACCAGTGTTATGTTCTCCTTTCAGCTACTCCGTTTTGTGCTGGACAATAAGGAACTGTAAGTTCGTGTTTAATTCCCATTTGTTTTAGGTAATTTTCTATTTCTCTTCCCACATATTCTCTCCCATTATCAGATCTGATTCTTTCAGGTAATTTTCCAAACTTATTTTTCACTAATGCTATATATTGTTTGAGCATGGTTAATACCTCACTTTTATGTTTCAAGAGATAAATCATGCAGAATCTGGTGTAGTCATCAATGAATGTTAAAAAGTATGTTTTTCCCCCAATGGTGGGTGTTTGAAATGGCCCACAGATGTCTGTATGTATTAATTCAAGTACTCTATTCTGCATTTAGATCCCTGTGGATATGGTAAATCTGTTAGTTTTCCTTTAATACATGCTTCGCATGTTTTGTCATGTTTGCAGAAATTTATATTAATTCCCACTGCTAGTTGCTTATCCATAATGTGTTTTATGTCAGCATAATTTCTATGCCCGAGTCGCTTGTGCCAAAGCGTGATGCAATTTTTATTGTTACATTCGTGAATTAGATTAATATATTCATTTGAACTGTTTTTGGGTTGTTTTACTTCATATAAGTTACCCTTTAGTTCCCCCTCAAGGAAGGTTTGTCCGAATTTTTGTAGTATACATTTATCATTTTTGAAAATTAACGTGCAGCCGTTTTTAGTAGCCTTACTGACTGAGATTAAATTTGTTTCGAGGTCTGGAACAAAAAGTACGTCAAGTAACTTTATTTTGTTTATTTCCCCCTCAGCTGTTTCGGTAGTTATAACTACATCGCCTGAGCCCTGTGATGTTAAAATGTTTCCGTTTGCTATAACTACGTTTGAATTGTAATAATTTTTTATTTCACTGAATAGATTTTTATAATTTGTGATATGAGAGGAGGAGCTGCTATCGACGGTCCAATTGTTTTTATTTTCATTACAGGCAATGAAAGCTAGGTTTTTTAATTTGTTTCTTGTATCAGTTTCATTGTCGAATGCATTTGTTTCACCCCTGTCATGTTTCATTGTTGGCTCATTTGTACTTTCAAAACACAAAGATGAATTAAATTTTTTATTTTTATTGTAATAACCTTCCCATGAATAATTTTGTTTTTTATTTTTGTCTTTTCTGTAGCAACAGTCATTGGTATTATGATTTTTCATCTTGCAATATGTGCAGAATTAATTGACTCGTTTTTTCTGAAAATTGTTTTTGTGTTTTTTTATTTGATATGCTACAGCATTTTCATCAACTTGTAACGCATTGTTGTTACAAGCTCTTCTGTTATATTCATCTATCAACTTGCTTTGAATATAACTTGGTGTAAGATCCTCTTCAGATTTTGCTTCTAAATCAGTAATAAGAGGATCATATGACGGAGGTAGCGAACACAATAGTAATGCTGATAAATGAGAATCGTGAATGTTTTCACCAATGGCAGTAAGTTTTTCTTTTATTTCTAAAATGTGTGTTATATGTTTTATTATATTACCTCCTTCAGCTAATTTGCAGCTATATAAATTTTTTAACAAGTATAGCTTGCTGGAAAGATTGGTGCGTTCGTGTAAATTTTTGAGTTTGAGCCATGTCTCTTTTGACGTGGACAAACCCTTGACGTGAACAGTTTGGTCATCACTTATAAACAAATTCATCATTGCTTTAGCTTTTCTATCCTTTTTGGACCACTCTGCAGTGATAGGCTCTGGTGGAGTTTCTGTGATGACATCAAAAAGGTCTTCTTTTATCAGTAACACCTCTAATTTAAAAGACCAGGTGGCATAATTAGATGCATTTAGCTTATCAATAATTGTATTTTCTTTGTACGATGACATCGTTAAATTTAATTTAAATTTGTAATAATTACTTCCACCATTAAGAGCTTATGTAATATGAATTTAATTATTTCACTACTTATATATTGATTATTAAGATGCCAGAGATATTTTTAATCAGTCTCATAATCAAAATGTTGCTATTATTAGTAAATACTTTAGTACCTTGGTAGTTTTATACTTGATACAAGGTAAGACTTTAAAGAAAAAACAGTAAACTCTTCACTTACCTTGTAATAGTAGTGCAGTGGCAACTTCATCTCTTGGCATCAAATTATATCCCAAATGGTCTTCTTAAGGCTGATGAATTTTCCAGCGTTTTCATTTGTTAACTATTCTCTAATAAGCTTATGTTTTTAACTAATAATGCAAAAAATAATTATTTAAATTAGTTTAAATGATTCTGCAAATAATTCGATGTTTTAATTAGCTTTATTAGGATATATTTTAAGGAATGCATTTTTATGCATCCTTTCTGGTTGAAAACTTATTACAGACTGCAAGAAGAATTTAAATTACAATTTTGAGTATATTATTATGCATCATAAATTATTATGTTATATTATATTATGACATTTGATGAGAAACAATTAATATCTTTTTTTATATATATATATACAATCATTAAATTATATTGTTGAATGAAATAAAACAGTTTTGTAAATGTTTATTTAGAGAGAAAAAGTCATTATTAGTCTATAATTCTTTTCGCCCACGCGCTTTTCATAATACTTCAATGTTCAAGGTTACATTTAATTATAGAAGAAATTAGTTTGTTTATATTTCCGGAATAGATGACAATAAAAGAAAGAAAAAGTTTATGGAGATGATGAAATATTTACCAATTAAAATAGAATTACTATTGTAAAATATAAATAATTTTCATTTCATCTGGATTAAATTTGTCTTAATATTTTAAAAATATCGGTTATTTTTTTAATTTTTCACTATTTTAAATATTTTTTTTTCTTTTCTCA
The DNA here is from genome assembly GCA_963930645.1 of Salticus scenicus. Classification (NCBI taxonomy): domain Eukaryota; kingdom Metazoa; phylum Arthropoda; class Arachnida; order Araneae; family Salticidae; genus Salticus; species Salticus scenicus. The sequence continues at coordinate 24,064,105 of OZ005659.1, read as the reverse complement.
GGCATCTCGACGAGGCCAATTTTTCAATTTCTTTCTCTTTTTTTTTATTTATTTCTTTTTTATTTTTTCCTTTTCTTTTCTTTCTTTATTGATTTTTTTTTTACATTTAATTTCTTAAAAGTAGAAAAAAACATAGATGCAGACATTAAATTACAATTCGAAATTCAATATTTCATTGAAAATACCTAAGATAACACTTCTTATACAGACGATAAATTTCTTTATTACCAGTTGCAACATTGACATTTATTTTATTTTATTTATTTATTTTTAAACCATTGATATATTTACCTAGTATTCGGCAAACACTGAAACCTCTCATGACGCGGAGGACATTCCCAGAAGATGCGGTCGCAGCAAAAAAAAAAAAAAAAAAAAAAAATTAACGCCAGCAGTAATTACTTTCTTTTTATTATTATTATTATTTTTTTTTTTATATATATATATATATAGCGACTAGAAGCATTATAGTGTTTTAGTGTTTGTTGCTCATACCAAACATTTAAAGGTCCATCGCCCTTTTATTCCGAATTCCCTGAAAGCAATGTCATTTGTTTGCAGATGATCTTTTAGATCTTCCATATTGCATCAGATTTTTCTTGGCAGCAAACGATAAAACATTTAACAAGACATAGCACACACATGTATTGTGTCAAAAGAGCCCGAATAATGAGATATGTATAAATAGACATCTCAGCCTCCTATATCTCGAAATAGTGATAATCAAAATGTAATATGCTGCGACCCCTTTAGGACCTTATCGGACGTCAAGAAATTATCTAAATAAATAAAGAGAAGTGTCTGTGTGTATGTCTGTCTGCGCTCTGGTGCTCTCACTACTGATCACAGAGCTACATGATTTGGCAGATGGGTACCTGGGGCTCCGTAGGTGTGAACCACATCGAGTTTTTTTCGAGTTTGAATATTTTTAATTACTTTTTTTTTTTTTTTTTTCGATTTCAAATATTGATTTCAATGTTTCCTTTTTCTGAAATTTGTTCTCTCGTTTCAATAGTCTGCGAATCTTGACGCAGCAACGGCTATTACGCTGTTTATTTTTTCTTTCTTTAATTTAATCATTCATTTGAAGGCGAATTTTTCTTTTTCTTTTTTCTTTAATTTATTATATTTATTGAAAATCAAATGGTAATGCAATAGAAAAAAATGTTATGTTTATGTATAATTTTTATAGTATAACAACTTTTTATTTTTCGTTTTTAAAATTAATTCCCTTGGAAGTTTTTTTCCCCCTCTTATTCTTCTTCTTATCCATATATTAATAGGCAAGCATAAAATTTGTAGTCCCTTTTTAACATATTAATTATGGGAGTAGAGGGTTGAAAATGGTATCATTCGAAAGGTATGGTTAGCCGGAAGGTGCGAATACAAATATTATTTTCTTAGGATGTCAAGATGGTATTTAAAAATACATTTATTTTTTATGCATTTTCCCCCATTTTTCCCTTTTATACACGTATTCCTTTACATTAAAAAAAATACCTAAAAGTAGAAAGTTGTTAAATCTGGCAATTTCATAAAGCTCAAATAAAACCATAGACACAGTAATTTGTATAATGTAGCATCACTTTACGCAAGCGAAGTGATGACGTCACTGTCTCTCCATGGAGCCATGAAAAAGATTTTCTATGTTAATCGTCCATTGGATTTTTTGTAAAAGATTATTAAAAAGTAACGGAAATTATCTGCCGATTTTAATTTCGATATTTGGGTAGAGTTATATATAAGTTACTGTCTACATGTGTTTGATTGAGTTATTTTTTCTGTAAAATTGATAAAATTTTAATTTAAAATCACAAAACTCCTGAAAAAAATGGCAAACTTCCAGTTTCGAATGTAAACATAAACATTTCATTTCAAAGGGTGATATTTAAACAATAAATATTCAACTAATATACTAAATAAAAGGAAAATGGATTTGTTACTAACTGCTGCATGTATAAGTAGACGATACGGAAAAAATTCCGATTTCCGTTTTTTGCTGAATTTATATGTTTTGAGCTTTCTTTACGTTTCAATTAACTGAAATTGGCTACTTATTTTTTAAAAAAGGGTCTTTATTGCTAGCTTTTGTGGGTAGAAGAAGCAAGTAGAAGATACATAAAAACTTTTGATTTCCGATTTTCGATGAATTTACACGTTTTGAGATTTCCTTGCATTTTAATTAAGTGAAATTGACTACATATTTTTATTTTTTTTAAAGTGGATTTATTATTCTTTCCTCTGCATATATAAGTAGAAAGTATAAGATTCAGAAAAGTTTTAGATTTTCGGTTTTCGATAAAGTTACACGTTTTGAAATTTCCCGAACTCAATTCGACCATTTTTGAAAAATATCTTTTTTTTTTTTTGTTCAAACACTGTACTTTATGAGCCAATCGAATTAATTTAACAGAATTTGATACTTGGTTGGGCCTTGGTTTGACATGGTACCTATTAGCTTCTGGGCTGTATCACACAACAAGGGGCGTTTTCACGTTGCGATTTTCTCTCAGTTCAGGAAAGGCTAACATCTACAGAGAGAAATAGTTATATTAAGTAAAACTTTGCTGATTCAGTTAGAGTGAATATCGGCAAACAATTGCCGCAGCTGTGTTGCAATTGCATTCCGTTTAGGACAAGGCAATAACTTTGCTTTGCCTCGCTTTGCAAAAAAATGGTCGAGTTTCGACCATTGGGCGATACTAGTTATTTATAATATTTATCGGGGGAAAATGGTAGTATATAGTAGAAAGGATATTAAACTGATTAAAATTTAAGTTTTTTTTATTATTATTATTTAATTCCTTTTAAAAGAAAATCTACTTTTTATTTTAGTTATTACATTGCTCGGAATAATATGATAATATAGTGTAAAGAGCGAGGGCTATAAAATACATGGTTCAAAAGTTAAAATATTTAATAGATGCTGAGATAGTCATTTTTAAAATCGAAGTTCTTAAATAATAGCAGATCTCCCTGTCGTTGATAACCACCCAAATGCAAGTGCCCTAGAAATGCCTTTCTACAGGCAGTGGGAACCTGGACCCAATGCAGTGCGGGCGGAAAAAGAGATGCCGCAGGCAGCGGGTTCCTGAAGAGAGGTTTAGAGCGATTTCAATGTAGGTCTTTATTTTTTATTTATAATGTGATATAAAAAATAAAGAGTAATTCAATTCTTTTGAAAATTAATTTAAATATAGTGACCAGCGAAGCAGGCGTATCCTGCTAATTATACAATACAGAAAAAAAAAATGTATCGTCATTTTATTCCGATAGTAATGCCAGTATAAAACTCTAACGTTATTTACTTATTTATTTCAATCTTATAGACAATAGCATTTCAGCATTTATCGCTCATATAAATTATTTTATGATATTTTGTCCTCTTACTCCAAACTTCCTGAAGCGTGTTAAAATGACATTTGTTTGCAGATGATCCTCCAGACCTTGCATATTGCATCAGATTTTTCTTGGCAGCAGGAGGCAATCACCCAGTGTGTAGCATGCAGGCAAATGACTATGCTAATAGACACTAGATGAAAAAGTAGATATGTATGCCAGCAGCTTTATTGGCAGTTCGAAAAGTAGTATACCGATATCCATGACCTTGTTCAGTGGCAGGTGGCGGTTTTAATTTACGCACTTTTGCATGTAGACTTTGATTGCACTCAAGGCTGAAAATTGAATTTTTTTTTTTTTTTTTTTTTTTTAATTAAGAACTTTAAAGGGAATGGGAGAGAGAGATTGATTAAATACCGTAATTACAGACGTCATCGCATGTTGGCGTGAGATTTTTAATAACAGAATTAAATGTTAATCACTTCAGGTCTTATAGTGTTTTCTGTTTTCTTTCTAAATAAGATACACTTTGAATTACAAACAACAACCTAAATGTATCCTATTTAGAATAGGAAACACCGTCCGTATTTTCCATTTTAGTACAGCAGACTCCCAATTATTCAAGGAACTGAGTGACACGACCGCAGATAATGGAAATCGCGGATACCCCATCCAAAAAAAAAAAGTTAAAATCCATGGTAAATAGATAAATATATATATGTGTATACACTCCTCATATTTATAAAGACACTTTATGTTTTGAAATAACTAATGTAAAAATAATTGTGAACAAGATTATACGTACACTTAATATATCTAGTATTCTAAAAACCAAAACTGCTAGAAAACTTTTAATATGAAACAAAATTAATAAAAAACAATGCTCAATATTCACGTTTTTAGATGTTCACGTTCCTCCACTTTCTCCACGTTTTTAGATGTTCATAATTATAGGGACTATCAGATTTTTTCGTTTTATTTTACTTACTAGCGGATAAATTACAGTTGACATGCAAATTTGTTAACTGGGCTAGATTAATTCATATATAAGCTTTCAATTTTTCTTGGACGGACATTACTGATAATTCCTGGAAAAAAAGAACGTTCATGTAGTGTGAAGTATGATAAATGTGTTTTTTAAGTGGAGGGATAATTTCAACCCGTCGTACTTCTAATGAAATTCGAAGATCTAATATTGTTGAAGGAAATGTGATCAAACGTTGAACTGCTGGTTCGATAGGAGCAAGATATGATGCAAAATCAGAGTTGTTTTACAGAGATCGAAGACTCATAATTCCTCTTACTGTTCTACTCAAAATGACTGCTACTGAATTTTTTCGTAATTTTTAACGAAAGGTTGGGGTCCACATTTACGCATGTTTAAAATAATTAATAATATGTTAAAATGAATAAAAAACCTGTAATAATCAATAAGCATTTAATGGGGGAAAGAACGTCTGTGTTAAGTTGAATAAAGACAATATGAAATGGTAAAATGTTGCATTTTCGGATGAAAAACATTTTATTCTTGATTAACCAAATGGTTTTATCAGTTACTGGCACGATCTGAAGATAGCGAATGACAGAGCAGATTTTTTAAAGGCAGAAGTAGGTAAGAAAGGCCGGTTCTGGCTCATGAGGCGGGTGCAAGGGTGCAAGGAAAGTCGTGCGGGTGCCGCACCACCCCCTGAGGGGTCTAGATGGGTTGACATTGACCTTGAGACGTCCTCTAACTTAATCGTGAAACGTGACGAGGGTATTAATGAGGAAATTTAATTAAAAAATTAATGAGTGATTTTTTGTAAAAGGTGACGATGGTTTTAAAGCGATGTTTGCGGTATAAGGTAAAAAGTAGGATATTGTTTGTGAGTCATTAGGAAATTAATTAGGAGGTTAATTAAGAGGTTAATTAGGAGGTTAATTAAGAAATTAATTAAAAATTTAAAAAAATGAGAAATAAAAAAGGAATGAATAAAATATACGAATGTGTATGCGTATGTACTATGAAAGAAATAGAGAGGTTTGACTGGGGTTCGAACCCGGTATCTTGTAGTAAAAATATTTCCATAAGACAGTAGTTTTCGCATGTGTGTGAGTGATTTTTATAGTATATGTCTGCACTGTTCTTTTAAAACTATGTCTGCACTGTTCTTTTAAAACTATGAATGCTAGTGTCCGAAAAGAATTCAATCGTTTTAATGATATTAATTAGAGAATAATAATTAAGAAAAATATTAATTAAGGATCTTCTTGTAAAAAATCATCAAATATTTTCCGAAAAAAAGGCAATGAAAGCAAAAATTAAGTATAAAGAATGAAAGAAAGTTTAGAAACATAGATTTTGACTGAGATTCGATCCTGCTACCTTGCAGCAAAAAAAATATTTCAGTAGTTTTCGCATATGTGTGAGTGATTTTTCTATTATATGCCTATGCAGATCTTTTTTAACCTAAGAATACTATTGTCTGAAAATTAATCAACCATAACAATGATATTAATTACAGAATAATAATTAAAATAAATAAATAAAAAATAATAATTAAAGATCTTGTAAATATTCACCAGATGTTTTTCGAAAAAAAGACAATGCACGTGAAAATTAAGCTAAAAGATGTTTAAAATCTCAAATGTATAAGTGAAATTAGATTAGGATGAAGGACGAGAATTGTTTTTTGATAGATAACTAAAAAAGAGTGATTAAAATTTCTTATTAATTACTTAATTGAAGAAAGTTCGTTAAAAAAATACTTTTCATCATAAAGATTTTTTAATTGTGAATATCTAGTATCCATTTTAAACTGTATATATTCTTTTTCGTTATAAATAGAATAATATCTTAACGCAAAATACAGACTTCATTCGCTAATGGTGACGTCACAATGTTTTGGGGGAAAAGGAGGGGACCATTCCTTAGGGCATTTTCTTAGAATCGGGTTAGGTACGGTATTGTCAAAAGATAGGGGGAGAAAATTCGAGTTTTGCTTCAACTTTTCACGTGTTTAAATATGTTTACTGTTGGATGTACTAAAAATTATCTACTATTTTGAATTATGTTCAGTTCACTTCTTTATAAGAAAAATGTATATAATGTGAAATTAAAAGTAAATAAAAAAACTTTAAAAATTCATCTTTTAAAAATAAATTAATAAAAATAAGTTGATCAATGTAAAAAACTGAAAAATTCGCTGTTTGAAAAGAAGTCTTAATAAGTTTAAGAAAATATCGTAACATTTTGTATTATATTTTACATAAGAGAGTGAATCTATCATTTTTCAGAAGTTACTTTAGTGCAAAATAATAACTGATGTTGAAAATTTCTCTACCTTAAACAGTTATACTTCAGATATAACTTTTTTGGGGATCTTCTTATCACTGTCATCGAACATACATGTATAATCACTCCCACATAAATTCTTTCATATATATTTAAAAAAATTTACAATGTTGTATTTAATTATAAATTATCTTTAAATTTCCTTACGCTCATTAAAATATTGTATCTATTTTTATTTCAAGTTTTGTATTATAGTACTAGAAATCTTCCAACATTCTTAAAATAAAATAAGTTTCTGAACGGAGTGATAATTAGAAATTCAATGTATTTTTTATCTATAGTTTAACCATTTTTTTGTAACTCCCTAACATTTTTTTAGTGTAAACCCGTGAAATTTTACCAATAAAATCCGAAATAGGGTCTTAAAAATAAGAATTTGGCATGATTTTTAATAAATTTTAGGATATATCTACAAAAATTTTAGAGTATTTGGCGATAATTCAGATTTGGTGAGAAACACCTAGTATTAATTCCGAGTGAAGAAAAATTTTATTACTTGTCAAATTTATTTTGAGAAGTGAGGTTGCTTATTTTATAACCTGAATTCAGTACTACATAATAATAGTTTTTTCAAGATGGATGTCAGAACAGATATCATTTTGTTAAACGCATTTACTCATATATTGAATAGATCACACATTCGCAATTCAGAACTAGAGATTATAAACCACCTTAAATTTCGAATGAATGAATTTATCAATTCAGAAATTAGCAATCAACTTTATGAAAATGTTGATATGTTATCTGAGGAAAATTTTTGTACCTGTTTAGATATTGTCTTAAAAGAAATGATGAAAAATGAAATTAATTGGGACAAAGTTGTAATTTACTTAGTATTTTCAAGTGAGCTTATGGCAAAGCGCTTTAAGAGATCTGGAGACGTTATCATACTTTGGATAAAATTTTTTAATATCTTCCAGAAGTATTTAGGTAACTGGATTATTGATAATCAGGAATGTATAAAAGTTAAAGAAGAAAAGAAATCAATTTTTCAAAGAATGTGGAGTTTTATCACCCGATCATAATATGAAAATTGTAAAATTATTATCTGCTATGTTGAATTATGTTCAGTTCAATCTGTATAAGAACAATGTTCAAGAAAAATGTATGTATGTAATGTGAAATTCAAAGTAAATAAAAGAACTTTAAATGGGAATTTTGTTTAAGAAAAAATTATTTGAAGTAAAAATCATTTTTAAAAAATAAATAAATAAAAATAAAAATAAGTTGATCAATGTAAAAAACTGAAAAATTCACTAAAAATATAAGAAACGCATTTTCACAATAATAAGATTCTAAATGTAAGATAAAATCACAAAATTACCAGCATAAGTGACTGTAGGTATTCAAAAAAATCACGAAGTCAACAATTTTGGTGTTAACAGCACATCTTATTTTACAAAGTGCTAAGTTTTTTAGTCATTTAGTTTGAAGTTTTTCAGACATATGCTTATAAACTGAAATTTTTTGTGAATGAAAAATTTTTTACACAAAGTATTTTAGAAAAAAATATCATCTCAGAAATTAATTAACTTATTTTTAGAATAAAAATATAAGAAACTTATTTTTTCTAATGATAAGAATGAAAATGTGAGATAAAAACTCATTCTTACCAATTTAAGAGACTGCAAGTATTTAAAAAATCATGAAGTATGCGATTTTAATTTTCACATGTGTTAATAAACGCATCTTATTTTACAAAGTACTAAGTTTCTAAAAGTCATTTGGTTTGAAGTTTTTCACACATATGCTTATAAACGAAATTTTTGTAAATGAAAAATTTTTACACAAATTATTTTAATACAAATACTATCACAGAAAAATTAACTTTTTATTTTACATTGAAAATGTAAGCTAAAAATCGAACACTTATCAAATTTAGAAGCTGCAGATGTATGATGAAATCATGAACTTGAAACTTATGTATTAACAACCTTCCTTCTTTGAAAATACTAAACCACGAGTTTTGACAAATCTGTAATCAACTGTTAAAAAAATCATAGAATATTTTTTTCCCTAAAATGTTTAACGTAGATACTACATTCATAAAAATACAGAGTGAAAGTGTCCAAATTATCTGTTTAGACATGTTGATAAACTAGAATTTTCCACAAGATTCGACTATTATAGCAAGGTATGAGATAATATTTGGCTAAATTTCCACTAATATTGGCGATAGTTATAAAAATTTGGCATGAAATAAGAGAATTTGGCGTAAATTCTTAAGTAAAACTGATGAACGAAGAAAAAAATTGAATTAGTTACTGCTATCTTTTCTCGCTGTAGAGTTGCCTAAGTTCTCATACTTAGTAGTTTTTAAAGCCTTACTTTTAGAGTGATTTTTTATACTTTAAGTACAAAATGAATAATACTTTATCGTCTGAGGAGACTCACGTTTCTGTTCAACACCCCCCTTCATCAAGTTTTGAAGATGAGAAGTTATCCAAACTTTTTATTTGTCCAACATGCAATAAGTCATTTTTAAAAAAATCCTATCTTACTAGACATGTTAAGGTTCACAATGATATTAAACCTAATATTTGTTACGTGTGTGAGAAAGGATTTGTTACTTTACATCGTTTAAAAAGACATATGGAAACCCATAGAAAAATTTCCATAAGATACAAATGTGAATATTGTATTGAAAATTTCAATCGCAAGTGTGATTTATTTAAACATAAGAGATTATTTCATCAAAAAGTCTTAAATGAACATGTATGTATTACTTGTAAAGATGCTTTTAAACACAAGTATGAATTAGAAAAACACAAGAGGGTGCATTATCGTAAACCTGAGTATCTATGTGAAGAATGTTCTATAACCTTTTCAACTAAACATGCTTTTTCAAAGCATAAGCGTAAAAGTCATAAAAAGACTTTACATACATACTGTTGCGACGAATGTACTGATACTTTTTCAAATAAACGACATTTTTTAAAACATAAAAGAAATATGCATAAAAAATCTTCAATGCAAACTAGATGTGATGAATGCAGTGAAAATTTTCAGTGTAAGTATGAGTTATTGCAACATAAGAGAAAGAATCATCTTAAAGACTTTAACATACGTAGAAATTGTAATGAACAAAGTACTAATAATGAATTACCAACAGTTAATAATGACAGTGAGAATCTGGACTTGTTAAATTTTTTGGATAATTTTCACATTGAATGTATGAATGGTGTTTTTGACTTACCTTCCAACAACTTTCAGAATGAAAATATGGACATAGACTTAAAATTTTTTTTTAACAATTCGAATGTGGAATATACAAGTGAAAATAATATTGATGATTTATCTACCAAAGTTGAAAATAAGGACTTAAATAATTTTAACCTGATACAAACTGATTTACCTCTAGTAAACTGCGACAATGAAAATCTAGACTTGCTAAATTTTTTGAATAACTTTAATATCGAATGTATGAACGATATCCCAACAATATAGATTTGTTGTGAATTTGTTGTCTTGAATTATTGTGAATGAATTTCGAATAAAAAGATTTCAATGAAAATGGTTTGTTTTAATTTTTATTACAAAATCACCTTTTATATAATATTTTCTATTAGAATACAAACTTAAGTGTCATCTTTTTAAAATAAAAACATGTAAAAAGTTTACTTGTGTATTAACGATATACTTTTTCATTACTGTAGTAGAATTGATTGAGTATAATATTTAAACACTAAGTAAAAATTATACACGATAGTAGTTTTATAAACTATCAAACTTACATCGAAGAAGAAAAAACTTGTAAAATTGTTTTACCACTCAACTGTAAAGTACTTGTGAAAATCTTAAATGAATTTATCTTATTAACAATTTTCCTGAAAAACTAACTTATAAAAATTTTAGATATAATTATGAAGTTAGTATTTTCCAAAGTATCATGTTTGAATCTTACTTTGAATATGCATCATCAAAGTGTTTTGTACTTTAACTAAAATCACAATCTCTATTCTAAAGAGTGTAAAAATAATTTTTTAGTAACAACTTTTATATGTAGATACTTTCACGATTGTATTTTAACTTATTTTTAGAATACAGAAAATATTTTATAAGAATTGTGAAAGATTAATTTTAGGAGTTTGTAAAATTTCACAAATTTTTTTAAAAACATTTTTGTCAAATGCTTTCCTGATGTCACATCACTTAGAAAAAATTAATTGTTTTTAGCAGAATTGCTAACAAAAAGCATTAAGTTAGAAAATTTGTAGATAAAACTTAAAAGGTATGAAAAACCATATGTGATGTAATAACAGAAATATATATAGTTTCAAGTTTAGACATGGTTGAACAAGCTTGAGCAGACACTAAAACCTGTTGCTGACGTCATAACGCGTGTGATGGAAGATTATAATCATTGGATACGAGTTCCCCCTAATACACTACGTCACGAACCCATGATGTGACAAAAACAACCATTTTGCTCACACTTCTCACCTTTGTTCGACTTATATTATTTTATTCTGCATATTAACGATAATCTGTAAAAAAACTTTGTCGTTTTTACACTTTGTTGTAAAAGTTTTCGTCTAAACATCAAATGATATATTTTAGACATCTTTTCAGTATAAGGAAAGTTGATACTTTTCACATGTATAGTAAAATTATGATTAATCGAAATCCCGATATGACTTAAACCACTGTCCTATAGAAATATTTCAAACATATATGTTTAAAACACTGATGTTTTACCCCCAATGAGAATAATGAGTGTGATTTAGAAGTATTTCAATCATATATACAGCCTCTTGTACATGAAAAACTTAAGTCTGAATTAAAAGAAAAGCATACCCTGAAGTTGGTTATGAAAGTATCATTGGAACGTAAAAAACCTGATGAAGACATGGAAGAGACACATACATATTTTAGAAGTTCCTGTATTATCGAACTTATTGAAGATACTATTGAACAGCATATTAGTGAAGGATATGCAAAAATTAATATGTCCTTAGAAGAATTCATCCAAAAATTCACTATTTGGAACTAAAAATGGCTAAATACCATCCTCTAGCTGCTAGTAGCTATATTAAGCTACCTTCAAAACTTGTTTAAAAAGATTTGGGGCGTCACATATTTCTACAAATGTGACGAGTGGAGGTGGGACCCCAAATAAATAAATTTAAAAAATTTCTATATATCATTCAAAAAACTTAATCTTGAAAAATAGTAGTGTGAATTTGTTTAAGTTCATACGTAAAAACTTGTACACATATATGTACCTTCGTGAATTAATATGCACTAGTTTTACATATCACTGAGTTATGTTTTACTAATTTCAAATTTATCCTTATCTGTCACGAATACATAATTTAACAAAAAGTACTTATGTTTACCCGCAATTCTTGACTTACATTATTTTACTTTGTGTATTAAACTGACAACCTGTAAAATCGTTTTTATACACTTTGAAGTAAAAATTTTCACTCTAAACATCGAATTATCTTTTGCAAACATGAATTGATATGTATTTGTTTTAAATATCACTAAGTTACATTATACCAAAGTATATTTTCTAATATTTAAACAATTTTCATTTTACAAAAATTAACTTGTATGCATTTCTAGGTCTTTAATAAAAATCTTTTAATTTTTTTCTCTCAAAGACTTTAAACTATTGGAGATGTTTGTACTTTAAGTACAATCCAATACTATTTGCATAACAATGTGGAACATCATATGTTAAGAAAATCTTAAATTTTGACTAAGTTGCAAATCTCAGTGAAAGTATTTTAAGATTACTTTGCTAATACTTAGTAAATTTTACACAATTTTTCGTTTAATAACTGAAAAATATTGTAATACTTAGTATTGGATTGTAAGTTGGAAGTACAAACATCTCCAATAGTTTAAAGTCTTTGAGAGAAAAAAATTAAAAGATTTTTATTAAAGACCTAGAAATGCATACAAGTTAATTTTTGTAAAATGAAAATTGTTTAAATATTAGAAAATATACTTTGGTATAATGTAACTTAGTGATATTTAAAACAAATACATATCAATTCATGTTTGCAAAAGATAATTCGATGTTTAGAGTGAAAATTTTTACTTCAAAGTGTATAAAAACGATTTTACAGGTTGTCAGTTTAATACACAAAGTAAAATAATGTAAGTCAAGAATTGCGGGTAAACATAAGTACTTTTTGTTAAGTTATGTATTCGTGACAGATAAGGATAAATTTGAAATTAGTAAAACATAACTCAGTGATATGTAAAACTAGTGCATATTAATTCACGAAGGTACATATATGTGTACAAGTTTTTACGTATGAACTTAAACAAATTCACACTACTATTTTTCAAGATTAAGTTTTTTGAATGATATATAGAAATTTTTTAAATTTATTTATTTGGGGTCCCACCTCCACTCGTCACATTTGTAGAAATATGTGACGCCCCAAATCTTTTTAAACAAGTTTTGAAGGTAGCTTAATATAGCTACTAGCAGCTAGAGGATGGTATTTAGCCATTTTTAGTTCCAAATAGTGAATTTTTGGATGAATTCTTCTAAGGACATATTAATTTTTGCATATCCTTCACTAGTATGCTGTTCAATAGTATCTTCAATAAGTTCGATAATACAGGAACTTCTAAAATATGTATGTGTCTCTTCCATGTCTTCATCAGGTTTTTTACGTTCCAATGATACTTTCATAACCAACTTCAGGGTATGCTTTTCTTTTAATTCAGACTTAAGTTTTTCATGTACAAGAGGCTGTATATATGATTGAAATACTTCTAAATCACACTCATTATTCTCATTGAGTGTTTTAAACATATATGTTTGAAATATTTCTATAGGACAGTGGTTTAAGTCATATCGGGATTTCGATTAATCATAATTTTACTATACATGTGAAAAGTATCAACTTTCCTTATACTGAAAAGATGTCTAAAATATATCATTTGATGTTTAGACGAAAACTTTTACAACAAAGTGTAAAAACGACAAAGTTTTTTTACAGATTATCGTTAATATGCAGAGTAAAATAATATAAGTCGAACAAAGGTGAGAAGTGTGAGCAAAATGGTTGTTTTTGTCACATCATGGGTTCGTGACGTAGTGTATTAGGGGGAACTCGTATCCAATGATTATAATCTTCCATCACACGCGTTATGACGTCAGCAACAGGTTTTAGTGTCTGCTCAAGCTTGTTCAACCATGTCTAAACTTGAAACTATATATATTTCTGTTATTACATCACATATGGTTTTTCATACCTTTTAAGTTTTATCTACAAATTTTCTAACTTAATGCTTTGTGTTAGCAATTCTGCTAAAAACAATTAATTTTTTCTAAGTGATGTGACATCAGGAAAGCATTTGACAAAAATGTTTAAAAAAAAATTTGTGAAATTTTACAAACTCCTAAAATTAATCTTTCACAATTCTTATAAAATATTTTCTGTATTCTAAAAATAAGTTAAAATACAATCGTGAAAGTATCTACATATAAAAGTTGTTACTAAAAAATTATTTTTACACTCTTTAGAATAGAGATTGTGATTTTAGTTAAAGTACAAAACACTTTGATGATGCATATTCAAAGTAAGATTCAAACGTGATACTTTGGAAAATACTAACTTCATAATTATATCTAAAATTTTTATAAGTTAGTTTTTCAGGAAAATTGTTAATAAGATAAATTCATTTAAGATTTTCACAAGTACTTTACAGTTGAGTGGTAAAACAATTTTACAAGTTTTTTCTGCTTCGATGTAAGTTTGATAGTTTATAAAACTACTATCGTGTATAATTTTTACTTAGTGTTTAAATATTATACTCAATCAATTCTACTACAGTAATGAAAAAGTATATCGTTAATACACAAGTAAACTTTTTACATGTTTTTAATTTAAAAAGATGACACTTAAGTTTGTATTCTAATAGAAAATATTATATAAATGGTGATTTTGTAATAAAAATTAAAACAAACCATTTTCATTGAAATCTTTTTATTCGAAATTCATTCACAATAATTCAAGACAACAAATTCACAACAAATCTATATTGTTGGGATATCGTTCATACATTCGATATTAAAGTTATTCAAAAAATTTAGCAAGTCTAGATTTTCATTGTCGCAGTTTACTAGAGGTAAATCAGTTTGTATCAGGTTAAAATTATTTAAGTCCTTATTTTCAACTTTGGTAGATAAATCATCAATATTATTTTCACTTGTATATTCCACATTCGAATTGTTAAAAAAAAATTTTAAGTCAAAGTCCATATTTTCATTCTGAAAGTTGTTGGAAGGTAAGTCAAAAACACTATTCATACATTCAATGTGAAAATTATCCAAAAAATTTAACAAGTCCAGATTCTCACTGTCATTATTAACTGTTGGTAATTCATTATTAGTACTTTGTTCATTACAATTTCTACGTATGTTAAAGTCTTTAAGATGATTCTTTCTCTTATGTTGCAATAACTCATACTTACACTGAAAATTTTCACTGCATTCATCACATCTAGTTTGCATTGAAGATTTTTTATGCATATTTCTTTTATGTTTTAAAAAATGTCGTTTATTTGAAAAAGTATCAGTACATTCGTCGCAACAGTATGTATGTAAAGTCTTTTTATGACTTTTACGCTTATGCTTTGAAAAAGCATGTTTAGTTGAAAAGGTTATAGAACATTCTTCACATAGATACTCAGGTTTACGATAATGCACCCTCTTGTGTTTTTCTAATTCATACTTGTGTTTAAAAGCATCTTTACAAGTAATACATACATGTTCATTTAAGACTTTTTGATGAAATAATCTCTTATGTTTAAATAAATCACACTTGCGATTGAAATTTTCAATACAATATTCACATTTGTATCTTATGGAAATTTTTCTATGGGTTTCCATATGTCTTTTTAAACGATGTAAAGTAACAAATCCTTTCTCACACACGTAACAAATATTAGGTTTAATATCATTGTGAACCTTAACATGTCTAGTAAGATAGGATTTTTTTAAAAATGACTTATTGCATGTTGGACAAATAAAAAGTTTGGATAACTTCTCATCTTCAAAACTTGATGAAGGGGGGTGTTGAACAGAAACGTGAGTCTCCTCAGACGATAAAGTATTATTCATTTTGTACTTAAAGTATAAAAAATCACTCTAAAAGTAAGGCTTTAAAAACTACTAAGTATGAGAACTTAGGCAACTCTACAGCGAGAAAAGATAGCAGTAACTAATTCAATTTTTTTCTTCGTTCATCAGTTTTACTTAAGAATTTACGCCAAATTCTCTTATTTCATGCCAAATTTTTATAACTATCGCCAATATTAGTGGAAATTTAGCCAAATATTATCTCATACCTTGCTATAATAGTCGAATCTTGTGGAAAATTCTAGTTTATCAACATGTCTAAACAGATAATTTGGACACTTTCACTCTGTATTTTTATGAATGTAGTATCTACGTTAAACATTTTAGGGAAAAAAATATTCTATGATTTTTTTAACAGTTGATTACAGATTTGTCAAAAATCGTGGTCTAGTATTTTCAAAGAAGGAAGGTTGTTAATACATAAGTTTCAAGTTCATGATTTCATCATACAGCTGCAGCTTCTAAATTTGATAAGTGTTCGATTTTTAGCTTACATTTTCAATTTAAAACAAAAAGTTAATTTTTCTGTGATAGTATTTGTATTAAAATAATTTGTGTAAAAATTTTTCATTTACAAAAATTTCGTTTATAAGCATATGTGTGAAAAACTTCAAACCAAATGACTTTTAAAAACTTAGTACTTTGTAAAATAAGATGCGTTTATTAACACATGTGAAACATTAAAATCGCATACTTCATGATTTTTTAAATACTTGCAGTCTCTTAAATTGGTAAGAATGAGTTTTTATCTCACATTTTCATTCTTATCATTAGAAAAAATAAGTTTCTTATATTTTTATTCTAAAAATAAGTTAATTAATTTCTGAGATGATATTTTTTTCTAAAATACTTTGTGTAAAAAATTTTTCATTCACAAAAAATTTCAGTTTATAAGCATATGTCTGAAAAACTTCAAACTAAATGACTAAAAAACTTAGCACTTTGTAAAATAAGATGTGCTGTTAACACCAAAATTGTTGACTTCGTGATTTTTTTGAATACCTACAGTCTCTTATGCTGGTAATTTTGTGATTTTATCTTACATTTAGAATCTTATTATTGTGAAAATGCGTTTCTTATATTTTTAGTGAATTTTTCAGTTTTTTACATTGATCAACTTATTTTTATTTTTATTTATTTATTTTTTAAAAATGATTTTTACTTCAAATAATTTTTTCTTAAACAAAATTCCCATTTAAAGTTCTTTTATTTACTTTGAATTTCACATTACATACATACATTTTTCTTGAACATTGTTCTTATACAGATTGAACTGAACATAATTCAACATAGCAGATAATAATTTTACAATTTTCATATTATGATCGAGTGATAAAACTCCACATTCTTTGAAAAATTGATTTCTTTTCTTCTTTAACTTTTATACATTCCTGATTATCAATAATCCAGTTACCTAAATACTTCTGGAAGATATTAAAAAATTTTATCCAAAGTATGATAACGTCTCCAGATCTCTTAAAGCGCTTTGCCATAAGCTCACTTGAAAATACTAAGTAAATTACAACTTTGTCCCAATTAATTTCATTTTTCATCATTTCTTTTAAGACAATATCTAAACAGGTATAAAAATTTTCCTCAGATAACATATCAACATTTTCATAAAGTTGATTGCTAATTTCTGAATTGATAAATTCATTCATTCGAAATTTTAGGTGGTTTATAATCTCTAGTTCTGAATTGCGAATGTGTGATCTATTCAATATATGAGTAAATGCGTTTAACAAAATGATATCTGTTCTGACATCCATCTTGAAAAAACTATTATTATGTAGTACTGAATTCAGGTTATATAATAAGCAACCTCACTTCTCAAAATAAATTTGACAAGTAATAAAATTTTTCTTCACTCGGAATTAATACTAGGTGTTTCTCACCAAATCTGAATTATCGCCAAATACTCTAAAATTTTTGTAGATATATCCTAAAATTTATTAAAAATCATGCCAAATTCTTATTTTTAAGACCCTATTTCGGATTTTATTGGTAAAATTTCACGGGTTTACACTAAAAAAATGTTAGGGAGTTACAAAAAAATGGTTAAACTATAGATAAAAAATACATTGAATTTCTAATTATCACTCTGTTCAGAAACTTATTTTATTTTAAGAATGTTGGAAGATTTCTAGTACTATAATACAAAACTTGAAATAAAAATAGATACAATATTTTAATGAGCGTAAGGAAATTTAAAGATAATTTATAATTAAATACAACATTGTAAATTTTTTTAAATATATGTGAAAGAATTTATGTGGGAGTGATTATACATGTATGTTCGATGACAGTGATAAGAAGATCCCAAAAAAAGTTATATCTGAAGTATAACTGTTTAAGGTAGAGAAATTTTTAACATCAGTTATTATTTTGCACTAAAGTAACTTCTGAAAAATGATAGATTCACTCTCTTATGTAAAATATAATACAAAATGTTACGATATTTTCTTAAACTTATTAAGACTTATTTTCAAACAGCGAATTTTTCAGTTTTTTACATTGATCAACTTATTTTTATTAATTTATTTTTAAAAGATGAATTTTTAAAGTTTTTTTATTTACTTTTAATTTCACATTATATACATTTTTCTTATAAAGAAGTGAACTGAACATAATTCAAAATAGTAGATAATTTTTAGTACATCCAACAGTAAACATATTTAAACACGTGAAAAGTTGAAGCAAAACTCGAATTTTCTCCCCCTATCTTTTGACAATACCGTACCTAACCCGATTCTAAGAAAATGCCCTAAGGAATGGTCCCCTCCTTTTCCCCCAAAACATTGTGACGTCACCATTAGCGAATGAAGTCTGTATTTTGCGTTAAGATATTATTCTATTTATAACGAAAAAGAATATATACAGTTTAAAATGGATACTAGATATTCACAATTAAAAAATCTTTATGATGAAAAGTATTTTTTTAACAAACTTTCTTCAATTAAGTAATTAATAAGAAATTTTAATCACTCTTTTTTAGTTATCTATCAAAAAACAATTCTCGTCCTTCATCCTAATCTAATTTCACTTATACATTTGAGATTTTAAACATCTTTTAGCTTAATTTTCACGTGCATTGTCTTTTTTCGAAAAACATCTGGTGAATATTTACAAGATCTTTAATTATTATTTTTTATTTATTTATTTTAATTATTATTCTGTAATTAATATCATTTTTATGGTTGATTAATTTTCAGACAATAGTATTCTTAGGTTAAAAAAGATCTGCATAGGCATATAATAGAAAAATCACTCACACATATGCGAAAACTACTGAAATATTTTTTTTGCTGCAAGGTAGCAGGTTCGAATCTCAGTCAAAATCTATGTTTCTAAACTTTCTTTCATTCTTTATACTTAATTTTTGCTTTCATTGCCTTTTTTTCGGAAAATATTTGATGATTTTTTACAAGAAGATCCTTAATTAATATTTTTCTTAATTATTATTCTCTAATTAATATCATTAAAACGATTGAATTCTTTTCGGACACTAGCATTCATAGTTTTAAAAGAACAGTGCAGACATATACTATAAAAATCACTCACACACATGCGAAAACTACTGTCTTATGGAAATATTTTTACTACAAGATACCGGGTTCGAACCCCAGTCAAACCTCTCTATTTCTTTCATAGTACATACACATACACATTCGTATATTTTATTCATTCCTTTATTTCTCATTTTTTTAAATTTTTAATTAATTTCTTAATTAACCTCCTAATTAACCTCTTAATTAACCTCCTAATTAATTTCCTAATGACTCACAAACAATATCCTACTTTTTACCTTATACCGCAAACATCGCTTTAAAACCATCGTCACCTTTTACAAAAAATCACTCATTAATTTTTTAATTAAATTTCCTCATTAATACCCTCGTCACGTTTCACGATTAAGTTAGAGGACGTCTCAAGGTCAATGTCAACCCATCTAGACCCCTCAGGGGGTGGTGCGGCACCCGCACGACTTTGCTTGCACCCTTGCACCCGCCTCATGAGCCAGAACCGGCCTTTCTTACCTACTGACAGATATGAATTCGGCATTTTAAAGGTGGATCTATAGTGCTCTGTGGAGCTGTTTCTACTGATGGCAGAATGAATTTAGTAATTTTTTCTATTATTACGAACATCAAGACAATATCCGCAAATTTTAAACGTGGAATTCTCAGATTTCTGTCAGATTTTAGAGAGGAGTGGGTGTGGTGAGGTAATATTTTTTTTTTTTTTTTTCAACAAGACTTACATTTTTGCTCTACTTCTAGAGCAATAGAAAATAGTTTGAAGAAAGAAACTTCTGTATTATCGCCTTTCCCGTGGCCTAAAAGTTTAAAAAACTATTAGAAAAGTGCATGCAAGTGGAAAGCAATTTTAAATAGTTTAAATGTATTCAGAATATCATCTATGCTGTATGAAATGGTATTGAAACTGAATATTAAATATATATATATATATACACCAGAGAGAATGTCTGACTGTTTCACCATAAAATATTAATTTAAAGAATAACTGGAAAAAAAAAAAAAAAATTACTAAGATTCGAGCTTTCCTTATAATTGTGAACACCTGAAAAATCATTTTTTTTTTTTTTTTTTTTTTTTTTTTTTTTAAACCATATTTAAAGTTTTTTAAGTCAGAAAAACGATAAAACTTTTTTAATATCGTCCATTAATGAAATTCAAATAAATAAAAAATATATTTGTTAAAATAATAGTGTTCGGTGTTTAGTTAATATAGAAAAACGGGTGTCCTTATAATTATGAGAACAAGTGTATATTTTAGTCCTAAAACAACTTGATTGTATTGTGTATAGAACAAAATACAATACAAACAGTGAAAATATTTGTATTTTTATGTACTAAAGGTCGTTAAAAAAAAAAAAAAAAAAAAAAAAAAGTGGAGTTACTGTGAAGCCAAAGTATAAAAAAAGCCAAAGTAAGTTAATTTACGCACTAAATTAAATAGTAGTGCTCTGTACACATATACACACACAAAGAAAAAAGGTAGTTTTTTATATTCAGATTTTTTTTTTTTCTCTCTTTTTAATCAGTCATTTGTTGTTGATTCTTCTTGAAAAAAAAAAAAAAAACTTTTTTCTAATCTCGCACTTTCTTGATCCCGCACACTTCCTGCGTTTACGGATAATCTGCCACCCTCATAATCCGCTCACGCGGATAATCAAGACTTTACTGTATTTTTATTATAATGATCAAAACATTTTTGTACTCGGAAAATGAATAAATAAATGAGTTCAAAACTAGGTCCAATAATAGGCACTTTCAATCCAAAGTAAGCCCAAAATATCAACTTTGACATGATTTTCGAAAACTAGGTCCCTATTAAACTTCCATGCAATTACCTAAAATAGAATTTACACATATTTCATGCAATTATGATGAAAAAAAAATTGCTTCATAATAAACAATGCTAACAAATAATAAATCAAAAAGTAAACAGTTTGTATTTTTTAAGAGTAACTTAAAAATATATAAGAAAAATACTTAATAAATTCAATTAAATAAAGCCCTATGAGGAATAATTGCTTTATTTGTCAGACATTAACATAAAAACGTAAACAGTACAATTTACATTAACTGTATAAGCAGTTTATATTTTAAAAGAACTGTAATAAAGGATTTCTAGTTTATCATATTTATTTTATTTTTTTATTATTATTAATTTTATATAATTTTAGAATATTTTTCCAGATATTGGGTAAGCCCTTTTCTTCTTCCTTGGCTACAACCTTATAACATAGCGCTGTCTGAAAATCAGTGATTATTCTGCAGCCACGTGGTTGTTGCTTCATGTTGTATTTACTTACGAGAGCAAACTTATTGCAGATATTGTATGATTGCTATCCTGCATAAAATATTAGTATATTTTTCTTTGTCTTTATTTATTTAAAAAAAAAATGAGTACTACTAAGAAGCAATATAAGCAGACATTTTATGATGCAATAGAATTTTCTTTTCTAAAGCAGTCAAGCATAAATTCAAATCATGCTTACTCTACTATTTGTTCCTCAGATTTTAAAATTCGCTATAGATGAAAGGTCGTCAATTCAAGATCCTATTAAGGGTATTTAGAAAGACACGCACGGAGGGCATTCCACCCCATAGGCTTAGGACCCTAGCGTAGTCAATCGGCCTTAAATCTTACAACTAATCAAACAAACTCGGCAGCAAGATAAATTTGGAGTGGATGAAAAATTACAAAAATCAGATAAAATATATATTTTTAGATCAGCCAATAATCCTAATATGTTTGTAATAAACGCCGAATGTTTATTAACAAATTCATGATTGAACACAACCTTCGCTAAAACTTTCATTAAAAATCTTCCTTAAAAAAAAAAAAAAAAAAAAAAAAAAAAGAAAGAAAAAGAAAAATTTTAAACTTCTTAATTTTTTCCGTAAGAAATAGGCAGGTATATTTGATTGATTTTGGACGGTCCTATATATTGACTAAAAAATTTATATTAAAAAATTTGTGCTTAAATTTAGCATAATATGCCAAGCACATAATACAACTTGATATATACACTTGGAGAATTTTCAATCACAATCCTTAATAAATCATAAATTTTTGTCGACTTCCTGAAAATTTCGCAAACTTTTATTTTATTAAGCACATAAAATTTACAGATTTATCCATTCCAAGCACCAGGAAAATCGATTTATATATTAAGTCAATCTATATGGCATTTGAAGCAAAATAGAAATATTTCTAGAATTTCAAACTTTTTTTTTTTTTTTTTTTTTTTTTTTTTTGTAAAGCTTATGAATTTCGCGGATTTTGGCTTGAGAATGACTTTGCACGTGTATCGGAAATTTTAACGTAAGCAAGCAAATAGTTTTTTTTTTTTTTTTTCAGGGCTTTTTATAATTTGGGGACATTTGTGATGTCGATTATCACATATTCTAAAAAATATATTATTGTATTAAAAAAAAAAAAAAAAGCATTTTTATGTAACGAACACATTTTTATGACCTCTAAATTGCAACTTAAATTCACATACAGTATGTTCTTTAAATTTTTACATCATCCCTCTTCCCACGTATGTATCTTTTGCTAATTCAACTCTATCGAAACCTTTGATCATGTATTATTCTTTCTTTAACTTAATGTACATCTACAATAGCATGTTGTAACTTTTTCTAATTCAGTTTCTTTTCATCTTGCAAATAAATGCAGTTTGTTGCTATGTGCACATTCTTGTCTCAGAATATGGTACATCAATTTTGCTTAAAAACTTCCGCCTTCCCATGGCGAGGTTTGGCTGTTATTAAGGACCGTTTGAATTATAATCATCTGGTAGCATTTTCAAAAATTGTATGTGTTTATACGTAACACAATTACTACCATTTTTTCTCTACTATTTTGAATTTGGCTTCGATTAGTGCTCTGGCGAAATTAGTGAAGAAATCGGAGCGTCACTTCACCATCATGATTTGACCTGAGAAGTTGACGTTTTGAGCTCCCACTCCAATTTTATTAAAAATCACTCCAATTCTAATTATCCAATGATAATAACTTTATAAAATGGTCACCTAAACAAGAGTATCATATCAAATAAAATTTTTAATAAAATTTTTCGTGATTATCTACAAAAATGCCTGGATTTCTTCACTAATTTCGCCAGAGCACTAATCGAAGTCAAGTTAAAAAAAACAGTAGAGAAAAAATAGTTGTAATTGTCTTACACGTACAATTTTTGAAAAGGTTACCAGATAATTATAATTCAAACGGTTCTCAATAACAGCCAGCCCTCGCCATGGGAAGGCGGAAGTTTTTAAGCAAAATTGATGTACCGTATTGTGAGACAAGAATGCACACATGGCGACAAACCGCATTTATTTGCAAGATGAAAAGAAACCGAATAGAAAAAGTCATAAAATGCTATTGTAGATCTGCATTACGTTAAAGAAAGAATAATACATGATCAAAGGTTTCGATAGAGTTACAATTAGCAAAATATACATATTTGGGAAGAGGCAGGATGTAAAAATTTAAAGAACATACTGTTTGTGAATTTAATTTGCAATTTAGAAGTCATAAAAATGTGTTCATTACATACTCCCCCCCCCCCCTCTCTCTCTCACACACACACAATAATATATATATATATATATATATATATATTTTTTTTTTTTCAGAATATGTGATAATCGACATCACAACATTGATTTCAAAGCATAAAAGACAATGAATTACAATGTAGATTCATTATCATCATACAAAACAAAATGTCAAGAATGACGGATAATTTTCTGTCTTAAATTCTTGTCGTTTCCTGATTTCTTTTGAAAAGAAAACCTGTGAATGAAAGCTGTTCAAAAGAAGTTCTACAAACAAAAAATAAAATGAAAAACGGAATGAATACGTTTGGTTTATTATCCGGATAAGATCTTGAAAACATGACCCCATTTTTTAGGTAGGTGATGGAATTTCAGTTATACGAAAGTTATGCTTATTTGTTCTCCTTTGCATTTGCTATGTATTGGATTCAAGGTCAGAAATTGAGATGACCAAAAGTGACTTTTTTTGTTCATCTATTTTTTGTTTCATAACTTTTGCTTTTTCCCTTTTCTTTCTTCAAAAATAAAGAAAAGAAAGGTTTAAAATAAAAAAAATCTAAAGAATATATTACCTATTCAAAAACCAGGGTTTAAAATTTTCAACAAATTCAATACTTTCTTATTATATATTTACTTTCTTAATATATACAGGGTCAGCTAAAAGTCCCACACCTACGTCCTATCTCGAAAATGCGTCGGAACTTCAAAAAATGGTGAAACATATGTTCAATGAATTCAAAAGGGACCTCTTTTGGTGAAAAAAATATGGGCCTGGGGGGCCGCTAGGGAGGTCAATTTTAAAATTTTAAATGAAAAGGTATGTCTTGTGATACATCCTTGGGAACGTCTCTTCAAGACAATGAACGTGATGTAAATAGTTTTGTCCTGCGATTATTATTAAAGGAAATACATGAGTATAAAATCCACATTTCAAAATTCGAAAAATTCGTGTAACTCCTTTGATAATTGTCGCAGGACAAAACTATCTATATCAAATTAATGTCTTAAAGAGACGTTTGCCATTACTTAAAACATACTTTGCCATTTGAAATTTTAAAATTGCCCTCCCTAGCAGTCCCCTCAGCCCCCTCCACCCCTCCCCCCCAGCCCAAAATTTTTTAACCAAAATAAATTTCTCTGGAATTCATTGAACACATGTTTCAACATTTTCAAAATTCTGACGCATTTTTGAGATAGGAGGGAGAGGGTGTGGGACTTTTGGCGGACCCTGTATAAAACAAATAAGAGTATAAATAAAAGTATAAATAAGATTAAATTGCTAAAAATGTAGACTAACATACAATTAACAATCATTATATTATCCTAATCCCAATAGTCTCAAATGTCTCCTGGAACATTTCTCCTCCGGTTGCGGCTTTTTTGACAGGCCACGGGCCTTTCCCCTCCTACCTGCATAAATTTCATTGTCGTCGGTCGTCCCTATGTCCTTGTGGCGAGGAGGGCGCTCCTAATCACTATTATTACTCTTGCCCCCTAACTGCTCCCTATCATCTTAGAAACCCATCTCCTAGACCCCATAATTGGCTAGAAAATATTCTCACGCGTAAACCCCTAATATTTAAACTATATAAAATTTATTTCCTATTAAATGAAATTTCAAACTTAACAGATTAATCTTTCCCACTTCCCTTGAGCTTGGTCAATTTGGAAAACAACAAAAGCTGTTTAATCACATCAAGAGTCAGTCCTGCACCTCTTGCCCTCTGTCGCGAAGGGTTTTACCCGGCAAGAGGCTGACATGACCTACACCTATTCTACAATGATCATCTCCATTCCTCTCGAACTTCAACATAACATTACAGCATGTCAGCATGCCTTCTGTCGCGAGGAGTCGGCTAGGCTCGGCATGCCGACCAACAAAAGACTATGCAAATTGAACTTGTTTCACATCGCCCATTGTCGCGAGTAGGCTCTGCCTGGCGATGATTCTTGTAATTTTTTTTTTTTTTTTTTCAATAAACATCTTGGCGCAGCCCACGTGAACTTAGTTCTGGAAGCGCTCAACACCGCTCTTCGAGCGGTGAGCGGGGGCTGCGCCCTGTTCAATCCTGTTCAATCATTATATTATGCAGAAATATCTAATTAGAGGAATCTGAAATGTTTAATCTTTCGAACTAAGTCATATGATGCCTGTGTGTACTTAATACATAATTATCACTCGCGATATCTAACGTTACACTAAAAACTTGGAATTTATTCACGTTTCTTTGTCTTAACTAAAAAAAAACAATTATGATGAATCTAATTAATTTAACATGTCTTTATTAAAACGTGTTTCGTTAGAAGTCATAACACAGTGATTTCCATCAGGGGTAACTGACATGGTGTTACGGTTTATTTATGCGTCCTTGAAGGACAGAATTGAGCCACATCACGCAATAAGAAAATGTGCCTGGAAGTGATATGACGCAGGTTATACGAAATGAAGTGGTGGAAATTTTAAATGATAAACAAAATGATCTCTATATATATCTCATATAACAGCCGTATTTATAACTGCTATTATAGGTGTTATTAAATTCAAACAGAGATGTTTTCGACACACTTTTGAATGTATTAAGGTATTTTCTTTTTGTAAATGCACCTAATGTGAATGGCAGCCTGGTCCCAAGTTATTCTACGGGAAATTTTGTGTTTTCAAAATTACTCACGGGGCCTGATTATCGCACAGGCCGACTAGGCCTCGGCCTGGGGGCAGGGCACCTCTATCTAGGGGCACCAAAATAATTTAAAAAATTTCAAATGCTGTTTTTGGCAAAGATTTCTTAAAAAAAAAAAAATAGCTGAAAGTTAGCTAATGATAGCAATCTTTTGTTGAAATCCAATCCCCTCCGTGAAGGATCAAAATTGTATGGTATGTCTACGGACCACACATTCTTCGCCAATTTCCTATTGTCTAGCTTTAATCCAACGCTGTACCCACTGAATCTAAACTTCAAGTTTGTATCCAGTTTCATTTTCTTAACTTTGTAAAAGTTTCTTAACTTTTTTTTTTTTTTTTTTTTGGGGGGGGGGGGGAGATGCTTTTTCTTTTTTTCACCAAAATCGTCCTTGGCCTTTGGCCTCAGCAGGCCTTAATCGGGCTCTGATTACTCATTATCCAATGTATTTTTTAAAATTCTGTTTTCACATTTAGAAAATTCACAATCATTAGATTGATTTCCTTTTTTCAAAAACTAATTTTTTAAATCTTTAATATTTCATTTTTAAGCTGCAAAATGCGAAAACTGATTAAGTGCATTTTTCCCACTTTATAGCCTCCAAATGAAATATTAAAAAAACAAAAAATTAATTTTTGAAAAACGGGAATCAATCTAATAGTTGTGAATTTTCTAAATGTGAAAACAGAATTTAAAAAAATACATTAGGTAATGAGTAATTTTGGAAACAAATTTCTCCATACAATAACATGGGGAAAAGGCTGCCGTCAACGTTAGGTGAAGTATCCGAGTTGAAATTTCGGACCCTGTTCTAAAGATTAAGTCTTTCACCAGAGGTCAGTGCGATTGATATTCTAGCCGAAACCCGAAACTAATCGGTTTATTGATTACTGGTTTGCTTTGATTATGCGATTGAGCAGACGAAATTGGGAATATTCAACAACTCTTATGCAATGTTTATGATTTGAGCTAGAATCTCGATCTCGACGGCAGCGCTATATGAGAGTCCTAATTTTCCGAGCAATGTTTTAAGTTTACGATTATAAGCGGTTGCCACACTGTAATTTCTACAACATACAGTAGTGGACATAATTATAAGACACCTATCTAATTTGACAAATAGTGAAAGAAAAGATTCAGAGCTTAAAAATGTTTTATCAAATACGTCAAAAACATAAATTTATTCTGTTATCATATATAATTATTTTATAATAATGATATTTTCATACAATTTAATGAAAAAATTTAAAAACATAATGGACAAAATTATAAGACACCAACCGTTTTTTCCAAATACAGTGGTCAACATAATTAGCAGACACTAATGGTCTAAAAGAAAATCCTCTAACATTGTTATTCAATATTTGATGGAGTCGCCATTGTTTTCTATAACATGAAAGATGCGATTCGGCATCGAATCTATCAATTCTAGCAAAATATCGCAAGACAGTTCTTCCCAAGCACATTTTATAGCATTCTTTAGGTCTTCGACACATATAAACTGCCTCCCATTTCGGTAAACCGCACGAGCTAAGATCCCCCACAAGATTTTGATGGGATTTAAGTCTGGGGAGCGAGAAGACCACGGGAGAACATTGATACTTTGCTCTGAAAGCCACTTTTTTGTTTCGTCTGATGCATGAATCGGCGCGTTATCGTGCTGGAAAGTGTAGTTTTCGCCACAAAGAAGTTCACCGTATATGGCTAGTTGATCTTTAAGAATGCTCTTATACTTTTCGGAATTCATTCTTGAATCACAAAAACAATATCCGTTTTCCCTTGAGCCGAAAAACCAGCCCAAACCATTACTGAGCCTCCACCCATTTGGCGGCTCATTAGTACATGAGGAGACTTCCATAAATCATGCCAATAATATTTAAACCCGTCAGGACCATCCAGGTTAAACTTTTTTTTCATCAGAAAATAACACAGAGTACCATTTGGAGGTCCAGGCCATAGTTTGTTTAGCGAAGTTTAGACGCTCCATTTTGTGCCGACTTAGAAGCGGTGGTTTTTTCTTCAATTTTTTATATTTCACATTGGAAGCATTATGCAACACCCTGCGGATGGTTCTCCTTGAACAATTCAGTTTCAAAGCAATTTTAATGCCTGTTGTGGTCATCTTATTCTGTGTAGCGAGCGAAAGCACATGGCGTCTGTCTCTCGAGGACAAGCAAGTAGTAAGTCCAGATCTTTTAATCACCGATCCATTAATTCCTCTTTTCAAAACATTTCTAATTGCACATCTAGAGCGTTTAATAATTTTTGAAATATTGTTAATTGAAGCACCAGTTCCATTTAATCTATAAATTTCGCGATTTTCACTTTCTTTTAATTCTGTACCTCGTGTCATGTTTGTAAATGCGGGAAGTCGGTTATCGTCTGCTTTAGTTAACTGCTGACGTCATAACAGTGTGCAGAAAATTTGCATATTCCACATTATTTTCGAAAAAAAGCAGGTGTTTTAATTAAAATGTTAGGGTGTCTTATAATTTTGTCCATGGTATTTTTAATTTTTTTTTATTAAACTCTATAAAAAATATCATTTCTGTAAAACAATTACGTGTGATAACAGAATAAATTTATGTTTTTGACGTATTTGATAAAACATTTTTAAGTTCTGAATATTTTCTTTCACTATTTGTCAAATTAGATAGGTGTCTTATAATTATGTTCACCACTGTACTAGTTTTATGATGACATAGTAAAACAGAAAGGGCATAATGGGTCCTGTGTGACCAATTTTAGATTGGTCGGGTTCTGACATAAACGTTTCAGTTTCAACCTTATGGTAAAAGTTAATAAGGCCTAATATTCGATCTTGGTGCATTACTCTGTTAATGTCAACAAACTTCCTGTACATACAGATAAAAGTGACATAATGAGATGTGTTAAATTTTTCGTATTATTTAGCAGGGCAAGAAGGAAGAAATTTTACGTTTGATAGAGTCTTTAATATAATCAGTGAATAAATGCCAGAATGTCGTAATTCCTCTTTTCCTTTCACCATTTAATAGCCGTTTTAAATATATAATAGAAAATAAATAACTTTCGTATAAATATCCTCTTTACTGACAGTATACAGGAAAAGTTTTTATATGAAAAGGTAAGGGATTGTTATGTGATGTTCATTCATACTCTGGTGATGACAGCAGAAATGAGTCATGCAGAAAAATTACAATAGGACATGTGATATGCAAGAGATTGAATGGATTTTGGAAAGTAGATTTTTCAATGTACGTATACTAAGTTAGGATATCCGCCATTCTACTGTAACTTTCCAATGACGTTTTTAGAAGCATCCATTTCTGTCTCAATAACTTATTAAATGGGATATTTACAATGTGGTAAACTTCTTTTTTAATACATTCCAATAAAATAAAAGTCGTTTTGTCAGTCAGTCTGCGTTTTCATTTCAGTAAATATTTTTAGAATGCCTTGAACTTAATGTATTATTGAGGCTATTTATGAATTTTCAATGAGAAAATGTACAAATGGCATCTCTTGTATGAAGATTGTGTTTTATTTCGAGTTAATTGAGCCCTTGAGCGTAAAAATTTGCTCGACTGTTTGAAAAGTTATGCACCTCCGTACCGTAATGTACGAAGAATGTGTCACTGTTTTAAAAGAGCGATTTTCATTACGTTGGTCATATTTTCGTTGTCAGATCTGCTTGTTTTCTTTAGCTCGAAATAAGTTAAACTTGACTCATCAAAGAGAACCAGTTCAGCCCAATAATTAACTAATCATTTTTTTTATTTTTTGAGCCATCTGAGGTCTTGCTTTCCTAATTCTCTTCACTAAGAATGGAATTTTTTCAAATTTTCTCTCATTTAAACCTGCTTTATTTAATAGTTGTTGTACTGTAGTTAAAGAAATTATGCTGCTAAACACTTTTTCTGAATCTCTTTTATGTTCTAAATGAAATACAAACCGATTTTATAAGTAATGGCTTTTTAACTTGCAGTCATCTCGCTTGGATGAGCAACATGGCCGCCTAAAACCAAATTTCCAGTTTAAACGGCCAAAAAATTTTATATCTTGCTAAAAATCCTTTTACCAATATTTCATTAACATTTAATTATTTTGCCATCTCACGTATTAAAATGTTTTTTGATTTTCATTCAAAAATTAGTACTTTTTGTGTCATCGTTAACTGCCTTATTCTTACCATTTTTAAAATAATTTCTAAAATTACAATTTTCCTGACAATTGCAATTTGTTTTTAACGCTTGACTCAAAGCTAAAGTGTATGTGGAGGACAACATAATAAAATCTATTCGAAAATTTGCTTTTTAAACGATAAAATTGGCGGTTGTAGATGGCGAAAAGGAAAATATCCAAGTGCGGCTTTTTTTTTTTTTTTTTTTTGCGCTTAGTGTATTCTTTTTTTTTTTTCCCATCATTTTTTCAAGTGGTATAAGAAGGAAAAAAGCCTCAAATTTGTGCACCATTTTAGTTTTGTTGGTGTACAATATATATAATCGAATAAGAAATGAATTATTAATATTTAGCTAATCTCGACGTATATTCTTAAAAGGAGAGAATTAAACACTTCTAGAAAAGTAACACAATTTGTCTTAAATAATAGCATAGATGCCAATATTTTAATTTATTCCGGAATATTTTTAGCCCCGCCTTTATTTCACACCACTTTATAGAAAAATTTTCTCCAATACATAACTTCGATAAAATAAGAATAAATTACTTTTAAAAAATAAGTGGTATGAAATAAAGGCGGGGCTCAAAATACTCCGGAATAAATTAAAATGTTGGCATCTATGATAATAGGGATAGTTATATGTACAACTTCAGGTTGATAATTTCGCAAACGTAACAAAAATAGCATTGAGAAGAGTAAAAAAGAATTACATCTGTATTCAAAAAATCATGACCGAGGGCAAAATTCGCAAATGAATATTCAAGTAAATTTTTTTTAAGCAGGTCAAATTATAATCATCCGATTTGAGGTAGCATCTAGACAATGACATCACATTTCACCATCGCTAATCACAGAGAGAAAGAGAAACAAAGCAAGAAAAATAAAGCTGCTAAATATTGTATTTCAAGTAAGTGTAAAAACACTTTTTCTTTCTCACAAAACCTTATTACTTTTCTAAATGCGTAACTGAACACTCCTGACCGTAATGTTTCAAAAACCGTCGCATCATTATTTAAATGTATTTCATGTTAAAACATCTAATATAATTTACGACATTTCACTTAAAAAAAGAAAGTCGGAAAAATGCTTATAAATCAAAATACTATGTATGACATCACTTTCTACAAAGTACTCTCAATGTGACGTCAAACTGACTTCAAATAAACAGATGCTATCTTTTATTTTCTATTTCGTTTAATACTAAGACTATAATATGTTAGCTGACCCGTCCGGCGTTGCCCGGGCCCATGATACCTTAAATGAACCTTAAATTTGTATTATTTTATACCTTTAACTCGATTTTGTTTGAATTTCTGTTTTTAAATGAAAGCATCACGAAAAAAATAATCATCTGTAACAAAACAATTACCTCGATCCGAACGAAACTCTGCTTTGTGACCTCGGTGCTTGCAGCAGCGCATACACGGCGCTAACAACATAAAAAAATTCCCAAAAATTAACCTGGAACCGAACGAACCAGCCCGGCAATGCCTGGGCCCGTGATAATAACCTTAAATGAACCTTAAATTTGTTAGATTTTATATCTTTAACTCGAATTTGTTTGAAATTCTATTTTTAAATAAAAGCATTGCGAAAAAAAAAAAATAATCAGCTGTAACAAAAAATAATTACCTCGAACCGAACGAAACTCTGCCTTCTGACCCCGGTGCCTGCGGCAGTGCATACGCAGGCAGCTAACAAAAAAAAAAAAAAAAAAAAAAAAAAAAATCCCAAAACTTAACCTGGAACCGAACGAACACGCCCGGCAATGCCCGGGCCCTTGATAATAACCTTAAATGAACCTTAAATTTGTATGGTTTTATATCTTTAACTCGATTTTCTTTGAATTTCTATTTTTAAATGAAAACATCACAAAATAAATAATCAACTGTAAAAAAAAAAAAAAAGAAAAAAAAAAAAAATTACCTCAAACAGAATGGAACTCGGGTTCGTGACCCAGTGCCTGCGGCACGTATATGCAGGCTGCTAATAACATGGAAAAATTCTCAAAAATCAACCTTGAACCGAACAAACCTCTGACTCGTGTTACCGCTGCCTGTGGCAGCAGCACCGTATAGCAGGCATGCTACGCACGCGCTGCAAAATCCACTTTCCTCCACCAGGGAGCGCAGTATGTTGTACACGAACATCACCAATCGCCTTGAATTTCCAAGACCTTTCAAATAAGGTGTCACATGGTGGTGTCAACTGCAAAATCCTTTAGTTACACTTTCCACCGACAGGGGGCGCAGCGTATTCTATACATAAACACCAACGGTCAGGAAATATCAAGACCTTTAAAATAAGTTGTAACATGATAGTGTCTACTGCAAAATCAGCTAGTTCCATTTTTAACCACCAGGGGGCGCACTATATTGTACACAAACATCCCCAATCAACATGAAATTTCAAGACCTCTATCAACAATCGCCTTGAATTTCCAAGACCTTTCAAATAAAGTGTCACATGGTGGTGTCAACTGTAAAATCCTTTAGTTGCACTTTCCACCACCAGGGGGCACAGTGTGTTCTGTACGAAGATCACCGACCATCAGGAAATACCAAGACCTTTAAAATAAGGTGCAACATGATATGGTCTACAGCAAAATCTCTTAGTTCCATTTTTCACCACCAGGAGTCGCACTATGCTGTATACAAACATCTCCAATCGACATGAAATTTCAAGACCTTTAAAATGAGGTACTACATGTGTGGGTCTAGAACGGATTTCCCTCTCAAACTAATTTCCCCCCTTTACCCTCCCCTCCAAATCTACTTTCCCCCTCTTCCCCCCCCTTTAAAATCGAAAATTCCAAATTCGCAGATATTGATTTTTTAGTATTCGACTCTAGTCCCCATATGTACAATTTCTTCACCGTGAAGTAATTTGAAGCTTAGTTAAGCTCGTAAACGTGTTTTTAACCCAAACGGGTGGGAAACGGTTTCCCACCCGTTTCCCCCCCGAAACCGTTGGGTTTTTTTTATTTTTCTCTTCTCATAGCACATCTACAGACCAAGACCTTTTTTTAGACACCTCAACCAAATTTTTACACCAAGTAGTTCTCTCAATATAGTGGAGACAGGCAAAAACATGTTTCAAATTAATATATAGATTGACTGAGAATCGAGAAATTAAATTTAGCGGTTGTCCTGTACATGTGTGTGCCTATTATCAGAATATAATGCAAAAATAAATATTACACTGTTAAAAATGGTTTCTCAAAAATGAGCTAAATTGTCTCAAAATAGCTCCGAAACAATATATACTTAAATTTGAAAGCCCATGTACTCATTTTTGAGTATATTGACATGCTCAAAAGTGAGGCTATTGGGATTCTTAGTGGTCAACCCCATTTTTGAGCATGTCAATATACTCAAAAATGAGTTAGATGGGATTTTTAAATTTAAATATATATTGTTTCGGAGTTATTTTGAGACAATTTTGCTCATTTTTAAGAAACCATTTTTAACAGTGTAGCAGGGAATAATAATTCGCTCTTCTAAATTTTCATCATATGGGATATTACTTGAAACTTTTTATTGAGATCGAACAAATGGTTTGTGTACAGAAACTTACAAAGGTCTAATATATTACGTCTGTGGGCAAAATTTCTTATTGGTACATTTTAATATCTTTAAACTACACTAAACAAAATTGAAATTAATATATTTTTATTGTATTATTATTATTTTTAATTATTATTTTTTTTAAGCGCAAAAGTATGCTTTATTATAAAATATAAAATGAAAAACACCAATCATTCGATTACGGGGTTGGTCAAACAAATACGTACATATTAGGACTGTAATTAGAAATTACTTGACATTTCACATTGAGCTAAAATTAAGTACACCATGCAATTTGTATACAATTAAGTAATCAATATTAAAGTTTACCCGAAATTAGTCAAATAAATGTCAAAGAGTTCACGCACGAAAATTTTCTGAATAATTTTAAATGAATTTTTAACTTTAATAACAATTATACATGATTTATGAATGATGCTACAATATTCAAGCCTGTGTGTGTGAGGGGGGGGGAGTGTGGCAGACAGTAGTCCCTTCACACAGTAATGCACTTTGATAGTACAATTTGATATTACGTAAAAGACGAGTAATGATGCGTAATATTACTTAAATAAAACTGTTTCTAAAACAACTTTCGACTGTTTTCAACGTCTAGTCTAAACGTTCTAATAGCGTAATCTCTTATTGCACACCTTAAACTATAATTATCTATCTTTATTTTATAATAATGACAGGTAAGATTAGAGTATTGATCGTACACTGTTAATAATGATTTCTTAAAAATAAGTATATATTGTCTCAAAATAGCTCCGAAACAATATATATACTTAAATTTGAAAACCCATGTACTCATTTTTGAATATATTGACATGTGAAACATGGGGATATTTGGATTCTTATTGGTCAACCCCATTTTTGAGTATGTCAATATACTCAAAAATGAGTACATGGTTTCTTATATTTAAGTATATATTGTTTCGGAGCTATTTTGAGACAATTTAGCTCATTTTTAAGAAACCATTTTTAACAGTGTATCACTTCCAAAACTATTCTTTCTTCCAGGCCAGATTACTCTTCCATGTGAAAATTCTATGTATCTTTTTTTGGTATTTCACAGATTATATTTTTTCATTCAACTTCATTTTGCTTTTATATACATTACAAATTATGATTTTTTTTTTTTTTTTTTTTTTTGGGGCACCTTCCAGCAACGTTGAAAAGTGTTTATGACTTCGGTTTGTCTCTCTATCCGAGCTCTAACTCCCGTAATTATTCATGCTGCAATTCCTCGATACTGATAAATGTTATTCAAGTTCACAATTGGATGTTCTCTAATGAAAATGGATTAATTAATACATTACCTTTCCGTAAATGACCGGACATTTTCGATTTCACACATTTTTTTTCAAATATCCCAAAAAATACTAGACGAACGAATCATCTTGAAATTTCAGAAGTATAAAGAAATTATTATACTGCATACATTCCAGTGAAAATTTTGCCTTGAAAGCAAAACAGGCACAAGTAAAAAATAATGCTTTAACCCAAACGCAACACCAGAAATAAAGGAGAGGAGGTTATTATGGAATAGTCAGGAAACATAGAATACCGAGGTTTCGGCTCTGATTTGTGCTGCTATCTCTTCAAAATACTATGAATTACTCAAGAAGGATTCCCATAAAGCAATACAATAAGAAGCAACCGCTTGTTGCTGTCGTACCATTCTCTATAGAACAAAGTATGTTTTGTGATTTTCAAGAGTTTTTGCCGGTACGTTTTCAAACATTTAAACTTACTAGTAAACATGAGGTTTAAACATTGATGTTAAGCATAATGTATGCTCAAAGAATTGTATTTTGTTATACGTTGGTCATTTTTTAGCTGCAAATATTTTGTCCATCACTTTAAAAGTTTATTTTCAAAGATGGCGTATCGGGTATTATGGAATACAAGGTATTTCATGGTATCATCTGAACCTGACTTCATGTATTCAACTAAAGAATCAGAAAATAAAGACTCTGAATGTATCTTCTGTTACAGAAAATTCTCCAAAGATGATTTTATGAAGTCTAATTAGTTTTTCTATAGTTTAAACCACCTATTCCATATTACCCGACTATTTCATATTAACCTCCATTTGTAACTTTTTTTTAAAGTAAACTTTTTATAACAACAAAAGAAATTTTTTGGATTTTTTTTCATTGACAATTCATTACAAATAATTACACTATGTACTCATCATGATTTTGGGGATTTTATTAAAAACAAGTAAAGTTATTTTAAGAAAAGTAATTGCTATTCCATAATACCCTCCTCTCATCTAATTGCGTTTAACAGTTAACTATAAAAGATATTTTATATTAAGTATTTGTTTTTAAGTAAGAAAATAGCAGATGTTTATTTTATTACAAAAAAAAAAAAAAAAACTTGATCTGAAAAATAATTTTACATTTAAAAATGAATTTCAAACTTGAAGCACTTTTCAAACCAAAACTTTTGAAAATTTTCATATTTCAATGAGTTTAAATAGCTTGTAAAAAAATTTTTTCAAGATAAAATAATTACTTTTGAAACCATCTGTAGTTTTTGCTGTTTCATGCTCCCTCAAGGAAATTTCCATGAACATTTATTTGTATTCATTTTATGCCCTTATTCCTCTGAAGTTGTACAAATACAACACTCTGTTTTTAGTAAGATAAGACCAATTTTCATAATTTTATTTGAAATTAATGTTATATACAACCCGCGACAAAAAGATAGGTACAAAGAGTTTTTTCTTTGATTTTTCATAAAATAACATTATCTAAAATGTGCTCATCATTTATTATTATCATAAAATAACACTATTCCCGGACTAATTTTTGTTTAAGACTAATTTAGAAAAATTTTAAGACTAAAATTTTTCTAATTTAAGACTGCACACCGCGACAAAAAGATAGGAACAAAGGTTTTTTTTTTTTTTTTTTTTAATTTTTGAATATGATTCAAATATTCAATATGTTTTTGATATGATAATATTTTGTTATGATAATAAATGATCAGCACAATTTAGATAGCTATTTTATGAAAAATTAAAAAAAAAAAAAAAAAAAAAAAAAAAAAACTTTGTTCCTATCTTTTTGTCGCGGAGCGTAGTTTTAAATTAGAAAAATTTTAGTCTTAAAATTTTTCTAAATTACTCCTAAAACAAAAATTAGTTCGGGAATAGTGTTATTTTATGATAAGCACAATTTAGATAATGTTATTTTATGAAAAATCAAAGAAAAAACCCTTTGTACCTATCTTTTTGTCGCGGAGTGTATGATCAAAATAATAATGAGTGTTACTGTTTGTATTTAGAAAAAAATCTTTATTTCTAGTTTTGGCGGTTAATGGGTTAAATGCGTTCTAGCTATAATATGTGATTATGAGGTGACTTCTTATCTGTATAAAGTTTCATGAGGCTACCACATACATTCATGGATTTATAACGATTTCTTTAAAAAGCTGCAGCTTTTTTAACTATAACACGCAAGGTACGA
This sequence comes from Salticus scenicus, assembly GCA_963930645.1. NCBI lineage: Eukaryota > Metazoa > Arthropoda > Arachnida > Araneae > Salticidae > Salticus > Salticus scenicus. The sequence goes on along the minus strand of OZ005659.1, from coordinate 24,026,333 downwards.
AACCCAGTGCAATGTCATTTTTAGCAACCTTGACGTATTACATTAGGCACAGCATACTGCAATCGGAATGCAAAAATATTAAATATCTAATAAAATATGAGCATTTTTACTAAATAATGTTTTACTGCCTATACGCAAGCTTTGGCTAAATTGTATTTGTATAATTTAATAGCCAAAGGTAATGAGCTACTTATATAAAAATCTTAAACAAATATCGTGTAAATTCGAGAAGCTGTATCACATAGAATGAACTGCTATTCAATTCCTCTTTTAAAAAAATCTGGAGTGATTCAACTCGACTTTCCGAACGTTATGTAATGATTGTTTAAATAATGTAAGAGAAATAGGCAAAAGAGAAAGTTATTATAAGGTGTTTAAGTATCCCCTCCCCCCTCCCCAAATAATATGTTGCTTGATTTAGCGCTATCGCACTTCAAATATTTTGAGCCCACACGTCATCATGATAATGAAGTTTCAGTTGTGTCCCTGTAAAAATCTATAAAAGCTAGATTTACCAAAATCTATACAGTTCGGGATGAAAACCTTTACAATTATAAAGTAAAAACTTCAGAAAATTTTTTTGTATCTCTTAATAAAATATTTATGTCTCTTTAAATATTCGAGCTACCCTTGCAAAACTCTACACACGTATAAAATGTAACATTTATAATAAACATATCTAAAATTTGCAGATGAATCAACGCACTGTCAGATACAGCATAATTACAAATATTTCTCCTATTATTGAATTTGTTGCCTTCATGACAAAATCTTTGCTGAAAAATATTGGGAAATATCAATGATGAAAGTACATCTAATGGAGAACCTCAGGATGTACTACTGATAAGTGTGTTTTTAGGGACTAACAGCACACCTTCTCCATAGGATACTAATAGGATATCCTGAGGATTAAAGTACATTTAATGGAGAACCTCAGGATGTATTACTGATAAGTGTGTTGTTAGGGACTAACAGCACACCTTCTCCATAGGATACTAATAGGATATCCTGAGGATGAAGTACTTCTAATGGATAACCTCAGGATGTACTATTGATAAGTGTGTTGCTAGGGATATGTTTTCCTCATTTCCAAAATTAAAGAACAACCCCATTTTTCAAGATATTCGACAAAACGTTAGAATGATAATATATCAATTATTTTGTCTAACATCTGTACTGTATGTATGTTCGGAAAGTAACCATAAGGTATTTTATTAAAATTTTTATTTTGATTTAATCAATGGTAATACAGCGTTCGTTGATTGTAAATAAATACTGGTAAAACCCCCTAATCATTTTCCTTATTTTTGAGAACTGAAATCCAGTCACCTATCGTGTACTACTTTTTGAATTTACACGATATTTGTTTGGGGTTTTGATATAATTAGTTCAATACTATTGGCTATTATATTATGCAAAAAGAATTGTTACATTGCAGGAGTCGATCCAGGCAAAAATTGGGACCCTTTTGCTGCCCCTTCACAAAATGCTAATCTCTAAAATGGGCCCCTTCACAAAATTCAAATCCTTAAAATGGGTCCCTTAACAAAATTCAGATTTATAAAAACAGTTCTTTCACAAAATTTTGTTTTATAAAAATAATACTTTTGTAAAATTTTTCCACGTTTACAGTATTATTTTTAATGAGAGTCTATACTTGTTTAATAAAATGCTATTAACTTGATATTAAACATTAGATAGAGTAATTGCTAAAATGAAAGGTTTCAAGCGACAATTCTTTTTTTCACAAAAATAAATAAAAATTTCTCAAAAATGGGCCACAAAAATTAACCCGATCAGGTTATCGCTTTTTTCGGCACCTTGTCAGTTTATCATGGGTCTTCTATTCATAACTTTTGAACAAATTGAGATATTTGAAAAATTCAGATTGCATAATAAAATTTAAAAGTCGTATTTTTACGGAAAAAATCATAGACACGATGGATATGTATTTCTTCTATATATGGATTCTTAGGTTTGAGACAAAAGAAAAATGGCTCGGGTCTCCAATGACCCACGATAACGTGATCGGGTTAAAACCTAGATCAACCCCTGCATTGAATAATCCTGGTCAGGAAGCAATGTTGCCAGATTTGGGGACATTTTTTATACAATATCCACCACTAAATTTTAAATGTAACAGATAGCTAATTATTTCGAAAACAAATCGTTTATTATGTATATCAAATATAACTTGCCAAAATTATTGGTGACGATTGAATAAAAAATTACCCAAAAAGTCTGGCAACACTATCTAGAAGTGACTGATAGTCAAATGACAATAAAAAAGGAAAATAACAGCCAAGGCCTTAGCGGTGAGGGGGGGGGGATTCAACCCCTTCCGCAAAATGTTTCAATTTTGTGGAAAATTTTTCGAGTTACACATCATTTTTAATATTCAGTTTTATGTACTGAAGGCGTCCCAACTGATTTTTTTTCTTTCTGTCTACGGCCTTTATCACAGCCTATTCAGAAATATATAAAAAAAAAAAGTTACTTTCAATGCCATGATTGTGTGAATTAGAATTTTCTATCCTCAGTAGATATAAATAAGTGTAAAAATAAAAACAGAGGGACGCATTGAAGGGGAAAGAGTTTAAAAATAGAAAAGACATTTTAAATTTGTATTTAGCTTGTATACATTTACTTCAAAAAGTTTCAGAAACACTGGTTTAGGATATAACGATATAAAAGGAATATTCATACTTAGTATTTTGGCAGCATTCTCAAATGATTTTATCTATATAAATCTGGTATTGAAAACAATAACCCCTTATACTACAAACTTAAAAAGGAAAAAAAAAAATCCTTATTTATCAACAGGAAATATGAAAATCTTTCACGGGAAATGCCGTGGTAACCAATACTTATCCCTAATAATTTTGTCTATTATATAAAAAGAAAAAAAAAAAATATCTTACCGCAGAAGTGCAGTAAATGTCGGAAGGATGACGTGACAGAATTTTCAATAGTACTGAAAAATCTATTTTGTCGTTCAGATTCAGCTAGGCAGAAAGATTACAGAAAAATAATAGACATATAACGTAATTTACGAGTTTTTGTACACCGTTCCGTTGAACCCGCAAACAAAAAGCAGGTGTTTTAGGAGTTACAAGAAATTTTGTTCTTTGCTCTATTGTTTTATACATATTTTAAGCGGATTTTATTTAGCTTTCTCTCTCTAATTTAAAGAGATATTTGAAAGAACAATTTCCCTTCTTTAAATCCGCTTGCAGAGAAAGAAGATTTGAGTTTTAAAAAAATAAAATAAAAATGTTCAATATGATAAATTTCTTTTTTAGCTTCACCCCCCCCCCCCCCCAAAAAAAAAAAAAAATAATAATAATAATAATAATAAATAACCAATTATTTGTTGCTCGTAAAATTTACAAAACATAAAATCGAATGGTCAAGACTGCTTAATACGATAGGGACCCATAACCTTTTTTTCCCCCCTGAAAATGTGAAAATATACTATTATATCTGTACTGAGAAGTATAAAGGATTTAAGTCCATATTCTTGATTTTTCAGGAGACGAAAAGTAAAGTCAAACAAACTGAAAACTAATCAGAAGAATCGATTAGGAAAAAGGGATAAGGTTGATTTATACCCTTTATACTATTGAGTGATTGTCAATCTTCATTTAATAAAGGGAAAAAATTCCATTAAATATTTTATACTATAGATTAATGCTAAATTTCTAATTTGAATCTTTTTTTACCAATGGATTTTCTCAAAGACTAAATGACATGGATTTAAATCCTTTATACCAATCGATAGAGAATTTTTTTCTGAATCTGACTATGTACTTAACTCAAAACAGACATTTTTGGACTTAAATTCTTTATACTTATCAGTACAGATATAAGCATTTTAAGTTACGCATATTGTGAATATGTTTTATATATTGTATGTAGTATGGATATGATAAATTGCAGTTTCCCCCAATTTTAAGACTTTAACGGGCAAGGTAATTTTGCTCATTTAAAAGTGATAACTCGAAACTAAATTTATTGACCATATTTATTCTAGAAACAAAATTCAAAGAGAAAATTAAAGCTAAAGGTTTGAAGATTATTCCTAGATGAAAATTGAAATATGTGTTTTGCCGAAAATCGCGTATAAAAAGGTGTGGGTATACCTTAACCCTTTGAAGGGCAAAAATTAAGTTAGGTTAATTAATTAAAATTAGTTGGGATATATTATATCTCACATAGTTTTAATTCCTAACTGCAGAAACTCGGACCTGAAATTTTTAATGAAATTTTACTTTTGTAACTTGGAGGGAAACCTTCATTTAGTTCTTCTCTTCTAACATTGTTGGTAAATTCTAGTGGCTTTTCATTTTAATGTATACTTGTAGAGGCCATTGTTTTTTAAATACTTACGTTTTATAAAGTTCTATTCTTTTGAATTTCTTCATTTGTATTAAAAAGTATTATAACATAAAAAAGCTCGAAAAAGTTTTTTTTTTTTTTTTTTTTTTTTTTTTTTTTTTTTCCCCCATTTTATGGTATACGTACATCTTTAGAGGTCACTTTATTAATCACTTACATTTTATATACATTACATTTTATCATAGGTGTTTTTACTTTTTTTTTTAATTTAAAAAAAATTAGTAAACAGCTATGATTTGTCTAAAAAATGACAATTACGGAGAACGTAAAATAAAAAAAATTAAAAGCATTTTACTCAGAAAATTGTTTTTAAGATTCTAACTACTGACTTTGCATATGATAGTTTAGGTGTTATGTGGTATCAAAAATCAAACTAATTGTATTGAAAAGTTTCGATATTTTTATAAAAAGTAGTTCGAAACCTGGATAATAACACTGTAAACATGTACATTTTATAACTTTTAAAGTAAAAGTGTAGGAGATGTCATGTTTTGGGGGTAAATTTTGCTTTAAAATAATTTCCATTTCGTGCTGTCGTGTATTTTTCAAAATAGGACAGGGTGCTGCTAAATAAAACATGGAACTTTTTATATTCTTGATTACACATTTAAAACCAGTTACTAATTTTAAGGTTCAGTTTTATACGTATACATTAAAGAAAATTTTTTAATTTTAACTGTCACTGGTGTATATAAATGAATGTTGGAGGTTATATCAGTGGCGGATTTAAGGGGGGGGGGGGGCTAGGGGGCTGAAGCCCCCCCCCCCCCCAAAAAAAAACACTGACATTCACAATTGAATATTGCAATTGTAAATTTTTTATTGGTCTAGAATAACACTTTGAAAAATCTTAGCCCTGCCCCCCCCAAAAGTCAAGTTCTGGATCCGCCACTGGGTTATATACAATAATTTTATTTATATAGGGCCCGCCAAAAGTCTCATCCTACTCTATCTTGGGAACGCTTCGGAATTTCTGAACACTATAAAACACGTGTTTGATCAGTTTGAAGGGTAGTTCGCTTAATTAAAAATATGGGCGTGAGGGTACAAAATGAACTTTGGAATTTCCAATGATGGGGAGCGAGATCTTTTGTTAGCTCGATGGAAAGGGTCTTTTCAAGACAAACATTTTATGTATAAGGAAAAAAAAATGTTTTTCTACTACATATACTTACATACTTGGTTATTTCAGACAAGCAGGTATGAATAAGGAAGTGGGAGGGCGTTGACTCCTGCAGTCTATAATCCGCAATATATTTTGTAAGTCACAGATTCATGATATGAGAAAACCGATTCGTTCGATTTTAAAACTTTGATCACACTTTATACTGCATTCTTTCCCTACTTACATACTTACAATTATTATACATGCATCGTTTCAAAAAAAGATATTGGGGGTAGTGAATAGAGATTCTATATTTCCAGCAGTTTATAGTTCCATTCTTCTGTAATTTTACATATCTTTTATCCACAAGGAAGAAAAAAACTGTCCTCAGTCAAAAATACAAACACACAAAATTTTAAAGATAAAAAAATTCAATAACACATAATTCAAAAACACAAAATCTTTATTTTAAAAATAATAATACAAAAAAATGGCAATATTCAGTACATTTATAATCATTCGAAATACACTTCTCTCACAATTCCATAACGATCAATATGATCCCTGAATCAGATAATAAATGAGTATAAACATACGTATGAAAAAACATCGTATACAAAAAGCATGGCAGATGATGACAAAAATATATAGACTCTCTCAAGTGAATTATATCACAGGAACATTGAGCTTTGGTTTATGAAACTGACCTTCAGATGATTAGGGAATATTTTTAAACAGAAAAATATTAAGTTACATTTTCAACAATTGAGAATATAAAACACACTATAATGATAATCGCGCGAATTTGATAGGAAAGTTTGTTTGACAACACTTTTTAAACATATAAAAGAAACTTATGAAAATTCATTACGTTTGTATAGAAATCTTGTTTTCTGATTTTTTCTTAAATATAATAAAGAAAAAAAAAATAATATTGAAATAAGATATATCTTCATTTATAATACTCGTTATAAATATTCATTTATGATAGTATACAAATAAATTTATAAAAAGCATAATTTTAATTTTCTCATGCCAGACATTTTCTAAGTAATAATACAAATTCACCATTTACTTTATTTTAATAAAATACTTTGTTAAAATTCTTTTTAGATGATACTTTGTTAAATTCTTTTTAGATGAAGAGTTAATTGCTGGCGTTTTCGTTTTCTTTCAGACTTGCAAAAAAAAATTTATTCTTTTAATCCTTAGAAAGATAAAGCTTAGACGAAAAGATAAGCACAGATATAAGAATAGATGAATGGCACAGTATTATCCTGTATAAACGTCTGAATCATAAGATCGTTGAAGTTTATTACAGTTAAAATCTTTTTTATTCTTTCTTTTTTAATTATACTGTGTACATATTTACATTTTGCTATTTTACAGAAATGCAATTATTGCTAAACTTTCTCTAATACAATAATTCTTAAATTTAAAACTTTTTTTTTTTTTTGTTGTTGTTGTTCTTTTAATTGGAAGTATACAGTCCTGTGACTGTATTGTATAAACGTATTGGTGAGCACCGCCTACCTTATATATGAGAAAAAAATATATACTCTTTTATAACAAAATATATTTTACAATACTTAATCTGTGTGTTCTTTAACCCTTTGCGGCTTCGGATCATTTAAATTACACTCCCACCGGAATTCACGAACAAAATTAAATTAAAAGAAATTTCAAATTTTAATGTTAAAAAAAAAAAAAAAAAAAAAAAAAAAAAAACGGCGTTTTCTGCTACGTTATAAACGTAAATTTTTGCTAAAAAATTTCCGGGATGAGTTTTTTCAGCTCCAGCTTAATAATTGCGTCCTTGCACCACAAAGGATTAAAATGTTTATTTTTACAGTAAAGTATTTCAACGCTGAATGAAATTATCATAAACATTTGACAGTACTTTAAAAAAATACAATTTCTTCTATAGAAAATGGCATATCATATGCTTGCAAAGAGAACATAATACCTATCGTCTCCTCGCCGACAGACAAAACTTCGTGTTATTTTATGGGTAAATTTATTTATTCATTACCTAATGTATATTTTTAAATTTCGATTTCACACTCATAAAAAATTCACAACCGTTAAATGAGTATTTTTTAATTTTTAATACTCTATTTTGAAACTAAAAATTGTGAAAAGTGAACTAAGTACATCTTCCGTTTTTTAGCTGTTAAAATAATTAATTATAATTTAACTGTTGTGAATTTCTGAATGTGAACAAGGAATTAAAATAAACATTTCAGGTAATGAGTGGTTTTATAAACAAATTTTCCCATACAACAACAGGGGATTTGATTCGGCGAAGATAGATATTATCTATTAATGACTTAATTTAACGGTTTTGAATTTCTTAAATGTGAAAACGAAATCCAAAAAATAAAAAGTGTATTAAGTGATGATTCATTCTCTAAACAAATTTCTCCATAGAATAACACGGGGTTTTGCTATAGACGAGGGTAGGTATTGTGTCCCCCTTAAGGGCCCTCTTCACTCACCGCCGCCGGAAGCCAAAGCTAATGTTATTCAATGGGAAATTTTTCTTTACAAATAACTTATTAACTAATACATATTTTTAAATTCTGTTTTCACATTCTGAAAATTCCCAGCTGTTAAATTGACGAACCTTTTTTAAAAAATTATTTTTTAAATTTTTTTTATATTTTATTTTGAAGCTGCAAAATACGAATTTTCAATGTGTGAAATTTTTTTATTTTACAATTTCAAAATAAAATATTAAAAATTAAAAAAATACATTTTAAAAAAAGGTCCGTCAATTTAACCGTTGGGAATTTTCTGAATGGGAAAACAGAATTTAAAAATATGTATTAGTTAATAAGTTATTTGTAAAGAAAATTTCCCCATAGAATAACATTGGTTCGGGCGTCCGGCGACGGTAAGTGAAGAGGGCCGTTAAAATGCGATTCTATTTTGGGTGTTTTTAGAGCGTAAGTTTGTTCAACGTTTTATTAACTGTACTTTGTATTAACGTTACTGATGCATTGATTTTGCTACGAAGAATAATATTCCATTTTAAAGTCTCATTATTCAGGTTCCTCTAGCCGAGCTAAATTCAGACAAACTTCTTCTTGTTAAAAATTAACATTACCCTAATAAAAATATTAACGCTAAAAACGTAGCATTGTCTATGAATAAACAACGACATAGAACACTTGCTGTAAATCGTTAAGAATGAATACAGTAGTATAAACACATTTAAGAACGTAACACAGATAACCTAAGGGTAATATTACAAAGTAAAAAGAAGTCCATTTATAGGAGCTAAAAAAAAGAAAAGAAAAAGCATCTGTTATTTAATACGTCAGTATATTTGCAGAGCAGTTCATAGAAGACCAAGGACATGTTTTTTTCTCCGATAATTCTCGACGTCGAACAGGAAACAAAACTTCCTATGACGTGTTTATTGAAAAACATTCTCCCGCAGTCTATGCGGGTGGAGTGTGGAGTAATAAAAAAACAAGTCAAATAGAGAAAAGAAAAATAATTAAAATAAACTGTCAACTATGTTGGGTAATAATTTTCAATTGCAAGTTTCAACTGTAATTTGTTTGAATTATTCTCGAATTCAGACTCTGAACTTTCTGCCACATTTTCACTCGTGAATATGTCGGAAGCCAAAGCTCGTGTTATTCTAATGAGGAAATTCACTAGAACTAGTTATTACTGAATATATTTTTTTTAATTCCGTTTCCACATTCAGAAAACTCAAGACCACTAAATTTATTTCTGTTTTTCAAAAATTATTATTATTAGTATTTTCATAATATTTCATTTTGAAGCTAGAACATAAAAATAGACAAAACTCAAAACAAAAATAGATATATCTGCAATAATACTATTTTAATATTACTATGCAACTCAAATTAAACAAATAACACAATATTTATAATCTAGATGGCGCTTCTTGGGAGACGGATATTATTTGAGTATTAGTAATGCATTTATGAACGAAAATGTGTATATCGTAACAATCTAATGTATTTCTCTTAATTCATTACAGAGATTAACATGAAAAAATACCTTAAGTTTCTTACAATAAATTTCTGAAGGTCTTTAAGTTTTACAAAAACAGACTATAAATAATTTGAAATTATAATGAAATAAATAAGAAACACATAATAGGAACGCACTCTATTTGATTCAACATACATAAGAAAATATTTTGATCACGAGTTAAAAACATAAAATGACTCATATAAAAATAAAGCACGAACTATCAATGGGAAGTTAATCTCAACAAAGATCACCTTACTTTATAAGACTAATATAACGAACAGAGACCAGACAAATATATACGTATACATACAATTTTTTTAAAATTTGAAATCCATTTACTCCAAATTGAGACAAATAAAAAGTAATATTTTTCAATAAAATTCATAATCTTTCCTTAAAAAAAAAAAAAAAAAAAAAAAAAAAAAAGATGAGAAAAGAAAAGAAAGCACATCGGTAAATTGCATAATACATTGCACTAAATTCCAGACACTGCACTAAAAAAGTAGAAAGCCAAAACTTCTAAAACGACGATGCAACTATAATATAAGCTCCAAAATTTTTATAAACAGCGCGAAAATGCTAATGTAAATTTTTCCAATTATATCGGCAGCGTATTTAATTAATACCGCTATTCAATTAAAAAAAAAAAAAAAAAAAAAAAAAACAGAAAAATTAAACCTTACGATTAGTTTTTCATTAGTAAAATACACTAATCGAGTATCATTTTTTAAATTAAAATATTATTAGAATTATAATACTCTTACCTATTATTACTATAATGACATTTCCTTATAATAATCGATAAAAGACATTAGGAAGAGAATTTTCAGATAAAATTCTTTAATACAAGAAGTTTCGTAAAAGTTTAAGATTAATCTTGCATTAATAAAGTAAAGCGGACGAGTCCCCCAGTCCCCCCCCCCATTTTTTTTTTATTTTTAACTTTTAATTAAAATATTATTAAGAAATATAACTCTTCGAAAGAATATTTCTATCTATAAAGATATATTATAAGGAAAGAAAATTTTTCTTATAATGACAGATAAAATAGATGGGAGAATTTCTCGAAATTCAAATTTTTAATGCAAAAGGTTTTGTAAAAATTAAAACCGCAAAAGAACTGTAGTATTTCTCCCCCCCCCCCCCCCCGCTAATAAATAAAATAAAAACAGGAGAACAGAAATATTTCAACTGATTATCAAAGTAAAAACATTGCATTTTTCAATTAGTAAAAATTAATTTCACACTTTTGAAGCAAAATCTTTGTTAAATCAGGTTTTAGTAAACTATGTAATCACAAAACAATAATAATAGCAAGAGTTCATTTACCTTACACTAAATTCAATTTTCAATCTTATTAAAATCAGCTATTTTTTCACACGATTTAGGAATTTAATAAAATATTTTCTTTGAAGTACAATGAGGCTTAACGTATGAAAATCAATTTCTAATTTCACTTGACAAAAACACGAAATACCAGCTAGAAGATGTAGATAAGACATAACAAAATAACAATACGTATAATGAAGCAAAAGACATATAAATTACATACGAATAATGGATAAGTGAAACTAAAATATAATAACTTTAGAATAAAATGTAAAATCTCAATGAATACAACGTGATTTTAAATGCAACTTACGACACATAATATACAGTTTGATGAAATAAAAATAAAATAAAATGCAGTCATCAGCTGTAAAAGATGAAAAATATATCAACATCATCAAAAAATTCTAAAAATAGGGGGAAATGACTTTAATATTTTATTAGTAATATTTAAAAAGATATCTGAATGAAAAAAAAAAAAAAAAAAAAGGAAGCTAACAAGAAATATTAAATTACTAAAAATGCATTATTGAGCTTGGTTTGGGGCGTCGCTTTACGGTCGTTATTTCCACTATTTCATTAGATTTGTTATTGGGAAGGAGATTCCCCCCCCCCTCCCCCCAATATAGAAAAATTAAAAATAATTTAAAGTAATGAGAAATCGAGTTATAGAAGTTTGATTAGATATTTAACATTCTACTTCCAGATTGATAAGTATAAACACTTGTTTCACAATAAAAAGTTAGTAAAAGCAACACTCCACCCTACCCCCTATTCTTCATGAATATGATAAAGGAAATTTATTACTTTAAGCGTTAAAATATCTCCAAAATATTAAGCAAATAAATCAGTGTCAAAGTGAGGTAAAAATTCAGCAAACTTTCATCATCTTCGTACGATATACAGCATCTGGAATTTTCGATGAACACTGACCAAGCGTATCGAAATGAAAGCAATCGGCGAACACAAATCCCTTAATTACGCAAATTTTAGCAATACAAAAGTTACGATCTTCTTAAGCAATTTAACCTCTTGCAATTTGTTCATTTCATTGCCTTCGTAACAAATCTTTGATTTGCTTGCAGGCCCTGCTTGATAAAATGGAAAAACTTTTGTAGGGTAGGTGCTCCAGTGATTGGCATACTCCAGTAATTGACATCTATCCAGAAATAATTAATAAATGAGAAAAATAATAAAATCATATACTTTACATATAAGAATTTTAACATTTTATGTCAAACACTGGAGCATAGGGTGCTAATAACTGGTAAAATGAATAACTAGCACTGTCAAACACTGGAACATAGGAGGCCAATTACTGATAAAATGAAAAATGGCAGTCTCAATTACTGGAACATTGAGTGGGTGTCAAATAAAAATTCATAAAAAAAAAAAAAAAAAAAAAAAAAAAAAAGTTATCAAATGTATATATTTTAACATATATGTGGTTCTGAATGTCTTTCATATCATATGTACTAACTTAAGATTTCTAAAAATATTTTCTGATGACTAAACATCACAGATTGCTCTAAAAGTGTCAATCACTGGTGCACTTACCCTATATGCTTAATAACATGTTAAAAAAAAAAAAAAAAAAAAAAAAAAAAATCCATAAATTGTTCAGTATAATTGCTGGATAATTTTGCTTTTCTTTTCTTTTTTTTTTTAATTAATTAATTTATTTTTTTAGCAAAAAAGTTAATTAGAACAATTTTATAGTTTTTAATCAACTTGCAGCATTTCGTAAAATTTAGAAAATATTTTTTGATATAAATACTGAATATAATAACGCTAATTTATGCTGATTAGATACGAAATTGTGTATCAGTTTATGTCATTCCTTATTCGTAATATCAGCATAAAACATAATATGCGAGTTTATTGGGTTACCATAAAAAGACTACAGATATTGGTTAAAACTGAAAAGAAATAACTCAAACTACCATGGGACAATTCGTGCAAAGCAATTAAATATACAGAAGTGAAAGTTCGCTGTTTTAAAAACAATTAATTCAAAACATCATAAATAAAAATAAATAACAATGTCTTGTGTCCCGTCGGACTTATCAAAATGTTAAATGACTTTTAAGATTGTATACATCGAAAGTCGTAGACACAATATGTTGAAGGTCATAGCTTATCGCAGATATGATTTCTATCCTGTGCATTGGCATTTCCAATATAATCATTTCCATTTTACAAATTACGAATTCAACCAGGGCACATTTTTAAATCATCAATTAATGTAGAAGCTTGCTTTTGCCTCCAAGGTAGAGGCATATGATTTTTGCAACTGAAGAAAAAGTGTCACGCCCTTACGAAACTGGTAGTGCTTACATTAATTTTATGGTGCGTGAAGAAGTTTTTTATTTTAAATACGGGGTTCCCAGTTCCCACTCCATTACAAAAATAAAATTTCCTGACTTTTCCAGGTCTATTTTTCGAAAATTCCAGTCACAAAATTTGGTTTGCGACATAAAAATTAGCTCATGGCATAAAACATAACATAGTTCGCGACATAAAAGACAACATGAACATAGTAACGCGACTTGCAACATAAATTGAATGCTCAAAAAGCATTTTCCAGGTTTATATCATTTTTCCAGATTTTTGGGCAATATTTGCAGTTTTCCCTGACATTTTTCACTAATTTGAAATTCCCCGACTTTTCCAGGTTCTCCCTGACCCGTGGGAACCCTGTAAAATATTTATTGTACACCAGTTATTTAATTTATTACTCTAAGAAGTTGCGATTACAACAGAAACATGGCATTTCCAGCACAAGTAGAACTGTGCAAAATATAGGAAGAAACGGATAAAAAATGCTAAGATTTCACACCCTTTATCCCCCCCCCCCCCCATCAAATTTTGTCGACCTTATATAATTCTTTGTAGGAAATTAACCTTTCATTGAAAAATAACAGCTCTTTATAATATTTTATAAGATCTGCTTTATTGTAACTGTTAAAAATTGATATATAAATTAAACTGATAAATATAAAAAGAAATGATATATGACAAATTGATATATAACATTCTGCTCTTATTGCATAACAAATGTTTCAGGAAAACACGGGACGTCAAAAGAAAAACAAGATTTCGGCAAAAACGGTGTCAAATACTTAGGTCAGTTTTACTAGAGGTTACTGCCAAACAACCCTCGAGCAATGCCATGGCATGCTTAAATAATTTTAGTAATTATTACAAAGACTAATATTGAGAGTTATGTTTTGAACTGTAAGCGATATCAGCAAATACTGCAAATTTTTCCGATTTTCTAATATAAATCTGAGGCAATATCTCAATACTGATTCGGAATTACAGTGCGGTTTAAGCACTGTAATTTTAATTATTCGTAGTTTTTACTTGCTTCAGTGAGTTAAACGAATAAAAATGAAACAAAATACACCTAAAATAATAAAGGAAAGAAACTGTTTACACTTCATGTACCTCAATCTAGGAAAAAAAAAAAAAAAAAAAAAAAAAGGAACAGGAAGCCAATCTGACGTCACTGTCATCCTTCAATTACAGGCGCAAGCTATTAATTTATCTTAATAAATATTTTTGCGGCGCATAATTGGGACATCTTTATTATTATTATTTAAATCTGTTTTCATTGATTATTATTTAGAACTGTATGCTTGCATTTTTGGATAAAACTGAATGACACCATCATCTCCACATTAATTATTGATACATTATTATTATCTGGCGAAGGAGGGAGGGGGGGGGGGGGGAAGCAATGATTCAATCTATGACAGAACATTATATGAAAATATTTTTTACTACAAAAATTACTATTGAAAAATAGGGATTTTCGAAATACGTGCAAAAATATAAAAAAGGAAATTTCATTTCATTATTTTTCATTGGTGGAAAAAATAATATATTTGACTAAAAATTTGCCTGTGTGGAATTAAAAAAAAAAAAAAAAATCGATAAAGCAAATTTTCTAAAGCGTTTTTCTCTACACAAACTATTTAAAAAGTTAGTTTGCTTCCTAACAATAATGTGTTTTTGTAAGGGAAAAAAAAATAAAAAGAGATAATTATGAGTTAAAATTTATCTACCCCCCCCCCCTCCTTCCTTAGATCGAAAACAGATATTTCATAAGATACCACAAGGACTTTGACTTTTTTTTTTTTTTCCCATTTCTATATTGAAATGGTAAAACACAATAATATATAATATATCATTAAAATAATAAAGATCAGACCGATATCAATGTTTTAAAATATGTATGATGAACATGCTTGTTAAGAATGACAAATAAATTTTAATAAAAATGCCATTATATTTATATGCACGACTCATTAATATCTTCATTGATTTTTTGGTTTTTTTTTTTTTTTTTTATGTTTGAATGCTAAATATTTGTATTACATTTCAGCATAAACATAAAAATTAATAATAATAATAATCTTTTTTAATCAATCCACAATTTAATACCTAAATATGGTTGTATTGTTAAACTATAATAATGATGTAAAACCGAGGGGGGGGGGGGGATTAAATATAAGTTAATAGGGAACATTTTAGAAATTTTCAAACAATTTTGATTCTACTTTTTTTTTTTTTTTCTTCAATAGTTTTCAAGAAAATTTAAAATACTTTAATACTATATTTCAATGCTTATATATGCAAATTTTCATATCCACAAAATTGGAATTTTGTGAAGAGACTTATTTATGAAGTGGAATTTTGTGAAGGAGCAACTATTCCCCCTCCCCCTCCCCCTTTGTTTTTAAAGCCTGGATTTACCATCTGATTACCTAATACTCTCCTAAATTCATCAATGGACAACATTTGTGCTTTACTACTATTGTTGGTCTAAAAAACAACTTTAAAGTTCAGAAAATACAAAATAAAATAAAATCTAGCACAATTTAATAGTCTAAAAAAGCATTTAACTAAAATAGTAATAAAAAGAGGGTGTGTTGGGGCAAAACGTTGTCATAAAAATAAAAAAAAAGCATGAATTTTGCAGAAATTATTAAAATTATTAGAAATTTTAAGCAATTCTTTTACCATGAAATTAAAAATTTTTTGCATGAAAAAAAAAAAGATAATAATAATAAAATAAATAAATAAAAATATCTTCTCCCTGTCTTTTAGCATATGAAATAAATTTGTCTTCAAAATTTCCCCATGTTCAGAAAAATAAATAAATAAAATAAAAATTCATTCAAAAATTTGCCAATTTCAATCAAAATTTAATTCACAACCACAAAACCAAACTTGTCGCTATTTTTCTGGTAATTCCTCTGATTTTGTAAATAAAAAGGATTTTTATATTTTAACATTTATATTTTCATACATTTATAATTAATTGCTGGGGGGAAAAAAAGGGGGGGGGTAAAAAGTGTGTCAATGCAAGTGAGCTTATTTTAAAAGTAAATCTAAAATTACATGCTAAATTTTAAACAACTAAAAAATAAAAATTAAACCTTCAATTTTTAGCAATTTTTCAAAGGAAAAATTAAATTTTGAATTTTACACTTTTGGTGCAGAGAAAATGAACAAGTGTGTAAAATGTACTCTGATGACTGCATTTTCATTTTTATAAAAAATTAAATTATTATGCAAAACCATTTACTTTAGTTGTCGCTTTATAAAGTTTAATATCAATAATGTTTTATTTAATAACATTTTGACAATCATTTGAAATACAGAAAATGTGGAAAATTTTTATAAAATGATCATTTTTTATTAAATAAAATTTTGTGAAGAAGCCTATTTTATGGATATGAATTTTGTGAAAGGCCCTTTTTTATGATAAGAACTAAGAAGGGGGATTTTTTGAAGCAGGGTTGTATCGGTTTTAACCGTCCTGGTCGATATCAGTTTTGACCACTGAAATTCATTATTGAATTTATTTACTACCAATCAAGGTCAGAAATTAGAATCTGCTACCAATGAAATATATCTTAGTATCATATGTTAAAACTAAGTAAACATTTGTTAAAAATGTCATAACATAGGAATGTCATAACACAAATAATATCACCAAGAAACAACACAATTGTTTTAATTAATTTTTACACAAACTCTTTTTTGGAATTTATATTCAATTTTAAAAATGGTTACAAGTCGCAAGTTCTGCAGTTGTCTCTAAACTTAGACGGTTTCGTAAATTGTTTTGAATAAGTCCAAACTTTGAAAATAGTCTTCCTATTGAAGACGAGCTGGCACAACAGTTCATTAGATGTAATGCGAAATCAACAAATTTTACATCAATGCCTTTTATCTTCTTCATTGCTGCCCACCAGACATCAGGTCCAAGTGTATTTTTTACACTTTCAGAAAAAAAGGATTTCGGATATGGTAAAGACTCTCTTTGAAATGCAATCACAAGTGGCAAAAATGTAGGATCAATGTTATTGTGTAACCATTGTCTTGCTATTTCTTGCTTGTCTTCATCAATACCTTTACCCATATACACAGGATTCAGCATATGTGCAAGAAAATGTATTATTATTTTTAATGAATTTTTGTTTTTATTACTTATTAAGTTATCTTTAATTGCAAAAACAATTATTATTAAAATTAAAGCAGTATAAAAAATTTTTTAACAGTGCTGACCATTTTTGGACGGTTAAAACCATTTTGACCAGCTTCCTGGTTAAAATCAGTTTTGATTGGTCAAAATTACAACCCTGTTTTGAAGAGGTCCTTTTTATGAAATAAAATTTTGTCAAGGAGCAGCTAAAGGAATCCAATTTTTATCTGGATTGATTCCTGAGTTTATAATTTAGCAGTTTTAGTATAAATTTCAGTAGAAAGAATTCAAGAATAACTTTAACATTAAAGAAAGATTAAGGGGAAAAAAATATATATATTGCACAGAAAGAATTTTGCAGATTAAAATACTTTATCTAGCAATTATGACATCAAATTTCAATGGAAAAAAATCTGTAAATATTATAATTAACACCGCTTATTTTTTTTTCCTTTCTTAAAAAAGCATCCAGAATATGTGCCTTACCTATTTATTTAAAACCTTAAAAATATTAAAAATAAATCAACCCTTTAACAAAATATATAAAAAGAAAATTATATATAATAAATTTAAAATGTAAAAATTTCCTTTACACTTAAAATTGTTCGCTCTTTTAGACAACATTTAGAAAAGTGAAAAAACCTGGAATATAAAAATCTTTTATACATTGTAGATATTTATGTAATGTACTTAAAATTTAATTATCTAAACTAAAGTAAACTGAAACTGAAAATGCAGCTCATTTTTCTCTATCATGTATAGATTTTTCTCAATACAGGGTGTTTACCGACAATTTCTTACATATACCATCCTAACAATAGGTCGGTTAGTTGGTTGGTATGGTTTTACGTCGCACTAGTGCTGCACTATTACAACAACAGGCATCCATGATTAATTAATCATGGAAACATACTATAAAACGTGCCATAAAATAATACTGGTGGAAGAGTAATGGAAGAAATTGTATAGGTAGGCACCCTGTATTGATAAAAATTTGTATGTGATAGAGAAAAGTTGGCTTCATTTTCGGTTTCAGCACACCAAAAAACAAAGATCCAGCTAAAATTATGAAATCAAAATTTTACATGTCGACCTGTGTAATTAATGTTTAATTTTACAGAAAATATGTATACAAAATCAGTGCTTTATTTTATATCAAAATTGAATCTTAAAAAAAAAAAAAAAAAAAAAAACTGAAATGAAAATGCTAACCAGTCACATTATTATAATTTAGAAGGGGGTAAAAATATTTAAAGATAGCTTTATATTCTGAAATAAAGAATTTATAATTAAAAGTTGAGAGTATAATTCAGGAAAATTGCTACTTATTAAGCTATCAATTATAAATAAAAAAATATTTAAAAAGAAAAGAATTGTTAAAGGGCAGAAAAGTGTATTTTAAGCATTTCCAAATTCCAGCTTCAATTATTGCATAATTAGAAATTTAGCTTATTTTATATTAAATAAAAATAAACATTTAAAGAAATCAAAATAACTAAATGTCCCTTGTGACAGAATATTTTTATGCTTTCTGCGACAAGCCTTGTTTGTGCAAACCTTCTCTACAAGAAAATATTGACATATTTTCTTTTTCTAATTTACACATAATATGCACATATAATTATATATCAATATTATTAATAAACTGTTGAAGAATTCTTAAATATAAGACATGAGTTTCTATTTTCTACTGAAAATTAGGAATATCTTTAAATTTTATGAGCAAATCTTTCTTCAAGTGACAATTCCTTTTCTGCGACAATGTTACTGTGTCAGCTAAATTCTGAAACAGGGCTAAATCTAAGAAATTTTCACAGTGAAACTGATAATACACAATTTTTTTCAAAACTGAAAAAATATTGCAAGACATTAATAAAATTTAAATATTTTTTTTAATAACTTAATTAAAATTTTAGCAACATAAAATATTTACACATCCTCTAATGTTGAACAATCTTTAAATACAGAACACAATTAGAATTAATAAAAATAATTCTTTAAGTTTTTATAGTATATAATATGATGTAACAAAGCGATGATGATATGTTCATAGCCTATAACATATGAAAAATATTTTCTAACAGTATGAAATAAATTAATATCAAAATACACTTATTGCACACACATAGTTGTAAAACATTCAAACACAAGGATGAAAAATAAAGTTATGTAAATAAAATTAAAAATACACATTTAATACACTAATTCTAGAACACATAGCATTGCAGTATATCACAACAACTAGTTGTATTGGCAACAAATTCAGCTCCTTGAGCTATAAATGCAAAATGTTTTAAGCACAAAATTCAAATTTTCTCAATTGAATAAATGAATATATTTTCAGACAAACGAAATATTTTGTGCATAGTCAAAAAATGTGTGTAAATACTTTTGATGTCAATATGAATAGGTAAAATAAATATTCTAAATAAAGAAAATAAGGATTCTGAATCAAACTTTGATTTATACAAGGAGTATGCTTGGGAAAATGTAGTACCAACATAATCAATACGATAAAAATAAAAGCTATTATATTTTAATAAAATTTCCACTGTTTGAGCTTCTTTAGATAGATAGTTCAATTAGAAATTAAAATACAATCTTGAATCTCGCTATAATTAATGCTGAAAAATACTGATGAATGTGTATAAATAAAAGCTTCTTTGTGCATACTCATCATTTGTACTCATTAATTCAGATTTTTTTTTTTATATATAGGATATAAATGTGGAATTTTTTTTTTTCTTAACCACCAAATATTAAATTGTGCACAAAATATATTCTTGGATAATTATATATGAATACATATTTTGATGATAATTATAAAGGAACATAATTACCATCAAAACGACAAGCAATTAAATTATTTTTTTTTTAATTAAATATGAATTGCTTGATTTCCTTTAGATGGTAAAAATAGATCAGAATTTAGCATAAATTAAAAGAAAACATTGATCTCAGTCATATTGTTTACTCTTACATATCAATAAGTTTAAATAGAATAAAAAAAATAAATTATTTCTTAATCGTCGATTGTTTACAAGATAATTGAACAATTGTGTAATGAATTGTTCACAAGATATATTCTTGGAAATGTCAACATAATTATCATCAAAATGACAAGCAATTAAATTTTTAATTTGATTGCATGAGTTTCTTTAGATACTAGAAATAGATTAGAAGTTGTACATTATCAGTATGGTATTACTAATGTTGGAAAATGTTTATATTTAATAAACAGTGCCTTCTTAAAAAATAAATAAAAGGAAACATTTTGTGCATATATATTATGTCTACTCTTACATATCAATATGAGTAGTCAATTTTCTAAATAAAAAAATATGGATAATTTCTTAATCATCAAATATTGAATTGTACATAAGATATATTCTTGAGAAATATTATTAGGTTGTTAGATGACAGAAATCATTAGAATTTAGAATATATTATACCTTCAATATCCTACTAATAATGTTGGTAAATACCAACGAATGTGTATAAACAGTAATTTTAACAAAATTAAAGGAAAATATACTGTATATTTACATTAGTGTACTCTTATATATCAATAATCTAAAATAAAGATTCTTAAGTATCAAATACTGAATACAAGATATAGTCTTGGAAAATGCATAGCAACATAATTATCAAAATGAAATGCAATCAAATTTAAATTAACTATGTTTGTACTATTTGAGTTTCTTTAGAAGACAGAATTAGATTAAAATTTAAGAAATATTATACCTTCAATATGCCATTGTTAAATGTTGGAAGATGCAAATAAATACTGATAGATGATTAAATTTTTAGACGAATGACACTTCTTCCTCATCTTTAGACGATGATGGTCTAGGAACATAGCCATTCTGTTCCATTGCTGCAGCCAAATGACTTATAACAGAACGGTAATGTATTGGATCAATATTTTTCGATAACAGGTAAAGAATAAACCAGTCGCTGAGGCCAGATGATCCAACTAGTCTATCTAATGCTCCTTTACTAGCATGGGGAGCTCTGGTCACTAGAACACAATATCTTAATAATGGCATGGCAGATAGAAATACACGGTAAATCAAAACAAAGCCTGTGAGGACAAGAAGCAATAGCATCCAAAACCATAAGAAGACAAAAATTTTCTCATTCAAAATATTTAAAGGCAGTATGCAGAGAGCATCAACCTTCTGCACATCACCAGATGAGCCATAGTCATGGAACAGACATTTGGTCATTCTAGGAAAGGCCTTTACAAGAGGATCTGTTCTATATTCTTGATCCCATTCAGTCCATGAGACAACTCTGAGGCCGAAAGTTGTAAATATTCCCCCTAGGAATACATCTAAAAGCCACATTTGGCCTAGAACATTGAGGAATGTCAATAGCTCACAGAAGAGATATTTTCTGAAATAGCCTGTAAAGTTCCCCCAGTGTATGTGGAGGGCATGTGATAATAATTTATAACTTTTCTTAGATTCATCAACGGGCAAGAGAGGTTCTCGCAGATTCAAAACAAGGGCTCTCATGAGACCTTTTTCCCAGCATTTCCATACATATCGAGGTAAATAAAATAATATACCTTGGAAAAGCAGAACTAGGGCCACCCATTGATAATAGGCATGGTACACCTTTTCTTTACTTGGATCATAGCGGTCAATACCTGGATGAGGGACGTGCGTCCCCACTGTCGCGTTCCATGCGTGCGGAAGAATAAATGTAGCATGAATCCAGCAAAAGTTTTCAACAACTTCAATTCTTTTGACATCCTTTTGCAGGCAATGGATAGGTTCGCCGAAGTACTGTTTACATGATAATAGAATGCTCGCACTTAATAAAATTAAAACAGTAGCTCTGTAATGGAGGCGAAATACAACTCCATCCACATAAACTGAATGATGTTTCAAAAGGTTTTTTAAACCAGTGAAAATCGGTAACATAATCGGTTTAACTTAATCAAAAGAACGAGTTATAAATATAAAAATTAAATAAATAAGTTTACTTGTCAGCTCTTCTTGAGCTTCCCGCTCACATTGATATTGCCTAGTATTATCGTAAACACAGCGGAAAGAATTTCGAAAACTGCCTGAATCGTAAATCCCCTCCTTCACAGATGACGACATTAGGGTTGCACAAGAGGGAGAGGTTACTAGAGAAAATCTTTTATCGCTATTTTCCAGCAAGACTCTTTATCTTTATAAAAATATTTATGTAGGAAGTCTTGATAAATTGTTGCACAATATTTTTAACTTGTTACATTTTAGAACAATTTTCTAAACAAATGAAATAAAATGTCTTTAAACTTATTAATAAAAATAAAAAATAAATTTATTTTTACGTATTAAAGAATTTTTCATTGTTGTCATGTCATTGTTGTATTTTGAAAATTTTAACTGAATGTTGATCAATAAATTTAATTGAATTCGAAATAAATTAAAATGTAATGCTGTTTAGAAGTTCAAAGATGTGAAAATACTTTCTAGTTTTTAATTTTTTAAAGTAAAAATTTAAACTTAAAAACTTTCTTTTTTTATTTCTTATTATTTTTATTTGTTTGTTTACTATTTTAATTAAAGAAAAAAGAAAGCACGTTTTCTTTTTTCTTTCTTTCGCGGATAAGAACGCAGAATGAAATTTTCGATAAAATAAATTATAATAAATAAATATGTAAAAGGAAAAAAAAAATGAATGTAATTACAAGTGTTTTAATTTTGTCACAAAAATAATTTTTTAAGGTCCTTGAAGAATAAGAACATGTATACATACGCCATATATATATATATATAAACGCAACATTTGTTTTGAATCAAAATAGTTTAGTAAGACTTCCCATCATAATATAGAGTTTTAACATTCAATTTTAAAGACAAATTTGCCTTGTATTTTTTTTTTCTTCCGAGTTAATATTCTTCTTATTTTACAAAACAAATAGTATATAAAAAACTTTAAAATACATTTAAATTTTTAATTGTTGCCATTTTTTCTTTCAGCTTTTCAGCATAAAATGAAATATGCTTTCTCGTAAATAAAATAAAATAAAAATAAATTTGCTCATGCATATGAAAAAAATGACGTCTTTAAAATAATAATTTTAAAGGTAACCAAGAAATAAACAAAGTGAGAAAAATTCGCACGGGCTTGCTAGCAAATGAATTATTTAAAGTGAGAAATAAATAAAATGAAACGATTATTTTTCAACGGGCGCCTTAGTCGCCCTGCAACAAACTAGAAGTATATAACACAAAGGGCTTTAACTTTTTTTGATGAAATTAAAAGAGAAGGAAGGTTTTTTGAGCAGCAATCGATCTGACAGATTGTCATCGCCACTCGCCAGGTGAATAAGTTTTCGTCAGTAAAATACATTATATGGCTTTGAAAACGAATCATTTGATTTGAAGATCAGTATTAATATTTCTTGAGTACAGGATACAATCGGAAAATTTGTCATCCCCAGGAAAATTTCTTTTCACGGATGGCACATTCTTCGTCGTTGAAAAAATATGTTTAAATGCAAACGACTTGAAGCATTTTGATGTAAGATAAAGAAGGGTTTTCGAGGATTAGAAATCGATCTAACAGATTGTAATTTCCGGAAAAATTAATTTCCACTGGTAACCCCATGTGATGCGACAAGTTGTGATCTTAAAAGAAAAAAAAAAAAAAGAATAAATAAATAAGTTTTTACAAGTAACTTGCTTTTTGAACGGAGAAAAACTTTACAAAAAGCAAAAGGCTTTATCCAGAAATTTTTTCGGGGTGTGATTTAAACTTTAGTTCAGTATATGTTAAGTATAAGAAAATGCAATTTTTTTTTTTTTTTTTTTTTTTTTTTTTAACTCTTTTATATATATTGTATATAGAAATTTTATATATATATAAGAATTCTTCTTTATATATGTATAATCTTTTATATATAATATATATAATCTTTTATATATATTGTACAGTATAAGAAGAAAATGTCGGATTCGTGAGAATTTTTCTACCTAAGATTTTTGATAGATTTACACGTTTTGAGATTTCCTGAACACGATTTGACCATTTTCATAAAATGCGTGTGCACGTATATCCAAAATTTTGAGGACACTGTGACTAAATAACATGAATCAATGAACGAAATTCAATATATAAGTTTATATTTGGTTGGACCGCGACTTAAATTGGTGCTAATTAGCTTTTGATGAAAATTTGCTCAGTAGGTGGTGTTGCCATACCATTTTTTTTTTTTCATCATTTTTAACATGGCAGTATAGGACAAAAATTCGTAGAAATGGGAAAAATGAGAATTATTTTTAACCAAACAAGGAGAGGTTAAAAGAAAATATTTATAATTGTAATAGTCATCTAGGGGGAAAAATTGTATATGTAGAAGTATCGCTTCCTCCCCCCCCCCCAGGGGCTGTGTTGATTTTCAGTATCAGTATTTTTCATAAGAACCCGCCAATCCCTTTTAAAAGAATGACAGATCTATGATAATTTAAAACAAAATTATCATTTTCCCCCTATAAAATAAAATAAAATAATAACTGATATGTTGTGGCTATAGCATAAAAGTTTCTTTTATATTATTCTACAAATTCATGCGGCAAATTACCACAAATTCATGCAGCACAAATTTTTTATTAAAATTATACATGTCTATATCTAAAATTTTGATTTTATAATTTTGGCTAACTTTATGTTTTTTGGTGTACTGAAACCGAAACTGATGCCAGTTCTTTCTCTATAACGTATAAATTTTTGTCAATTATAGGGAGCTACCGACACAATTTCTTCTTTGACTCTTCCACCTTCCACCAATATAATTATCAGAGCCTAAATAAGGCTGGGGCATAAGGGGCAGTTGCCCCGGGCCCCCACATCAGAGGGGGTCCCCAAATCAAATAGAATGTTTATTTTACGTTTCCTTCTTTAACGAACTTTTTTTAAACAAAATATCAGTATAGTGTAAAATCCGGCTTAATTGAGCCATTGCAATTGCGAAAATATAGCTGAATTCCGCCCTAATGTCAGCAAGGATAAGAATTTTTCGCAGCAAGATGACAAAGTTAACAATCAGAAATAAAATGGATATATAATGAGGTGAAAAATTTAAATACCTCCTTAAAGTTTTGTTCTTCATTACTGAAGTAGTGAAGCGGAGGGGGGGGGCCCAAGAAGTTTTTGCCCCGGGCCCCAATTCGGCTAAGTCGGGCACTGATAATTATATAGTAACTTCTATAGTATGTTTCCATGATTAATTATAGTTAATCATAGAAGCATATTAAAGGCTGCCGAAAATGAAGAAATTGTGTCGGTAGACACTCTGTATTAGCAAAAATCTGTACGTGACAGAGTAAAGCTGGCTTCATTTTCGGTTTAAGCGCACCAAAAAACATATGAATCAGCTAAAATTATAAAATCAAATTTTGCCGATATTATTTGTGCAGACCTGTGTTATTGTTTATTAAATATATTTCCTACTAGCTGCCTTCGGCGACCAGCAGGTTCGCGATCCTTGAAAAATCTCACCGCATTAAGCTCCCGTCCCGCTAGCTCGGTGGCAGTGATGCCAGATGGTCGAAAATTATTTCCCCAAACAAGTCTTCAAATTTCCCCAAATCAGGGGTTTTTTTTCGAAAAAATCCCCAACTTGATTTCTACTGAAAAGGGAAAATAAAAATTTAAAAATATATATATATATCAAGCAGATTTAAGTGGATTTAAGCTCAGATTTTTCCCCAAATGAAGGCCATTTTTGAAAAAAATCCCCAACTAACAATAAAGCTATTGAAAATCCCTGGTTACGTTGCCAACACGGAGTAGTTGCCAACATTCACAGAAAGTTGAACTCCCCAGATTTGTCCCCAAAAATTTTAGAATTCCCCAAAAAAGTACCCACAAACATTTGGTCCCCAAAATTGTCCCCAGAAGCCTCAAAAATCCCCAAAATGGGGACAAAATCCCCAATCTGGCATCATTGCTCGGTGGCGCCCTCTCCTCGTTTCAGAACCTACAGCATTGTCCGCTTTTAGTGCAAATACATTTAAAAATTCAAATTGTAGCAAATTTCCGCTGTGTGGTGACTGCAGTGCACTTTCCATGTTTCACGGAGCAGCCTGTTCGTTCACCGTGCAAACGATCATTAAAATTCTGGCTGTAACTTCTTAATTTGTAATTTTCCTTGTTTAAACGCTATGTCTCAAAATCTCATGTACATAACTGCATCATTTTTTAAATAGTTTGTGCACTGTTCGAAAGGTTGTTTCACCCGGGTTCGAACGAACCCAGCACTTCTCGGCCACTGGACGCACAGAATTGGTATATAAGAATGAATCTGCATTTAGAGGAAGCCGTAAGGGCCCGCTTTACTCACCGCCGCCGGAAGCCGAAGCTAATGTTATTCTATGGGAAATTTTTCTTTACAAATAACTTATTAACTAATACATATTTTTAAATTCTGTTTTCACATTCTGAAAATTCCCAGCTGTTAAATTGACGAACCTTTTATAAAAAAATTATTTGTTTGATTTTTTATATTTATTTTGAAGCTGTGAAATACGAATTTTCAATATGTGAAATTTTTTCGTTTTGCAATTTTAAAATAAAATATAAAAAATTAAAAAAAAGTACATTTTTAAAAAAGGTCCGTCAATTTAACAGTTGGGAGTTTTCAGAATGTGAAAACAGAATTTAAAAATATGTATTAGTTAATAAGTTATTTGTAAAGAAATTTCCCCATAGAATAACAGTGGCTCGGGCTTCCGGCGACAGTAAGTGAAGAGGGCCGTTAATTAAACAGCCTTCACGCATCTAATTCGGTGTGAAGAAATTAAAAATAAAGGAGTAAAATTGCTTTCACGCTACTTTTATATTTATTGCTTTTTCGATAATGAATAAAAGCTTTGTAAGAAATGACAAAAACACTCAGTAGTTGTTTCGGTACGAAATAATTAAGAATGCTCCTTAGCCATTCAACAATGCTTCTTAGTCATTTTCCCGTTTCCATGTACACATATGAGATTTTTTGTTGCTTCTTGTTATAAGAATATCTCATTCAGAAATGAAGTTTTTTTAACTCCACTCTTTGAACATGTCGCCTTTTGTCTTGATGAGCATAAATAATTAAATAAATACTTCATTTCGAAATTCAATATTAGAGCCCCGAGAATACTTTATGAAATAAGATATTTAAATTTATTTAAAATAAATAAATAAATTAATAATTTGCTCACTAAGATAAAAGGCGATATGTTTAAAAAGTTGAATTCAAAACACAGAATTCAAAAAATCTTAAATTTTTAACGAGATATTCTTATATTCTAAGCAACAAAAATTTCACCTGATTACATGAGAATCAGGTGAGACAAAATGTAAGCAGGAATACACGCTGTCTCTTTCACGTTGCTCTTGTGCTTCCTTTTTATCATCTGGTGAAGAGTCTTGCTTAATTATTTCAACCCGAAACAGTTGTATCTTTTTGCATTTCATGAAATTTTTTTGCAATGTTCTTTTTCTTCGTGCTTTAATGTCAGTTTTTTTTAGGACTAGGAGGACTATTAGTTTCAATCTGTGTAAAAACATCGTCGCAAGTGTTTGTGCACCAGTTTTGTGTAACACCAAAATAAATTAAAAGTACCAGTCCTATATCGTTATAATTTCTGTACCAAATGAAAGGAGCGATTTTTCTGAATCCAGGGGTGCAAACAATTTTTCGACACCACAATAAGATTTTTTAAAATTAACTAAAGTATGAAATTTAGGTAACAACACTTCATTTTAATTCATTTCATTCATTTTAAAAAGTACGTGGCCCAGTTTTACGGTCAAAAAATGAGATAAAAAATAAATAAAAATTTTACAGATTGAAAGTCCATTTACGTTTTTTCCTTTTTTCTGTTTGCAGCAGGTAAAATTGACATTTTTAGGTTTTTCCGTTTTGGTGTCTCCCGTAAAGGAAATCTCTGAAAATCCTGCTATTTGGTGTTTAGCTGCATGGAATACCCAAATCGCCATTCCGATATTACGAGATTTATGGTTTTTTGCTCGTTGCAATACTTTAATGCGACATTTTGACGTTTTTTGCTTTCGGGTATCACGCGCAACCAAAAAGACTGCAATTCGCGCTAATTTACAGTTTAGTTGTTTCGAACACCAAAATCCTGTTTCTGAGAATGCGAGATGCATGGTTTTTTGGCGCTTGCAACACTTTAATGCAACTTTTTTTATGTTTTTTGGCTAGGGTATGTCTTTTAAACAAAAACTGGGAAAATCCAAGTATTTAATGTTTAGTTGTTTGGAACAACAAATCCCCATTCTAAAAATACCAGATTTATGGTTTTTAGCTCTTTGCAACTCTTAAATGGGATATTTTGATGTTTTTTGCTTTGGAGTATCACCCGCAACCAAAAAGACTGCAATTTGCGCTATTTGCAGTTTAGTTGTTTTGAATACCAAAATCCCCACGAAAATGCGAGATGTATGGTGTGCTTTGTTGTTTGAAACAGTTTAATGAATTATTTTTAGGTTTTTTTGGCTAGGGTATGTCTTTTAAACAAAAACTGGGAAAATCCAAGTATTTAATGTTTAGTTGTTTGGAACAACAAATCCCCATTCTAAAAATACCAGATTTATGGTTTTTAGCTCTTTGCAACTCTTAAATGGGATATTTTGATGTTTTTTGCTTTGGAGTATCACCCGCAACCAAAAAGACTACAATTTGCGCTATTTGCAGTTTAGTTGTTTTGAATACCAAAATCCCCACGAAAATGCGAGATGTATGGTGTGCTTTGTTGTTTGAAACAGTTTAATGAATTATTTTTAGGTTTTTTTGGCTAGGGTATGTCTTTTAAACAAAAACTGGGAAAATCCAAGTATTTAATGTTTAGTTGTTTGGAACAACAAATCCCCATTCTAAAAATACCAGATTTATGGTTTTTAGCTCTTTGCAACTCTTAAATGGGATATTTTGATGTTTTTTGCTTTGGAGTATCACCCGCAACCAAAAGACTGCAATTTGCGCTATTTGCAGTTTAGTTGTTTTGAATACCAAAATCCCCACGAAAATGCGAGATGTATGGTGTGTTTTGTTGTTTGAAACAGTTTAATGCATTATTTTTAGGTTTTTGGGATAGGGTATCTCCCCTAAACAAAAACTATAAAAAAATTCGAATGTTTAATGTTTAGTTGTTTGGAACAACAAATCCCCATTCTAAAAATACGAGATTTATTTTATTTTATTTTATTTATTTATTTTGCTACTGTAATAATAGATTGATGACTGTTTGGTACTCCTAAGCTTACTTATCACCTAATGGAAATAGACAACGCATATCTGCTTGGCGTGACATTTTATGTTGTAATGGCTTAAATAGAGCTTAATAAATAATGGCTTAACACATATATATGAGCATGTAAAAAATAGCTCCTAAACTGAAACATTTTACAAAAAAAAAAAAAAAAAAAAAAAAGAACGTAGAAAGGGCACTGTTTTTATTCTTGACAAAACCTCTCTCATCCTGAAGTGAAGTTCTGGTACTATAATGTTAAAAACCACAGCGTCAAAAAAAAAAAAAAAAAAAAAAAAAAGATATGAAGGTTGAATAATAACCTTATAATCGTAACAAGTAGAAAAAAAAAACTTCCAAGACATAATATTGTATTGTCTAAATGGGTTGATTCACATTTATGTCATCACACAATCTGGTACTGTCATAGGTTTCTCTTGCATTTCACAATGAACACAATGGATGAAGGTAAACTTGAAAAATAGAAAAAAAAAATAGTTAATAAAAAATTGAAGTGGTACGTAGGTAGTATATTTTTAAATGTTATTGTTTAGTTACGCTTTCTGTATAAGAGAATTAGACTAGAAAATTCAAGGATTTTTTTTCAAGTACATTGTAAGTTTTTCAAAATTCAGCATCCCTTTGACTAATCGAACCAATGCAAAAATCGTTATTGGTTAAGTTTTTCGATAAGTTTTATAACTGTATAATATTTTCATAATAATAATAATAGTCTTAACTTCACCGGGTTACGCATGAAACTGATGCATAGCTGCAGCAATCTATACTATTAAATCTATGTTATTAAAATCCAAAGGTATGTCTTTCCGGCTATCTATCTCCCACAAATGGCTAAACACATAAAGAATCCGAATGTACCAAAAGATAGAAAATAATAATCCAAGGAATCCGAATCTCTACATGGTAAAAAACACCTGATGCACCTCGAAGCCCGACTTCTGAATTTTTCCTCAGGGTTTATTATTATTATTATTGCCGAAACGTCAGTGGGGGTCCACTGTTGAGATTCATAACAGTTTTCGATTCTGTCTCTGAATTTATTTGTCCGTCTGTCTGTCGCACGATATCGGCCGCAAAAATTACGCTATTGACTTCAAATTTGGTACACATGTTCACGAGCTCCATGGAATCAGCTGTATAGTTTTGGGTGTGTATTCCATTTGTAGTTCATGTACACGCCAAAGTTTTTCTTATCATTGCGGCCTATGGGCAGAATTTTTATGTACCGCAGTAGCGGCCGTGAAAATTTTTCTGTTTGACTTGCAAATTGGCACACAAGTAATGTAAAAAGGGGGGGTACACCAACACGGTGGAGGCGCGCGCGTTGCTAGTGGAGTCACGGAGCTTGCGGATTCACGACTCCAGGCCTCCAACCAGTTGGTGAACTACCCCTCTTTAGTCCAGGCAACGAAGGCCAAAATTTGACGAATAGAGGAAAAAAATCGTGTAGTTTTGAAATTTTACATACTCATAGCCGAGAGGGTCCTGAACAACATACTAAAAGTCCCCGCCCGTGGGGGGTGAGCGGGGGGCAGGGGGAGCATTTAAGGGGGGCACTTTTCAGTTTTTATTAAATATCTTGAAAACTATCGCATTTAGAGAAAAAATGTCACTTACAAAATTAATCTACGTAAAATTTCCTACGAAAATGTATATTGCATTTTGTTTGTACGATCATTAGTTTAGAAGATATAGGGAGATGAAATAACACATTTTCTTGAAAAATTCTTTTTTGCAATAGTAAAATCAACTAAAGTGTGCAATTAAAAGGGTTCTTGTCAAATATTTTCTAATGTAAAAAACAAATATATACATAGGGAATATGCAAGGATAATACAGCATGTTTTGTACGTTTTAAATAATTTTAAGGCTAGTAGGCGTAAGTGGTGGTTTGAGTAAAAATCCAAATAACGAAAACCCAAAATCGATCAACATTAAAAAATATCGTGTAGCTTTGAAATTGAGCACAGTTATAAGGTTAAGTTTCCTGAACAACAAACTAAAAGTCCCCGACCGTTGTGGGTGAGCGGGGGGCAGGGGGGCATTTAAAGGGGGCAATTTTCAGTTTTTATTAAATATGTTGAAAACTATCGCATTTAGAGAAAAAAGTCAATTACAAAATTAATCTACGTAAAATTTCCTATAAAAATGTATATTACATTTTGTTTGTACGATCAAAAGTTTAGAAGATATAGGGGGATGATATAACACATTTTCTTGAAAAATACTTTTTTGCAATAGTAAAATTAACTAAAGTGTGTAATTAAAAGGGTTCTGCTTAAATATTTTCTAATATACAAAATAAATATATACATAGGGAATATGTAAGGATAATACAGCATGTTTTGTACGTTTTAAATAATTTTAAGGCTAGTAGGCGTAAGTGGTGGTTTGAGTAAAAATCCAGATAACAAAGACCCAAAATTGATCAACATTAAAAAATATCGTGTAGCTTTGAAATTGAGCACAGTTATAAGGTTAAGTTTACTGAACAACATACTAAAAGTCCCCAACCCTATTCTGTGTTTTTTATTTATTTTTTTATGTTATTTGCAATAGTAATAAAAACTATATTTCGTAATTAAAAAGGAAAGCTGGTATTCAATGTTCTTCAGTTTGCAGCGCCTGCAATGGCACCTGCGCTAACGGAGTACCTTTAGATGATGATGAACTTGAAACTGAGTATATAATTACAGAAGATGAGTCCTATTAACCATAATTTAAAAAGAATGTATATGTTTAGCGGGAATTATTATATGTATATTACAGATAAATGTAAATATTTTATACTTTAAAATAAATAGAGAGTAATCTAAATATTTATACTAAAATATTGTTAATTTTTTTAATGCATGCTTGCTATAAGTAATTTTAACGTATTTTAATGTATCATGACATTCACATTTTATGTATTTTATATCTACTATCACTTACAGAGGATTTAAAGAAAATCCACCTTTTTAATGTTGTTCAAGACACTTAACCTTATAACTGTGCTCAGTATCAAAGCTATAAGATTTTTTTTAATGTTGATCGGTTTTGGGTCTTCGTTATCTGGATTTTTACCTAAACCCCACTTGCGCCTACTAACCTTAAAATTATTTAAAACGTACAAAACATGCTGTATTATCCTTACATATTCCCTATGCATATATTTGTTTTGTACATTAGAAAATATTTTATCAGAACCCTTTTAATGCCACAATTTAGTTGATTTTACTATTGAAAAAAAAAAAAAGAATTTTTCAAGAAAATGTGTTATTTTGTTCCCCTATATCTTCTAAACGATTGATCATACAAACAAAATAGAATATACAATTTTTTTAGGAAATTTCACGTGGATTAATTTTGCAATTGAGATTTTTTTTCCCTAAATGCGATAGTTTTCAAGATACTTAATAAAAACTGAAATGTGCCCCCTTTAAATGCCCCCCCCCTTGGTTAGGGACTTTTAGTATGTTATTCAGGGCACTTAACTTTATAACTGTGCTCAATTTCTAAGCTACACGATTTTTTTTTTTTTTTTTTTTTTATGTTGATCGGTTTTGGGTCTTCGTTATCTAGATTTTTACTCAAACCGCCACTTGCGCCTGCTAGCCTTAAAATTATTTAAAACTTACAAAACATGCTGTATTATCCTTGCATAATCCCTATGTATATATTTGTTTTTTACATTAGAAAATATTTGACAAGAACCCTTTTAATTGCACACTTTAGTTGATTTTACTATTGCAAAAAAGAATTTTTCAAGAAAATGCGTTATTTCATCTCCCTATATCTTCTAAACTAATGATCGTACAAACAAAATGTAATGTACATTTTTATAGGAAATTTTACGTAGAATAATTTTGTAATTGACATTTTTTCTCTAAATGCGATAGTTTTTAAGATATTTAATAAAAACTGAAAAGTGCCCCCCTTAAATGCCCCCCCTGCCCCCCGCTCACCCCCCACGGGCGGGGACTTTTAGTATGTTGTTCAGGACCCCCTCGGCTATGAGTATGCAAAATTTCAAAACTACACGATTTTTTTCTTCTATTTTTCCTATTTTGACTGGACTACTTTTTGCACTACTTACTTAGACATCATCTTTCATGAGTGTTCTGTTGCCTTTCGGAGATTTTAAAGTATTTAAACTTTTTGCGTTTGAAAATGAAATCAGGACTTAGTTTTATTTTCACAATTTTTTGGACTTAGCATTTTTCGCGATGGAAAATATATTTCAGGAAATGAATATGTTGGGTTGAATGAAACAAAGGTAGATGAATATAATGAATAATGAATTTAAATAATGGTATAGACTTTAAAGTTTAGCTGTTGCCATCGGGAACAGAGAAAGAGTAGAAACTTTTGGAGCGCTGACATTGAAGATTATAAATAATTTCCGGTGGGACTTAGTATGTTTGATTGAATGAAACAATGAACTTACAATTTATGAATATTTTATGAATATTTTACATTTTTAGAGATTCAAAATGCATTTCGTTAAGATAATAAATAACGAATT
Source organism: Salticus scenicus (assembly GCA_963930645.1). Lineage (NCBI taxonomy): Eukaryota > Metazoa > Arthropoda > Arachnida > Araneae > Salticidae > Salticus > Salticus scenicus. The sequence goes on along the minus strand of OZ005659.1, from coordinate 23,992,200 downwards.
TAAATAAGGGTTCAGACTTTAAACTTTTAGTGATGGCATTGGAAGAGTGTAAACTTATATAAGGGAATTTTTACAGAATTTATAGAAACAAGATGATTCTAATACTGCATTCTAATTGGTTAATGAGTACACTTAATATTTAAGAACTTGAAATTTAGGAAGGTAGAAATTTTTACAGAATTAAATAGAAATTTTCGTATTTTGAGGATAAGCATCATCCGTGGATTAACACACAGGTTTAAAAACAAAACAATAATAAATAATTAAAAGCACATATTTTTCAATAATGAATGTCATGCAATTATATTTATAATTAATTATTTTAAAACGAAAACAACACTTATGCTGCATTCTAATTCGTTAACGAGCACACTTAATATTTTAGAATTATGCTGAATCTTTAATAAAAATTTATGAATATTTTAGGGACTGAGTATTTTTTGGAGATATTTCGAGGTTTTAGATGTTTTGGCAGAATTAAAAATTATGGGGATTACATAGGATTGAAAACAATAACATACTTTTAATGAAGGGTTGATTAACATTTTAATAATTAAGGTTAGTGGATGACTATTGGGTAATTCATTTAAAACAAAATATACAGGGCTGTGCAGTGAAACCTAAACAAAAGGTTTGTAGATTTTAATTATAAAGTAAAAGATATGTGTCTCGAAAACACTTCCTCAGGATTGGAAGAGTCGTTAACCAATAAATTTTATATACAATAAAGAAATATACACTATAAATTAAACTTTATATTCTCACTAAATAAGTTTCATATTTATTTAAGATCTAACTTACATTCGTTAAAAATTAAACACATATGTAATTTAAAAAAATTCTCACTTTATAAATGCATAATAAATTTTATAAGGTTTTACTACTAAATAAATTTAACATATAACGAAAGTTTTAAATCAGTTAATAAATTTTGTATACAATAAAGTTATATAAACTAAATATAATAACAATTATATAAATTAAACTTTATATTTTCACTAAATAGGTTTCATATTTATTTAAACTCTAACGAATTTCTCACTTTATAAATACATACTAAATTTTATAAGCTTTTACATAAATTAAATAAATTTAACGTATCACGAAAGTTTTTAATCAGTTAATAAATTTTATATACAATAAAGTTGTATAAACTAAATATAATAAAAAATATATAAACTAAACTTTATAATATCACTATGTATTAAATATGTTTCGCATTTAATATTTATTTAAGCTATAGTTCTACAAATACTGTTATTTATTTATGCTATAACTATAGAAATACTGTTCCATTGAATAAAAATTTAACACGCATGTTAAATATTAAGTAAAAAAAAAAAAAAAATTCCATATAAATAACATTAATCTAAAAAATTGCTTACACGGTTTTAAATCAACAATTAAATTTGATATACAGTAAAGTTATTAAAAAAAAAAAAAAAAAAAAAAAAAATACTATCATATAATAATATTAATTTTATAAAATTGCATACAAAGTTTAAAATCAACAATTAAATTTTATATACATTATAAATAACTAAACTTTATATATTGTTACTATTAAATAAATTTATCGTAACACGAAAATTTTAAAACTCTACATAAATTCTATGAGCAAAAAGCTATAACTATATGAGTATGTTATTTAAATTAAACATTATATTGGTACTATACAAATATTATTTACCATTTATTCGAGTTTAACCGTGACCTTCGAACTACTTCGAAGGTCACGGTTTAACACAGTAACATAATTTATACTATCGTAGTTGATTTTCTTCAAACAGGTGAAAAATTCAGTTGATTATTTTAAAGTTTATAATTTCATAAAAACAAATAAACAAGTAAATTCTTTTAGATTAAAAAAAAAAAAAAGGTTTATTATTTTAAAGTCTGCCGATGAAAAAGGACGAGTTTTAGGGTAAGTCTAATTTTCTTTAAAATAATGTCAATTGTATTTAGCTATCGTTAAAACTTACTAGCTAAAAAGAAAAAAATTAAACTTAATTATTCATTGTTTTATCGATACTCCGTAAAATTAATTAACGTATAACTTTGTTTTATCATATAACTTATATGTTTAACTAAAAAAAATTTAATTATTCATTCAATATTAAAATTATCTCTATTATATAGGTGTTTTCTAAACTTTATTTTCTTTTAATAATCTTACTTTGTTTAGAATCGTTAATTAAAGCATGTTTAGACATGATTTCATGATTCATACCTGATGACTCATATGGAAGCTATATTTCCCTTTATAACAGAAACTGAATGTTGGTAATTATACACTTCATCATTGTGTGACTACAAATTTAAAGATTGAAATAAAAACACAGCTTAATTCAAAATACTTTTTTAAATACATTTCTCTATAATATCATGAAGTGATTATTATTTTCAATATGAATAAGTTTTTAAATACATTTCTTCATAATATCATTCTATAAGAATTGAATATTATTATGTATAGTTGAAAATATATACAAAGGACTAGTGAGACAACATATACAGTTTTAATTTCTGTATTAAAAATGCATAATATATACAGATTAATTTACAATTTAGATAAAGTATCTTCAATATATTTTTCATAAAGTTTCACATTAAATTCTTTAAAGAAGGAGATATTGTAATAACATGTACAGGGTATGTTTTGAACCATAGCATACATCTAAGTTTAAAACATTTTAAAATATACAACCTTTTTAATTCTTCATGTCACTTGCCGACTAGTTTCGCATGGGGTGCCCCAGCTTGTTCTCCGGCGATATGGTGTTCGAAGTTCGTTGAAACTGACGTTTCACTCCCGTTTCAAAGCCGGATATTAAAAAAAATTAATAGACAATTTATACAGGAAACGTTTAAAAACTTTAAATCAAATTAACAATTTTCAGGAAACCATTACTTAAATACACTACTTCAATTCCTTACGATCGCGGAGTTTCAAACAAAATTAAAAAAGTTGCAGCCAAACCCTATCATATTTCAGCTGATTAGGAGCGACAAAAACCAAATTAACCCTTTAGAAACCGCCGGTATATATAAAATCCCTTATAATGACAGCCATGGCAGAGAAATGTGTTACATTGGAAAAAAAAAATTAAAACGCGTATTAAAGAACACAGTCACGATATCGCTACAGGAAAAATAACTACTGCTTTAACGCAAATTAATAGGGATGATAATATCCATATTAAATTCAAGCAGGTGCGAAAAATAGCCAATTATCAAAACCACAATTATGCCGCGGTTAGGGAATCAGGTAGAATTATTGTCGAATTTTAATAATTGCAATGGCAACGATGGGGCACTACTCGACCGGCAGGGGCGCCGAGTCTTTAAAAGAGAAGAAGAGGGAGTGAAACGTCAGTTTCAACTAACTTCGAAAACCATTTCGCCGGAGAACAAGCTGGGGCGCCCCATGCGAAACTAGCCGGCAAGTGACATGAAGAATTAAAGAGGTTGTATATTTTAAAATGTTTTAAATTTAGATGTTTAACTTCATGGTTTAGTTTTTTATGAAATAGCATACATATTTAATTTTAAAAGTATCTCGTCACGATTTCATTGAAATTTTGCGCGTAATAATATCGTTGAATAATCTCGGGAACTTTGACCAGAAGAATTAAGTAAACACTCATCACAGTGAAACAAATCTTCTATATATAATCGAAATCAAGAGCAATAGACTTTAAAAAGATTCCCTTAGCTTTTTCTTCATTAACATGATATAAACAAAAGGGGGTTTTGCTTAGAGTTAACATAGAAAGTTGAATTGTAAATATTGCATCAATGATATAGAATCAGTAATTTTAATTTTGATTTCTTTAAGTTTCAAAATTTGCTCTTTCAATAATTTAATGACATTGGGTTTTAAGTAAAATCCACATATGTTTAAGGGAAACATTTGTTGAAGTATACAGAAATTCTTATCAATACAAAGCATCAATAATTGGTTATCTATATATATAAAAGAGTAAACTCACTGATTCACTGACTCAACACGGTTGTGGTGATCCTATGGGAGATAGTCACAATTTTTGGTGAGCAGGTTGATTTTAGGACCCTGACGCTCACTGTTGCCGCTCACCTTAGTTTGACTATATGCGCAACCTTGGCGCGCATCTCTTGTTCACTTGCATTCCCGCCTTAGCGGAGTAGTTGTATTGTTTTCGTTATAAGAGTAACATCTCTCTTGTTTATCTTGTTCGGTGATTGGTGATATGGTTCACCTTTTTTATAGTTTGCGTTGACTATGGTGTCAACATATTTGAATACGTTAATAGTACGTCCTCTAATAACTGTAAATATGTACATACGATATGTAAATAATACATTAATTAAATGTTTGTGAAGTAATAGCTTCAGAATAGTAATTATTAAAATGATATACAGTCCACTCATAAAGTATCGTCAACATTTGGTCTAGTAGAACCGGAGGAAGATCAATCGTAATATAATGAAATAGTGGTGGTGCTCATGATGAAAGTAATTATGGATAAAAATAAATTAGTTATCCTTAATCGCCAACGCGGAACCTTGAAAGGCCAATTGACTAAGATAGTGACATATTTAGAGACTGTTAGTGACGACAATAAAGACATTATAACTCTAGAAATAAAGAAGGATAATCTGCAAAAAATAGTAACAAAACTGGATAATTTGAAAATCCAGTATTACGAAATAGCTGATGAATCGGAACTGGAAGTCCAATTGAACGCCTTCGCAGAATTGGAAGAAGAGGCAGAAAAATTAGAGGTAAGGCTTCGAAAATTCTTACACTCTAATAACATTAGTAAAAATGAAAGTGTTTTAAATGAATCTAAAGATAATCCTATTATCAATTTTCGTTTACCTGAAATTCCTTTACCCAAATTTAATGGACAATATAATGAATGGTATAGTTTTAAAGATCAATTTATAACCTTAATTGATCAGAATGATAAACTTTCAGATAACCAAAAGTTATATTATCTAAAATCTACACTTTGTGGAAGAGCACTAGATGTAATTACCGAAGACGATTCATATATTTCGCTTTTTAAAGCATTGGAAGATAGATTCCAAAACAAAAGAATGATTGTAAATTCTCACTTAAATGAGATATTAAACGTAGAGAATCTGTCTCAAGATTTAGTTAAAAATTTGAGAACAATTACAGATAGTTGTCAAAAAAATATTCGAGCACTCAAATGTATAGGATTGGAAATGAATCCCTTTACGGAGGCCTTACTCATAAATGTGATTCTTAAACAAATAGATAAAGAATCCAAAAAACAATTTGAATTATCTTTAAGTAAGTTCTACAGAATTGCCAACATGGTGCGATTTCATTAACTTTTTACAAAAAAGAAGTTTGGTGTTAGAAAATTTACAATGCGTTTCGAATACGAAACCGAAATTAATGAATGCGGAAAAGAGTACTAGAATAAAAACTTTCTTTTCTAAAAATGATTCTTTTAACGATCCAAACTGTCCCCTTTGTAAAAGAAATCATTCTTTAGCTAAATGTTGTGAATTCTTAAAATTAAATGAATACGAAAGATTCCTAACAGTAAAAAAGTATTTGTTATGTATTAATTGTTTGAAATCGAAGCATCAGGTATCGAATTGTAAGAGTAAGCAATCCTGTTATATGTGTTCTAAAAGACACAATCCACTTCTACATCGAACTTTGCCGGGAACAAAAAGTAATAATTTCCCACCAAAACAACAAAAACAAAATCCTGACTCCCAGACGGCGTCAGAAAAAGGCTTGCACCTGCTGCAATCAAATGATTCATATCCTGAATTGCAGAAAGAAAAAAATAATGTTTCGATGACATTATATAACGAGATTAATGATCCAATCTTAAAAAGTAAAAAACATATATTGCTGTCAACTGCTATAGTTTATTTGGAAAGTAGCAATAAAAAAAAGATTCCGGTTCGTTTAATTCTTGATAATGGGAGTCAATGTAACCTGTTAGACAGAGAACTCGCTCATTTATTGAATTTGCAAAAAAGGAAATGCGATATTCATATTTCAGGAATTAATGGTAAGATGACAAATGTGAAATCGTCAGTACGTACCATTATTTCCAATAAAGATGATTCATTTAGTGAACCAATTGAATTTTTAATTACACCTAAAATAACAGAATTCATTCCTTCACACAATATAAACATAAGAAGTTTAAATCTACCACATGACCTTGAATTAGCTGATAGTGAATTTTGGAAAAAATCTAAAATAAATGCTTTAGTTGGTGCTGAATTTTTCTATGAAATATTAAAAGCAGATAAATTTAAAATAGGACAATTCACCTTTCAGAATAGCGTTTTTGGGTATATTGCTGCGGGAACCATAGACCGCAATGTATCTGAAAATACTTTTTGCGGTTTTACTGCATGCCATGATTATCTTAATGAAACCATTCAAAAATTCTGGAAAATAGAAGCTCCTGAAATTGACTTACGTCCAATTAGTCAGGAAGAACAATTGTGTGAGAAACATTTTTTAGAAAATTATCGGAGAGATAAATCGGGAAGATTTATGGTAGCCATGCCTTTGAAGGAAGATGCTAGTGTCCTTGGGGAGTCTAAATCTATCGCAGAAAAACGGCTCAAGCAGTTATGGAATCGTTTAGAAAAGAATCCAACCATGCGAAATCTTTATTGTGATTTTATTAAAGAATACACTAATTTGAATCATATGACAAAAATTGTTGATAATTTAAATGATTCTGGCTGTTATTATCTACCGCATCATGGCGTTTATAAGCCCGAAAAATCTACTACGAAGCTTCGCGTTGTATTTAATGCTTCGAGTCCGACAACTAGTGGAATATCATTAAACGACATAATTTATAAAGGTGTCGTTAATGAAAATTTGTATGAAATCATGTTACGCTTTCGACAACACCGATTTGTGTTTTTGGCCGATATTGAAAAAATGTATCGCCAAATAATGATTACCGAGGATCAGAGAAAATTATTAAGAATTTTATGGAAAGATAATGTGAGCTCAGAAATTGAAACCTATGAACTTAATACCGTAACATACGGTACCGCTTGTGCCCCTTTTTTAGCCATTAGAACGTTGAAGCAATTAGCCCTTGAAGAAGCCGAGAAATATCCGAAGGCATCCGATATTTTGCTACATGATTCGTATATGGACGATATAATAAGTGGGGAAGAATCGCTAGAATCTACTAGGGAGCTTCAAAAACAGCTTATACACTTGTTAGAAAGCGCTGGAATGAATTTACATAAATGGAATGCAAATCATATTTCCTTACTTGACTTTTCTAAAGAGACATACCCTGAGTACAGATTCTCTGATAAGGAAACCAAAGCCCTATGGGTTGCCTGGAAACCCAACTTAGATGCTTTCACATTTAAAATAAATTTGTGTCAGTTAAAGTCTATGACAAAGAGAAGCATTTTATCAGACATTGCTCGCATTTTCGACCCATTGGGTCTCATCGGCCCTGTTATTGTCAAAGCCAAGTTGTTTATGCAGGAACTATGGAAATTAAAATTGGACTGGAATGACCCTATTCCAAGCCCTATTGCTCAAAATTGGCTAGAATTCGCCACTTCGTTAAAAGCTCTTGAACAACTTAGAATAAATCGCTATGTTTTAATTCCTGAAGCACAACAAATAAACTTACACGGATTCGCCGACGCATCGTCATTAGCTTTTGGAGCAGCCGTGTATATTCAGTCTATTCATAATTCTGAAATTGTCTCCAATTTGGTTAGCAGCAAATCTCAAGTTGCACCTCTAAAAACTGTTTCTATCCCTCGACTCGAGTTATCTGGTTGTCTTTTGTTATGCAAATTAATTGTGAAAATTTTGAAATCTTTGAGGTTACAGATCAATAATATTTATCTCTATACAGACTCTCAAATAGCTCTTGCCTGGATCCAAACCGAGCCTTGGAAATTGAAAACATTTGTTGGCAACAGGGTTGCCAAAATTCAAGAACTGTCTAAAAACTTCACATGGAACCATGTGTCCTCTGCGGAAAATCCTGCAGATTTAATTTCACGAGGTCTAACTGCCACCGATTTAATGGATAATCAGTTGTGGTGGCAGGGACCAGACTTTCTAAGTAAATCCAGTAGTATCATAAACAATGACTCTGACTATCTGTCCCCCAGTGATAATAGTATTGTGATTAGTGAGTTGAAAAATAATCACCAGGGTGACGCTAACCCTGCAGTGTTGTGTGGATTAATCCAATCCACGGATTCTTCCCAGAACTTTTATAATCATTTGTTTTCATTAACAAATAATTTTTGTAAATTAATTAGAATATGTAGTTTTATTTTTAGATTTATTAGGAATACAAGAGCAAAGGTCAATAGAGTAACTGGACCACTCCGAAGCACCGAATTAAACGACACTGAAATACACTTAATTAGACAGGTACAGTATACACAGTTTGCCGCAGAATTGATCTGCTTAGAAAAAGGGAAGCCCGTATCAGGTAAATTAAATTGTTTTAATCCAATTTTAGATTCTCAGGGACTCCTAAGAGTCGGTGGAAGGCTGGAAAATGCTAATTTAAATTTTGATAGTAAACATCCCCTTTTCTTGCCCCACGACCATAAATTATCTTCCATGATTATGGAACATTTTCATAAAAAATTCTTTCATGTAGGACCTCAAGCCTTGTTATACCACGTTAGAAAAAAATATTGGATAGTTAGTGGGAGATCTTTAGCTCGGAAAATATTTCGTAACTGCGTAACGTGTTACAAAATTAAACCTTTAACGGTCAATCAACTTATGGGAAATTTGCCATAGGAACGAGTAAATGTGACTCATCCATTTTATTGTACCGGTATAGATTTCTGTGGCCCTTTTTTAATTAAATATCGGGGTCAAAGAAAAGGAATCTATAACAAAATTTTTGTTTGTATTTTTATTTGCATGCCTACTAAAGCCGTGCATCTAGAGGTAGTTAGCGATTTAACATCCGAAGCTTTTATCGCAACTTTAAAAAGATTTTTTGCTAGACGAGGCAAAGCCCAAACATTATTCAGTGACAATGCAACAAATTTTGTTAGTGCAAATAATGAATTAAAAAGGTTACATAGATTAGCTACTCAGCCTGATGAAAACCTTACTAATTTTTTAAATTCAGAGAATATTAATTGGAAATTTCTGCCACCCCGTGCCCCAAATTTTGGAGGGCTATGGGAGGCAGGCGTAAAATCGTTTAAGTATCATTTGAAACGCGCAGTAGGAAACGCTAAATTAACATATGAGGAATTCTTAACCGTTGTTTGTCAAATTGAGGGAATCCTCAATTCTCGACCCCTTACCCCTCTTTCAAACGATATCGAAGATTTGGACGTCTTGACTCCCGGCCATTTTTTAGTTGGTCGACCCATCACAGCGGTGATCGAACCCGAGTTCTCTGGCATTCCAGATAATCGATTAGATACCTGGCAAAAATTAACTAAAATAGTTCAAGGAATATGGAAAAAATGGCAATGTCATTATTTAAATACGTTACAACAAAGAAACAAATGGAAATTTGAAACAAATAACATTAAAAATGGGGATATGGTATTATTAAAGGAAGAAAACTTGCCCATATGTAGTTGGATTTTGGGTAGAATAGTAGAAATTATTCCAGGAAAGGATAACAAAATACGCGTAGTCTCAGTTAAAACAAGAAATGGGACATATAAACGACCTATTTCCAAAATTGCTCTTCTGCCTTTGGAAAAGTTAAAAAAAAGTAAAAAAAAAAAAAAAAAATTGTTTGAAAATGAGTAATGTATATAGTTAAATTTAATTTGTTTATTGTATTTCATTTGTATTATTTTATTGTTTACAATGTTATTAATATTTCTCTTGTATAAGTTTTATTATTTAAATTGCATATAATATTTTCGTATAATTAATTATAATTAGGCTATTACATATTAGAACTGTAATTTTGAAACAATGTTTCAAGGTGGGCCGGTATGTTGCCGCTCACCTTAGTTTGGCTATATGCGCAACCTTGGCGCGCATCTCTTGTTCACTTGCATTCCCGCCTTAGCGGAGTAGTTGTATTGTTTTCGTTATAAGAGTAACATCTCTCTTGTTTATCTTGTTCGGTGATATGGTTCACCTTTTTTATAGTTTGCGTTGACTATGGTGTCAACATATTTGAATACGTTAATAGTACGTCCTCTAATAACTGTAAATATGTACATACGATATGTAAATAATACATTAATTAAATGTTTGTGAAGTAATAGCTTCAGAATAGTAATTATTAAAATGATATACAGTCCACTCATAAAGTATCGTCAACACTCACTAAGACGGAATTTTGCGAAATACCCCCCCCCGTCCCCCCCCCGGGGGGCAGAAGGCAAAAACCACTTTTATAAGAATAACTCGGCTCCAAATTGCTTCATGGTGAAGAAATTGAAGATGAGGAGACTAGACTCGAATACAAAAAAATCATTTTCTGCGATTTTGGAATTTTGGATTTTTAAGGGGGGTAAGGGGTAAAAATAAGATTTTCGGGGGCGCATAAGGCAAAAACACATTTATAAGTATAACTCGGCACCAATTTACTTCACAGTGAAGAAATTGCAGATGGGGAGACTATACTTGAATACGAAAAAATCATTTTCTGCGATTTTGGAATTTTTGATTTTTAAGGGGTGAAAAGGATTTTCGGAGGTGCAGAAGGCAAAAACACCTTTATAAGCATAACTCGGCTCCAAATTACTTCACGATGAAAAAATTGCAGATGGGGAGACTAGACTTAAGTACAAAAAAAAAAAAAAAAAAAAAAAAAACAAACATTTCTGCGATTTTGGAATTTTGTATATTTAAGGGGGAGAGGGGGTAAAAAGGATTTTCGGGGGGAAATTTAGCAATATATGGATTTTCGAGTAAAATTCTAGCAGTAATAGCTCAAAAAAAAAAAAAAAAAAATATATATATATATATATATATATATATATAAAGAAAAAAAAAAGCCAAGAAGGTATTTCCAAAAACTCATTTCTGATTTTTTCCGATTTTCGATTTTGGGGGGGAGTTACGAAGGGGCAAATTCGACCCCCCGCCCCTTTTAGCACTAAATTCGTCCGTGGAAATCTATAGGAGCTGAGGTCACAAATTTTAGTGTGTGGCTTATTTACGTGTGTCCAAATCCCATTGTAACGGGATTTTGTGAAAGCCCCCCCATTACTCCTTTGGGGGCGTGGTGGGGAATAAAAGAGTAAAATCACTGATTCACAGATTCAACACAGCCGTGGCAATTCTACGGGAGATAGACTCACAAATTTTGTTGAGCACGTTGGTTTTAGGACCATGACGCCCATTAAGGCGGGATTTTGCAAAATATCCCCCCGCTCCCCCTGGGGGGGCAGAAGACAAAACCTCAATTATAAGCATAATTCGGCTCCAAATAGCTTCACGGTGAAGAAATTGCAAAGAGAGAGACTAGAATTGAGTGAAAAAAAAAAAAAAAAAAAAACATTTTCTGCGATTTGAGTTTTGGATTTTTAAGAGAGGGAGGGGGTAAAAACTATCTTCGGAGGCAAATTTAGCAAAGTACGGGTTTTCGAGTAAAACTATTCCAATAACAGCACAAAGATATAGAAAATCGCCAAGAGTCTTCTTGAGGATATTTCCAAAACATCATGTTTGTTTTTTTTTGTGATATTCGATTTTTTTTTCTTTGGGGGGGGGGGGGAGTTCGAGGGGGCAAATTCGAGCCCCTCTTTTAGCGCTAAATTCATCCGGGGAAATCTATAGGACCTGAGGTTACAAATTTTAGTGAGTGGCTTACTTACGTGTGTCTGACACCCACTGTAATGGGGTTTTGCGAAAGTTCCCCCTTTTCCCATTGGGGGGGGGGGGGCAATATAAACCCTTTTCCAAGTATAACTTTGCTTCAAATTATCTCAGTAAGATTAATTTGTATATGTGGGTTGTTTATGCTTTTCCAACACGCACAGTAATGGGATTTTACGAATTTTCACCCTTCCCCCCTTTACAGATGGGGGGGGGGAGGCGAAAACACGCTTATAAGAGTAACTGTGCTCCAAATTGTCTTTGGTTAACGATATTTTGATATGTCAATTCGTTATGCGTACTCAAGACACTACAAAGAGATTTTGTAAAATTGCGTCCTATCCCCCCCTTGGGGGTAGGGGTGGGGTAAAAAGCATGTTTCCAAGCATAACTTTGCTTCAAATTATCTCAGTAAGATTACAGGGTTCATACTCAAATATGGAAAAAAAATTCCCTGAGTTCCTAGACAATTTTCAAGAAAATATTAGCGACATATTACAAGAAACGCTCCTCTAGACAGGACAAAATACAGCTACTTTCAATGTATGATGTCATATTACTGCCGATCATGATAGAAATTCAGGTAGAAATCATTATTTACATGTGTATTTTCACAAAACTTAATCATTTAAATTTTGATACGAAGCTAAACAAGAAAAACATAACTTGAGAGAGAAAAAAAATTGTTTTTCCAGGTTTTATAACTGATTTTCCCTGATTTTTAATGAAAATTTTTATTTTCCCTGACTTTTTTTAACAAATTCCAAATTCCCTGAGTATTCCCTGTTTTCCCTGAGGAGTATGAACCCTGGATTACTTTTTACATGTGAGTTGTTTACGCATTCCCAACACGCATTATAAAGGAATCTTGCGAAAATTCCCCCTCCCCTCCTTGAAAGGCGGGGAGAGAGGCAAAAAACGATTTTAAGAGTAACTCTGCTACAAATTATCTCATTATAACGAGCTCTTGATATGTCGATTGGTTATGCGTACTCAAGACACACACTGATAAGGGATTTTGTAAAATTCCACTTTATCCCCCTTGGGGGGGGGCAAAATCATGTTTTCATGTGTAACTCTGCTCCAAACTATCTTAGATGATTTTTTATGTGCGGGCTCATTATACGTTCCCAACACGCACTATAAGGGGATTTTTGTGAACTTTTCTTTTTCCTACCTTTAAAAGCGGGGTGGGGGGTGGGAGGCAAAACCACGTTTTAAAGAGTAACTCTGCTCCAAATTATCTCAGGAAAGCGATTTTTTGATAGGTTGATTGATTATGCGTACTCAACACAAACTACAAAGGGATTATTTGGAATTCCGTGCTATCACCCCCTTGAGGGTTGGGGATTATTTAAAACATGTTTTCATGCGTAACTCTGTTCCAAACTATCTTAGAATGGCAATTTTTGATGCGTGGACTGCTTATGCGTATTCAACACACACTACAAATTGATTTTGTGAAACTCTACCCTACCTCCCCTTAGGGGGGGGGGACATTTATTCAGTTAAGAGCGGGCCGGGGGGGGGGCTAAAAACACGTTTTAAAACATAACTTTGCTTCAAATAATCTTAGAATCCCGATTTTTTAATATGTGGGCTAGGTATGTGTATGCAACATGTATTATAAAGGGATTTTGTGACGTGTGGCGAGTGGGAAAACTGCTATCGAAGGTATCGAGAACTTTAACTTAGATTTTGACTGATTTCAATGATTTTATTATTATTATTAAGGATATGGTATTTTGAGACTTCATTTCAATATAATGACCAGCCAAGCGGGCAAAACCTGCTAGTTACTAATAAAACTATAAATTACTGAATTGAAACTAAAATTTTCAATCAAATCTTGAAAATAATACCAAGTTTGCGCTGTCATTGCAATACCTTGTTTAGTGTGTACTGTGTACCCACTTATCCGTGGGTAATTCTTTAAAATTATGAATATGAATTCTTAGTTTCAAGTTATTTTCTATTACAATTTGTATAAATGTATTCCATTTTAAATTCCACTCAGTACAGATGGGGTCTAGAGGTGGTTCTCGCACCCACTGACTTAACCAATCGTTTGGAGTAAGTTTTTCATACAAGTCCTTTGAACAGTTTTTTATAGAAGTATCACTCGTTGTAGACACATCACAATGAGAGTTTTTTGAAGTATCCCAGACATTGAATAAAGAGTTTTTTGGAGTATCACAAACACTGAATGAACCATTACTCATACCGAGTCTTGGTTTCTGTAAAGACGGTATGATGGTGTTGGGTATTAAATGATGAAAAGTCAGGCTGATTCTCATATCTTTAATGTTAGGGTCCAGTGCAATGCCATGGGTAAACAGTTCGTTGGTAGGATTTAACGTACTGTAGAGCGAACCATGCTCTAAAAGAATCGAAGTCGAAGGCGTTTTAGGTTTCTTGAATTCAATTGTTCGTTTGGCACCAAAGCTGTCGACTACGATGGGGGGAAGTCGCATCCAACCCACTTTCATCGTTATAATGTTGGGATATGTAGCTGTATCCATGGCTTTAGAGGTAACCTCAGGACATAGTTGAAGGTGGAAGCCGTCCATTTTTCCACTCGGTACCGCAGTTTTAATATTAGAGGAGTCCAAGGATTAGCCAGTACATGGGTTCCGCTGAAACATACTGGATATTCAGTCCTTTTTCCGTAAAACTCACAGAGACATTTCGAAGCAACCAACACACACAGCAGGGAAACTAAGAGAAGGCCATCTCGCCCCGAAATAAGAGAGACCCAATTTACAGTATTTCATGTTGCATCGATGAGTGGCGGCGATAATGGACTTTACGTCTATGGACAAGTTAACAACAATACCTGCTAAATGATTCTGGATACTGGAGCTAACTTAACCATCATTAGAACGGATTTGGCTCAAAAACAAAAAGAGAAGATCATCTGGACGCCGTCCTACGTTAAACTCCAGACTGTGACCGCTGACGAAATCAAAATATATGGAAAAATGAACTTGACCATCACATTTGGAAATGCGAGTTACCATCATATGGCATATGTGGCTGATATAAGAGATCCTTTAATCCTTGGAATTGATTTCCTCAGAAAATTTATTTTTAAATTGAACTTCAAGAATAATGAACTGCATTCAGGTTCGGAAGGCATAGCTGTGTTCAACACTGAAAATCCAGACATTTAGCCAATTTGTGCCATGTCTGAAATCTCCATCCCTCCACACACAGAGACAATAGTTTCCAGGACACCTCCCAAACAGCAAAACTTCCGTTGTGGACTGATTGAATACCCGAATACAGACAATAGTCCAAAAAGAGTTCTGGTGGCTTCATCTCTGGTTGATCTTTCGAAGAGCACTATTCCTGTGAGAGTCGCGAACATCAACAATAAGGTAAAGACAGTGAAGAAGGACGAAGAGTAGCGACCTGTACTCCTGTTACATGCGTCAACCGGCACACGCAATCAACCGAGTCCAAGTCTTCCGAGTTATTAACAACGGAATTACTCAAGAATGCAGAATTGGGAAATGAACAAAGACGTGCTGCGGAGAAGCTACTCCATGAATTTAAAGACCTTTTTTCTCGAACACCTGAAGACGTCGGGAGAACGAACATCACCCAGCACAGAATCGATACAGGAAATCATCCTCCAATCAAACAACACCCAAGAAGACTTCGCATTTGCTAAACAGGAAGAGGTGATTGAGCTTCTGAATGAAATGCAACGTAATGACATCATCGAAACATTAACGAGTCCTTGGGTCTCTCCAATAGTACTGGTATGGAAAAAGGATGGTTCAACAAGATTTTGCGAGGATTATCGTCGTTTGAATGACATCATGAAGAAAGACAGTTACCCACTTCCCAGAATTGACGACACATTAGACACACTTGCTGGCAATAAATGGTTCTCGACTTTGGATCTGAAGAGTGGTTACTGGCAAGTAGAATTACATCCTGATGATCGTGAGAAGACTGCATTCACCACGGGACAAGGACTGTGGCAATTTAAAGTTATGCCATTTGGATTATGTAATGCACCTGTAACCTTCGAGCGCCTGATGGAGACAGTGTTGAGAGGACTTTAATATGAAGCCTGTCTGGTATATTTGGATGATATTATCATTGTGGGGCGCACTTTTGAAGACAATCTTCGAAACATTCCTAAGGTGCTGGAAAAACTCAGAATAGCTAACCTGAAATTGAATCATAGCAAGTGTAACTTGTTTCGTCGTGAAGTGAGTTATCTCGGCTATATCATCTCTGCTGAAGGTGTGAGAACTAATCGCGAGAAGATCTCTGCAGTTGAGAACTGGAGTCGCCCTAATAATGTATACCAACTACGCAGTTTCCTGGGATTATGCACTTACTACAGGAAGTTCGTCAAGGGTTTCTCAAATATTGCCAGACCGCTCCACAAGCTGACGGAAGCCAAACAGAAGTTCCTGTGGACAAATGAATATGAAAAAGCGTTCAAGCAACTTAAAGAAGCCTCAACATCATCGCCTATTTTGACGTATCCAGAGCTGGACAAACAGTTCATACTTGATACAGATGCCAGCCATGAAAGTGCTGGTGCTGTTCTGTTGCAGGAAATTGATGGTCAAGAATGTGTCATTGCCTATTGGAGTAAATGCCTGTCTAAACCGGAGCGAAACTACTATACCACCAGGAAAGAGCTACTCGCCATCGTAAAAGCCATAGAACATTTTAATCATTACCTCTATGGCAGAAGATTCCTGCTCCGGACTGACCATGCATCTTTAACGTGGTTGCTCCAGTTCAAGAACCCGGAAGGGCAGATTACCAGGTGGATACAACGCCTCCAGGAATATGACTTTGAGATATGTCATCGCAAAGGGACTCTACATGGTAATGCAGATGCCTTGTCACGGAGGCCCTGCTCAGAAAGCTGCAAATACTGCTCTAGAGCCAAACAGAAATACCAGCTGATCAATCCGGTTGCCTGCCAAGCTACAGTCTCAACACCATCGATACTGGACCAGTGGAGTGACCAGGGACTTAGACAAGCCCAGCTGGAAGATTCTGACATAAAGCCAATAATACAGCTGAAGCAGGCGACCAGCAACAGACCTACCTGGAAGGACATTTCAAGATTTAACCCCATTACGAAAAGTTATCCGCACTCTGGGGCTCTCTTCATATCAGAAACGGCGTACTATTCAGAAAATGGGAATCTCATGATGGGAAAAGCTTCGATGGCAAGTTGTGTTATCAAGATCGAAGATTCCAGATGTTCTAAAGCAACTGCACAGAAGCCCAACCGGAGGCCATTTTTGGGTGATGAAGACTCTGCAGAAAGTTCGAGGACGCTTTTTCTGGTACAAGGCAAGGGAGGACGTGGAAAAATGGTGTAAATCCTATGATGCTTGTGCAGCACGCAAAGGCCCAAAGATACGAAGCCGAGGAAGACTACAACGATATAACGTGGGAGCACCATTTGAACGGATCGCACTCGATATCTTGGGTCCTTTGCCACGGACCTCCAGTGGAAATAAGTACATCCTCGTCGTGATGAACAATTTCACTAAGTGGCCAGAGGCATATCCCATTCCCAATCAAGAGGCATGCACAGTCGCAGTGGTCCTAGTGCAGCAATGGGTGTCAAGGTACGGCACACCCCTACAACTTCATACCGACCAAGGTACGAACTTTACCTCTGCTGTTTTCAAGGGACTGTGTCAATTACTCAGCATAGACAAAACCCAGACGACACCCTTACATTCCCAGTCGGACGGCATGGTCGAGAGGTTTAACCGTACCATCCTGAATAACCTCTCTTTTTTAGTATCAAGGAACCAGCAAGATTGGGACTTGAAGTTGCCGTTGTTCCTGCTGGCTTATCGAAGTGCTGTCCATGAGACCACCGGCTATACTCCAGCTCAGATGCTGTTTGGACGTGAACTTCGTCTCCCATGTGATCTCCTGTTTGGTTGTCCACTAGATGCGCCTTCATTGCCTGAGGAGTACATCCAAGATCTCCAGGCACGATTTGAAGACATACATAACTTTGCTCGGGAGCGCATTCACATGGCAACAAAGAAAATGAAGACAAGGTACGATCTAAAGGCTACACCACATAAGTTCCAGGAAGGAGACAAGGTCTGGTTGTGGAATTCTGTTCGACGCAAAAGACTCTCTCCCAAGTTACAGTGCAACTGGGACGGACCGTACACAGTCATAAAAAGGCTGAATAATGTAGTGGTGCGGATTACTAAAACACCTTCATCAAAACCGAAGGTGGTGCATTATGACAGGCTAGCCAAGTACCACATGTAGCGGTAATACTCAAATTTAAATGTAAATACTTATAAAATTTGCGCATGTGTAATGTAAATATTTGTACATATTTGTAAATGTTTCTCACTTGCTTCTGCAATCTAGATTTCTATTTTATTGTTATATACAATATAGTTTTTGTATTTTAGATTGTGTAATTTGTTTAGTTTTGCCTCTTGACCAAGGATTGCACTGCCCAGGACGTGCAGTCCTTGGGAGGGGGTCAGTGTTGCGAGATTGTAAATAATTGTATTTATTCTTAAAGAAATTCTTTCAGAGGATCTTAGTATGTCGTTAAAATTTTAATTTTCGGCATTTCTAGTTGTTTTAGCGTTAAAATAGCCTAAATTTCCCTTAAAAACGCATTAGAAATCTCCAATACGGCAGGTAATGAATTCGGCGCCAAATTTGGTGACTTTTTCCCTACTTGGAGATTTTTTTTTTGGCGACCTTGGCGAGAAAATCCTTATTAGAGATATACCAAATACGGACCCTGAAATATGATTGGCTGAGGAGATACGGAAATTTCTGGAACTTTCCACACTTTTCTACAGCGGTATATAAGGGCTGTTTTTTTTTCGCCAAGGCAGTCAGTTCAGTTCAGTCTGAGATCAGAGTCAGTCAGTTTCGCTAATGCTTGCATTGCAATTGAAGGAGTTCTAAGCCTCTTTGAATGAGTCTTGCTTTATGTGCTATTGCTATACAGTTTGCACTGTGGATTTACAGTCGACAGTTGTTAATTAAGCTGTGCTTACCAGTTTAATTGAAGCTGATACTTGGTTTATATACCAGTATTTTTCTGAAACTTTCTGTGAATAAATTATTGAATTTTTGCAAGCTTCGCCTGTCATTCTCGGACAACTTACGAACCCCCGAGTACGCAACAGTATTTTAACATGCTTACACCTCGGTAAATATAATGAAATTATATTTTGGGAGAATTTGTTGACTTTTACTCATTAAATAAAATACTTTTTAATGATTCCATTTCTAAATTCAGAAAATTTATAACTGTTCAATTTGTTACTCATTCTCTGAAAAATTATTATTATTTTATATTTCTTTTTAAAGTTTTAAAATAATAAAAATGGATTAAAAATAAATAAATAAATAAAAGCTCCAGAATACAATATTAAAAATTTAAAAAATCCATTTTTGGAAAATAAGAACACTTTTAATGATAGTGATTTTCTGAATGTGAAAACAGATTTTTTAAAATCACATATCAGTAAGTCTCTTTACAATTTTCTTCATAGCATAATATTGCCGTTGGCTGCTGACAATGATAAGTAGACATCCCCTAAAGCAAACACAGTAAAGAATTTTTTTCAATTTTATTTATTTATTTACAGTGCATATCTAACTGGAACACTGTCTTTCCATTTTTCATTTCCATTGAAATACCTAACTCTTCATAATGTGCGATTTTCTGGAACACGGCCATATTTATTTAAAAAAAAGGAAGAAAGAAAAAAAATTGGCACTAGATATTTAGAAATATTTGATTACTTTTTTTTTTGTAAGACAAAGGAATATATCTATACTTGAAAGAAAAGGACATCATATCCATTTTGTGAAAAGATTTACTACCATGTGTTTGATGTGCTAGAATGAAATACATTTGTCATGAATAAAGAAAATGAACATGGTTTTACTTTCCGCTGTCTTTTCTTCTTTATATCTGCTGGATATTAGTGCTTGAATTCCTTTATGTGAATCTAAAAATGCAAATAAAGGACATGGTGCTAACACCTTTCACAAAATGGACATGGTGTTCTTTATGTCTTGTTTTTGCCACCAAGGCAGTAGCACTGAGAAAGAACGTCCATGTCCTTTCGAAACCGGTAGTGTTTTCATTAGTTTTATGGTGTGTGAAGAAGTTTTTAGTTTGAATATTGACTGTACACCAGTTCTTTTATATAGTATGGTGTTCTTTACCTCTGGAGTATAGATAAAACTGAATTGGATTTTCCAGTTCTCAAGAAAGAATGATTACAACATAGGTCAAATATTATTTTATTACAAAAGCAAAGCTATTTACATTTCTTTATGTATACTTCTCATTAAATATACACACACACTACACATATATAAAAAGATACATAGACAGATATTTTCAAATGCTAAAATCCCATAGTAAAAATATTAATATATATATATTTTATATTTATACAGCACAAAACATTCATCAAATATACACTGTGACCAATAAGTTCTCATACATCTTTTGAAGCACGTTAAAAAGTTGTACATATGTGTTACTGTAGTTCCAATTATTTTGCAGGCAATTTAGTGTTAGGTATAAAGCTATTGCAAGTGTAAATGTTGTACTAATTATAATTTTCCTTTACCTAGGTAGAATGAAAAAATTGTGATAAATAAATTCATCAAAGGAGTGTAACCGATTGAAATTTTCAGAGACTTGAGAGCCCTAGGGGTGAAAAGAGATTTCATTTGCAGAACTATCAGAAGGTGTAATGAGACGTCATCTGTCGATGACAGAAAAAGATCTGGCAGACCAATGTCTGTTAGAATAAAAGGCGCTGTGAAAAGGGTCAGGGAAAGAATACGATGAAACGGACAAAAATCTGCTAGAAAACTAGCACGAGAGCTCAAAATATCGAGGAGATCAATGTTAAACCTTCTGAAAAAGGACCTTGAGTGCAAGGTTTATAGAAAACGTAAAATTCACAGAGTTTCGTATTCTATTAAGATGAAAAGGAAGCAAAAGGTGAAAGAAATTCTTGGTTGGCACACTGGGGATGAATTTGTCTTTTCAGACGAGAAACTATTCATTTTACAGCAAAGTCTGAACCCCCAAAATGACAGAGTATGGTCAGTTTCAATTGATAACCTCCCTGAGGGGCAACATTACGTTCCACATTACCAAAATGCTTCCTCTCTGATGATTTAGGCCGCTATTTCCAAAAGAGGAAAACTCCAGTTAGTCTTCATTGATAAAGGGGTAAAAATCAATGCCCAATAAAACTGATATTTTGGAAAAAGTTTTACTACCAAATGTCCAGAGTATGTATTGGGTGGAATATTTCTGCTTCCAACAAGATGATGCCCCTTCTCATACCGCACGTTTGGTTCAGGAGTGGTGCATTCAAAATTTAGCTGACTTTTTGCCAAAGAACGAATGGCCTCCAAACTCCCCGATCTGAACCCGCTTGATTATTTTATGTGGTCATATATGCTCTCCCAACTGAATAACTATAAAATTACCGATTTGAGCAAATTCAAAAATGTAATTCAAACGATATAACAGGAAATGTCAATGGAAGCCATGTGTGCCACATGTGATGGATTTGAAAAGAGACTTAAGCTCGGTAAGAAACTAAAAGGCGGAATTATTCCAAAGCATTTATTGTAAAGATACTCAATGATTATTACTTTAATTTTATGCAAAAAGTTTTTGTATGATTTACTTTGTGTTACTGTAATAAAAATTTGAAAGTGTATGAGAACTTATTGGTCACGGTGTATATCTAACTGATAAATAATGAAAAATATTAAGAAACTTAGATTAGGAAACTCAGATTAGCTGAAGGAATATAAATATTATAAAGTAACAGGGTTCATACTCATATATGGGGGAAAAAATTCCCTGAGTTTTCCTTGAGTTCCCAGACAATTTTCAAGATAATATTAGCGACATATTACAAGAAATACTCCTCTAGACAGGGCAAAATACACAGCTACTTCCACTGTATGGTGTCACATTACTGTTGACCATGATAGAAATCCAGGTAGAAATCATTGTTCACATGTGTATTTTCACAATACTTAATCAATTGAATTTTGATATGAAGCTAAACAAGAAAAATATAACT
Source organism: Salticus scenicus (assembly GCA_963930645.1). Classification (NCBI taxonomy): domain Eukaryota; kingdom Metazoa; phylum Arthropoda; class Arachnida; order Araneae; family Salticidae; genus Salticus; species Salticus scenicus. The sequence continues at coordinate 23,970,264 of OZ005659.1, read as the reverse complement.
TTAGAGAAAGAAAATATTTGTTTTTCCAGGTTTTATAACTGATTTTCCCTGACATTTAATGAAAATTTTTATTTTCCCTGACTTTTTTTTTAAACAAATTCCAAATTCCCTGAGTATTCCCTGTCTTCCAGGTTATCCCTAATGAGTATGAACCCTGAATAAATATTTACTAAGAAGCATTATCAGAAAGCCACTAGAGGGCGAAACCATGCATCTAATGTTAGAACGCTCATGGCACAAAACTAGTTTTAAATAAATGCAAGATACTTTATAATTTTATTTAAATCATAAATGTGTCATTTAAATTTCTTTCAAATAATTTAATAATTTTGTAAATATTTTTATAAATCAACAATAATATAAAAATCAACTGTATTACTATGTAAGCAATTGTACCTGTAACTGTAACCAGTCTGTTGTTGATTTTGCTACTTACAGAACGATGCTGGTTAAGTAATTAAAATGTGTGTTATTGCCCTAAATAAGTATTGTTTTATATATTTTTTTTTATGATAATGCACACAACCTAAAAAAGCAATTACTTATAATAACATTGGTGACTCTTGCACTGTGTTTGAATAAGAATGTCGCCTAATGATAATGCAAATCAGCATGTTGAAACTAATGCAGTTAATTACTATAAAAAAGCACCACATCACTGGCGTCAAAAAGTAATAAGTACAAGCTTTGTTTGCAGTAATTGTGCCTACATTGTTTGCCTGATGAAGGATCGTGTCTTCTTTTGACCAGAAACAATTGTTACAAGTTCTTGCATTCAAAGCTTTGTACTTATCAATGTAGTTAATGTTAAAGAACTACCATTCTAGGTTCATAGACAGATGTAGTTTTTACCAGGTGGAAGCACAATTTTGAATTAGTCGCATTACAGTTGAAGAAATGAAATTTAATTACTTAATTGATCAATTAGAGCCACGCTTCGTTAAAAACATTTGGAACATTGTTAAAGACTCCAGTACAATTAAATATTCATTAGTGAGAGAACGACTTGTCAGCACATTCCAGGAAAATGAAAACATCTGATTTCTGGCTTAGAATTGGGTGACTGCACTCCAAGCTAACTGCTGCAAAAAATGTGAACTCTTGGAGGAATTGAATTTTCTGATAAAGGGATCCACATGCTATGGTTGATAAAATCACTGAAATGACACCTAGATCTGCAGATTTGTGATCTCTTGGAGGAATTGAATTTTCTGATAAAGGAATCCACATGCTATGGTTGATAAAATCACTGAAATGACACCTAGATCTGCAGATTTGTGATCTCTTGGAGGAATTGAATTTTCTGATAAAGGAATCCACATGCTATGGTTGATAAAATCACTGAAATGACACCTAGATCTGCAGATTTGTGATCTCTTGGAGGAATTGAATTTTCTGATAAAGGAATCCACATGCTATGGTTGATAAAATCAATGAAATGACACCTAGATCTGCAGATTTGTGATCTCTTGGAGGAATTGAATTTTCTGATAAAGGAATCCACATGCTATGGTTGATAAAATCACTGAAATGACACCTAGATCTGCTGATTTGGCTAAACATAAGAAAGCTACAAATGTTAATGAGTTATTGCAAGTAGCTACCTTAAGTGAACAGCGACACTCATGATCAGTGACGCTACAGTCATCAAGAACAGGAGTCAGAGCTGATAAAGAAAAAGGTATGATCCAAATGGAAAGTTTTGTTTCTACCATTTTAAATTTGGAACCAAATGCTGCCCAGAAAATATATTTAACCGTGTAGTTGGAAAATCCCGGAAAACCATTCACGCAGTAGAATATGCGGTTTTGCTGCTAAAGAAAAACATAGCTGCAATTAATATGTATTTGTCAAGGACAAAAACATGGGCTGCCAGCTCTTGGTAGACAGGGGAGCTGATGTGTCCATTATTCCACCATCCAAAATTGAAGGCACTACGTGTGAATATAAATTGTATGCTGTCAATAGTACAGAAATCCCTACTTATGGTATTAAAATGCTGATTCTAGTTTTAGGCCTAAGTCGACAGTTCCAGTGGTTTTTTATGATTGCAAAAGTCTTTTTGTCCTTGGTGAAGGCTTTTTGAATAAATTCCAACTTCTAATTAATATACACAACAAGAAATTAACAGATGTGTAACAAACCTTTCAATTTGTGGTCAACTTACAGCCATCGAAGAAACGGTACAACCTTAGCACTTTAAATAAATAAAAACAGTAAGTACTTTGACTTGTTACTATAATACCCAATTATTACCAAGCCTAATTTGTTTACCAAAGTAATTAAACAATAGCTTGCTTAATATTACAACAAAATGCAAGCCCGTGTATTCTCATGCATGGCAAATAATGCAAAGAAACTTAATTTGGCTGAAAAGAAATTTCAATTTGGGCTTGATAAAGACATCATTAGAACATCTAAACTACAATGGGCAAGCCTGTTGCACTTAGTGACAAATAAAATAAATAAATAAAAAATAAAGATGGAACACTAAGACCTTGTGGGGATTACAGGTGTCTCGATGAGTGGACTATCCAAGATCACTATCCAATATCCAGAATAGAAGATTTAAATTTAAAGAAAGAAGAAAATTTATTCAAAATTTGATCTTTTAAAAGCCTCTTATTAATTCCATGCAAAGGAAGACAAACTCAAGACTGCTATAATTACTCCATTTGGGCTGTCCAAATTTAATATTATGAATTTTGGGCTTTGTAATGCCTCTTCCACATTCCAAAGATTTGTAAATGAAGTCTTTCAAGGTTTAACAGTTGTGTTTCCTTATTTAGATGATGTTTTAATTTCTGCTTCTGAAGGTGAACATAAAACCCACCTTAAAGAAGCATTTGACAGGCTTGAAAAATTTGGTCTTTGCATTAATGTATCAAAGTCAGTTTTAGGAGTTCAAGAAATTGAATTTTTAGGGCATTTGATAACCTCTTCTGGTTAACAATCATTACCTGAAAACATTGAACCAATTTCAAATTATAGATTGCCAGCCACCCTTCATGACCTAAGAACATTTTTAGCATGATAAATTTCTTTTGCAGGCACTTAAAATATGCCATTTTGCACCAAATGCTAAAGGGTTCTACGAAAAAAGATTGTAGAAAATTGCCCTGGACAGATAAAGCTCAAAAACAGTTTGAGAAGTGTAAAGTGGATATAATAAATGCTGCTTTTCTAAGTTTTTCTAAACCCGACTGCCCATTATCTTTGTATACAGGTGCCTCAGATTGGACAATAGGATCAGTGTTACAGCAGTATGAAGGTGGAAGATGAAAACCTATAGCCTTCTGCTCAAAAAAATTGAATGAAACACAGAGAGGGTATAGTACTTATGATAGTGAATTATTAGGAATATATCTATCTGTAAAACAATTTAAATATATGTTACAAGGAAGAGTTTTTCAGATATTCACAGATCACAAGCCATTAACCTTTGCATTCAAATAGAAATAATTATAAGATAAAAAACTTTTTATAAATCATGTTTTTCAAATTTCTGTTGAATCATAGCTATAGAACTAACTACATTAGCACAATGCGTATTGTTATGAAATTGTAAATAATTGCATTTATTTTTGTATAAATTCTTTTAAAGAAGCTTAGTAAGTTGATAAAATGTCAATTTTCTTCATTTCCAGCACTTTTTCGCACTAAAGTAGCTTAATATAATTTCCCCTTTAAAAATCATTAAAAAGCTCCAATAGGCAGGCAATGGATTTGGCGACTTTTTGCCGTTGGTGACTTTTGGTGAGAAAATCCTTATTATCGATATTCCAAAGATGGACGTTCTAATGTGATTGGTTAAAAAGTAACGGGAAATTTGAATTAAAAAAAAAAGTTGGTTTTAAAAATAAAATGTTAATCCTTTCAGAACAACATATATTTGCATCATGAACTACATTAGCACTTTATCAATGTGTAGAAAATCTTTAAAGTGATAATGACGTCAATTTTTGCCAGATGCATAATTTAACTTTTTACAATTTTTTAACACTCACGTTTAATTAAATGTATTTATTTTTATGTCGAAAGAATATGAACTCATTGCTATTAGGAGCTTATTATTTTCATATTTTAATTAATTAAAAGAAAACTATTCGAAAATTCAAAAATCTGACCTTGAAGTATTGTGTTGTCACCAGGTTCTGAGCTAAGATTAAAATGTCTATCTAGTAGGGAAGTTAGTTAAAAATAGATTGCAAGATTTGTACCGGACAAACAAACAAGAATAGAACTTAATAAAAACATGGTAAAATGAGAGACTTCAGCACAACAACAGCGTCAACACTAGTATATATTCCAGTTTAATATAAATTAGGGGTGGGAATCGATTAACGGTTTTAACTGGTTTAATCGTAGTTCATTAAATCGATTAATCGGCCGATTAAACAAATTTTTAATCGATTTTCATTTTTCTTTATATAATTTTATTTAAATGATGAATAAAATTATCCTATGTGATTTTTCCCCTCCAGATAGTACACAACAAACCATAAAAATTATATAGATGTTATATAGCATGTTCCTTAAACAATAATAATAATAAACATGCAAATAAATAATGAAAAAACACATTCCTAATATATTTCCAAATAAAATTTTTATTTTAGAGTACAGATGAGCATTCTTATTACTTTTATATTCTAAAAAATAAATTCTCAATATTACTATTTTATTCATATGTTTGACTGAAAGAAAAAAAAAAATAATAATAATTGATTGTATCTGTTTTATAACTAAAATTTAAATCAATTTTCAGAGTAATAGTTGTTGACTTTAAGTGTTAATTTTATATAATTATTTTCGTTTATTTAATTTTAATTTTAATAAATTCATTTTCAATTTGAAAGAAAAATTAGGTGAATTTACATATACTTTCGTTTTATACTAGCAGGACACCTCGCTTGCCACTATTTTTAAATGAATTCTCAAAATTCCATATTATCATTATAAAAAAATCTGAAATTCTTCATTTTTTTTAATTTCAACTCTTCTTCGTCATTTCAGAATAAAAAACAAAATGTTATTTTCTGTTTCTACTCCAATAGTTATTATCAGCAATTCTGAACGGACAATAAACACTCGAAGGTATTGCAAAACCCTGTTGACACCTTCCCCATCAAAGGGATATTGGAAATCACAGTCCTTTTCTTTATATTGAGCATTTCCGTTTTTTGGAAGCTTCTTGTTTCTGCGAAACGTATTTCCCCAGCACAGACTTAAAACGCATTTTGTTTAAGAACAGTCTTCCCACTTTTCTCTACGAACACGAGTGACAATTTCTTTTAAGAGTTTTTTTTTTTTTTTTTTACACTATTGGATGGATGCTTCTTAGAATGTTTGTTAGCAAAATATGTGAGAGAAAATAATTTGTAGGTAGAACAGTATTTTAAATTTTTACTTTAATTCGTAGTTTGAAAACTTTAATCGAATTTTGAAAACTTTTAAGCGAATTAAATGAGTCGATTAACTCAATTAAAAAAATTGATCGGGACTAAGCATTGATTGATTAACCGAACCGATTAATCGGCACAGTCCTAATATAAATACATACCACGTTGAAAGGAAAGACAATATTATAGCAGATATACTTTCCATGATTGTGGAAGTCTCTGTTATCAATTACGAACAATTAGCCAAAGAGCAACTTAATGACTGAGAATTGCAAGAATTAATACATAGTATCAGTTCATTGAGCTTTAAGCAGTATGTTCGACCTTTCAGAGGTATACTATGGTGTGATACATCACAGAATAATCAGGGGGAAAGATGTCGAGAGGGAAACCTGAGTCCATTAAAGGACCCGTCACAAAATTATCCTAAAAAAGGATCCTTCACAAAAATTTTTATCCTAGAAAAGGACCTTTCACAAAATTTTCCCCCTTAAAAACAGACCTTTTGATAAATCTGTTTCATTTCAAAAACTAATCTTCCATAAAACAAACTGGCCACCTGAATAATAGAATGTGCTTTGCTGTATTTTCCTGAAAAGCTGATATTTAATTTCCGATTTATTAAAGCTTTCTATGCATATATGTGAGTTTAGCTCTATAAAAGTAAATAGTCATTGTCTAAAATGACACCTTAATTGTAATTTTATTTTGCAAAATTATATTTTTCACAATTTCACAAAAACAGAATCCTAACCGAAAAGTTTGGAAGAACTTGATTTTCACATTAAATTTAAATTCACAAAATTATGTGCAGATTTTTCACAATTTTACAAAAACAGGATCCTGTCTGAAAAGACTGGACAGACCCCCCTCATAATGTTCGACTTTATGTACCAAAATGTAATCAAAAGATAATTTATGATCAAATACATGGTTGCGCCCACTCAGGCATTCCATTTACTGTCAAGCAGGTGACTTCTAGGTTCATATGGCCAGAAATGAAAACATATATTAGTCAATGGGCATGAGCTTGTGCTAATAAGTTAATTGTCAAAAAATAAAGATAAATAGACATACTAAATCAAAATTTGGTGAATTACCTGAACCTTGTTTCTAATCAATATAATCGAACACAAATGATTAAATGTCATTTAAATTTCATTAACGGATGCATATAAAGGGATTTGGCCACAGTTTTGGATTGCTGAAAATAGTAGCCAATCGAAAAATATTTATTTAAATATTTGAATTATTCAATCAAATACTGTAAGCTGCGAAGTGGGCTAAGTCTGCTAGGTAAGATGCTGTGGGGGTTAGTAAGCGAAGCGAGCAGGGGGCAGAGCCCCCCAGTAAATAAATGTTTTATGATTTTTTATTTTTTTTGTATAATACAGTCATCCTAAAAAAACAAATACTTAATAATGACAGTACCTTCTGATGTTTGAGACACTCATTTTAAAGAGAGGGAGAGAAATGACAGTGTCTCAAACACTATAAGTCAATAAGTGATAATTATTAAGAAATACTAACTTTCTTAATAATTATCACTTATTGGCTTGGCATAAATTAATTTTGTTAAAATTCATATTTTTATTTTTAGATTATAAGTAGTCAACATTACATTTTAATTTAAAAGCTGCGACAAATTAGAACTGTATATTAATATTGACTGAAATTTTCACAGATGCAATGCTTATTATAATAGAACAAAAGCAAAAACTTTCTTTAGACAAAATTTATTAAATATATTATAAACAATCAAAAGTGTTTTGCAGACATAAAACTTTTTAAACAATCATGTATATATACACAGCTGCCAACATTTCTAATTTTTAAATCAGATTTATCACCAGTATTTTTTAAAGGAAATATATACTCAACACTTAAATAAAATTAAATAAACTGGAAACATTTATAAAAACTTTCTGGTATAAAGACTCTGTTGTAAAAAAAAAAAAAAAAAAAAACTGAGATTTGGCACCTATGTATATACAATATTTTTAATTTTATTTTATGGAAAAATAATTTCATAAAATGCTTAAGATTTCAGAGTACAAGGGTTATAAATTAAACTGTAATAATAATTACTCATTTGAATTAAGATGACTCATGTTATCTTTTTTGTATGCAATGCCTTTATATTTTATTTTAAAACTCTGATAAATTTTACTGTCTCTGTTCTTTAAAATCTTAGATGCAGTAATTGCTTCTTATATTTCCTTGACATAAAGCTGAATCACAAATAAAATAGCATTTTCATTATTTACAGTTGATGCATTTAATCATACTAATGTTAAATAAAACTGTAATAATGTCTTTTGGTTAATCATATAAAAATATTTTTTAAATTTCAGTAGTATCATGCAAAATTTAAAAAATAGTTGCATTCATATCCTAAGTCACGCAAAATAGATAATGAATAAAAGTATAAGTTTGAAAATAATTTTATGGGATGCAAGACTACAGATGAATACATAATTGAAAAATCTTTAAAATATAATTTAAGTAAGCATTCATCCTAAATTGTGGATTTAAAAAACTTTGAAGTTTTTTGCAGTTAAAAAGGAAAATATTTTTTCTTTTCACACATTATCAAGAATATGATGTAAACTCAAGGTCTTATAAGGTGCAGTTATATTTAACAGAAAATATTTTAAAAAAATGAGAATTATACAAGGTCATTCAAAACCTATTTATCCTTTTAAAATGACTTTCCACTTATCGTCCCCAGAAGCCAGAGCTAATGTTATTCTATGGCAGGGTTCATACTCAAATATGGGAAAAAAATTCCCTGAGTTCCTAGACAATTTTCAAGAAAATATTAGCGACATATTACAAGAAACGCTCCTCTAGACAGGACAAAATATAGCTACTTTCACTGTATGATGTCATATTACTGCCGATCATGATAGAAATTCAGGTAGAAATCATTATTTACATGCGTATTTTCACAATATTTAATCATTTAAATTTTGATACAAAGCTAAACAAGAAAAACATAACTTGAGAGAAAAAAAATATTTGTTTTTCCAGGTTTTATAACTGATTTTCCCTGGTTTTTAATGAAAATTTTTATTTTCCCTGACTATTTAACAAATTCCAAATTCCCTGAGTATTCCCTGTTTTCCAGGTTTTCCCTGAGGAGTATGAACCCTGTATGGAGAATTTCGCCCCATTTTAACTTATTAACTATTATATATTTTTAAATTCCGTTTTCACATTCAGAAACTTCACAACTATTAAACAATTTATCGCTTTCTAAAAATTATTTTTTTTAATTTTTAATATTTTATTTTGAGGTTGTAAAATGCGAATTTTCACAATGTGAAATTTTTCATTTTTGAGCTTAAAAATGAAATTTTAAAAATAAAAAAAATCAATTTTTAGAAAGCGATAAATTGTTTACTAGTTGTGAATTTTCGGAAAATAAAAAGGGAATTTAAAAATATGCATTAGTTAATGAATTATAATGGGGCAAAATTTCCCATTGGATAACATTGGCTTCGGCTTTCGGAGACGATAGGTAGAGAGCCCCCTTAAGGGAGGTAGGGCACATCATAAGAATTAAAAATTGCATCGGAAAACCTATGACTGCAAATGGTCATTTTAAACCTTTAAAACTGAATGTTTTTGGATCATTTTTAATAGTAAAACACACAAATGGACGAGGTTTTTGTATGTTTAATTTTTAACTAAACATTTTTAAATGTTAATGAAAAGAGGAATGTTAACAAAACGAGGTGTTATATTAATATTACGTGCAATATAACATTTCGCTAAAACTATAGTTTACAAAAGTCCTGCCCATATGAGAGTTTTACTATTAAAAATTAACCAAAAACTTCTATTTTTAAAGGATTAAAATGCCATTTGTGGGCATGAGACCCTACGCAATTTTCAGTCTTTATGATGCACTCTAGACAATGCTGACTCTGGGCTAATTTGGCGGGGTGCTCCATCCGGCGGCCTTTTTAAACTAATTTTAATACCCAGTGGCACTTTTACAACTCATTTTCCTTTTTTTAAAACATTTTAATACCAAGTGACCTTTTCTTAACAATTTATGTGTTCAGAGGCCTTTAGATACTTTTCTTCCTGGTGATATGTAACCTTATAGCAATAGTTTTACAGCATTCCTGGAAAAAAAAATACACATAGTCTACATATCTTTATATATATATTTCTTTTGTGCGTGTGTATGTCACTGAACTCCTCCTAAACGGCTGGACCGAGTTTAATGGAATTTTTTGTGTGTCTTCAGGTGGATTCGAGGATGGTTTAGATTTACAAAAATTGATAAAATTTGAATTTTTAATCCCAAAACTCTGTCATCCTTGGCGGAAAAAAAATATCGCCATATCACCTGGCGAACATATTTAATTTCTTTCAAAAATAATGGTTATTTCAACAACTTATATTAAGAGAGTAATGAATAATATGAAACAATTTCGTACAATACATATTACGAAAATATACATCTGGCATGTATATTTTCGTATTACATTTTTGATCGCCAAATACAAAAAACGCCAAGGAAGACAGAGTTTTGAAATTTAAAATTAAAATTTTGTCAATTTGAGAGCAAAATAACTCAATCTAACACATGCATACGATAACTAATACATATCTATACCCAAATACAGGGATTAAAATCGAGAAATAATTTTCCTCGATTTTTAATAATTTTTTATAAAAAATCCAATGGGAGATTAACATAGGAAATCTTTTTCTTGCATCCACTGACGGTCAGTGACGTCACACTTCGCTTGCGTATATTCTATTGTAATTCCAGTTTGTCCTGACAGTTGGTGCTGCGATCAAATTCAGGAAAATATTTTGTAACTTCGTGTTATTATTGTTATACAAAAAATTGTGTCCTAATTGAAATATTACATCAAGATGTAATTAGTGTTTGAAGAGTTTTGAAGTGTGCATGAAAAACTATACATTTTGCAAATTTAGTGCGGAATTGGAGTGAGTATTTTATATAATTTTCTATCAAATTTACACGCGCGTTGATTAACAACCAGCCTAATCCACAAATTTATTTGTGTAGCTAATTTATTATATTTTATTTATTTATTTTTTGAATGGAACACCTTTAGTATCGGATCCCTTTGGCAAAATTTGAAATTTGGCACCGAAGTAGCTCGGACGCTTCTCGCCAAGATCTTTAGTTCCACAATTGAGATAGCCATTTCAATTCATCGCAAAAATGGCTTAAAATATTTAAAGTCACCAAAGGGGTCCCATACTTTTGTGCGTGTGTATGTCACTGATATTTTATTTATTTATTTTTTGTATGGAAAATTTGGCACCGAGGTAGCTTGGACGCTTCTCGCCAAGATCTTTAGTTCCACAATTGAGATAGCCATTTCAATTCATCGCAAAAATGGCTTAAAATATTTAAAGTCACCAATGGGGTCCCATACTTTTGTGCATGTGTATGTCACTGATATTTAATTAATTTATTTTTTGTATGGAACACCTTTAGTATCGGATCCCTTTGGCAAAATTTGAAATTGGACACCGGAGTAGCTCGAACGCTTCTCGCCAAGATCTTTAGTTCCACAATTGAGATAGCCATTTCAATTCATTGAAAAATGGCTTAAAATATTTAAAGTCACCAAAGGGGTCCCATACTTTTGTGCGTGTGTATGTCACTGATATTTTATTTATTTGACAAAACAACATTTGTCAGGTCAGCTAGTATACATGTATAATTCGTAATTTACTTTTGTCGTGTACAAAAATCACAACACAGAAGACTGCAAATTATGCAAAATAATGCCCTTTTTGAAAATAGGTTGCCTTATATATAAAATTTAACATTCTAAAATTTACTTGCAAGAATTAATCACAGAAAATATTTAAAACAGTAAAAATATAATTATAGAAAATTACAAAAAAAAAAAAAGTTTATTTCTAACAAAACTAACAAAGCATTGACCATGAATTTAAGAAGTATATATATATATATATTTATTTATTCATAAAAAAGAAAATCATGTTTAAAGCTATGAATGTAGTTTTTTAAAAATTATGATTAAAAGTAGAAAAACCATGAAACCACAAGTACTTTTTAATAATGAAAAGAAGAAATATACGAAGACTGATTACAATTATTTAAATTTCATTTTTGTTCACAGTCAATTATTGTTCATCACAAACTTTTTTTTTTTTTTTTTTTAAATTATTAGAATTGTAAAATTCATATTTATGCAGATTTTGATTTTTTTTTTTTTTTAGATCTAAACTAATTATAAAGTAGTGAAATCATTTGTCAATGCGTTCATTTTTATTGTTAGTTTTTTCGACGCTACCAAATTTCATAGTCGTTTAATGAAATATTTGAAATAAAAGTTAATGCGACGTCAAATAGTTAAGTAACAGCTATTTTTTATTGAGGGTTTTTCATGCAAAAAATTGCATGGATAATAATACAGTTGGGGCAAGCGACTAACTCTTCCTATTAGCGATGTCCATAAAAAACAGCAGGGGTGCAGAATATGTCCGAACGCGCGAACGATGTTCGGGGGGAAATTCTGGCTGTCTGGGGAAATTTTGAATATTTATTATCTTAGTGAAAAAAAAAAGAAAAAACGGAATTAAGAAAAAATTACTGAAAAAACAAACTTTCTAATATTAAACTACAAATTAACAGCTGTATTCTTCTGTTACAAGTGTATTCCCTTTAAATACCCATTACCCCCCCCCCCCCCCCCAAAAAAAAAAAAAAAAAAAAAAAAAAAAAAAGTACTAAGTATTTGAAATTTGATGATAAATATTTGGTGATTCATTTAAGCTAGAGAAAATATCAAATATAACTTTTTTTTTCCTATATAGTCTTGCTAAAATGCTACAAACAAGAATAATTACCCAGTCCACATAAATAAACAAACACTTTAATGACAGGACGCTGGGAGAAATGATGTGTTTGTTTACTTTAGCTGATAAAACAGGGAGGGAAGAAGGGGAAAGAGAAGTAGGAAAGACTTTTTTTTTTTTTTTTCATGATTTTGAGTCTCATTTACAGAAGTTAAGTTATGAGTTTCAATTGTGCATTCAGCAATTGCCTCCCCCTCCCAATCGGACCACGCACACACACACAGACACAAAAAAAAAAAGAAAGAAAAAGTATTTGAGCAATTAGCCAGTGATTAAACGTAAGTTTTTGAATGAGTTGGTTCTTTTGTGTCTTAAAGTTTAGTTTCCACATAACAATATTAATTTTAGCAATTAATTAAAACTTCTGTTGTTCTTTTATGGATATTTATAGAAGCCTAATCATTTCATATTAATTGTTAATAATCTAAAATTATGCTTAAGATTCTTTGTATTATTTTCTCAATTTAAAATTACTTTGCATTAAAGTAACATACATACTATTCTTCAGTTTTTTCTTTTTTTATTATTCAATAGAAGAAAGTATTTGATTCATAAAAAAATTTTGAGTTACGGTTTTTGATGGATTTGCATGTTTTGAGAGTACCAGAACACAATTTGACAATTTTTGAAAATATCTGTCCATTTATGTGTGTGTGACAAAAATTTTGTAGCGACTGTATCTTGGGAACTACTGCACATAATTTCATGTAAATTAATATACACACACACCTTGACATTAATTACTGTCTATCAACTTTTGATGCCAATCGCTCATTAAGAGGCACTGCTGTACAGCAATTTCCGCAATTTCAGAAAAGGCTCTATCGTAGGAACTTTTGCATGAAATTGCATATTAATTTATATGCAGATGCACCTTGACATAAGTTAGCGCCTATCAACTTTTGGTGCCAATTGCACAACAGGTGGCGCTGTTATGCATCGATTTCCGCAATTTCAGGGAAGGCTATATCTCAGGAACTACAGCATAGAATTGCATATAAAAACTGTATGTAGATGCACTTTAACATAAATTAGTTTATGCCATCTTTTGGTGCCAATCGCTTAACAGGTGACGCTGTTATACAGCGATTTTCGCAATTTATGAGAAATCTATATCTCAGGGTTTATTGTGCATAATTGAACAAAACTTAATATATGGAAAAGCCATTATGAGACATTATTTTTTTTTAAATTGGGTATATATATGCGAAAGGTGATGCTGCTATACTGCAATTTTCCTTGAGAATGGGAAACATATCTGCACGGTAAAAATTCATTTCTGTTGGACATTTCGACTAGTAATACATCTCTGAAATGAAAATCGTCTCTATTAATAAAGGATAAAAAAAAAAAAAAAAAATTCTATTGCAGGAATTTGTATAGGAAAATATAGAAGAAAGTTAGTTTTGTGATATCTTCAACATAAGTTTTTTTTTTTCCTCCCTGGGGGAAAAAAAGGCAGGGTTTAAAACTCATATATATATATGTATTAATATTAATACATATCAACAAATGTCTTAATTAGCTGTTGATTCTGTCATTCTTTGAGCACTATTTTCTCGGGCTATATGACTCATATGCTCAAAGTTAAAATTTGCCCATTTTGTATCTCTATACCAATTTGTCTCCTATTTATAGCATATAACTTTTTTTTCTGTTTGTACAGATTTTGTTCTGTTTCGTGCATATCAGTTATGCTTACTTTTCTTATACCGTGTCCCACAATAATTCATCTTGTAAGCAGAAAATTACAGAATTTTTATTGAATGATTATAGTTCATACATGATTGTCTTATTCTTGTTTTCGTAATTCTGTAATAAAAAGGTATTTTAAATTTTCATAGTCAGCAAAGTGCAATAAAACAAAGCAACATTAACTTATGTATAATTATGTACTATTATTAAGAATTATAGCCTTAAAAATTATGTTAGTTAATAAATCCAATTACCTTAAACTTTTTAATTTTTCATCTGGTGGACATTAATAGCAACATTAAATTTAGATGTAGTTAAGAAAAAAAATGTAATATAGTAGCATAAAAAATCTCCCTCAGTATTTGGACTAAAGAAAGATTTCCCCTTCCTCCTCTACCCCCCCCCCCCCCAACAAGAACAAAAAAAAAAAAACTTTCAGATAATAGGTTGGTGCGTTATTTTTGGGGAAATTTAGAATGTGTTCTGGGGAAATTTCAGAGGTCTGAACATTTTCTGCACCCCTGAAAAACAGTAATTAAACATTTACATAAAACACTTGCGGGGACTTGATGAGCGAGTAAAAATTTGTTTTCTAGTAGTATTAGTAAGATTTTGAATACTGTCACATAAATTAGACATGAATAATTGTTTGTGGAGAATCACTAAAGGGGAACTTTAAGCTTAACTCGACACTATCTCAACTCAACGTAATTTTACATCAATTGAATTTTTAAGAACAGAATATTTTAAAATTCGAAAAGTCTAGAATTTACATAAAATTAATATACAGTAACATAATAATACTTAACATAAACAAAATCAACACAATGATTATGTGATTGTGTGAAAAATAAATATTTATATTGTAGATGACAGAGGGAAAAAGAAAAAATATATATACTGAGATTATGCGCTGGAGGAATAAAGTTAATTTAGATGATTCTGATTATAATAATATTGCTTGTAAAGATGAATGCTTAGGGGTGGGTATCGATTAACAGTTTTAACTGAGTTAATCGTAGTTCATTAATCGATTAATCGGCCGATTAATTGGATTTTTAATTGATTTT
The DNA here is from genome assembly GCA_963930645.1 of Salticus scenicus. Classification (NCBI taxonomy): domain Eukaryota; kingdom Metazoa; phylum Arthropoda; class Arachnida; order Araneae; family Salticidae; genus Salticus; species Salticus scenicus. The sequence continues at coordinate 23,955,209 of OZ005659.1, read as the reverse complement.
CATTTTTCTTTGTATAATTTTATTTGAACGATGTACCTTTTTTTTTTTCCCCCAGATAGTGCACAACAGACCATAAAGATGACATAATTTAACTAGTTCTTTAAACAATAAATAATAGTAATAAACATACAAATATATAATGAAAAAAGAAAAGCGCATAATTTTTTCTAACAAATGAAAAACTATTTTAAACTAGTTGGCATAGGTGGACTCTGCTCAGTTCCCCATCATATTTATGTTCTCATAAATTTCTAGTGCGAGACATATTATAATCAGGTTAAAAGAAATGAATTTGATCAAAGCTTGATACAGTGACAGAATGAAATCCCCGCCTAATAGGCTATCCACCGTTCACTTCGATATATTTATCTTATTCTAATCCATTAATTTATTTTATCAGGGTCAATTCCGTTGTTTAGTTTCCATGCTACTATTTCCAGTGCAATAATCCTCAAAATTCATATTTATATGAAAAATTTACAATTTCGCTATGTTGATAAAATCGTAAATTACGAAATTTTCCTATTAGAATATTTGTATTCAATCATGTTCAAACAAATACCATAAATGTAATTTTGAAGTTGTCTAATGTATTTACGATCCTCAAAATGGATGTTTATGCTCAATTTTGCCTTTTTCTGACATGTTAAATAAATCTTAAATTCCAAATAACTTACGAATTTTTTAAATTGGAAAAATCATAGTCTATGATATTCATGCCAGTATCCAAAATAATATTTAAAATGTGGTTTGACATCTTTACGATGAAAATATCCCTCAAGATTGACGTTTATGTGAAATTTTGCTCTATTCTGCCATGTTAAGAAATTCGTAAATTTCCAATAACTTGCGAAATTTTCAAAGTAGTATATTTATAGTTACTGATGTTCATTCCGGCATCAAAACTGATATTTTAAAACTGGTCTGACATTTTTACAGTAAAAAGTTTCCATTTAATGCACGTTTAAGTGAATTTTTGTCCTATTCTCCCATGTTAAGAAAATTGTAAATTTCTAATAACTTACAAAGTTTTTAAATTCGAATGTTCCAAATAAATAGGGTTCTTGCGAGTATTGAAAGTAATATTTTAAAACTGATCTGACCTCTCTGCGATTATTTGTTCGTGAGATATCGTGTAAACAGACTAACAAACTAACGGACTGACCCACTAATGGACACCCTACAGACAGACACCATACAAATTTTGTGATTTTCGGATTCCTCACACCTGAAAACGAATAAAAAACTCAAAAAACTGAGGTCGAAATTTTTCACGATTACCTAAGTTCCCCATACATATAGTATGATGAGGAACTAATATGAAGATAATATAACACTTCGTAAAGTAACTGCAAATATTCGTAAGAGCATGACTGAGTATTTATAGACCATTTTTCATTTTATGAAATATATATTCCCTGTTAGACTTAGATTTAATTGTGAAGATAATAATAATTATTTAATTAGGATATTTAGTGCAGTTGTCTCTTAATTTTTGATATATAATAATAAAAACATAATTAAAAATACTTTATAAATATTAAATATTTAAATTATATGCACTCGCATATAATGAAAGATCAGAATGAAATACACCTGCATGTTTATTTCCAAATATTACACAAGTCATAAAAAAGATACCATTTTAATCAGTCCCTTAAACACACAAGCACATTGACATTTTCATGATCTAAGCTTGATCTTTTGTGGAAAAAAAAAAAAAAAAAAAAATTTATATATATATATATATATATATATATATATGTATATATAAAGTGAATATGTGAAAAAATATTTTGTAGGGGTGAATATCAAGACCGATCGACTTCCTTGGGGTCCTAGGACTATAAGTGGTGAGCCCTCTGTGAGGGCCTTGTGAGGGGTCCTAGTATGTATTTGCGCGAGTTTCGGAGAAAACCACGGAAAACTTTGATCGGCTAGGTTGCTGGATCAAACTCGGCACTTTACATCTACCAGCTTTGAGTGAAGAACAGCACGGCCACTGATGGGGCAATATTTTGTAGGCAGAACAGCATTTTAAATTTTTACTTTAATTCGTAGTTTGAAATTTTAATCAGATTTTGAAAATTTTTAATCTATTTAATTGGACCGATTAACTCGATTTAAAAAATTGATCGGAACTAAGCTTTGATTGATTAATCGAACCGATTAATCGGCACAGCCCTATGAATGCTAAATACAACAGAAGCCTTATTCGGAAGCTTGTTAAAATTGATAGCTGTCAAATGTCCTCATACATAAAAACATTGTTAGTTCTCATATATAAATGTTTATTTTCTGAAAAAGAACTTTTAACTTGCCTTTTTCTTTTAAGTATATTCAATATCTATTTATTTTTTTTATTTTAAATCTAAGTTGCAGTTTTTCATGCACTACACGTTAACATCGATGTTTTGTTTACATCTTTGCCGTTGCCACTTTGAATCTGCTTAATTTTTCCATTTATGGCTGTTGCAGAGACGCCAACTTCTACTGACAAAAAAGCAGGAGATTTTTTAACAGAAATCCAACAAGAAAGTTTGTAAGTAAACTGAGTAAAATAATACAAATTTAATTTTAAGTAAAGCTTTATAAGCTTAGGAGGTATTTTACAAAGCATCAGTATTAAAATTAAATGAATAATATATGTTTCTTGCAGTAAAACAAACTATAAAAAAAAAAAAAAAAAAAAAAAAAAACCTCACACATACAGTTGTTTAAAATTTAAGTCAAAATAGACAGATTTGATCATTCTGCACCTAATATGAAACAATAAGGATCTTAATTATCTTTGTAAAAGAAAATGTAATAAAGAAATGAAAATATCAGCTATATTCTAATGAAATTTGAATTCATTTAAGTTTTCAATAGTTATAGTATTTAAAAAAAAAAAAAAAAAAAAAAAATCTTTTAATAATAAAACATTTTTTATTATGCAAAACTGAAAGCTAAAAATTTATTTTTAGCAAAAATTAGTTTCAAAGCATTGTATAGTAATTCGCATTCAAACTGAACTTGATAAATTGCAGGGCAAGATAAATTTCAATTTTCTTTCAAATTTTTTTACTGAATTCCACAAATTTTAAGCATAAATTATGCTAAGAGGGATAAATAAAAATTGCATCAGAAAAGCAGGAGAAATGAGTGGAAAATCAGGAGCATGGAAAAACAAGCAAAAATCAGGAGACACCTGCCAAAAGCAGGAGACTTGGCATGTCTGCTGTTGCCACTTTGTAGAAATAATTATTAGAAATTGTATTTTGACTTTAATCGTTGAGTGGCAACAGCAATGTTCTGTTTATATGTAGATTTTTGACATTTCAGTCAGTATAAAAGATCGCGGCGAATTTGTAACAGGGCAGTTGTTAGCACCTTCAATCAGCTATGAAGTATTAACTACCTTTTATAATTGAACAGCTTTTAGCTGTGGTAAAGTAGGGCACTTAGAGGAGGTGTGCCTTTAGCTTTTACAGCTGAATATGTTGTTTTATCGCTGTTACGTTTTATATTGATGGCTGCTATTGTTGAAGTTATTTTATATATCGTTAAGTTTCTATTTTTCATAATCGTTAAGTTTTACATTTGAAATATGAGTTAATCTCATGAAATTTTTCGACGTTTACGAATGTTTGAAATAAAAATTTAAAAGTGATAATCGTCTTTTGAACTGATATTGTTAAGTTTATCGTTTCATTGATGTTATGAAGTGTTTAGTAGCTTTTTAAGCTGCACTTGTTCAAGTTTGTAATGTTTGAGTCAGAATCGTTATCTGAGATAAGTCTGCTGATATTCAATAATAAATTCAACTGAGTTATAGAGTTTGTTAAATATAATGGTGATTTCAATGTTCAAGTTATAATATGCAAATCTTCAGTTACGTATTCTTGTTTCTGTGATAGAGTTCGTTAAATATAATGGTGATTTCAATGTTCAAGTTATAATATGCAAATCTTCAATTACGTATTCTTGTTTCTGTGATCGACTTAATGTTCAGTGGAAGTGTAGTTTATCATCCTCTTTCCCGCTGATCAACATGGCGATCGCGGAGGCTCTGTTAGACAACGAATTATAGTTCAAGTGTATTGTGACAGATGCTTAATTATGGCTTGTTCGTCAACTATAGAATGAGGTAACTGTTAAATTTGTTATATTTTGAAAATGTTTTTGATAATTTTTTATATGTTTTACTAAATAAAATTTGTTATTGTTTAAAACTTTTGTATTTGATGAGTCATATAGTTTAAGACACTGGTCGAGTTATTACAATTGAAGCCCTTAAAAATTAATTAAAGTTTCTACTGTGTGCTATCTGCATAATAAAATTTAATTTAGACTTTTTTTGTCTATGTCATTTGGTTATGGGCTAGTTTTTTTGAGGGTGTCATCTTTTAAACTTGACCAGTTGTTTTTCCTTGTTTTCTGTATAATTGATAATTAGTAACTATTTAAAATGGCTTATAATATTATACCTCAAATCACCAAGTTAAATGCAACTAACTACTCTGGTTGGAAGTGTGACATTAAATTTTTACTTATGGAAAAAAATGCCTATGATATCGTCACTGGTGACGAAACTAAACCCAAAGTTAGTGAAACCGTGACTGAGGAGGCAGTGCAAGACTTTAAAAGAAGGCAGAATGCTGCCATGTCAATTTTATATCTAAATATTGATAGTGAATTTAGAAGTTTAATAAGTGAATGTACTGACCCCTCAGAAGCGTGGAAAATCTTAAAAGTTAACTTCCAGCCAGATAGTAGAAGGCACCATATGAAACTATTCTCTGAAATTATGACATGTTTTTTAGAACCTGGCGAATCGATTGGTGTTTTTGCAGCTAGAATATCAAAAATTGCTGATCAATTGAAATCAATTAATAAAGCTATTGAGGATGAGTATCTCATTGAGACTCATTGAAACCTTTGGTGAGGATGAGTATCTCTGTTTTCAATTGTTGAGATACTTACCTGACAAGTTTGATCAGGTTGTTCAGCAAATTCTTCGTTGGTCTGATAAGGACTTTAACTTTAAAAATATTATTGTTGAACTTTGTGCTGAGGAGACACGTCTCCAACTTAGAAATTTTGATAAAAGTCGAATAGATTGTTCTATTGAGGCCCAAAATGTAAAATTTAAACGTAGGCCTGTTTTTACGTGTTGGAGATGTGGAAAAAAGGGCCATGTAATTAAAGATTGTAAAGTTAAGTTAAATGTTGATCTAGCTGCAAAAGAAAAAGAAAAACCACTCAGAAGTAATTTTTCTAAGAGGGGTGGCAGAGGGGTCAGCAGTCAAAACGTGATAAAACTCCTAAAGCTCAAAATTTCATTGCAGAAGCTAATTTGAGTAATTTTGAGAGAGAGGGAAGCTGGGCTTTTGACACAGCGGCCTCTCATCACTTCTGCAAAGATAAATCTTTGTTTTGCAATTTTTCTAAAGTGTCTGGTGATGAGTTACACGTGGCTGTTGATGGAGTTACCTTTCCCATTACTGGAAAGGGCGAGGTGGAGTTAAGTTTTAATGGAACTGTTATTAAACTTTGGAATGTTTTGTTTTCCCCGAATTTGAGGAAAAATCTTTTGAGTGGTTCAAGATTCGACCAGGGTGGTGCAAAATTTATTGGTGAGGCTGGCAAATTAAACGTGGTCGACAAGTACGGTGATTTTCTTTTTTCAGCTAAACTCCATGACGGGATTTACTATACTTTTCCTAAAATAATTAAAAGCAAGCATAATGTTAAATCGAATGGGGGGCAGAATTCTAATGATAATATAAATAATAATGCTGAAATTTCAGCTTCTCCTGTTGTAAAGCCTGTTAATATAAAAAAACTTTGATACCTGGCATCTACGTTTCGATCATCTAAGCCCTGATTTAATTTTCAATACCATTCGTAATTCTGCTGTTAAAGGTCTGCCTAATTTAAAATCAGTTGATATTTTTTTTTGTGATCCCTGTCATGTGAGTAAGCAAAATCGCATTTCTTTCAAACCTTTAAGTCATTCTTCTTCCAAAAAACCTTTAGATCGACTTTTTATGGATACTTGGGGTCCAATTAAAATTCCTGGTAAAAAAGGTGAACGTTTCTTTTTGTCAATAATAGATGATTTTTCTGGTAGATCATCCGTTTACCCTATCCAGGAAAAATCTATGTGTTTTGAGGTCTTTAGGAGACATGTTTTAAGGGCCGAAAGGTTTTTGGGAACCAAGTTAAAGTCGATCAGAACGGACAATGGTAAAGAGTTTGATAATGATGCTTTTAAGGTTTTTTGTAGAGAGAATGGAATAAATCATGAGCTGACCAATTTTTACACGCCAGAAGAAAATGGAGTTTGTGAGCGGTTCAACCAAACAATCATGAACTGTGTTCGGGCTATGTTAAAATCCAGTGGCTTATCTGATGATTTCTGGCCTGAAGCTTGTTTACACTTTAATTATACGTGGAACCGGATTTGTCACGGTGGGAACTCTAAAACTCCATTTGAACTATACTCAGGAAATAAACCTTCTGTCCGGCACTTGAGGCCTTTTGGTACTTTTACATATGTCGGTGTCCCAAAGGTCAGGCGCAAACATAAGTTAGACTCCAAATCTAAACATGGAATCCTTGTGTGTTATGCCTTGCGTACCCGTGGTTACAGGGTCTGGTTAGAAGACGAGAAGAAGGTTGTGGAAACCATTAATGTTTCTTTTGTTGAAAGCGGTGACGTTTTACGCAGTGGAGCGTTGATGGGCAACTCTTCTTTTGAGTTGGTGCTTGTCCCAGAGGAACAACCACGGCCCGTTGACCGGTACCATCTTCCTGGTCCGGAGCCTGGTACCTCTGGTGTCTTGCCCAGCAAGACTGAAGATGTCGTCCCAGCCGTCCCTCCGGTTACTCCTGCTCCTCAAGTTACTCCGCAGACTGCTTCTCCTAACTGGATGACCAATCCCGTTTGGTACAGGAAGGTTGTGCCTCGACCTCAGGGAAAAAAGGTCGATATTTACTATTATCCTGATGGAGAGGGTAAAAAGTGTTGTCAAAGGTCACCTAACGATGTCGAAAAATTCTGTAATTTAAATAATATTGTTTTTAACCCTGCTGATTTTGATTTTTCTAAGTTTAATAAGTTTTCTGGTGTCGTTAACCCTGGTGTTATACCTTCCGTGTCCAGCACGGCTAGTTGACTAGATGTGGTGGTCCCGAGAACGTATAAACAGACTTTAAAATCTGCACAGTCTGATGAGTGGCATGGGGCTATGCTGGAAGAGTTGGAATGTATGGCCACAAGAGGTGTCTGGCATCTTGTGGAACTCCCTGAGAACAAAACTGCGTTGGGAAACCGCTGGGTTTATACAGTCAAGCGTGACGAGTCTGGCAACATTGTCAGGTACAAGGCTAGATTGGTCGTGCAAGGTTTCAACCAGGTCCAGGGTGAATCCTATGATGAGACCTTCTCGCCAGTAGTAAACTTTTCCGTGGTTAGATTTTTTTTCTCTCTTTTAGTCTCATGTTGTGGTTGGTCTAATGTACACCCAAGTTAAAATTCTTGCTGGTATTTGTTTGCTAGTCTAGCATTAAATGCTGTATTCCAGCATGTAAAATAGCATAAAATACCAAAAATATTTGCTGGTTCCACCAAAATTACCAGCAAGTCATGGTGTGTATTGGCACAGTTTATTGCTTGTCCAGCATACATAATCCAGCTTCTGTTGCTTGAATAGTATGTTACTGGTCCAGCAGTAATTATGACTACTATTTGCTTGAAATTTCTGCTATACTACCAGTAATTCACAACCAACAGATGCTTTTTTGTTGCTATTTTCTCACTTCTCACTGGCATCTAGCATGCCATGCTATTTCTACTTAAGCTGCCGACATAACATATTACGCTGGCAAGCATAGAAAAGCACATAATAGCTTGTTAAGGTACATACCTCTCCAGGCTTTGGAAAAGCTTAAACAACAAATAAGCATAAAATGCTTGTATATAGCTTGTCGTGCTATTGCTGTGTAAGCTAGCTAATATAGCATTTTATGCTGGCTAGCATTATAAAGCATATAACAGCATGAAAATCTAGCAGACAAAGCAAAACATAGCAATAACTAGCCTATTTTCTTTGCTGGTACTAGCATGGATTTTAACTTGGGCAGTGTGATGTTAAGTGTGCCTATCTGTATGCTCCCTTAAAGGATGAGATTTACATGAGGCAACCAGTTGGTTTTGCTGAAAAAGGTAAAGAAGACTGGGTCTGTAAACTGGATAGAGCACTGTACGGGTTACACCAGTCAGGCAGATTATGGTTTTATGAATTAAATAAAGTATTGTTGGAACTTGGTTTTAATAAATTTGAAAATTGTAACTGTGCATATTCGTATTATGATTTCTCTGTTTTATTGGTTTATGTTGATGACATCGTTGTTTTTGCTAGGACTGAATCCCAAGCGCATAATATTTTAGGTTTGTTGAAATCAAAGTTTGATTTGAAAATCTTGGGTATCACTCGTAAACTGTTAGGTGTGGAGTTCAAGTATACAGATACAGGAGTTTTGATCCACCAAAATCAATATATTGATGAAGTCAGTAAAAGGTTTCAAAATCACCGTGTACCTATCTCCTCCTTACCTATTGTTAAAGGTATCCAATTTTCAAAATGTGATTGTCCTGTTATTCAAGCAGACATCGATGAAGCTTCTCATTTACCTTACAGAAATCTTTTAGGTTGTATTTCTTTCATTTCAAATCATACTAGACCTGATATCGCATATGCCACTAACATTTTCTCACAGTTCCAACAAAATCCAGGCATTAAACATTGGCAGGGTTTACTTAAACTTCTTGGATACATAAAATTCACCAGTCAGTATAAGCTCCATCTTAAATGCACACAGGTTAAACTAATTTCTTATTCTGATGCTGATTTCGCTGCTAATAGGGACGACTATGTTTCTATGGGTGGCCAGTTGATACTTTTGGATAGTGCTGCTATTTCCTGGCGTACTAATAAACAGAAAGGGATTACCATATCAACGATGGAATCAGAATTTGTTTTCATGTGTGATTGTGTTCGTGAGCAGGACTGGTTTTATAATATTTTATGTGAATGTTCTAGCTTAAATCTTATAGAAAATAATTTTGAAATACCAACCCTATATGCTGATAATCAGGCTGCAATACGTTTTACAAAGTAAAGGATTGAGAATTTCCACACGCGCCATGTTAATATTAAACTATTTTTTATAAGGGATTGGTTTGATGAAGGTAAATTTCATATTGAATATATTTCTTCTAAATTAAATCTTGCCGACCGTTTACAAAGCCATTGACAAAAAATGATTTATTAAAATTTATAAAAGTGATCTTTATATAAAACTTTTGTATTTGAATTGGTTTCTTCACTTTGCAGATGTTTTCATAATTTTTTTATGTTATCATGGTATGAATGTGTGTATGAAATCACGAGGCGCCTTGTGTACTTGTATATATATATATTCATTTTTCATAATTTTCTTTCGCATATTGTATATATTCATCATATTTATTCTTGTACATAAGTTAAATTGCATAAATTGATATTGTATATAATATATATGTTTCATATCGCCTTTTCTTTAGTATGTCTGCATGGTGGAGTTAACTGTTTTTGATTACTTGAAGTTCTGGTTTTTGTCAGTGGTTTTGTATCGTTTGGTGATACTTTATATGGACTGTGGGGATCTCATGATGGTATTTTTTCGTGTTAAATAGTTTATATACTGTATTTTTTATATGTTGCGGTGGGGGGCATTTGATAGCTGTAAAATGTCCTCACACATAAAAACATTGTTAGTTCTCATATATAAATGTTTATTTTCTGAAAAAGAACTTTTAACTTACCTTTTTCTTTTAAGTATATTCAATATCTATTTATTTTTTTTATTTTAAATCTAAGTTGCAGTTTTTCATGCACTACACGTTAACATCGATGTTTTGTTTACATCTTTGCCGTTGCCACTTTGAATCTGCTTAATTTTTCCATTTATGGCTGTTGCCACTTTGTAGAAATAATTATTAGAAATTGTATTTTGACTTTAATCGTTGAGTGGCAACAGCGATGTTCTGTTTATATGTAGATTTTTGACATTTCAGTCAGTATAAAAGATCGCGGCGAATTTGTAACAGGGCAGTTGTTAGCACCTTCAATCAGCTATGAAGTATTAACTACCTTTTATAATTGAACAGCTTTGAGCCGTGGTAAAGTAGGGCACTTAGAGGAGGTGTGCCTTTAGCTTTTACAGCTGAATATGTTGTTTTATCGCTGTTACGTTTTATATTGATGGCTGCTATTGTTGAAGTTATTTTATATATCGTTAAGTTTCTATTTTTCATAATCGTTAAGTTTTACATTTGAAATATGAGTTAATCTCATGAAATTTTTCGACGTTTATGAACGTTCGAAATAAAAATTTAAAAGTGATAATCGTCTTTTGAACTGATATTGTTAAGTTTATCGTTTCATTGATGTTATGAAGTGTTTAGTAGCTTTTTAAGCTGCACTTGTTCAAGTTTGTAATGTTTGAGTCAGAATCGTTATTTAAGATAAGTCTGCTGATATTCAATAATAAATTCAACTGAGTTATACAGTTCGTTAAATATAATGGTGATTTCAATGTTCAAGTTATAATATGCAAATCTTCAGTTACGTATTCTTGTTTCTGTGATAGAGTTCGTTAAATATAATGGTGATTTCAATGTTCAAGTTATAATATGCAAATCTTCAATTACGTATTCTTGTTTCTGTGATCAACTTAATGTTCAGTGGAAGTGTAGTTTATCATCCTCTTTCCCGCTGATCAACATGGCGATCGCGGAGGCTCTGTTAGACAACGAATTATAGTTCAAGTGTATTGTGACAGATGCTTAATTATGGCTTGTTCGTCAACTATAGAATGAGGTAACTGTTAAATTTGTTATATTTTGAAAATGTTTTTGATAATTTTTTATATGTTTTACTAAATAAAATTTGTTATTGTTTAAAACTTTTGTATTTGATGAGTCATATAGTTTAAGACACTGGTCGAGTTATTACAATTGAAGCCCTTAAAAATTAATTAAAGTTTCTACTGTGTGCTATCTGCATAATAAAATTTAATTTAGACTTTTTTTGTCTATGTCAAAAATAAATCATTTCTTAAAATTAAAAGAACAGATAAATGTATACAATTCCCCTCTCCTCCAATTGAAAACACACCATATAAAGAAATACAGGGTGTTTATAAAGTCCCGGACCCATTTTGATGTTTAATAACTCATAAAATAATAAAGATAGATTAAAATTAATAACATAAATGGTTAGATAGACTCAAAAAGTTTCATGACCCTTGTCAATGAACTTCCACGTGTGCCCCCTTCGTCGCACGGAGAATATCAAGTCGATAGTCAATTTCACGCCAGGTAGCGGCAAGCATGTCGGCATCCACAGAGGCTATTGCGATTGTAATTCTGACTTTTAGGTCATCAATGTTCGACACTCTCCTCCTGTAAACATTGTCCTTTACAAATCCCCAAAGGAAAAAGTCCAGTGGCGTTATATCAGGTGATCTGGGTGGCCAAGGAATTGGACCTCCTCGCCCAATCCATCTTCCTGGAAAATGGTCATTCAAAGAACTACGAACAATGGTACCCCAATGAGGTGGTGCACCATTTTGTTGCAAAAAGACATGTGGCTGAAGCTCTTCTAGTTGTGGAAATACGAAGTTTTCCAACATGTCTAAGTATACGACTGATGATACCATCTTTTCTGTAAAAAAGAAAGGCCCAATGACTCGGTTGTGCATTAGTCCACACCACACATTAACCTTTGGGGAAACATCACATACAAAAGTACTACATAGAACAAACACATCAAAAGTACACATAACATTGCAATAGTTGCCAAAAACAAAAGAGAGAAAAATGCAATTAATAAGCAGACGCTATTTAGAAAAGTACACATATTTAGACTGGAAGATGAAATTATCTGAAATTAACCACACGTGCAGACGATATTTACAAAAGTAAAGATATTCAAACCTGAAAAGAAAATATATGAGTTATCCCATCAATAAATGCCATAAGTTTGTTTATATCTTCATTATTTTATGAGTTAATAAACATGAAAATGGGTCTGGGACATTATAAACACCCTGTATTATTTACTACTGAAGAATACTCATAGTGAATAAATGAGGTAGATTCATTCGTTTCTACTTCATACATCAAAAATTCAATGTGTGAAATACCTCTTAAAACATTTAAATCAGTATAAAGTAAATCAATACAATAAATCAGTATAAAATAATCAATACAATAAATAAATACATTTCCTCTTAAAACATTTAAATGAGTACATTTAAAATATAACATATTAAGAAATATTATTTACTACTATGGAATACTCATAGTGAATAAATGAGGTTGATTCATTAGTTTCTATTTCTTACATCAATAATTCAATTTGTAAAAATAATCAAAATAATCGTTTGGAATGATGAAATATTTTTATTATTTTACGATTCTTTTAAAAATATAAATACAATACTTATTAAACATTTAAATCACTATAAAGTAAATCAATACAATAAATCATTAAAAAATAATTAATACAATACATCTCTTAAAATATTTAAATCAGTACGTTTGAAAACAAATTATATAAAGAAATATTATTTACTACTAAGCAGTACTTTTAGTAAATTAATGAGTTAGCTTCATTAGTTTCCATTTATTACATCAACTATTCAATTTGTAGAAATAATAAAATAAAATATTAATATCAAATAAGATATTAATGGTAAAATATTAATTGTCTAAATGTAATAGATACCCTACTTTATCTATATACTGTGACACTGTTAAAGTATTATTTAGCAAATTAGATTTCAGCAATTTTAATTTGTCATCAAGTTTTTTGTATTTTGCTTTCATTTTCGGGGGTTCTTTACTTCCACTTTCCAGCATTAACATTTCAGCTTCATTTTCCTGCTGAATCTCTTTAATCAGTGTTATCAATCAAAATATATTCATATGAGGAGTTGCACTTTTACTTAATTTGCTGTGAAAGCTTTCCACATGATTAGTTGTTCTTCCAGTTTGATTGTTAAAATGATTCCAAATATCTCTGTAAATAAATAAATATTTTTGTTTAAATTTTCCATTGTTGAGATAATATGTATATATATATATATATATATATATGCAAGTTGCCATCAGATTTTCATACTTTAGTTGATTTAAAAAAATCTAATTGTCCGATAAGTTAATTAATCTGACGGATTCAGAAAAATTGCCCCTTTCATTTGCCCCCCATAATTACATATTCAAGTCATTATCATTCCGACTTAACCTTTTCATTCCCAAAATTTTTCATCCGTAACACAATAAATCTTACATTTAGCCATAAATATATTAAAAAATAAATAAATAAATAAATAAATAAATAAATAAAAATACAAATAATTTTTGAAAATATGAGTAATATCAGAATACAAATTAATATAGTTAACAAAGCAAATAAAATGTGTTTGTACTTAAAATAACCATTGATACTATTTAAAATCTAAAGTTTTCAATAAATAAAAATGTCAATTTTTTCATAGAAATACATCTTACAATTAATTAAATTACAATTTATAAACATTAAAACATAAAATTAAAAATATTTGAAACAGTTAATTCATTTAAACTGCTGCAAAAAGGAAACTGATTTCTAAATTAGCATCAGAATAGAATAAAACATCCTTTCATTCAGCAAAAGGGATAGTGAAACAACCTGAATTACATGTTTTTCATCGGGAAAAAGCATAAAAAGTATAATGTTACTCATTTATAGTCGGTGGGAGTCAGGGTTTAACCTGGCAAAAAAATTACTTTAGCATTTTAGCGAAAATAGGCAAGCACTATTTTAGCTTTTTCGAAAGTTAATTCTTTGGATACCATTGATTTCTTTTACTTAGCTTTGTTATCCTCAGTTTTGTTTTCTATTCCTTTTGTTCATTGATGATTTTAACCAAGCATCCATATTTGTGACTTTAAAAATATGAATCAGGGAAACTATGTTTTGATTTTATCAATAGAAAGAGAGGTATTCATATTCATATCATATGTGTAAAATGAAAAAGCAATTTAAAAATCAAGTAAAGTGTAGTGGTAGATAATCGTGAAATACTAGTGCTAAAAACGCTTCTATGAAGCAAATTCTGAATTCTAACATACTTTTAAATATTTTTGCATTTAAATTCAATCATTGAAAATTAAAAATAAATCCAAATTACTATATAAATAAGGATTCCCAAAAATTTCAGTCCTTTCGTAGTTTTTGCCTGCAAATATTACAAAAAAAATAAATATATAAATAAATAAATAATCTGAATTATTATATAGAGATATTTTATACAGTTATCCAGTTTTAGCTTTTCAGCAAAATTCTGACCGACTTGTTTTAGCAAAATATGATACCTTTTAGCAAAATGCTAAAAAAACTAATGGCAGTTTAAACCCTGGTGGGAGTATAAAATGGTAAGAAAGAAAATGCAAAATGTCATGATTACATTTGGCATCATGGGGAATGGACTAACAATATTGCAAAGATATAAACTTGGTAAGTGGCAAATATTTTGAATATATTTCTATATCTTTTTTTGTGCAAACTATATACCAAGAAATATTTGAATGCTTCGGAATTCTCACGTTTTATCAAATATCTAGAAGGATTTTCTAGACATTATCTTGAAATTTTGGGAGTATAAAAAACATGTTATACCTGATATATTTCTGCAAAAATTTTATCCTGAAGAGAAAAAAGTGAATAAAAAATTTTAACATAAATGAAAGTCAATTTTTTTATTAAAATCACACAATTAACTGATTGGAAGAAAATCATATTTTGAAATTTTATTTTTCCGACTGAGTGAAAATAATGCCTGGACCGGGAGTTGAACCCTGGATCTTTGACTTACAAGGTCAAGGCTCTACCAATTGAGCCTGGATAGCTTAATTGGTAGAGCCTTGACCTTGTAAGTCAAAGATCTGGGGTTCAACAAAGATCCGGGGTTCAACTCCCGGTCCAGGCATTATTTTCCCTCAGTCAGAAAAATAAAATTTCATAAATGAAAGTGTTTCGGATAAAATATTTAAAATGCTTTTTGCCTGTAGCATGGGATTATGAGGATTCTTCTAGTTACCTGTAGAAAATTTTATGAGTCTACAAAGAAAATTCATTGAAATATATCGATTTCTTTAAAAAATTGAAAAAAAAAAGTATGCTTTTTTAAAATTATAACATGTGAGGTATTAGACCCAGTACAAAACCATTTTTAGGACATTTAGCATACCACATTAAAGACAACGGCAATAAGAATGCAAAAAATTAAATATCTTAAAAAATATGAGCATTTTTACTAAACACTTTTTAACTAAACATTTGCAAGCATTTATAAAAATGTCATGAGAAAAACCTCTTAAGAAATTTCAATTCTTGGAATATTGTTTTCCAAAAGGATAATTCGTATTCAAAATTGATGATTCGTATGCAAAACTTTCATTTTTTGCGTTATAACATATGTCTCATATCATATAATAATAGATAAATAAATCAATAGCAATAATACCTTGATATGGGTACCAACATAAAACTATAAAAAAATATTGAAACGTATAAAATTAGATATTCCTTTTCGGTTTCATGCTTATTATTATATATTTTTTAGTTTCTGAATCACAAAAATGATTCTATTTTTATAGGGTTAGCACTCAGTAACAATGTGTCATGTCTTAACATGAGCGTTACTGCATATTATAGAAAATGTTGTTTCAGATTTTTTAAATATTTATTTATTTATTTATTATTATTATTACTTTATTTTTATTTTTTATTAAAAAAAAAAAAAAAAAGGTCTTACACATTAAATGTGGCATCACTTTCATAAAGCCAAGTGTCCACTAAATAATCATGTAAAGCTGTTGTCTCAGGGATCGTTGGAGAATTTTCTTCAATATGCAAAAACGCATCGCCTAGCTTTTCAATAGGTACTAATGGTAAGGCAGTTATTCTGCGGATCCATTTGCGAACTTCGAGATTGTGTCGATAACTGGTCGCAAGTCCCAAACTTTGAACCTAAAATTATAAATAAATAATAAATAGTTAAAGTAACTATATAATAATGCTGTATTGCAGTTAATGTTTTCTTAGAGAAAAGGAAATCGACCTTACACAAATATCTACCACATATATAATGAAAAATCATAATATAGATTGTAATATAAGACTATAATGTTAATTACATAAATATATCTATCAATCGATAAAATGGTAACTTTCAAACCATTTTAAAAAGTAAACAATGTTTAAATATTTGTGTGTACTTAAAGGAAGTCATTTCAGAAAAACAAAAATTTTGCTTAAATGAACCTCACTAATAATTACTTAATTTTACCTACTCATTCTCAAATTAACAAAAAAATGATGCAAAACATGAAAAATATCAATAAATCTATGAGTAAGATCTATTGTTTTATTATTATTATTATTTTCGTTTCAGTAGTTTTAGGTTTAAAAATAACTTCAACTTTTTCCACGACTTTTCTTCTTTTTATATTTTCACCTGTTTCTTTGTTACATTATTTAATCTCAAGTATGTAAAAAACCAAACTCATTACATTTTTCGAAATAACAAATGAATGATCTTTACATTAAATAAAATCTTTACATTTAAAACAGAAAAAGAAAAAAAAGAAGAAAAAAATATTTATAAATGTATTTTTTTGTGTATTTGTCAATATGCATGTGTATTTATATAAGCAATAATTGTATATATAAAACAGGAGACTCACTTTCCTCCAAATACACTGTGTGTAATGGAATAAACATCCTTTTATTTCAACGTCTTGAAACACACTCTGGACAGCATTCATTGCTGCTGCTTCAAAGTCCATCAATGCTGTTCCCGGTCTGAAGTGTAAATTATTTCTAAAACAATATTGTTTAACTTCAGAAAAAAGCTCTGTATAGGACTCTTTTTTTTTTTTCCCCCCATCAGGCAGAATAACATTGGGAACACTTGTCCATGAAATTTTCCGTGAATGGTGAAAAATTGCTTAAATGTTCTTGAAACAATTTTAAATGCTCCGTCTAAAAATATCTTTTCAGATTTGCATAATTTTTTCAAATTCTCAAATGTGCCAAATACCTGAAATAACAATAATATATATATATATATAATAAAGTTACTTTTCAATTTAATATCAGTAAAAAAAAAAAAAAAAAAAAGAACTTCATGTATGTAGAAAAAAGAAAAAGAAAATAACAAAGAAAATAAAGAAAGAGAGAGAAAAAAGGAGAAAAGAAAGAAAAAAATTCGAATCTAGCGCTTTAGTATACTGTAAAGACACTTAAAGATTTTATTTTGTCAATTTGCATCTTTTCTGTTAATTATCTGAAAAAATTAACACATCGCCCTTGGAACTTATGACCTTCGTGTTAGTAGCCTTACATTCTAACAAACTGAGTTAATAGACCATGGAAAGTTTCTTTACATTTACGTTTCTATTGCTATAGACGATCAATTCAAAAATTCATAGAACTTAATTATATATATATAAAAAAAAAAAAAAAAAACTATTTAATATTCAGGAAATCAGTCTTTGAAGTTCACCGGGAGATGTCAGTACGAACCTCCATGCGAAATTTTGTGGCTATGCGGTCAGACATTTGCCTACAAATCGACGGGCATAGGCACACGTACACATTTTATCTTATTATATGTACAGATTGTAAACAAATGTACTTAGAAAATGGGACATTTGCAAATTTCATTTATTTAGAACTGAAAATATTTTTTATACCATGTCCAAAAATGGCAAAATTTTATTTGAGAACATCCTTAAAAATTTAACTTTCACATCATTATCTAAATGACTCTTGATTTTATGAAAAAAAAAGCGGGATATATTATTTGATTTTCTAATATCTAAATTCTAATAGTAATTATAAATCTTTTCTGCTTGCTGAAAGGATTTTTTAAATGTATCAGAAAATAACTTATTTGGATGTAAATAAGTATTAAAAGTGAGCAACACAAATCAACCAATCTTCATAAGCAACCCCCCCCTCCAATATATGTATACTAGCAGTCTACACCCACTTCACTGGTTCCTATATTTAAATGAATTTTCAAAAGAATTCAATCACCTACTTTTATATTATAACACATTAAAAAGTCAATTATCCTTTCTACTGTAAACAACCATTTTCTCCGATAAATATGACCAAAAAAAAAAAAAAAATCTTTCAAAGGAATTAATTTGAAAAAAAAAAAAAAAAAAAAAAGTTGTTATAATATAAAAATTACACTTAAGCATAACTGCCATAAAAGAGTTTTTAAATTTAAACTTTAGTATATTTATTTATTGATTTTCATTAAATGTAATAATTATGATAAAAAAAAAAAAAAAAAGATTTCGTCTTTAAATAAAGTAATTAAATAACTGAAAAATAAATAGCATAACAGCAGTTGCTAAGATACGCAGACGATTACAACAGAAGAATAAATTTATGAAAAAAGAAACATAGAAACCAATATTTAAAATTGAAAAATAAAATAAAATAAATAAATAAAAAATAATAATTTTAAAAAAATCAAATTCAAAATTCAAAAATATATATATCGATGAGGTACACACCCGCAAGGTCCCAAGTACCCATATGCCAAATTTTGTAGCTCTGCGATTGGTAGTTTGAGCACCAGAATGCAGACACACACAGACATGCACACATACACTTCTCTTTATTTATATAGATACATATCTATTATATTTATATTGAATAACTAGATGAATCATATACTATGTACCTCAATATTGAGATTATAGTAATCCTCTTCTATAAAAATAAAGAGAAGTCTCTCTCTCTCTCTGTGTGTGTGTGTTTCTGCACTCTGGTGCTTACGCTACCGATCACAGAGCTTCCAAATCTGGCATATAGGTATCTGGTACCTTGCAAGTGTGCACGTCATCGAGATTTTTTCGAATTTTGCATTTGAATTTTTTTAATTAATGTTATTTCGATTTTAAATATTGGCTTCTTTGTTTCATTTTTCATACATTTATTCGTTTACTGTAATCGTCTACATATCTTAGCAACGTCTATTACACAATTTATTTTTTATTTAATATATTTATTTGAAGGCGATTTATTTATTTATTTATTATATTTATTGAAAATAAAATCTCAATGCAGTAAAAAAAATTAAGTATAATAAGTTTTAAATTTAAAAACGTATTTATAACAGTTATGTTTAACTTTTTATAGTAAACAGCTTCTTATTTTCATTTTTTTTTTTTTTTTTTTAATTAATTCATTTAAAAAAAACTTTTATTTATTATTATATATTTTTTTTTATTTACAGTATTTATCGGAAAAAAATGGTAGTATATACATAGTAAAAAGGATTAAACTGATTAAAATTTGTTTTTTTAATCTACTTTTTATTTTATTTTATTACATTGGTCTGAATTCAAATCGTAATATAGTGTAAATAGCACAGGCTATAAAATACATGGTTCAAAAACTAAAATATTTAATAGATGCTGAGATACAGTCATCTTTAAAATCCTAGTTCTTAAATAATAGCAGATCCATCCTGTAGTCGATAAATATGCAGATTGAAGTGTCCGGGAAAGATCTTTCTGCAGGCATGGGAAACCTAGACTAGATGCAGTGCGGGCGGAAAAAGAGCTGCCGTGTCTGCGCTCTGGTGCTCACACTACTAATCGCAGAGCTACAAAATTTGGCAAACAGGTACCTGGGACCCTGCAGGTGTGCACCTCATCGAGAGCTTTTTGAATTTTGAATTTAAACTTTTTTAATTAATTCTTTTTCAATTATAAATATTGGCTTTTATGTTTCATTTTTCATGGATTTATTCTTCCACTGTAATCGTCTGTGTATCTTAACAACAGCTATTACACACTTTATTTTTTATTTAATATGTTCATTTGAATGCAAAAATTTTTAGTTTATTAAATTTATTGAAAATCAAATGGTAATGCAATAGAAATAACTTAATTCATTCAAAATAAAAATCCCCCCCTTTTTTTTCTTTTTTACTTATAATATTTATTGGGGAGAGGGGGGAGGGAGCAGTATATAGTAGAAAGGATTAAACTGATTAAAATTTATTTGTTTTTCATGTATTTAATTCCTTTTAAAAGAAAATCTACTTTTAATTTTATTTCATTACACAGGTCGGAATCAAATCGTAATATTGTGTAAATAGTGGGGGCTATAAAACACACGGTTCAAAAACTGAAATATATAATAGATGCTGAGATACAGTAATCTTTAAAATTGTAATTCTTGAATAACAGAAGATCAACATGTCATTGATAAATATGGTGATTGAAGTGCCCGGGAAAGACCTTTCTGCAGACAGTGAGAATCTGGACCCAATGCAGTACGGTTGAGGAAAAAAAGCTGCCGCAGGTAGCGGGTACCTAAAGCGAGGTCTAGAGCGATTTGAATATATATGTATTAGTTTACATTTATAATGTGATTAAAAAAAAAAAAAAAAAAAAAAAAAACTTATCCAACTATTTTGAAAATTTATTTAAATATAGTGACCAGCAAATCCACTGTAGTCTGCTAGTCAATATAAATAAAGAGAAGTGTATGTGTGTCTGCGCTCTGATACTCACACTACTAATCACAGAGCTATAAAATTTGGTAGACGGGTACCTGGGACTCTATAGGTGTGCACCTCATCGATTTTTTTTCGAATTTCGAATATGAATTTTTTAAATTATTACTATCATTATTATTATTTGATTTTAAATAATTGATTATATGTTTCATTTTTATAAATTTTATTCTACCGTTTCAATCGTCTGCGCATCTTAGGTACGGTTATTAGGCTATTTATTTTTCATTTATTTAATTCTATATTTAAAGATGAAAACTTTATTATTATTATTATTATTATTATTGTATATTGAAAATCAAGTTGTAATGTGGTAAAATAAATAAATAAATTAATTAAATGTTAAATTAAAAAACTTATTTAAAACAACCATGTTTATGTGTAATTTTTATAGTATGACAACTTTTATTTTTCAATGTATTTTATTCCTTAAAAAAAAAAAATCTACTTTTTATTTTATTTTATTGGTCGTAGTCATATCGAAATATAGTGTAAATAGTGGAGTCTATTATTAATATATATATATATTTAAATATGTAGTTTTTATAGTTATATTTTTCTATTTGTAAAATTTATAAAATTTTCTATAATTAAAAAAAATTAAATTTTAGCTTTGTTTTAATTATAAAATAAAGTAAAAAATAAAATGTTTAGATTATTTATATATATATATATATATATTAAGGATCCTTTTATTGCTATGTTTTTATTAACTCGTTTTCTTGTTTGTGCGTTTGTTTGTCAAGTACAAAAATTGCAATCGATTTTTAATTAACTTCCTGCCTAGCTAGACATTTGAAACTTTCAGTATAGCTCAGAACAAGATGACAATGCATTTTTTAAAATAGTTTCAGTCAACTGTTTCGTATCCTCGCTGTCTTCGGTATCGTTTATATGTTCAACAGAAAATTTATTTAACAAACTTCCTGACTAGCTAGACATTTGAAACTTTTAATATAGCTCAGAACACGATGACAATGCATTTTTAAAATACTAGCCAATTGTTTCGGATCCCCGTTGCCTTCGGTAGCGTTTATATGATTCAACAATCAAATAACTTCCTGATTAGCTAGACCAGGGGTGATTGTGTTCAGGTATTTCTTTTCATTTTCAGTACCATAATTTCAATTTTTTAGTAGTTGAATTCATAAAATAAGACTAAAATATCAAATTAATATGACAGCTAGACCTAATTAAAATTAATATTTTTCATACTGGGAGGCTCTCTGTAATAAATTGTATGCCCTTTAACCATACAAAAATATTTTTCTCCCTACAATTTCAGGTATTTTTTCATGAAATCACATCACCCCAGCTAGACATTAAAATTTTTTATAATAGCTCATAACACGATAACAATGCATTTAAAAAATACTTTTAGCCAATTGCTTCGGGTCCCCGCTGCCTTCGGTAGCATTTATATGATTAAACAATCATATAACTTCCCGACTCGTTAGACATAATATGAAACTTTTAGAATAGGTCATCACACGATGAAAATGGATTGTTATAATAGTTTTAACCAATTATTTCGGGTCTCTGCTGCCTTCGGTAGTGTTTAACTGATTCAACAGAAAATTTAAAAACATGGTATAAAAAAAGTTTTTTTTATCTTTTAATTATTCTTACTTCATTTTACAGTTAAAAGAAAGCTTTATTATTATTTTTTTTCAATTCATAGAAAAGTTATATGCAAATGTTTTTAAGTTACAGTCTTCTTTTACTTTATTTCAAGAAAATTAAATGATTATTGTTTTCCCTATTTGAATTATTGCTCATCTGCACAGCGCTAGTGCGACGTAAAATCCAACCATCCGTCCATCCCAATTTGAATTTTCCCTGTCGTTACTTCTCCTTCTTAGTAACATGACCTTATCACAGAATAATACTAATAATCAGGTGTGTCACTCACACAACTTCCTCTTATACTGTACTGCAGTACAGCAAAGATATTTTGCATATTAAGTCTTAAGATCAATAAACTAAGATAGTGAAGTTCAATATACTTTTAAAATAATCTAAAATAAGTTTACGAACACTTGTGTTTGACATTAATTCTCTCTCTCTGTGTGTGTGTGTGGGGGGGGGGACGCTTAATGTCAAATCCTCTTACAGTTATAGTGCCTGAAATTATACAAAGGTTGTTATATAAAGATTGTTATTGATAAATGTAAATATTGCTATACATATAAAGTTTGTTATTAATTTCCTTTCAAAATTGCCATTTTTAATAAAAATTTTTAAGTGGCAACCTAACAAAATACAAAACTTTAAATGCCTTGAGTTATTTGTTTTTAATTTATGCTGACAATGTAAATATAGACCAACAGCTAAAAATTGAGCTTTGGTAATCACACCTGAAAATGTGATTTTATACAAAAAAACGGATTTGAAATAAGAACTTAAAATATACTTTGTTTACACTCTGGGTTCGAAAAAATAATTGTAGTTGTCGGTTTTTCAATTAGGAAATATGCAAACAAATAAAAGTAAAAATTACGTTTTATAATTAAATGAGTTACGTTTTATAATTAAATGTATTAGAGTCATGCCTGTAAAAATTGTTTTACCTTCGTCACACTGTTGATGTTAGAAAGCAAATGTTCAAAATATTATTCTTTAAATAAAAATCCCTTAAAAAGTGTTCCGCGGAAATCCGTAATTATTACTAATTTAATATCTAATTTTCTGCCAAGTGAGATAAATATTCGTATTATAACTTTAAGTTAAATAAACTTCAAGAGTTATCTGTGGTTCTCAGTTCTTTAATTATGAAATGTGCAAACAATGTAAAAGTAAAACATTCTGTTTTTGCCTTACCCGCTATTTAAACTGTATTGTAAATTCATGACTATAAAAGTTGTTTTACTGTCGTGACACTGTTGATGTTATTAAACAAATGTTAATCTATTGTTTAAATCAAAGTTTCTTAACCAGTGTTCGGCAAGAAAGTCTAATGATGAAATATAATTTCTAATTTTCAGTTAAGCGAGATAAACATTTCTTTATAAATTTTAGTTAAGTAAACTTCAAGATAATGTGGCACTCAGTTGTTCAATTAATAATAATAATAATAATAATCAGACATTATAAAACTAAAATAGTATGATTTTTTCTTGCTCGATATTTAAACAACATTGAAAAGTCATGTCTGTAAAAATTGTTTTAAATTAGTGTTACTGATCTTTGAAAGTAAATTTTGGTCTATTCTTTAAATTAACTTAACGATTATTAAAATTTCTAATTATCGGATAAGCGAGATAAATATCCAGATCATAAATTTATCAAAATTAACTACAAGAGCTATCTGTAGATCTAAATTCTTCAATTAAGAATTTTAAAAACAACATAAAAGTATAAAATTCAGTTTCTTCCTTACATTACATATAAACAGCATTGTAGAATCATGCCTGTAAAAGTTGTTTTACCTTCGTGACACTATTGATGTTAGAAAACATACGTTTGTCTGTTTCATAGTAAAGAAGGTGCGGCCTTCGTAAATTTTTTGTGCAATCTTAAACAGTAATAAAAAAAATAATTCTTCAATAATAAAACAGCAAAATTTGATATAGCTTTTAAAGGAGAAAAATAAAAGTTAAAAATTGGTAAGAAACTACAGCTAAACTAATTTCGATATAAAGGAAACTCCCATTCATCTTTATTTTTTCTTCACTGTTTTCGGTAGCGTTTAACTGATTCAACAGAAAATTTAAAAACATGGTATAAAAAAAGTTCTTTTTATCTTTTAATTATTCTTACTTCATTTTACAGTTAAAAGAAAGCTTTTTTTTTTTTTTTTTTTTTTTCCCCCAATTCATAGAAAAGTTATAGACAAATGTTTTTAAGTTACATATAAATATTAGAAATAGAAAAATTTTAAACCTACCTCTTCTTTTATTTTATTTCAAGAAAATTAAATCATTATTGTTTATTAAAGCTTTAAAATTTTGAACTGAATTAAATAAAGTAAAAAAAAAAAAAATAAAATAATAATAATAATAATTCCCGCAGTTAACGCCGAACCTGTACCATCTAGGTGATAGCCGTTTACTTTGCTACAAACGTCACTGCAGTGTTAGCTCTTTTTCTAAATAACTTGTACTCAGGAATTACTGAAACATCTTTTTTAGTGTGCGTTACAGATGTAATATGTTGTTACCTTCACAGTATATTCCAAATCTACGCAGTTTTTTTCCGATTTGAAATTTCCCTGTCGTTATTTCTCCTTCTTAGTAACATGACTTTATTATAGAATAATACTAATAATCAGGCGTGTCACTTACACAACTTTTTCTTACCCTGTAATGCAATACTGCAAAGATAGTTTGCATATTAAGTCTTAAGATGAATAAACTAAGATAGTGAAGTTCAATATACTTTTAACATAATCTAAAGTAAGTTTACAAACACTTGTGTTTGACATTAATTCTGTGTGTGTGTGAGAGGGGGGGGGGGAGGGGAAGCTAGCACTTAACGTCAAATCCTCTTACAGTTACAGTGCCTCAAATTATACAAAGGTTGTTATATAAAGATTGTTATTGCTATATGTAAATATTGTTATACATATAAAGTTTGTTATTAATTTCCTTTCAAAATTGCCAATTTTAATAAAAAATTTTAAGTGGCAACCTAACAAAATACAAAATTTTAATTGCCTTGAGTTATTTGTTTTTAATTTATGCTGACATATGTAAATATAGACCAACAGCTAAAAATTGGACTTTGTTAATCAGAATACCTGAAAATGTGATTTTATACAAAAAACAGGATTTGAAATAAGAACTTAAAAAATACTTTGTTTACACTCTGGGTTCAAAAAAATTTTTCCTTCCAGATCAATGGCCGTAGACAAAGTAAGATGAAGGACAGCACTGTATATTGTCTATAAATAATAAGCACTAGAATAAATGTGGTGTTTTTGAATTTAGTCTTACTTGAAAACAAATATTTTAAACAAATATATATATATATATATAATTCCAGCAATTTCCAAGTATAGCTCAAATATATCCATATACTTTGGGTAACCCATTTAAAGATTGATGCATGATTTTCATAACACAATGTACATAAAACATGCTTTTATTTATACTTATAAAACATTTGGTTCATTCCATTTTATTTAAGTCAGATGATAAACATTACACTATGCTTTCCAGAAATCTCCCATTAGACATAATATATTTGAATACTCTTGGATGTTCCTGACACGAACCATTAGCTTGATCTCAACGAAAAATTTTCTGTAGCATCAAAATATGATGCAAATTCAGAATAATGAATTTAGACTTCCTGCTACTGTCTGTTCGTAAGATATGTTCATGAGTAACACACACAGACTGATACAGAAACACAGATAGACTGACCGGTGAAAATATGATTTTCAGAGTCAGGGAACCTCAAAACGTGTAAATATAATAAAAAAAAAATTTAAAATTTTTAACCCAAAATAATATTTTCACTACCATCTATATTAATAGAATCTGACTTTTGTCAAAAATTTATCAGATTAAAAGAATGATAAAAAGGGCGATGATACAATGTACACACACTTTTATTTTCCTAGCTTACTACTACTATTAACAATTGTTAATATTAATTTTACAATAACACATTTTTATACGAAAAACATACGTAATTTTTATGCGTATTTTTATACGCGTGAGACTCATTTGTATATTTATACTAAATTTTTTCCTATACCACCATGTTAGAGATTTATAATAAATGGGGATACAGTACATCTGTTGAACGATTGATCCAAAAATGTAATCGGCACTATTTTAGGTCAAGGTGCAACTAAATAAAAAGTTAAGTTGACTTTTATATATTTGTTCGTGAGATATAACGTTAAAAAATTTTTGTGATGCACACACACACAAAAACATGGACTGACATTTTCTAAAAACAGTCAGAAAAATCATTTAAATGTAGCGACCAGCGAAGCGGGTTTAGCCTGCTAGTCAATAATATTCCAAGCAATTATTTGCCATAATTTTCACCCACCATACATATATACATATACACACTCTCACACATATGTATGCATGTGTGTATGTATCATTTAAGAAATGAAAACAAATATTTAATATAAGAACTAAAACTATACACAGCAAGAGCAATATCCAAACAAGTGAAACTGAAATAACAATAATAAGGAGCAGAGGCCATCATGGCTTAAGACGTCTGGAGAAGATAAAACGAGTGTTACAGGTGCTCATCTTCCCCCAAAACCACTGAATAGACCATGTGGTAAGGAAAAGTTAAAATAAAAATATTTTTTTTTTATATGAGAAAATTTATTTTATAATGATTCATATTTATAAATCAAATTTAATTTAACCAAATCAATCATATATATTTTTATTTAAAATAGTAATTTATATTTATATTTTATTTAAAGTAAATAGATCATATATGTTATATTTCAAAATATTAATAAATATAATACTATACACACAAATATGTGTGTGTGTGTATCTACAGCAAATTAATTTTGAAAACGCAGCCATAATCTGAGTAACAGAAGATTTAACGACACATCATAGACCAATAAGATTTAATATTGTCAAATTAAATTATCCTGTGATGACTAAAATACAAAATATAAAAACAATTCTACTAATTTTATCAAATATTATTTTTAAGAAAATTTAATTTCACAACAAATTTACCTTAATCTTTTCCCTAAATAATTATTATCAATTCAATTTATGATACTTTACGATAAATCGAAAAAAAAAAAAAAAAAGTAAAGTAGCAATTGATTTTAAAATTGAATAAATAAATAAAACTGTCAGTTCGGTTAAAAAACAAATGTATTGCAATTCTTTTATTAAATTTCTCCAAGTTTGCACTCTTAATAGAAAGTAAATTATAATAGACACCCGACTAAGCAAATAAATAATCTTTTATTAACGTCATTACAAAGTTTATAAAATCACGGTTGCAAGAACAGCTGATTTCACTGAATACATGGTGATATTTTGTTCTAAAAATTAGCGCATGATTTTTAAAATGTAAATTAAAATATTCCAAGAAAAATACGTTTAAAAAACAAGTATCTAAATAAATATATATATACATTTTTAGATATTTATTTGACAAATTAGATACTTATTATACATATTATATTTATAAATAATGACATTAATATTTTATTCGCTTTTATTATTTAAAAATGTACTCTTAACTATGTTCTTAATGAATCTATGTTTTCTGTAAATTTCCCTTTTTTCCGAAGACTTAAATCTAAATTTTCTTCCCTTTTTTTTTTTTTTTTTTTTTTTTCTCTTCGCAATGTGATATCATCAAAATAAATTGAAAATATTTCTAAAAATTAAAAGGAAAAAAAAAAAAAAAAAAAAAAAAGAGGCACGACAAAAAATTACAGCAATCTTAACACTAAATAAAAAATAAAAGACAGGTATTCTTTATATGCCACATTGTTTCAGACAAAACCTACTTTTGTATCGATTTGTAAATCTTTGAATTGGAAATAACAATCATTCATTTTCTCAAGTATTAAACTTGCTTTCTTATTAATTTCGCAATTCTTAAAAATTATTCAATTAAATACAAACTAGTGAAAATAAATTTAACTTTTCTCATCTAATTAAAACAAACAAACAAAGTATTAAATTACAATATATATATAAAGTCATAGAAATGTTTTCAATCATTTAACATACCATATAATAAAATACCAAAATATTATTTTTCGCAATTTACGGAAAATATAACATTAAAACGAAGAAACAGACTAACTTGTATAAAGTTGGGGCAGAAATGTTCATATTCCTACTTGCTTCCATTTTCAAATTGTGAACAAATTGTCTTTTAGCAATTTCTTTCTCTTCGGATTCATGACAATGTGTTCCCTTTACTTTTTCTATGTTATTCTCATTACTGATTAATGTAACATTACAGTTAACTTGGATGCATCTCCAGTATTTTTTATTTTTAAAAGAAAATTTTCGTGAATAAGAAGCTTTGCTCCTCTCATACTTTCAATAAATTGGAGCTCTGTCATTTCTGAACCACTGAACTGATACTAAATGAGTGGTCAGTATTCACCCTTCTTAAAATAGGGATTTTTTCCAGTTATCTCACACCACTAAATGTTTGTAATTAATGGACCACCAGGGGAGGAACTTAAGCTGAGAAGAAATCACTTCAAACAGATGCGTATTTCCGTAGCTCGTTCAAAAACGGCGCTCTATAAGGTTTGGTTTATTGCATGTTTTTGTGGTTTTTAGATATCCATCAAATGTGGTCATTAGGGCAGATTTTGGACCAAATGGAACGACCACAATTGTTTAAAATATATTTTCAATATCCTACACAAAAGGGAGGGGGGCTGTATTACTGCATGAAAAAATAAAATAAATAAATAAATAAAAACCACAGTAAAAATTAATTTTTTAACCACATTTTTTGAAAGGTGCCGGTGTGTGTGTGTGTGTGGGGGGGGGGGGGGGGTTGAATATTTATAGTTTAAATCTTATTACATGCAGTTCCATAAATTGAATTATTATACATTATTGCCATGCACTTCAACCTAATAAAATTATTGTAGCATATTCAAAACATTACTTATCTGCTTATTATATAATTTACATGTTCTTTACACATTAGTTGAGAATATTAACGATATCACTACAAGACACAGATAAATAATACATACATGCTAACTTAAAGTTCCTATGCATTCAGACATACTTTAAGATGCACAAAATAAACATATGAAATGAGAATTTTAAAATTAATATTTTATCATTTCAAACATAATAGACCTAACTCAAACCATTGAGTTACCCTGGCTGATTATCAGCTAGGCATTTTTCACATAACATTCGTTGGCAAAGTCACCGAGTCTGCAAACACAGCTGTATCAAGTGACATTATTAATCATGGCACAATTCCAATAGACCATGAAATTTTTTTTTCAATTTAATTTAGAAATTTATTCATCAAGCCTGAAAGTTCATTTCAGAAAATTTTGGAGTGGAAGGCTGATTTTTTATACCAACTATGTGAAAAATACCAGAGCCGGGAATCGAACCTGGGCCTTCTGCTTTACTCAAATGACATTATTAATCATGGCAAAACTCCAATAGACAACGAAATTTTCAATTTAATTTAGAAATTTATTCATCAAGCCTGAAAGTTCATTTCAGAAAATTTTGGAGTGGAAGGCTTATTTTTTATACCAACTATGTGAAAAATACCAGAGCCGAGAATCGAACCTGGGCCTTCTGCTTTACTCAAGTGACATTAGTAATCATGGCACAACTCCAATAGGCCACGAAATGTTGTATTTAATTTAGATATTTATTCATCAAGCCTGAAAGTTCATTTCAGAAAATTTTGGAGTGGAAGGCTGATTTTTTATATCAACTATGTGAAAAATACCAAAGCCGGGAATCGAAACCGGGCCTTCCACTTTACGTGTGGATGCTCAAATTCATTTCAGAAAATTATGGAGTGGAAGGATGATTTTTTATACGAACTACGTGAAAAATACCAGAGCCGGGAATCAAACCCGAGCCTTCCGCTTTACGTGCAGATGTTCAAATTTCATTTCATAAAATTATAGAGTGGAAGGCTGATTTTTTATACGAACTATGTGAAAAATACCAGAGCCGGGAATCGAGCCCGGGCCTTCTTCTTTATGTGTGGATGCTTTTGGTATAAAAAATCAGCCTTCCACTCCATAATTTTCTGAAATGAATCTGAGCATCTGCACATAAAGTGGAAGGCCCGGGTTTGATTCCCGGTTCTGGTATTTTTCACATAGTTGGTATAAAAAATCAGCCTTCCACGACATAATTTTCTGAAATGAACTTTCAGGTTTGATGAATAAATTTCTAAATTAAATTGAAAATTTTCATGGTCTATTGGAGTTGTGCCATGATTAATTAAGTTGAATGTAAAAATAAGCAGATGTTTAAATTGTCAGGATAATCCACTAGAGCCTAAACAGATTATTAAATAACTATAATAAAAATATTTATGCATATCAGTTGAAAAACAGCACTAAATATAAAATAATAAAAAACTGACCTACTTTTGGTGTTGCATTTGAATTTTTTGAAACTGTTAATTGAAGTCATCAAAGAAGCTCCTTCCATTATTTTCATAATCTTGTTTTCATAAAGAAAAAAATAAAAGAGAAATTAATTTTTAAAAAATGCTTTCACATGCTAAACAAATAGGATAATTTTCTAAACAAATCAAAGAAACATTTTAAATAAATTTTCTGCTTTTAGTGCAGCAGAAGTTTTTTGCAGGGTCAAAATAGGTAGTAAAAAAACACACCATAAATATCAAGAGCAGTGTTTACCAATAACAAATCTAATAGGAAGGCATAACTGCTACCATGGCATATTCTTATAAGCAAATTACTTTGCCATAATTTAAAACCTATTGGATAAGATTATGTCAATGGACTCTTCCCACCTAACGTCAGAGGTCACATGATAGAGGAAAAACAAATAGCAGACGAAGTCTTGTTTATCTAGAACGATTGCTGAAATAACATATTTTCTATTCTTATTTTTGATCAATTATATATAATCTGTGTTATTTTTTATACATCATCATTTTTAATCAATTTTATATCATTATTCATCATATTTTGTTTGCTGTATACATTTACAATCATCATTTAGTTTATACCTGTTATTGATGTTCATGAAGACATGTTTAAATACTCTGATTTTTGGTACTTAAATCAGTGACAGTGCAATATTGTACTATGTAAATCCATTTAGACCAGTAACTAGGGCTGGATGATATCAGGAATTTAACATCATGATATATCGGCATCCTCATATCATGATATTTCGATATATCGATATCACGACAAATTCAAATAAAATGAGTTATTAAATCATTACAGTAAATATTAAAAAATCAATAAGCTATTAAATAATTATAGCTATTAAATAAGCAAAATACTGTAAATTGACATATTTATTAAAACATAGGCAGAGAAATATATAAACATTAATTTAGATAAGTGTACAACAAAAAATCTTCTAAAATATTTATGAATGCCTATTAATAACAATAATTTAAATGAAGTATCATGAATATTTAGAATATTGAACATATATACAAAAATTACGAGATTGTATCATTATATATTACTGTAAATCGACATCTTTATTAAAATATAGGTAAAAAGAAAGACAGAAATTATTTTAAGTTTTCTAATGAAGAATTATTTAACATGAAGAACATTTTAATAAGTAAAATATAAATATTCATTCAGGTAAGTGTACATAATTTAATAAATTAAAAATGGTTTAAAATATTTATGAATTGGCAACTAATAATAATTTGCATGAAATATTACAAGTATTTAGTATTTACAGTATTAGACCTGTATACAATATATACATCATTAGACAGACATATGTATATAATATATACATAAAAGGTAAATATATTGATTATATAAAATCTTTATTTTGTGCCAAAAATATTTGCATTTCAGCATTTTTCGGTTTTAGTGATGTTCTTTGTTTAGTTATTACTGATCCACCACTACTAAAAACCCTTTCACAGGGTACACTAGTTCCTGGTATTGCCAAGTATTTTTTGGCAAGTATTTCCAGTAGAGGAAAAGAAGCCCTATGAGCTTTCCACCATAGGAGAGGACAGTCATCATAGTTTATTTTTGGCATAGATAAATAATTGTTTATTTCTTTTTCGGCCTTCTTTTCACTGATTGGTGTATCACTATTCTCACTGTCATCTTCCTCCTCGTCAAAGTCCAGAAACTTAGCTAATCCTTTTTTATGTTTCTTTTCTACAGAGGGGGTAGAAACAGGTTCATGGACATTATTAGTGCTGTATATATCTGCCAGTTTTTTTATAGCTGCTTCTTTTGTAACATCTGGATAATCTAGAAATCTCAGGCGAAACCTTGGGTCACACAGAGTGGATATGCTTAAATTTTCAGCTATTGTTGTATTGCTATATTTCTCTTGAAGTGGCTTTAAAATTTGACTTTTAATTTTTTTCAGTAATTCACTGTCACTATCTCCATGCTCTAAATGTTTTCTTATTCTGGCATAAAGAGGTAAGACTGATGATGCTGTAATATAATTATCTCCACTCAAAGTTCTGGTCATATCTTCTAATAATGATGTTGCGGACACAAAATCTTCAATAGCTGTAACTTCATGACCTTCTAGCATTAAATGCTTCTTAGAAGGATATTCTAAAATCATTTTGCACAAAGCTAGTTGATTTTTTAGGTACCTATTGCATAGTTTTGATGTGCTCCACCACCTAGTTGGACAGGCACTAGGTAGACTAAGTTGCTCCATGTTTAATGTTTCTTGAGCTTTTATTAAATCACGTTTCATCCTCCAGCTATGTGCTATTAAACTTTGTAAACATTTTAATCTGCCTACAGCTTTTCGAAGTTCTGGTAATTCCAGAGCCTTATTTACCCCAATGTTGATATTATGAGCAAAACAAGACAAATGGGGTATTTCCAATTGTTGCACTGCTTTTAATATATTTGAACCATTGTCGGTTACACAACATGATATATTTCTTATATTAATACCCCACTCTGACAATACATCTGTTAACATCTGACTCATATTGTCAGCAGTATGATTACTGTCAAAATGCTCACAACTTAAGCAAGCATTTATAAGTTTCCATTCTCCTGATAGAAAATGAACAGTAATACCTAAGAATGGAGTACTTGCAACTGAAGTCCAACAATCTGTTGTAATGGAAATATCAGTTTCGCTAACTTTTGATATGATGTTTTTAAGCTTTGCTACTGTTTCATTGTATAATTTTGGTACAGCTGTGGAGGAAAAATATTTCCTTCCAGGAAGTTTGTATCTGGGATTTATAACCTTTATCATATTTACAAATTTTTCATGTTCCACAATATTATATGGTTGCATTGTTGTTGCTAAAAATTCTGTTACTGCCTGTGTGCATTTTTTTTCTGAACTTTTATGTAATGGTTGATAATCCATCATAGTTTTTTGGATTTTATGTGTGGGTTCATTAAAAATACTTGTACTTTCTACAGGGGGACTATCAGGATTATTCATTTCACTATACGTACGTACAACAGGAGTTAATAGCTTCTTAGAAGTGTACTCACTAAATTTCAATGGATGGTGCACTTTCAAATGAGAGAATAAATTTGTTGTGCTCCCTCCTTTTGCACATACAGATTTTTGGCAGAGTCTACAAATTGCCATATCTGTGCTAATAAGAGTACCATTCTCATTGGCAGGTAACCCAAAAATAGACCAAATTTGGCTTTTAGTCTTTGGTTTGGATACCAAATGATGATATTCCAAAGAATCAATAGTATGCCTCGTTGTCATTTTAAAAATTGAAAAATTTAAATTAATCAATACCAAAAAATAAGTATATATTAAAATATTGCTAATTTTAAAAGAATTTCAATAAAAATAGACTATAAATATCGATTGGTGTGTAGAAATTTTCGATCGTTCATCTAATTTTAATATATTCATTTATGATTCAATCATTAATTAGCATCATGAATTAATGTATATCACTAAAAAATATATTTTTTAATAATTATACAGAACAAAGAATTATTCTCTGTTCATAAACTTCATTTATAAAATAAATTTAGACAAGATTAATTAATTAACATCGGAAATCTAATTAAATTAAATTATATACATGTAAATCATTTTTAGAAAAAAGAAAAAAAAAATACTATCACAGATACAAAATGATGAATTTTTATTCATTTACTCTCTTTATTCTTTATTTCAGATTCATTGTAGCTCAATACTTATCATTAATCTATTCATTAATATCGAAAAATCGGCACTCGATGCACCATCAAGCATTAAAAACATAGTTTAGACCGAAAATAATAATATTCTTTTTATTCTGTTAAGAACTTTAAAACCGAAACCGAAATACGTTCGTTTACTCACAAAACAACCGGGCTTTGTTGTTCCGCCGCGCCGTCCCGTAATATTCAATCACGGTCTCTGGCGATCGTCATCGTTATGAGTAAACAAAGAGTATGAGTGTTTATCGGCTATTCTGCGCAAGCGTGATGTTTCTGATTGTGATTATATTCATGAATGTTTCTGATTATATTCATGAAATTGTCCGCGCCGCTGTGAGTGAGTGAATGTGAGTATGAGTTTATTCAATTAGGAATAGGGAATCAGAAACTAATTATATGATTACGATGATAAAGCGTATTGCCGATGTCGTTTCACTCATGAGTAGCGGGGGATGATTAAGCACTTTGATATTTCGATTTCATTTATGAATGCGATATGGACTTGATGAGTTTTAGTGAATATTGTGAAATAAATCTTGAATGATTGAAACCAAAGTATAGATTCTTTGATTGGAACGATATACAAGTGTGCGGCGTGTGACTATCGTTGGTAAAAAAAAAAAAAAAAAAAAAAAAAAATTATAAAGCAAGTCTTTTTTTTTTTTTTTTTTTTTTTTTTTTGTTATTTTAGGAAAGAGATTTGCTATAGGCTTGCTCAATTAGAACAAATAAAAATATTTTAACCCTCGCATATTTTTCATCAAAATATCAACAAAGGAGAACGTTTGGATGATATAGAATCTCACAAGTTCACAAGGTCTCTTTATCAGTGCTCAGACTTTGCTTAAGCCAATTTTTATTTTCTTCTATATTCAATACAAGAAAGCACTGAATTCATAAAAATTTTTGACTTCTGTTTTTCGATGGATTTACACGTTTTTAGAGGTCCAGAACACAATCTTGACCATTTTCAGAAAATGTGGATGACAAAAATTTTGTCATGAATATATCTGAGGAACTACTACACAGAATTGAATATAAATTTATGATGCAAATGCACTTTAACATAAATTAGTGTTTATCCACTCTTGGTGCCGATTGGTCAACAGGTGGCGCTGCTATACAGCGATTTCCGCAATTTCAGAAATTACTGCATGGAATTGCATATAAATATATATGTACATGCACATTGACATATGTTAGTGCCTATCAACTTTTGGTGTCAATCGCCCAACAGGTAGCGCTGCTATAGAGCGATTTCCGTAATTTCAGGGGAGTCTATCTCAGTAAATACTGCACAGAATTGCATATAAATTTATATACAGATGCACCTTGACCATATATTAGTCTCTGTCAACTTTTAATGCAAATGGCTCAAAAGATGGCGCTGCTATACAGCGATTTCCGCAATATAAGTGAAGGCTGTAACTCAGGTTCTATTGTGTGTAATCGAACTTTATATATGAAAAGATCATTATGATGATACAATTTGGGTGCATATCCGCCGATAGGTGGCGCTGCTATACAGAAATATTCTATCAGAATAGAAAGGTTGCCATTCTAATAATCACAACATACTAGGTTTTTTTTTTTTAAATCTGGTTTCTAAAAAAGTTCATTTATATACAAAAATAACTTTGAAATTTCCCCCAAAACTAATATATATATTTATTAAGGTCAATTTTAACAGCAAGGTAGTAAAAAAAATATTTCCTTCTAAAACAGTGATATCATATATGGGATGATATAAAATCATTATCATTGCACAACAAAACTAAATATTTCAACAATGAATTAAAATTTATCTAGTAAGTGCTGATAAATTAATAGGAACATAAAATTTTTTTTATATATTTATTTTTTCCCCCTTTTTTAGCATTCCGTTAACTGAAAATTTGGAACATAAATTAATAGAAGTTAATTCAACTTTTCAGAACAGAAGTAATTTTCTGGCATTTTTAATTTTTTCATAAAACAGCCAAATAAACAGAAACTTGATAAAAACAGTAACAATTCCACCCCCCCACCCCCATCCTGGGGAAAAAAAACTTCCCCACCCCATAAAATCTCTCTATATGAAACTTCTTTTCATCTTTCATGCGTGCAATTCCTATTTTTATTCATCCGTATTGTTAGGTAAAAGATGAAAATAAGAAATTATATTATCTATAGCCGATATATCGTGACATGTGGTTGATCAATATCGATTATCATGATTTATGGCAGACATCGATATTTGATGATATATCGATATATCATCCAGCCCTACCAGTAACTAAGTTAATTAACTTGTTGTAACACCTTTATGCAATTAAATTCAATGAAAACATTTTAAAATTTCAACTTATAATCCGTAAACATTCCACAAGAAGCTATTATTTATTGCTAGATCAGTTAATGTTACAGTTACCCTACAATAAACAAAAATCGATTCTTATAGGTAAAAATAAATAAACACATAAAATGTTTTTTAAAAATTATTAAATTTACAAATACAATTATTCTACTGTTTACAAATGCACAATATTACATTTATTTTATTTTATATTAAATATTAAATTTTTTGTTCTTAAGAACAATATTTAATTGAATTCGATTATTCGTTTTCCTCTATCACGACGATGGGAAGAGCCCATAGGTATTTTAAAGATATCTAATAAATAAATAAATAAAATTTTTTGTTTTTTATATACCCTTCCCTAAAGCCTGCCTTAATTATTACACCCCTTTAAATGAAAAAAAAAAAAAAATACTTATTTGTATAAACTTTTTTAAATGCTGAAGTTTTCTAGAGAAATTTATTGCTTAAAAAATATAGCATTTAAATAGATATTTTAGGGTATAAAAGTGTAAAAGTGAGTAAAAGAGGACAAATAGCTGACCTACCAGGCCTCCCGTTTAATCATTTTGTACAGAGATTTGCTATAACAGGTTACTATTTTTCAACATTTTAAAATGATATTGGAAAAATATCCATTAAGCTTAATGTCTATCTTAAACTGAAACAAAATAATGAAACATTAACTAATCCATTTATTCCTAATGAAAATTTTTCTTTTGTTGCAAGAAAATTTTTAAAGAAAGATTGGAGTTTCAACTAAATTAGAGGTAATAGCTGGTAAATACCTTTACTGACCTATCCTACTCTCAATGATGTAATATAGCTTGAAAATCATGTACATTGATTTATAGTTATAAATACAACCAATTTAAATACTTCACAATATAATTGCTAAAAAAGGCCTTTATAAAGTATAAAAAAACTTATAAATTACTTATTTATAAGTTTTTTTATACTTTATAAAGGCCTTTTTTAGCAATTATATTGTGAAGTATTTGAATTGGTTGTATTAAAAATGATACATCGTTGAGTATACATATTATAATTAAAATTAATTTATACAATGTAATTGAATCATAATTGAGCAATATGTAGCTATCTAGGATTTAAGATATATTTTGTTATTTTGTTTTAAATTTGTTGTTCATTTGCTTAAAGACACTTTCTAAACAAATCTGTAGTATAATCACTTTTTTAGAGAAATCATAAACCACTAGTAATATTTTTATTTCTTTAAAATAACAGAGATTTGTAGTTTCCCAGAGAACTAAGTTTGACCTTCTTGATCGTACTGATAACAACAAAAAATGTTAACATTTTATGATACACTTTCCATTGGAAAAATCAGTACCTTTTAATTTTAAAGAATTCAAAAAAAAAAATTGCCTTCCATAACAATGCAGTTTTACCAGCATTGAAAATATCTGCTGGAGAATATTTGTTTAAATTAAATTCCAATTTGTTTGTTGTAAAATCTTTTGTTTTATCACCATTTAGTGTGACCTTTTCACCCCAAGTTTTCACACAAATAATTTTATCTTTAAAACACTGGAGGCATGTTAATGAGAGAAAAAAAAAAAAAAAA
Organism: Salticus scenicus; assembly: GCA_963930645.1. Classification (NCBI taxonomy): domain Eukaryota; kingdom Metazoa; phylum Arthropoda; class Arachnida; order Araneae; family Salticidae; genus Salticus; species Salticus scenicus. The sequence continues at coordinate 23,916,770 of OZ005659.1, read as the reverse complement.
AAAGGTATAAATATATGCTCAAATCATCAAAGAAAAATCCTACATTTTTCTCTAGTAAAAATTGCTCCAGAAAATTCTGACTTTGTGATTCATCATTCATTCATTAACCTAATTATTGCTCTTTCTACTTAATTGTTAATAGCAATTTTCATTTTCTTTCACTTTGTCTCAAACTTATTTAACAAACAAGGTTTTTTTCTTCTTTATTTTTTTAAATCATTGATACAGAACTGTTCACATATTAACTAATTATTTCCTCCTTTTTAAACTGTCCAAATCTACATCATTCAATGTATTGAGCTTTATTTGCAAACTCAAACATTGCTGAAATTTGGCATTCAAAAGGAATTCTTTAAGGAATTTACTGAGCTAATTACGGCTCAGTTCTTGAAACATTACTAAGTTGTTGATAGATCTCATAAAGTAGTGATACTATTTTGGACAGGATTTGTTGTGATTTATTTGCTGTATGAAAAAATACTGCGCCATGAAAAAATTTGTACCATGAAAAAATGCAGAATTATATATCACAAAACACTTCTTAATCTATAAATCTGTAATTCACGTGTTCAATTTCAGTCATAGAATCTAGTCAGGTTGGGAGAGCTTATTTACTTTATTGCAGAAATTAAACACACAAATAAAATTACTATTTGCAGTATTTTAAGGATGAATTCACAATTTAAAATTTATATTCAGGAGTTATTCAGGAAAAATATTGTTTCTCCATAAAGGAGCCAAGATCAAGATATGTAAATCATAACTTTTCATGTTCAAGAAGAAGAAAATACTTCCTGTTTAAGACAGGCCGAGAAACTAAAGTAAAAGTAACATTCTCAAAAAGAGAAAAAAATCACCTCTCATTTGGCAAAGAGCCAACTACGAGTCGGGAGGGAAGCACGAAACGAAACCAAAAGCTACGTTCAAACATGCTCCGCCCCCATGAACGAAGGTTCATAAAATTATCCTAAAAAGTACAATAACAACATTAGTGTTGTTACAGGTTTTCATTTTCTGTCTTCAAACTGCAAATAGATAAGAAAAAAAAGAGATTAATATACATAATGAAACATTGTAACTAGATGATTAATATAAGTGGATAAATACAGGAACACAAAAAATAAAAATAAAAATAAAATAAAATAAAATAAAAATAAAAAATAAATAAAAATAAAAATGAGCTAATGTTCAACTGTTCAGTTCAAAGTTTTAAAATGGCAGAGGAGATAGTTTGGCGATCGGACGCTTCAACTCTCCATAAATAGTTTTTAGTAGAACTACACGAATCTTGCCATCTGCTCCAGGAAATAATTTGATTATGCGACCCAGTTTCCACTTCAAAGGGGGCTGATTATCGTCTTTTATTAAAACCAAATCGTCTTTCTTGAAATTTGGTTTATTTATTAACCATTTTGATCGCCTTTGCAAGTCTGATAGGTAATCTGAGGACCATCTCTTCCAGAAACTTTGAAAATTTTTTTGTAGAAGTCTTCATCTTTCTAGCGGGGTTAGGTTAACTGAAGAATAGTCAGGTTCTGGTATTGAAGTCAAGGCAGTGCCTATGATAAAATGTCCTGGAGTTAGAGCATTTAAGTCACTGGGATCATTCGAGAGCGCAACAAGAGGTCTTGAGTTCAAGCACGATTCAATTTGAGTAATTAAAGTAAGGAACTGTTCATAATTTAATATTTGTTCGCCAATAGTTCTTTTTAAATGACCTTTCATCTGTTTTATTCCAGCCTCCCAAAGTCCTCCAAAATGGGGGGCCGATGGGGGATTGAAATTCCATTTGATTGTTTCTTCGGACAAATATCTGTGGATCTTTTCGTCAGAAGAGATCAAGGACATCATTTTTTTCATTTCGTTATCGGCACCTACAAAGTTCGTTCCTCTGTCTGAAAACAATTCTTCAGGTTTTCCTCGTCGAGCAACAAACCTCTTCAAAGATGCGAGGAATGTTTCAGAGGTGAGATCACTGAGTATTTCCAAATGAATTGCTTTTGTGGAAAAACAGATATATAAACAAATATAACTTTTATAAGATCTAACACCTCGGCCCTTACGAGGTTTGATGAGAAAGGGGCCTGCAAGATCAACCCCGACTTTCGAAAACACTCGCGATGGCACTACACGAGCAGCTGGAAGATCACCCATTAGTTGAGAGGCTAAGTTCGATGTGGTTCTAAAACACTTCATACAGTTCCGCAGATTCCTTTTCACAGCGTCTCTTGCATTAATTATCCAATATTGTTGTCGCAGGACTGAAATTGTTAACTGGGTTCCACTGTGAAGATGTTTTTCATGAAAGTACTTTATAATTAAATCTGTAATGTGATGCGTTTTGGGAAGTATCATTTGGTGTTTTTGACTCTCAGGTAGGTTTGCGTGTCTTAATCTTCCACCAACACGAAGAATTTCATTTTTGTCTAGAAACGGATTTAAAGAAAGGAGTTTGTTACTAGCATTCAGGTTTCTTCTAGATTTTAAAGTCTTTATTTCCTCTCCAAATTCATGTCTTTGAACCAACTTCACAATAATTTTAGTTGCCTCATCAAGTTCTTGTATAGTTAAAAAGCCAGTATTTCGCACAGATCGACATTTAGTATTTTTTATAAATCTAAGACACCAGGCTGTAACACGTCTTAATTTAGACCAAGATGAAAACTTATATAATAATTCAAATTCATTATTGCCATGAGTTAAAGAGCAAACAGTAGTTTTCCGTTGTTCTCTCAAAATCTCTTCTTCAGGTATTTTGACTTCATTTTCCGGTAGTGGTGTCGGTAAGTGCTCTTCTTTCAACCAGATTGGTCCCTTTAACCATTCTTCATTCTTCAACAATTCAGTTGCTGTGCAACCATGAGATAGCACATCAGCGGGATTTTTAACCCCTGGACAAAATCTCCACTGAGACGGGGCTACTAATCGTTGAATTTCACGCACACTGTTCTCTACGAAGGGCTTCCAGTTACTAGCACTTCCTTTGACCCAATAAAGGGTAATTTGGGAATCACAGAAGCATAGTATGTTTTTGACGGGAATTGAAAATAGCCGCCCAAGATAATGAGCTAATCGAGCAGCTGTTAAGGCTCCCATCAATTCAAGTCGAGGCAAAGTAAGTTTTTTGAGAGGAGCTACTCTTGTCTTTGACATAATAAATGAAGTTTCACGGGAACAAGGATCACGAAAATAAGCTACTGTACCATATCCCTTCAAACTGGCATCGCAGAAAACACAAATTTGAATAGCTTCAGGAGTTACTTTTTCAAAATTCGTAAAATATTTTCTAGGCACTTCAAAATTTTCTAAATCCCGTATTTCACTATGCCATTTCTTAAATTTTTGTGTTAAAGCATCAGGTAAAGCAGAATCCCAATCAACACCCTGCTCCCATAATTCTTGCATTAGAAATTTAACTCTTATTATAAAAGGGGAAATAAACCCTACAGGGTCATACACCTTTGCTACAGTTTGTAAAACAATTCTCTTAGTGATAATTTCATTATCAAACCCTTCTAACAGAGATTGAAAGTCTATTCTTAATGTGTCATTATTAGTTGACCACATTATTCCCAATACCTTAGAGATATTTCCCTCATTTATTTCTTCATCAACGTTTATTCCATGTTTTTCCCACAATTTGCTTAATTCGTAAGAATTACTTTTAAATTTTCTTAATCTCATATTGGCATCTTTAAGTATTTTCACAGCACCAGATGATAAAATAAATGCTTCATTTACAGAATTAGCGCCATGAAAGAGATCATCAACATATAAGGAAGTATCAAGCATATTAACAACTTTCTCAAACAAGTCTTTATATCCTTTTATATGATGTTTAATGGTAGCTGAGAGCAAAAAGGGTGATGTTGTAACACCAAAAGTTACACGAGTCATGCGGAAAACCTTTAATAGAGGATTTTTACTATTTATATCCTCAAACCATAGAAACCGTAAAAAGTTTCTATCATTTTCTGCAACCTGTATTTGCAGAAAAGCTTTTTCGATATCACAAACAAAGGCAATTTTATGAAGGCGGAATTTCAAAATAATATCCAAAATATTAGGATTTAAATTGGGGCCTGCAAATAAACATTCATTTAAAGATTTTGCTTCTTTTTCTTTGGAAGAAGCATCAAACACTATTCTGACCTTTGTAGTGGACTTATCTGTTCTTATCACCGGTCTGTGGGGCATATAATATACACCAGTTTCATTTTTGTTTAATTCACACTCCTCTATTATACCCATTTTCTTTTGTTCCTCAAGAATTTTTTCATATTCATTTTTAAGCCATTCATCTTTAGACAGTTTTGTTCTCAAACCCCAAAGTCTATTTTTGGCTATTTCTATATTTGATTTTAATTCATTTTTATTTTCCTTCCACAAAAATTGAATTTCATATCTTCCCTTAACAAAATTTAAACTTTCATTAAAAGAATTAATAATTTCTATATCTCTCTGTGACAGAGAATCATTCTTACTGTCACATATTCCAAGTGATTCTAAATCCCAAAAACGCTGCAAATCAAAACTGTCAAATTTATTTACAGATACAAAATGCGAATTAATTACCTCTGTACTATTATTATTTAATTTCCCCACTACAGTTTATCCGAAAATAGTATTAGCAACATATAAATTATCACTAATTTTTTCAATGATACCTCTCTGTATTTTCCAAAAATAATCCGCTCCTAGTAATATATCAATTTTGGAATCACTTAATGAATTGTCTGCCAATTTCCAGTTTTTATTTTTAATATAACTTTCAATTTCTGGTTCGCCCCTTGGGCTTTTCAAGGGAGTCGCGGTTATTAAGTCTGTAGCTAATACTTCAACATGGATGAGCCGACGAGGATTTATTTTGCTATGCAGTTCAATATTAAAAACTTCGAATTCCTCTTCTTTACCTTTATTTATGCCAAAGGCAAAAACAGTTAGCTTTTCTGTTCTTACACGGGTTAATTTTAATTCAGGGGTCAATTCTTTAGTAATAAAACTTTTTTCACTTCCGGAATCCAATAAGAGCCTGACAGTTTTTGATCTAGAATTAGATTGTGCTATTACGCAACATGTTTGCAATAACGCTGCCTGATTACTATTTTTCAAATGTGAATTCGATACTATAGTGTTCTCTACTACTTCTGGTTTCAAGTTTTTTGAAAAACAAAATAATTTGTTATGATCTGTTGCTTTACATTTTTCGCAAGGCTGCGATTTCACTCTGCACTGTGATGACAGATGAGATTTTAGAAAGCATTTATAACACCTGCCATCCTTCTTTAATTTTAACCTTTTCAACATCAGTTAAATTGGTACATTGAAGAGAAGGATGATCATAATTCTTGCAAAATATGCATATGCTTTTTACACCTACATTCAATGAATTCATTTTATTTGAAAATTTTCTGTCATTAATTTCGACTTTATTTTTATTTACAATTACCGAAGCATTTTTATAATTAATCATACTAAGTGATTTTTCACGTGATTCAAGTTCTATTTTAAGAAAATTAATTAAGTCTGTCACATCAGACTCATCCTTCCTTTTGTCACTTTGCCTTAATATTCAACTACTAGATCGTTTGGCAATAATTTTAATAAAATTGGATTCAGTAAATGACCGTATTGGCCTTTTGTCACCCCTAAATTAGATAAACTGCGAATATTTACTTCACAAGCGTCATATAGCTTTCGCAACGCAGTTATATTTGATGAACTCCTTACACATTCTAAATTTAGTAATTTATTCATATGAGCATTAATAATAATATCCTTTTGCCCAAAACGTGACTTCAACACCTCTATGCAATTATCATAATTTTGCTCCGTAAGTGAAAACCCTTCAATAACATTGTACGCTTTGTCAGTTAAAAGCGTTTTCAGGTAAGTAAAATTTTCAATTTTTGTAAGATTTTCATTTAAATGGATTGAATTTTCGAAACAATCGAAAAATTTGTTCCATTTTTCTATTTGGCCACTAAATCGTGGTAAGGACATCTTAGGGAGTCTTATGGCGGAAGTTTTTGTTTGGGTTTCACTGACAGAACAATTTGAACCATTCTCTTCTATATTATTGCATCTTTTTAATCTTAATTTAATTTTACATTTGGCAGAAATTATTTGCTCGCCATATTTATCGCTTGCTGCGATATCTTTTTCGTACTCTTTAATATCTACTATTAAATTTTCTATTTCTTCATTTAATTTTTTTAATGCAATTTCTCTTTCACATATCATTTCCTGAATTTCAATCATTTCGTCTGATTTTGTATTTTCTATATCATCTAATAATAAATTCTCTAATTTATTAATTAGTTTTGTAACATTAGAGCGTTCCGTAGAACGCTTAGCTTTTAATTTCTCTATATTCATAGCGAGCAAATAATCAAGTGAAAAAGAAAACAAAATAATTAAAATTTCTAATTGGATTCAATCAATGTTATAAATAGTAGTAAAATTTTGCTTACCTGGTTCAATATCCAGGCAGCTTTCCAATAATGAATCCGGAATTCTAGTCATTATTATTTCTGTTTCGATTTCAAATCATCTATCCAAGCTTTCAGATCCATAAATCCAAATAAATATCTAAATGTAATTTCAAGGGATTTCACTTATCTCGGGTGTCGTGCACCATGAAAAAATACTGCGCCATGAAAAAATTTGTACCATGAAAAAATGCAGAATTATATATCACAAAACACTTCTTAATCTATAAATCTGTAATTCACGTGTTCAATTTTCAGTCATAGAATCTAGTCAGGTTGGGAGAGCTTATTTACTTTATTGCAGAAATTAAACACACAAATAAAATTACTATTTTCAGTATTTTAAGGATGAATTCACAATTTAAAATTTATATTCAGGAGTTATTCAGGAAAAATATTGTTTCTCCATAAAGGAGCCAAGATCAAGATATGTAAATCATAACTTTTCATGTTCAAGAAGAAGAAAATACTTCCTGTTTAAGACAGGCCGAGAAACTAAACTAAAAGTAACATTCTCAAAAAGAGAAAAAAATCACCTCTCATTTGGCAAAGAGCCAACTACGAGTCGGGAGGGAAGCACGAAACGAAACCAAAAGCTACGTTCAAACACTGTATAAAAATATTTCATTGTTTTTAAGCAAAAGGAAAATTTCCACTTTTATAAAAATTGTTTATGTTAACAGTCAGAATTCTTCTAGGGACGGCTGAAGAAGTTCATCTTAAATGAAATTTCACGTTAAGCAAATTCATGTTAAAAGGTGAAACAGTTCATAATGCCTTTTGTCAGAGATTGGAGAAATAGTTCATGTTAAAAGCAATTTACGTTAAACATGTTCCCATTACCAAGGTTCGAATGTATTGTGAATGTATACAGCCGCTTTTGTCTCAATTGGTGTTTTAACTGGGTGTTCAAATTCAAAACATACAGCCACGAGTTTTAATATTTCAATGGAATCATCTGATTTTTCAACTGACTTTCATCTGCAGCATCAGTTCAATGGTAATTTTTGACTGCAATACAATACTATTGCACTGTACATCTATTTACCGTAAAATACCAATTGTTAGCTCCCCCCTTTTTCAAAAGCAAAATAGATAAAATTAGGAGGGGGCTTATATTAGATTTATTTTTAAATTTAATATCCAACAAAATTGTTTTTAGTGTTAAATGAGTATAGAAGGCAAACAATAAAACATAAAATATTTGAAATAATATTTTACACAATTATAATGATACAACTTTAAAATTTTAGAAATATGAAGCCTGCAAACTATTTAATAAATGGCAAAAATCTTACTCTAGGTTTCATCTTAGTTGCTTTCACCGGAGGCCCCTGGCATCTTCAGAGTGCAACTTCAGCAGTAACGCTTCTGGCTACAAGTGGTTTATCCTTTTGTTTCCTGGGGTTAGTTGGCCTATTCCTCAATAGGTGGCTCCAAACTTGATCGACATCAGCACAGGGCTCGTTGCCATTGCAAGAATTTAAGTTACTCATAATTTTGACAGTCTCACAGTAGTATGCATAGGTTGGATTTTCGTAACTTTATCGAAGTGGATATCAATATCTTCGTTTTGCACGATTTTAGCAAGTGCGGTGGTACTCCTGTTAAATTTTATATCTGCAACATGTTCTTTGACACAATTTCTGATCCTTCTCTTTGTAACTCCGATGTAGCACCCGTTATTATTTCCCTGCCAGGAGAAATAATTACGGCCATTTGGTATATAACCAGGAGTCGAAGTAACTGGTAAATAGAATGGTCTGAAAATTGTTTTAGAGTAAAATTTGGTTAGAGCATATGTTTAGTATATGTCCACTGTTACTTGTATAGAAGTGCTCTCTTTCCAAATGATATTGAATCTTAATGAGTAAAGGAATGATTTTAATATGTGTTGCAAACTTTTTTACCTCCCCCACAATCCAAAAAAATATTTTAGTAAGAAATAATATTTTCTGTATCAGTCAATGGCATAGAAGCATGCAAGGAAATGATATTCATGGGTGATTGCAGCTTAAAGTTAAAAACCCTGAAACTTAGCATCTCAAAAGAAAAAAAATCAAATGATACCCAAATTATTTTGAGCAAAACCCTTGAATCCTTTTGTATCTTGCATCAACCAATCAATACAAATGTATAATTCAATCATATCTATAAATGTCTTAATCATTTTTATGATTAATGTTAGTTGAGTTACGTCAAAATGAAAACAAGACTCTGTTATTTATTTATTTTTTTGGCCATAAACTGCCTAAGAAATTTATCACCAATGAATCTATCACTAATGTTAAATACTGAGGAACACTGATCTTTTTTTTTTTTTTTTTTTTTTTTGCTAAAATCAAATGCTACAACTCTTTTAATAGACGTTAACTTTAACATTTTGATCTTAACACTTTGTAGAATTTCAGACAGCTTTCCAACAACGAAATTATTTCATTGGTACAGAATGGTAATAAAGGCTTATCTGACGAATATTAAAAGAAAGAAATCTGGAGTGACTCCACTCGACTTTCCGAACATTGAGTAATTAACAGTTTTGTAGATAAAGTAAAGAAAGAGGAGTTGTTAAACAAACAAAAGAGATAAAAACATAATAGAGTGTTTCAGTATTTTTCTCCATATATTACACGATGTTTTATTTAACGCTACTGAACTTTAAGCCATAGATCATAATGATAAAGAATTTTTCTCTGTGTCCCTGTAAAAACCTATAAATGCTAGATTCACCAAAATGCTTATAGTTAGTGCAACAGTGATTTATAATATTCATATAAATTTTCAGCTCAATTGAATAAGACGTTTAGATGCTATCGCACTTTTAAAAATTTGGTCCCATAGGCCATAATGATAAAGAATTTTTCTTTGTGTCCCTGTAAAAAAACTGTAAGTGCTAGATTCACCAAAATCTATACTGTTGGTGAAACTGTGACCTATAATATGTGTATAAATTTTTTGCTCAATTGAATAAGGCGTTTAGATGCTATAGCACTTTTAAGAGTTTGGTCCCATAGGCCATTATTATAAAGAATTTTTCTTTGTGTCCCTGTAAAAGAACTATACGTGCTAGATTCACCAAAATCAATACGGTTCATACTATGGTGACTTAACAATATACGTACCAACTTTCAGCTTATTCGAACAAAGCATTTAGATGCTAGCGTGTTCGCTCACAGACACACATACACACACACATACATACATACATCATCGTAAAAATAGTGAAAACGGACTCATTGTACCTCGAAACGTATAGAAACATCAAAATCTCAAATTCGGATTTTTGACATGATTACAATACTTTCCTCACTATAGTGTTCGGAAAGTAAAAATAATAATAATACAAATTTTTTATTGCTTAAATATTTGTTAATTTTGATACTAATTTCTAATGAAATTATTTTATAATTTCCAATCAAAATATTAAAAGTTCCTCACCAGTGATCTTTAAGAAGTCCTAGATTTCTTTCATAGTCTTCTCTAAATTTATTTTTCATTTCTATTTCATAAGTCCTCAGAACCCTTGAAGTTGTAAAACCACAGATAGTGATTTTCTACCAATCCTCCTACAACAAAAATAAATTATAAAGTTATTTTCTTCATACAATAATAATCAAGGGTTTATTTAGGAAAAATTTAGCACTTTGTACAATTTGAGACAGTTTTCTAACAGATAAATTCCATTGGTACAGAATGGCAATAAAGGCTTATCTGAGTAATATTAAAATAATAATAAATAAAAACATTTCATTCTATAATTTTTTGTTAATTTTGATAATAATTGCTAAAGAAATTATTTTATAATTTCTAAAGAAAATATTAAAAGTTCCCCACCAGTGATCTTTAAGAACTCCAAGACTTCTTTCATAGTCTTCTCTAAATATGTTTTTCATTTCTATTTCATCTGACCCTCAGAAGCCTTGAAGTTGTAAAACCACACACAGTCATCTTATGGCAATCTTCCTACAGCAAAATTAAATTTTAAACTTATTTTATCTTCTTTGTACAATAATAATCAAGAGTCTATATAGGAAAAAATTTAGCATCAAAATCATCAATTTTAAAAACAAGATTGGCATAATTTAAAGCAACTGGTTTAAATCAAATGTCCCCCCCCCCCAATCTTCTTACCCCCAGAAAAAGAACTTTTTTTTATATTTTTCTTCCAAAAAAATTTTCTTTTTTTTTTTTTTGGGGGGGGGGGGAGGGGGGGATGTGCTTTACGATACTGCTTGGCGATTTTTCCGAACTCGACAATTTGGCACGGTTTTGCGGTTTTCTTTCCCGACCTTTCCAAAATGGCCGATTTACGTGTTTTAAAACAACTATAATAAACTATAATAAACTAACAATAAAGGCGTAAAAAGTAGCTCCTCAACAAAGGAAAATACAAATAAAAATCAAATTTTAAAAATTTGTACAATTTTCATAGACAAAAACTAACAAATATTAAACATTACAAAACAAAAATAGCTTAAAAAACCCAATAGACAAACAAATAAATATATAAATAAAAACAAGATTTTTTTACTTACCCGTTTCTAAATTTTTGTAGAAAACAGTGTTTATAATCCTTCGAAAAATGAAAATAAATCCTCTCTAGGAATTTCGAAAGAACCATATATACAATTTTACCAACACAATTTTAACACGTTAATCGCCACGATAATATCAGAAAAATTTTCACATGGGCCATGGTAACTTTATTAGACAATTTAGTTAAAAATGCGTCAGGCACATATGACTGACATGGCAATTAACATGTTAATAATTACTCGGCGTATATCATATTCCTTTTAGGGCTATTTCCTAGTTAAAAATGCGTGTTAAAAATGCATCAGGCACATATGACTGACATGGCGATTAACGTGTTAAACACTACTGCAAACCTTTTTTTAATATATTCTACATAAATACTCAATTCTACAAAAACATTAAATCATAATTTTACATTAAAAAACGACAACTTCAATTTACAAACCTGTTTCTCACATCAAATTGCTACTGTTGCCAAAATTGAAAAATGAAAACCAAACGAAACATATGTAGTATAAGCAGAGTGGATTTAACGTCACACTACTACTGCGTTATGGGTGATAATCTCGGAGATATGCAAGTAAGGTTGCATTTAACATCACACTAGTATTGCGTTACGGCGACTTTTTGCAGCAATCCAGCAATCAGTAATAAGTATGTCTGTATGCTCTGCGTACATGAAAAAAAAAAAAATAATAAAAATCACTAGATACCTCACCCACATTCTGCATGAATCTTTAAAATGTATGAAATTTCGTTTTACAGCGATCAGTAATATGCACGTCTGTAGGCTCCACGTACATGAAAAAAAAAAAAAAAAAAAAAACAATCACAGGATACCTCATCTGCATTCTGCATGAATCTTTAAAACACATGAAATTTCGTTTTACAGCGATCAGTAATATGCACATCTGTACAAGATAAAAAACGTCACTGGATACCTCACCTGCATTCTGCATGAACCTTTAAAGTGCACGAAATTTCGTTTTCCATCGATCAGTAATGTGTACAGGAAAAAAAAAAAAAAAATCACTAAATACATCTCCTGCAAACTCCATGAATCTTTTAAAACACACGAAATTTTGTTTCCGATCGATCAGTAATGCGCACACAAAAACAAAAACAAAAAAATCACTAAGTACGTCTCCAACAAACTCCATGAATCTTTAAAACATACGAAATTTCGTTTGGCAACAATCAGATACTCGAAAATCAAACAGCTTCAAAACATCATGGTGAGGTTACCACATTTCAAAGATCGATCGTTCAACGACGCATAAACATCAAGGGTACCAAGGTTGGCATCTTTATCAGCGATCGGAAACAAGATGCCAAGCAGTATCGTAAAGCACATTCCACCCAAGAAATGTAACTAAAAGTTCCAAACTGAGCTGTGATAAAGAACCTTCCAGTTTGTTTACAAGTTGGTACTGCCTAAAGACATGGAACATAAACACAATACATTCAAAAGATCTGAAGAATAAAAAAAAAAAATGAATGAGGCAAGTGGCAAGTAGATCACAATTTACAACTGAAGTATGAGGAATAAACAATAAATATATTCAGAGTTCACATAACAGGGTAGAATTACAAGAATCCGACTATCCCCATAGCAGAAAATGCGAGACGCGAGAAGTACGTCGCAGATTTTTTTTTTTCAGTCTGCAGATAATTTTCAAAGCAGTATTGTGTAGAAATTTCAAGTCTCCCATTTTTTGATGGGAAATATTGCAATTTCTAATCTTTATCCATCCACAGCATAAATGGCAATGTTCATTTCAAACACACTTTATTAGATTCTAGAACCTAAAAAGAGGTAGAATTTTCAATATTTTCCACTTACGTAATTATTTTACTTTCCCCCTCCCTCCTCTTCGCTAACAATCGGCGATTAGACATCTCGCGGAATCATTATGATTTCCAATCTTTATTCATCCACAGTATAAATATAAATATTTTTTTAACAGTATCGCAATTTCCAATTTTTCTCCATCCACAACTTTTTCAATTTACTATACGGGATTCTAGAACCTGTATTGAAGTAAAATTATTCAATATCTCTCACTCACATGTTTTTTGTGTTCCCCCCCCCCCCCCCTCCCACCTTCTCCATGCTAACAATCGCGGACCAAACAGGTAATCGTTTAAAGGATTACTCAAAGTATTTAGATAGGTTGAGGCTATATTTGGAAATGGCTGACAATGTATTTCATTTTGTGATAAAGGTTTTTAATATAAAAGTAAATTTAAGTGCACTATGTGATGTGCATGTAGTTTATAGACAATATACAGGGACACCCAAAATTACGCTTAATGTTCTTTTCTATTGAATGTAATTCATGGAAGTGCTTTGCTATAATTTACTATATCGACAAACACGCTAGAAGGATAATTTTTTATACCAACTATAAACAAAGTATTTTTTTATTCTATTTTATTTTATTTTTTATACTATCACGTCTTGAGGTGCCCTGAATGTAAAATTCCAATTTTTAGCAGTTGATCTGTATTTATATCTGTTATCAGCATAATCTAAAAAGAAATGATTACAAGAAATTCAAATTTGGTATTTGGATATTCATATCAGGTTGCCATTTGAAAAATTTGATTAAGATTGACAAGTTTGGATGCAAATTAATTACAGCCTTGATTTTTTATTTATTTATATATATATATATATTTAAATAAATTTAGGCATTATAATTGAACGGGGGAATGCATGAATAAGAGATTCAGAATTATATGTGAAATAAAACTGTTCCTAAACCTATTTTACATTATTTTTAAAACAGATTGATCTTTATTACCTTATTGATCTTACAACTTAATCTGCAATCTATCTTTTTAATATTGAAATGCAGGGTAAAAGAACGTAGTGTAAGTGGAACACCAGAATATTTTTCATTTAATTAATTCATTTATTTGAAAAGGATTTTTTTTTTTTAAATATATTTATTGAAAAAACTGGTAATGTAGTAGAAAGAATTAAACATATTAAAATTTACATTTAATTAAAATTCATTTTATTATTATTTTGCTCATATGATTAATTTATTTGAAAGGAATATTTTCTCTTTTTTATTCATTGTATTAGTCAGAATCAAGTGGTAATATAACAGAAAGAGGTGCTCCTTCTACTATATTTAGGTGCTCTTAGATTATATATTAGAGGGTAGTGCTGGGCGATGTTGACATTTCTTAAATCGATATATCGTTTGTCTAAAATACCGATATAAGGATATATCGATTTAATGCAGCGTTACTAATTGTAGGGTACAATACAATCCCAACACGTAAGGACTTTTAGCAGTTTTCCTTAGGATGTAGAGACGGTTTTTATAGTTAGTTGGTTGGGTTTAACGTCACAGTAGTACAGCGTTACAATATTAAAAATTTGGTGTTAGTTTGAACCAAAACTTGGTTCTGAAGTAGCTGCAACCATCTGATGGTTTAACTTTTTACCATGATTTGTTAATTTTAGATTAACCAAATATTAGTATTATGGAAAAAAAATAAATAAAATAACCGAGACGGGGATTGAACTGAAGATCTTCTTGTCTCAAGTCAAACACTCTGCCACGCTTTCTTGCCCACTTATTATATTTCGTTGATTTTTATAAAAGGGATTAAATATTTTAGGGTTTTATCTATTTAAAACACCGACCCAATTTATTATTATTATTATTTTAATTAATTCATAAATTCAGAATTTTATTATTTCTTACTACTTTGTAATGCATTAAAATATTTATATTCCCCACTTACATGCGAATAAATTGCAAAATGGCTAGTATCAGCAGAAAATTGCTAATTAAGAGAAGCGCTTCACACATGTTATTAAATTTCTATAGTGCCTTGAATCTCCTAATAAATATAATTCTTAATTAAAATTTTCTAAAATATAATTTTTTAAGTTTACGAGATTTATTTTTTTTAATGAAGTTTTAAAATTTGTACTTATTTTAGATTAAATTACATCAAATATTACAAAAGACAAAAAGACTTAAATAACTAACTCAGTACAGGGAAATAAAATAGATAAAAAGAACAATTTGGTGCATTTGAAAGGGAAAAAAAATCAATTCTCACAGTATTTAAAATTATTTTTAAATATTCATACTGTTTGAAATACCCATGCCCTCGAGTACCCATACCCTTTAAATACCCACACCTTCTAAATAAATAAAAAATAGATATTAAAATAATCATATCTAAAATAATGCCGTTGTTTGAATTAATTTATTTTTAACAATATGAGAATGCCATATTCTGAACTAATATTAATGAATTTAATGAAGAAATATTATTAATTACATAAAATATTAATAAAGAATAGTTAATTCACTTATCTAATAGAATGAAACTGGGATTTCTTATTTATAAATTATAGGAACTGGCAAAAAATATAACAAAAAATAGCAGATGAAAATACTAATATTGATAAAATAAATCTCTTGTAATCAAACGAATTTTGAATGAATGAATAATCCTATTTGCTTGTATCCGAAATCAGAATCGGTTTTCATTTTGCTTCGGCACATGCGTTAAAACTGCAATCATGGCTCGAAATCGAAAGAATGCATCTTTTAAACCGATATTATCTTTTTCCCAGTGCGCCTGCGTAACACTAAATCGAAACGGCATTTCAAATAAATATTATTCTCTTGATTTTTTGCAGTTTCATTCAGTCAAGATTTTCATGATTTAATTGTCTATGAGTGCGCATGCTTGACTAAACCGTTATCCCGTTGAATGAATATAAATATCTATCTGGCACTATTCCAGCATTGAATCGGTTTAGACTGGAATCAGATTTTCGCGTGTTTTGATGTTTCTGCATCGATATTTTACGGAAGATGAAATTTTTAAATCGGATAAACGATATTGGGCAATTCTTTGGTAACGGAATTACAGATTGCAAGCAAATTTAGAAGTTTTATTAGAATTAAACTAAGTTATTATTATTTATTTTTTCTGATTTTTTACAGATGTAATAAGTATAGACATAGAAATCAAAATTTGCATTTGAAATATTTCGAAAACAATACAGAATTTTTTGAAAAATTTTTAAATGTTTGGTAACGGAATTACAGGAAAAAGACAAAGAGAAATGTGATGTTTGGACAAATTTAAATTCCTGTGAATTTAATCATACTTTCAATGTTTATTTTATGTGGTTTAATTAACTACATGTTATACTCTAAGAAACATTTGTTGTTCAGAATATACTCGTTATTCAATATTTTTAATTGCAATTTAATTATAAGTAACGGAATTACACTGATAGTAACGGAATTACACCTTCTGATAATTCGACTTTTTAAATTTATAATTTTAATTCCAGAATCAAGATATAACATAAATACTGATTACATTTTACTTTACATTGTATTTTTTGACAAAATGATCATCTTTAAAAGTTAAATGACCCCTACGATCCATTTGGGGTTCAGTCAGTGTCATCAAAACATATTTCTCTTCAATGTAATCAACGTCATCTTGAGAAGGCCAGATAAAAGTATCACCACTACGTTTTAGAAACTTTACATGTAATTGAGAGGATTGTTTTGATAGTACCTGCCCTACATAATGGTGTTCGACTGCCATTTTCTTGCTTGAAGAAGCAGGCATGTACTTTACTAAAACCCGCTGCCCACTACAAATTGGCAGCTTAAGTACATTTTTAGTTTCACAGAAATTTTCAGGAATAAAATTGTGACATGTAGAATCGGTTGAAGAAGATATTGTTTTAAATTCCAGCGTATATTTACTGATAACTTTAGCAAAATGTACACTACGCAGATTGGGAATTGGTACAATGTTTTCCCATATTCTGTTGTACTCTTGTATATTACTTTCGATTTCTTTTGTTTCACAATATAAAACTGTGATTTTCTCGCATTTTGATTTTGCTACGCGAAAAAAATCTGCAGCATTTTGTACTTGCTCTTCCTTGGATAATACTGCCGTAGACACAATTCTCTTCACCACTCCACCAATCCCATCCACAGCACCCCTACCATGGCTCATTGCAAAAAACTCCCAAGTGATATTCCTTTTCATGTAGGTGAGAGCACAGAGCAAGTATTTGTTTAAATTGGCTAGTTGCTCCATTGGAAAAAAATACAATCTCATTAAATTGTTTATGCGTAGCTTCTAGTTCTAAAATAATTAATTTCAAAAATGTTATTACTGCATACTTGTCGTGTGACATATAATCGGAAATAATAACCATGGAATGTATATTTTCTGCTTCCCAAGCACAGACAGTAAACAGAGTAATTTGATTATATGATCAATAAGATGACTGAATCTCATTTTGATTCATCGTAGTATAATTCTCTGCAAAATCCACTTGGATTATTACTTTTGAACTATTTTGATGGACAGTTAGTTTTTGAAATTGGAAAGACTCAAATTGTCTTCTTTTTATGTATGTGTGACGAAGAAAATTTGGAACTTTTTCTTCTAATTCAGCAAAACACTTCTCAACAGTCCCATTTTCAACAGTTTTAACTACTTTGCCATTATGTGTTTTCCACTGGTACCATTCTATTTCTAAGTCTTTGACTTCCTCAAAATCATCACAAGCTTTAATAGAGGAAAGTTGAGGGCAATCGTTGCATTCCGAGAACATGCACATTTCATTATCCTGATTACAAGTAATGATTGAACAAAATTCTCTGAAAGATATTGGGATTAGTGGTAAAATCTTTTCTAAAGCAATTAGTAGCAACCTTACATTTTCATGGTATATGCATAAACAGGTAGTGTGTGGCACTTCCTGTTGTAGCAAAACTTGCTTTGGACGTAGTGTTGCAAACTTTGAAAAACTTATTTTCACATCCTTATTTTGCTGCAAGAACATAGCATGTGCTTCTTTTAATGTTGAAAGCATGAACTGTTTTTGCAATTTGACTTTTTTTGCATCCTTTTCTACAGTTACATAATCTTTTTTTCCAGGACAAACCCATGATGTTTCTAGAAAAAACATTTCTACTTTACTTTTGATTTCAGAACTTAATGCAAGAGTATTTGTTTTTGTAACTTCTTTTTGTTTAGAAAGCAATCCAACATCACTGGCTAGTTCCTGTAGTACAATAATTTTTTTTCTTGGTGATCTTGGTAAATGTTTGCTGACACGTTGTTTTGCTTTTCCTAGTGTCTGAGGTGTCATCAGTTTTGTCATAGGCATTTTCACTGAACTGTGATTATCTGTATTCTGGTTTAAAGATTTTTTCTTCCTCAATCTATGCTCTTGAACACGCTTTCTGTTTTGAATTCTTTCACTAGCTAATTTCCTCTTACTCATATTCAATTTTGCCATTTTTTTTCTTTCCCTGTCTTGTGCTTTTATTTCTTCCAATTTTTCAGGATTACATTTTAATTTTTCCCTATATCTTTTCATCTTTTCTTTAGCAGTCAAAGCCATTTTTAGTTAATTGTAAATTACAACATGAGACTCAAGCAAAATTTACAACATGTAAGATTTAGACAATACTTATTAACTTCTGAGAACAATGTGCTGTCTATATCATAATGCAAACAAGTTTAGTTGTATTAAACTGAACTTCTTTTAAACAACTAAACTTTTTAAAGTTTAGTTGTTTATTTTATTTCACAAGAAGCTGCAATACACAACTAAACCTATTGCTTACATTACATCAATCATAACATTTGCTCTTTTTTCTCTTTTATGAACAGAAATAAAATTAATAATACTGATATTTATTATTATTAAAATAAATACAACAAAATAGTATATAAATTTGTTTAAATATGCTACTTTAGTTACCTTGAAATTAATAATACCATAAAAATGTACAATGTAATTCCGTTACTGTAATTCTGTTACTCATTATGTAATTCCGTTACCACTAATTGTGTTACTAATTAAAAACACATTACAAAATTTTTTGCATTATTTAACTTCTCCACTCTACCTTTAAGAAAAAACAGAACATCTAAATTTTAATAATATTATTCTTAGAGTAAATAAAACTTTAACACCATTGTAGTAACGGAATTACATTACGTGGCCACTTCATTATAATTTATTAATTAATATAATTAAAATAAATATTTTTTTAACTTTTAACACAATCTTATTAAGAATGTTCTTTTTAGTAATCAACACACCAAAAAACAAAGAGAAATTTTGCATATTTTAATATTATAGATGATGTTAAATTTCTAGTAATATGTATTTATCTAAACAACAACATTCTGTATGCCTGTTAAAATGTGTCTTTTTGGAATTATTTAAGAACATAAATGTAAAAAAATTGCAATAAATGAAAAGAACATACTTTTTACTACAAAACTACAAAATTTCATAAAATTCCAAGTTATTTCAGTTTTTGCTACCCATGTCCTGTTTCTCAAAGAATTGCCCTATTAGTGTTAAATCAATATCTTATTTTACATCGATATAAAGCCCAGTCCTATTAGAGGGCATTATATATTATATATTAGAGAGCATATTAGAGGTGCTCTTTCTACCATGCTCCAGCTGCTATAAAATACAGGGTGCTAAAACTGAAATGTTTAATAAATGCTGAGGTACAGCCATTCTTATAATCGTATTTCTTGAATAAAAGCAACTTTTGTTGTCTAATAAATACCCAAATTGAAGTTCCCAGGAAATATACTACGGTAAGCTGCGAGTACGCAAAGTGAAGTTAAAAATAATTTTAGAGGATTTTTTTTTTCTTTTTTTTAATAAAATGATTAAAAAAAAAAAGTATTGATTCAAAAATTTTAAAGGGTGATTTAATTGTAACAACCAGCGAAGCAGGCGAAGCCTGCTAGTATTAAATAAATCCAAACTTCTGACAGAAATAAACTTACTGAATCTCGCAAGCATTTTTTTATGTTACTTATAGTGCTGCAGATTATTTTCTAATGCCCAAATAGTTATCGCAGATTGATAGAAAAAATTCTGCTACTGGACCGACTATATTGTGAAAAATTCTACTCAAAAATATGTCATACAGGCATTTTTATACATTGTTCATTGAGTATTTCATCCATTTTTCAGTTGCATTGGGCAATATATTAATTGCTTTGAAGCTTATTATCTTCTGCTGTTGTTAGCTTCTTTAGAATTTCTTGAGTAATAAAAAAAAGAAGGATAATTATTTTAAGACTTCTTAAAGATTTATTATAAAAATATATGAAGATGCATATATTTTAATACAACATACAAAGCTTAGAAGCTAAAGATTGCAATTATATATGAAGTAATTTCGGTTATTCCTATTCCAGTTACTGCACTTCTGAAAGGTGCTCTTTGAATACTCAAAATCAAATTAAATATATAAGAAATTAAGCAGTTTCATCTTTTCAATGAAAAATTTAGATTTTGATATAAACTAAAAGGCTTTACTTGAAGCTTCTTGCAAAAGTTTTCGGTGTGGGCCACCATCATCAGGCTTGTTTCCAGATGTGTTGACACTTGTAAACTATTCAACTTCAGCCTTCTCCTTTCTTCTAATTACATGACTGGCAAACTACGAAAATTATCATTATGGCGTCATGGTCAATCGTGAAGCTGTGGAAATTATCAAAAACATGCACAGTTGAAATTAAAACTATTTATCTATTGACATTGATAGTAAATGGTGACATCTAATTAGGAGAAGGCTGAAGTTGAATAGTTTACAAGTGTCAACACATCTGAAAGCAGATGGGACAGGCTCGCCCAAAAACTTTTGCAAGAAGCGAGGCCCTTTAGGCCTGTATTCTAATCAAACACTTACCGCTTGCATCTCAGTTTCTATTGCAATGTTTTGGAAAGAGAGGAATCTGCATAGTCAAGTCCACTGAGCTAAAATAATAACTGGAGCATATGAGTGGTTTTTGTGTGCCATTTTGAAAATTTATTTTTTCTCCCCAGCTTCGTTTTCCAAGTGGATATGGCAGAAAACTTTCAATACGCATATATGACAACATAAAATGGCATAGTCTAATACATTCTTATAAAAGTATTTAAGAATTTTATTGGTGAAATATGAAGAAAGTAATTCATTTATTTTTTTCTCCTCCTGATTAATCTCTTTATTAATCGATATTATCAGTTTTTACCGAACCAATTTTTATAAAAAATAATAATTTTGTGAAACTATACAAGTACTTTGTACATATATTTTTTTATTGATAATTGATTAAATATCTCATTTTGTGTGATCAAATGGTAGGATTTACATTTTTCATACTTTCTTCTATATAAAATTGAAGAAAGTATTGTAATATTCGTAAAAGTTTTTGACTTTAGCTTTTTGATGGATTTACACTTAGATATCCTGAATATGATTTGGCCAGAGATATTGCTAGGATTTTTTCCTCGGAGTGAAAATACTCCTTGATCTTTTTTGAAGGAGTGAATTTGGCATTATTAGGAGTAAAAAAAAAAAAAAAAAAAAAAAAAGTGGAAGAGAAAAATGTTGATCTTTCGTGAAACCATACTAAATTTTACTTCTTTTTTAATAAGTTAAAAATAAAATATATGTATATGAACTCACGTTATAAGTTTCAGTTATGAGTTCAAGTTATATTACATGGATTGGCCAATTGTGATAATATTTCTTTCAGCATAATTTGTACAATATAATATCAGAACTCAGAATATGAACATAATGTGACTCAGTTTATAAACTACAATGAACATTGAAAGATAAGGCCATGCATGAATCTGAGAAATTCTATTATTGATGCAAATATTTACAGTTTTACTCAAAATAATTTTGATAACAACAACTTTTATCCATTGGAAGAGAAGATATTGATTTAAAAAAAAAAAAGTATGCAGAGTATTGAATTGTAGAAAGAATATAAACTTTTTCAGACACATTTAACAAAATACATTACATTTAATCTAAAAATACAAAGTGTGAAAAATACTCATGGTTAAAATTTTGAGGAGTATTTTTAGATTTTAATGTGCAAAATACGCTTGTGGAGGAGTCAAAAATATCTTTGGATTTGGCTATTTAAAAAAAAAAAATGTGGCTATCCGTGTGCCTGGATGTGTATGACATAAATTTTGTGGCAGCTCTAGATAAAAAATAATTGAACAGAAATTCATGAAAAGTTATATTTAGTTTCACCTTAACATAAATTGGTGTCTATCAACGTTTTCTGCATATCAGCCAAAAAGTGGCGCTATTGTCTCATTTCATGATAATTTTTAGTATGGTAGCAGGGGCGATCCAGGCAAAATTTGGGTCCCTTATGCGGCCCCTTCACAAAATTCCACATGGTAAAAAGGGACCCTTCACAAAATTCAAATTCATAAAAAGGGACCTTCACAAAATTCAAATCCATAAAAAGGGACCCTTCACAAAATTCAAATTTTATAAAATGAGTCCCTTCACAAGATTTTGTTTTATAAAAATGATCCTTTTATTAATGTTTTCATATTTTCAGTATTAATTTTAATTAATGGCTTAATTTGGCTCAACGAAACTCTATTAACTTGATACTAAACATTACATAAAGTGATTGTAAAAACTGAAGATTTTACACAATATTTTACTTTTTCACAAAAATATTTTATATTTCACAAAAATAAATAAAAATTTCACAAAAATATTTTGTTTTTCACAAAAAAGGGACCCAAAATTTAAAACCTGGATCAACCCCTGGGTAGTATAGGCATAAATGTAGCCAATGAGGATTATTTTTAACAAAACATTGAAAAACTTTGTTAATAACAGAAATTGTCAACCAGAATAAAATTTTGTAGGAGAATCTTTCCCTGCTTGGGAGTGTAATTTTTTAATATTATATTTTTCAAAAGAATTCCACAATTAAAGTACTGTACAACATATTAACACTATCATATTGCACATTAAGGATGAAGAACGAATGCTCTGTCGTACCCAACTTAACCTTCACTCCAATAAAAGAATTCTTGAAAAACCTGCTTGCAACACTCTTAATAAATATATTGGAAGGATTTACATAAGTTATATTTTAAATGTTTTATTCTGAAGCTGTAAATTATGAATTTTCAATACACGAAAATTTACATTTTACAGTTTCAAAATCAAAAATAACTTTTTTTTTTTTTATATAAATTTAATAAATGTTCCCCCTTTTTTTAAATAGCTAATGGGGCCCTTTTTCTCTGGATTGATCCTTGATTCCTTCCCCTTCAGATGATTTTTCACCATGATTTTTAATAGGATTTACATGCTAGATGTTACATGACATTCTTAAACAAAATCAGAACTAACAGTAATATTCATTAAACTCTCTAATAGTATTAGCATTATTTTTTAATTATACTTTTGGGGTTTATAAAGTGGGAAAAATACTAAAAGATTCAATCTGAAACTTTCTTTTTTAGAAAGAAAGAAAATTTTAAAAGTTGAATACAAAAAGTAATGACCATGTTAAATTTTACAGTCATCAAATTAAATTATTTGGCTGCAAAATATAAACAACAACTCTAATAATTTTCGACTCACCAGAAAACAAATGAAGGAATTTGCAACCACTAAGTAAGTGGATAACCAAGTAACAAGCTCCTGTCTTCTTTAACCAAGATATTATTACACTTTCTCCTGCTGAATTTTCTTTTACTCCTTTTGCCTTAAAAAATATTTTAAATTGAAATTGAAATTCCTTGAAGTGCTACATAAAAAATTAGTTTTTTTATTCAGTGCATCTTCATATTATTTTAATTGGAGAAAAAAAAGAAAGTATATAATATATATGTCATAATAAAATTGACAGCTACACATTTAAATAATTAAAATGCAGTCGTTGGCGTAACTATTTCTTTAATGCAATTTAGGTTTACAATCCATCATGCAAAGTTGAGCCATCCTTGTCAACTTACATCTTAAAAAACCTAACTCGCAAGTCCCTGGCCTGAGACCGACTGAATATTCCCTTTCGTGGGAGCGATCACGTGATGCTGAGAGTGTTCTAATTGGCTTAGGGGAGTCATACGATACATAGGAGGGGTCAGAATATTCTGGACTACATTGCATTGTGCAATATAATAAATAACAGTTTTGTTTCATCGGAAAATAAAATAAAAATACCTTTAAGAATTGAAATCAAGTTAAAGAATTTGTAATTAATGAAACATATAGAAGATGAATTAATTAGGGCGCTATCAGTGGATTAGTGGGAGGTAAAGACATTTAAGTTTGAGAAATAAAGCTATAATTTTAAGGGGGCTTTTAATTATATTGCATATATATATATATATATATATATATGTAACTTTCAAAATTTTATACTTAGAGAGGTTATAATTTAATATATTTTATTTACAAGTAAAAAAAACGCAAGAAATCAACCGTAACTGGTGCAGAATTTGGAAGATTGCAAGAGAACTAGCCACCACAAAGCAAGCCGCCACAGAACTGCCTCTGATGATGGGAGGGGCCCCTTCCTGCAAGTACTAAGGCGAACTCGAGAAGTAATGTAAGGTTAAAATTTTGTTTTTATTTGGGATTTTGTGCTTCTCGTATTTCAATAAATTAAAAATATTTCATTTATTTAAAATATTTTAAACGCATGAATAAATATTTGGTACAACTATAGTATTTCCCCTCAACTGAATTTGGCGATTTTTCTTTGGCGCCGATTTGAACGATAACTATGTCGTTCTGGATTGTTTGCGATATAATATGGCAGCCTACATGCTATTTATTTTGGATTTATGATTTATAATTTAGCTTACGATTTTATGCTATATGATTTATGATTTAGCCATAATCGCCAACGAAAAGTTGCCAAATCTAGCTGAGGGGAAATACTATAGTCATTCCAAATATTTTTGATAGATTTTAATGTCCACAAATAGTAAGCAAAAAAAAAAAAAAGAACAAAACAGATTATAATATATATCTTTCTGATTATTAACTATGTGTTTGAAAAACTTGATATCGTTTTTAGCTGCTTAAGTATTGATGAGATCTTGAGTATAAACTGCACTGGAATAGACAACTACAAAATTTGATAAAATACCTATTATAAATAAAAATTATGGAAATCAATTTTAAAATTAAAATTTTCTATAAGGTCAACAAACAAAAACATTTTTAACAAGTAAAAATTTCATGACATACCAAAGAAATCATTAACAAAATGTAGCACTGTAACTTTTCAAAAAAAATCTCAACGCTAAAACAAAACAGAAAGACTGACTTCAAATTATTTTTCAGTAGATCGACAAAAGTTCTCTGATGCACTTCAATCAGATTTTGAAATGCATAATCAGAAAAGTTAGATTTTTCAATCCCCCCCCCCCTTCCCACCTCTATGTGCAAAATACTTCGATTTTATTGTGCAGGATAACGTATTTTGTTAAACATTTTTATGCTCTTCGCTTCATATATTTGATTTCACGTCATCCAATTTCAAATATAATTTTATCCACCAAAAACGAGGATTAAAGTAAAATTAATGTTAAAAAAAAAAAAAAGTTTCATTTCTCATAACACAAGAGGCACTTACCAACGGAAACAAACACTTAAATAATAGATGCCTGCAATATGGTATGACTAATATAAATTCTATTAAAAATTATGTTATACTACTTAAAATAACTTTAATAAATGTTAACTAATACAAAAAAGAGGTTAAGTTTCTTAACACATGTTTAAATTTGAGACCATGCTCTTTGTTTTGTGTGTTTTGAATTGAAAATAGCAATGGGTTGGCTGGTTGACAACTAAAAGGAACTGCCGATCACAAAAAAGGTCTATGTTTGCGATCCCGATCACATGCAGGAGAAAATCCACAATTTGTGAACTTTGAGCTACAGTCGGCAGCAAAAGTATCCGAGCACTAGCAATAATCCGCGATTGTAATGAAATGCTCGCCCTCTGGTGAGCTAAGGTGAAATTATTATACCACTGATAGCTTTCACGCTGAAACAATGATAGAACAACAAGAAAGCACAATAATTAATACACATGGCAATTATTACACGTGGCAATATTTACTAACAACTGCAGTTGAGAAAGCGTCATCTATCGATCATTACAAACGCGGATCCCTGTCTAAAAAAAGTACAATTAATACTGCTTTGTTAAGTAAAACCTTGTCGAGTCATGTTCTTAGTCAGTCTAAGAACTTAATTCGAGAAGGATTTATTTAATAAAACAGTTTTAAGTGTACTTTTTTGACATCGTAATTATTGGCTAGTACTCGGATACTTTTGCTGCCGACTGTAGAACTGTCATCTACTTTAAAATTCAAGAAAGGAACAGAGTAAAAAGTTGTACATTCTACAAGAATAGGTTAATGTACATGATTTCTTTTCCTTTGAAAAAAGAAATTTCGCATATATAATCTAATTTCCCTTAGTTCACATCACTCTTCACACCCTCTGACTGGTGGCATTTTTTCAAATCCCACTCTCTTCAGAAAAAGGTGCCTTCTGATAGACTGAATCCTTTGCGTATTTATCGGCTATCCGCGATTGTAATGAAATGCTCGCCCTCTGGTGGGCTAAGGTGAAATTATCACACAACTGAAAGCTTTCACGCTGAAACAATGATAGAACAACAAGAAAGAATAATAATAAATACACGTGTGGCTATTATATTTACTAACAATTGCAGTTGGGAAAGCGCCATCTATCGATCATTACAAACGCGGATCGTAGAAGCAAAAGAGAAAAGAAAATTAAGGGTAAAGAGGAAGGTGTTGCTTGTTGATATTGACAAATGATTTGAAGAATTACTAAGAATAAAAATAATATATGCTTTTAATATATATTGCGTAATTGATCATTTTGTGTAGAATAGATAATCTGTTAAAAAAAAAAAAAAAAAAAAAAAAAAAACTCTTTAAAAAGATTACGAATCTTTCAAATTTATAAAATTAAATATTTTTATTTAGTTCTTTTTTTTTTTTTTTTTCTAACTGCACTTGTATTATTGTTAAATGTAGCGGTCTACCTCAATAAATGAAGTTATAATATTAAAAGTGTAATATATCTTTCATGGATTTTTTAAATTGTATTGATGTCTGTTTTCATAATTTCAACAAGAAATATCTATATACATTGCTGTTAATTACTGGAAAACGTAACAGTAAATTTTATGTGTGTGTTTGTATAAATTATTTATTAAATTTCTATTTAATTTAATAAGACCATTAACTAGTTATTCAGTGGATTTTATCCACAATGAAATTTGTTATTAATGACTTTGCCAGTGTCAATTTTACTAGAGTGAATATATATACATATATATATATATATATATAAAGAAATACAACTAATCAGAAAAACAAGTTTCTACAGTTCATTCTATACATACCTAGATAAAAATAAATTTTAATAGCATATATTTTTTTTTTTTTCATTAACATTTATAAGGTATTTTTATGAGATTTGCACAGTTTTATGTAACAAAACAAAAGGGATCGATGCATGCATATTATTATTTGTTTCTTTATTTGCCTTGCTGCTAGTGAGTGGGGTAAAATTTTTAGTTGTTTAAAATCATTAATGTTACTTGATGAAAAACGAACAAATATGATAATTGCTACTTTAAACTTGTTATTAAATTTGAAATGCTAATTTAAAATTTTGAGGCGAATCTACTTACCTTTTTATATGTATTACAGTGCGGACAAGGATTATCAAGATCAAAAAGTGTAGCTTTAAAATTTATCAACTTCAAAAATCCAATTAAAAGTATTGTACTTTTGATTTCAGAAACTATTTTACTAACATTAATTTAAACATGCTGAAATATTACAACCTTATGATTAATTAGGCTTCTACCCTCCCCCCTCTACAAAAGATTAATTTCAAAAAATTGACCCAAAATCAATACTTTCTCTTACTCATATATATGGTAGAAAAAATATTGTTTTCGGGTCAAATTTTCAAACTTGAGATTTTTTTTTTTTTTTTTTTTTTTTTTTTTTATGTGTATGTTATCAGCATGTCTCAAGAACAAATAGTAGCAGGAAGTTCAAACTTGATATTCTAAATCTGTATCATATAATGATGCTACACTTAACTTTTTCTGTATATATATATATATATATATATATATAGATAGATAGATAGATTTGAATATGTGCGACAAGATATTGTTATTCAAGAAATTCTATGTGTTCATGTACAAGTAATATTTTCGAACATTTTTCTACATTTAAATAAACCACTATTTTTGAAATTTTTAATTTTTAATTTTTTTTTATTTTTTTTATTAAAAATTAAAATATTGTTAAATGTAAGTGGTACAACTGGTAAAATTAAAAAAAAAAAAAAGTGTGATTGACACCTGAATGAAAATATAATTAGCCAGCCGAATATTTAGTATTCAGTTGACCAAATATTCGGTATTCGATCAAAACTCCTATTCAGTGCATCCTTAATGTTTATTATTTATTATATTTAACATTTTTAATTAATCAATAATTTGATGGTGTGTGCATGAAAATTAATTTGCTAAAAAAAAAACTCTGAATCAAAAGTTTTTTAGTTTAAAAATAAAATGTAAAATTACACCAGAAAATTAGCAAATTTAAATAGTATAATTTAGCAATTTATAATAAATATGTTAAATTTAATTTAAAAACCGAAATAACAAATAGCTTAAAAATGAAATTTAATTTAATTTTGTGATTGGTTACTCATTACATAAAATTTAGAATCAAAGTGAACAGTCAGTCTCCTTTTCTGATGAAAGATCAATTAAGCTAGTTTCTTCAGTGATAGACAGCTTATCTAATTCTTCATCATCAATATTACCTACTTTGTATAAACTCAACTGTTTTTGTTTTTTTATTTGGCTTTTAATTTGATATTACATCTATTTGCCATTTTTTTCTACCAACACACTATTTCTTTTTCATTTGTAAACAATGTCATATGTTTACTCTTTAAATAGTTGTCGGATAAATTCATTTTAATCTCTCATACGGATAAGTATAAAACATTTTAAAGCAAAAGTATAAATAATTAGAAATATATATGCTTTAAACATTCGCTATTGCTAAGTTACTGATGGAAAAGGAAACAGTTTGTAGTTGCCGGCATAACCAGCACCAGCAAACACTCATTAAACGAACAAAGATTTCAGCCAATCAGGAGGCATCTGTTTCTGAAAAGAGTGGGATTGGGAAAAATGCTGACTGGTGCTCAACGAGAGATTCTCCCTTAGGTCTTAATTTTGCATGTGCTTCCAAACCTATTCCCAGTTTGGGCGCATTCGAAAGTATTTCTCGGTCACTTCCCGAGTTGGGAAATGACGTCACGCGAGAAGTTCGGGAAATTAGAACTACCATATAGGAGCCTTACGAAAAATGACCCAGATATAACTACTTCCGTACACATCTCATCTTCAACTACCACTTCTCATCCATAGAATAATAATTAGGAAGAAGGAGCATGCCAATACTCTTAATGCTTACAAACCCCTTCTAGTGAAATGCCAGCGAAAGCTACATTTGCTACTCAAAACCTTAAAGAAGGGCCATAGAATAATAATAATATCGCTGTTTGTTGTGGCAACACAACAGCTTATTAGAAACACATATGCTCCTTCTTCCTTTATTATTATTCTATGTTCTCATCAGGGCCCGATTAAGCTTTGAAGCTAGGGGAAGCTCAGTATCATTTCGGGGCCCTCTTTCATTTCAGAAAATCTTGTTTTCCTGTTACATGTTGTAATATAAAAATGCTATAGACCAAAAATTAGTGTGTATTTATAGTTATTTATTTTTTCATTCATATATCTGGGTGATTTCTACACACAACTTTAAAATCGTATAACTTATTAATTAAGAACATTCAGATTTTTTAGGTTAAATAATAGATTTTTCCTGAAATAGTGAGTATTTTATCTTGCTTTAGGCGAATTTTCTCAGAAAAATTCAATCTCAGTATGAAAATATAAAACAGAAAATTCAAGACCCTGTTTTTAGTCATTTTGGGGCCCCCTCCTAAATTTTAGAGGGGAAGCTTGTGCTTCCCGAGCCTTTTGGGTAATCAGACCCTGGTTCTCATCTCAACTACCATATAGGAGCCTTACGAAAAATTACCGAGATATAACTACTTCCGTACACATCTCATCTTCCCGGGAAACAAATATATAAACAAACATGGCTCCTATATGGTAGTTCTAATTTCCCGAACTTCCCGCGTGACGTCATTTCCCAACTCGGGAACTGACCGGGAAATACTTTCGAATGCGCCCTTTCATTGCTCCCACTGAAAATTCAATCTCCTCAGTGGATGATGAAAATTGTGATGGTATGTATGCGGACTATTCTTAGAGAGCGTGTCAGACCATTGCCAATTGCCCATTGTGCAGTATTAGCGTGAACGTTAAACGCAACTAAAAACCCACTGAAAATTCCTTTAAAAATAATAAAATTTCTTCCGGTCAGTTAGAATCTCTTCGTTTCCTTTTAAATTTTATCTAATATTATTTCCACTAATACGCAAGCGAGGTGTGACGTCACTGACCGACCGTGGATGCAAGAAAATGATTTCCTATGTTAATCGCCCATTGGATTTTTTGTAAAAAATTATTAAAAATCGAGGAAAATTATTTTCCGATTTTAATCCCCATATTTGGGTATATATATGTATTAGTTATCATGTGCATGTGTTAGATTGAGTTATTTTGCTGTCAAATTGACAAAATTTTAATTTTAAATTTCAAAACTCTGTTGTCCTTGGCGTTTTTGTATTTGTCAATCAAAAACTTAATACGAAAATATACATGCCAGATGTATATTTTCGTAATATGTATTGTACGAAATATTGTTTCATATTATTCATTAATCTCTTAAAATAAGTTGTTAAAATAACCACAATTTTTGAAAGGAATTAAATTACGTTCGCCATATAATTTGGCGATATTTTTTTTCTGCCAAGGATGACCGATATCAAATCTATTCCGCTGCAACATATTAGTATCTTATATCAGATACTTTATTTAGACATTTGAAAACAAATTTGACTTCAAATTATGCTAGAATATTTATAATTTTCCTTTTAGTTGCCGAAACGTCAGTGGAGGCCCTCTGTTGAGACTCAAAACGATTTTGGGCTCTGTCTGTGTGTCTGTCTGTCTTTCCGTCTGCCTGTCTCTCGCGCGATAGCGGCCGCAAAAATAGCGCTATTGACTTGAAATTTGGTACACATCCCATACAACCAAAAGGATCCATTGGATGTCCTACAAATATCATACAGATCCTACAACTGACATATCCGGTAAGTGTCATAAAACAGCAACCAGAGAATGCCTTATGCATGATACTCGTAGGATCGCGGGGGTTTCAAGTGCATAGATAATACAGAGGACATCCACAGGCTGAATTATTACAGCGCATGCGCAGAAATCTAAATGCTATTCTAATAAATCGTTCTTTAGCAAACAAACTCAATCGAGTTTTCATGTTGTTGTTGTTTAGTTCTGAGCCAAAGGTGATTACAGATATGTTTTAATATGTTGCTATTATTATTATTATTATTTTTTTCTGGGTTATATTGAATATTATAAGTAAGTAAACATCTTTATTGTTTGATATGAAATTAATTATTCTGAAGTTTACAACTTGCTTTATTGTACTTCATGTGTTCTGTTCTTGTTAGATGTTAGACCGTGTGCACAAAAATAAGTTATTACTAAAGGTTTTTACAATCATTTTCGTGATTTATCGCAATGGAAAATTTATTTCACTCTACTGTAAAATTTTGAAATAATTTCTGTGTTGGTTAATTTTAATTTCAGTTATTCAAAGTTAGTACACTAGACCTTATTAGTAAATCACTTTTAATAATAATATGCTTCTAAATATTTAAAATAAATTATATTTTTAACATGCTGCAAAATGTGCACTTAATGAATCTTTTGAGCTGATGTTGGCTTTTGTGCTCAACTTGTATCTAGATTTTACACCCTTGCTTTAGCTACCTACTAAAATGTAATTTTTCTTTCACAAGTTAATTTTTCTTTTACAAGTATTTTATCATTAGCTCATTAATAATTTTGCATTATTACATGTGTCTACATCTGTATCTTGGAATTTGTTGACTTTGTATGCATTCAAATAAATTAAATGAGTTACATGAAAATAATTTCAAAGCATAATGCTCAAAATTTCTCCCTGGGAATTTATAATAATCCTGTTGGATGCAGAGATAAAGCAAAATCACCAATTTAAATTATAAATGTATGAAATGATATTGTCAGTCTCATATTGTTTATATACCTATGTTATGTTTATGGTTTGTTTAAAATATTACAAACACATTATTAAAAATATTTAATAGCTAGTTTAGCAAATTCCAGGAAAGTTAATATATATATAAACTTTCCTCCCGTTAAGTGCAGTTTTTAATATAGTTAGATTATTTCCATGCATTGTCTGATTCTTTGACCAATTTTGCCTTTTTTCTACTACAGTGTTTAGGACAACAAATTACAAAATTTAACTGAGTCACAAAAGTTTTAATTTTTTAATTATTACTCATTATATTCTTAATTTTTGTAGCTGTTGGTATCAGATTTTTCTGAATGTAAACTTAGTAGTAAAATGAGCCTGAAGAATACAAAGTTTTTAGTTTTTTACTTTCCAGACATGCATTTGTAAAGAAAGTGCTGTATTCATGTCAAAAGTCAAGCTTTGAGATTTTGGTGTTTCTGTATGTTTTGAGGTTACCTTAGTTCATTTCTGCTACTTTTAAAACAATTATTGCATGTGAGTGAATGTGATAGCGCCTAAATGCTTTGTTCAAATGAGCTGAAAGTTGGTATGTATGTTATAAATGACCATAGTCATTAGTCATATAAGTGACCAAATTTATACACGTTATAGGTCACAGCTTCACAAGCTGTGTAAATTTTGGTAAATCTATCCCTTATTTTTTTTTTTTTTTTACAAAGACAAAAAAAATATTCATTATCCCTTATGGCCTACAGGGGCCCAAGTTTTTAAAATGCAATAACGTCTAAAAGCCTTATTTGATTGAGCTGCAAATTAATACACATATTATTGGTTACTATTGCACAAATTGTGTGGATTTCAGTGAATCTAGATTTTATAGATTTTTACAGGGACACACCAAAAAGTTCTTTATTATTATGATCTATGGACTCAAATTATTAGAAGTGCAATAGCGTAAAATTAAACAATGGAGAAAAATACTCATATATCCTATTGTAATCCCTATTATACAAGGTTGTTGATTTTTTTTAAAAAAATCAATTCTTTTTATTTAAATCAAGATTTATTTGAATTTAATGATTTTTTTTAAACTATTCAACCAAGCTCCTCGCATATTATTTAAATCCAATTACTAAACAATTTTACTTTTCTCCAGTTTGTGGTAAAAGTATTTATTTTAATCACTCATTATTTATGGGGAGTTTTTTTTCTTTTATCTTAGGTTCTGATTGTATCAGTGACTAAATGATTGTTGTTTGGTACTTGTGTGTTTTGATTGCTCCACATTACCAGATGACAGTCATTTAGTTTTTCTTCTGCGGCAACATATGAACTGAATTGACAATAAATATAGTGCCTAGGAAGCACCTTTTTTTTAGACTTAGCCCCAGCCATACAAGAACAGTTCCAAGAACAACTGTTATGGTAAGCTCGTTCACCATATTCAGTTATGAAGGAGGTATTGAAATTTTCTAAAAAATAATTTTTATTTTCCTATTATTATTATTATTATTATTATTATTATTTTCATAGTATGTCTTATATTCTGACCCTCAATCTACACCTCTGATTCTTCTTTCTATCTCTCAGTTTCTTATATTCTAGCATTCTTTTGTGCAAGTTGTATTTGTAAAAATACTTGTGAATGCTCTGCCATTCTTCCTATATCTGTAATTTTTCTTTAAAGTAATTTCCTTTGGGTGTATTGTTATTTATTTGTTATAATTTTATTTTTCTGTTACACTAATTCTGCTGTTATACACTTCTCCTTTTGCATGCAAAGAAAATGTAAAAGTTTTACTTAGAGGATTATACAGTGGGTGTTCAATTTTTTTTTTTTTTTTTTTTTTTTGCACTTTTTGGATTTTCTAAAAAAAATATTGAACAAAATAGTGCATGACTTCAGACATGCAAAGAACATTAAAAATTCACATTTTCCACTATCGATTTAATTCAGAGTGCAATTAGGGGACCAACCACAAGTTGAAGAAGAGTGCACATACTTTAGATCACCCTGTATCATAAAAAGCTACAAATAACTTGTAACTTTAACACATTGTTGTGCATACAATGTACAATATTTGTTTGTTTTGATGGGGAAATTGTGCGATTATTTAAGCAGATATAATTTCTTTTCAAAAGTTAATTTTTTTAAAACCTTTTTCTGCTTATAACTAGAACGGATTTCCATCAAAATTTACAGAAAATTTGATAAAACATTAGAGAAACATTATTTTGAAACAGTTTTCACACGTGTAATATTCACTGAGGTATGAGCATTTATATTTTAAATTAGTAAATATTGATTTACTGTGCATGTGTGTGAGATAGAAAAAATTTTATTGCATTGGTTGAAATCTAGATATATTGAGCAACTTTTAAGATTTGTGAGTTCATAAATGGATTTTTCTTGTATGTATGTGTGTATATATATTTTTTTCATTGAGAAATAAATATTTGCTTACATTACTTTTGCTTTATGGTAAAGATTTATTGTTTTATTTATGATTATTAAATGTCATATTCTCATAAATGTGCCAGATTGATACCATTTCAAGATTCTAGAAATGAATCTATCTATAATCAAAAGGTAAAAGTATTGCTTTATAAAGGGGAAAAAAAAAAAAAAAAAAAACGTTCTCAAGTATTTATAAATATAAATATGTATGCATATAATAAAACTGAAACACGTGTAAATTAATATATTATGTAAGTTTGCATAATTTCTGAGTAATAAATGTGTGTATGTAATTGTAATATATATTTTTAATTTCAGTATCTTTGTCTAGATTTAATAGTATTGAAATATGTTTGATATAATGAAAAATGAGTTATGTACTATATAAATATTAAAATTGTGTAATATATAGCAGTGATATATTAAGAAAGATAACTTGTATCTTACGGAAATATAAATAGTCAGGGCTGCTAGCCATTTAAACATGGTTTGCAAGAATCATTGGTTATATATTGTGGGGGACATTAAACTTACATAAGTACAATTAATTATTTGATTTTTGATTTTTATTTTTTTTAAACTGCTGTTCAATGGAATAGGCAATTATTGCACTAAAATTTGATGAAACTTATTTTTTTGACTTAGCTGGTATTTTGCTTAAAAGTAATTTTTTTTTTTTTCTGGTGTTTCATTGTAGAAATGTAATGTATTTTATTTTTGCAGTTGACTAGCAAAATGAGTAATTTTCAATACTCAAATTTTTTGAAAACTTCTTTAATTTCAAGAATCAAAATTGTTCAATTTTCTGAATAACCTGTTTTCATCCCCCCCCCCAGTAATAATAATTGGTCTCAGAAGAGTGCACACATTTCACTCAGTGTTAAAATTCGGAGAGTAAATAAATAAATGAAAGCAAGATTCTCCCACCCTAATTGGAACCCTTCTGTATGCCTTGTTTTATTAAAAAACATTTGTTTACATTTTGAAAATAATTTTCTATGTTGACAGTTTTATCTTTTTTAATATTAAATATATTTAAAACACTTTAAACACACGTAAATATAAATTTATTTAAAAGATGTTAAAATTTTTTTATCCAAAGCTTTTCGCTTTAATATTAAAGCATCATCAGGGATTTATGATTCGTTTCCATTGCGCAGTTTTAAATATTTATTTAAAAAATAAATAAAAATAAACATGATTTTTAATTTTTTTTTTTTTTTTTTTTTTTTTTTTAAATATCATTTGTAACATCTTTTCTGAAGTCTTTATTAAAATCTGCTCTGGCTAATCTCAATTCTCTGTAAAGTTTTTTTTTTTTTTTTTTTTTTAATAAATTTAAATTGAATTTTGTAATGCAGTTGTAGATAGTTTTTGAGTCTTAGAAGAAAGAATGAAATTAATCTTGATGCCTCTGGGGAAAGTGGGGAAAGTTCTCACAGTGAACTATTTTAAAGGGAAATGAATTTTGATTTTTCATTATGAGCATCTGTTTGTTTAAATTCCACCAAAATGCATTTGTAAAATGTTTCTTGTGGTAAGCAATATTAATATTTCTTTCTGAATTTTAACTGGTTGGTAGCAATGTTCAAAAACTTACGCAAAAGTATATAAATTTTTAGAAAGTATGAAAAAAGTGGATTCTTGTGAAAACCTAAACATTTCTGCTGTTACTATCTTCCTTATATATAAAATGTTTAGGCTATTTAATATATTTAAATGTTGTAGAAAAAAGTTTTTTGATTGACATTACACACTATGTGCTAGTTTCTTTTGTTAATTTACTTAAGTAAACTATAGTTTCCCCCCTCCCCCTTCCTTTCACTTTCCTATCCATATCCGAATCAAAGGATTCCAGACAAATTGAATTAACGAGAAAATTTCCCCTAACAACAATTAAAGAAACTTAAAAAAAAAACTTTTGTGAATTAATCATATTTAATATATCTTTCATTGTTTAGTTAATGCATAGTTTTCAATTTGTTGCAATTGTTTAACAGGTGCATATTTTTCTTATTTAGATGAGAAAATTAAGAAGATTAGATGGAACTATGTTCCAAAACCATACGTGACATATTATGAGATATCTATTTACCGAAGATGTAGCTGTGTGCTATAGCTGGATTGGGGCCAATGAAAAACTAAAGTTTTCTAATCGAAAGATCTGTTGTATTATAGTAGGTTAGTGAAATGTTTAAAATTCTCAATTGTGCTTTATCTCAGAGTTAGCAAGGTTTCGGACACTATGGTGGTATAAACCATGGTTTTTACCATACTGTCCAAAACCCTACTGTTTTAAACTGTCTAAAACTATACTTTTGAATAGAATTATATTTTATCAAAATTACTCAAATAGTATTTGAAAAATTTATAAAGTATTATAATAATTATTATTATTATTATTACGATTTGTGATATGTTTCAAGGAAGCATTGATGCCATTCAA
Organism: Salticus scenicus; assembly: GCA_963930645.1. Classification (NCBI taxonomy): domain Eukaryota; kingdom Metazoa; phylum Arthropoda; class Arachnida; order Araneae; family Salticidae; genus Salticus; species Salticus scenicus. The sequence goes on along the minus strand of OZ005659.1, from coordinate 23,879,671 downwards.
AATTCAGGGGCTGAAATAATGTAGACAGTAGAAAAAAAAAATTTTTTTTAATCATTAGAATGCATTAAGTTAGTCCTTCTTGGGTAAATTAAAGTAAAATTAGGAACATTGGTAAAGTTAATGTGTGAATTGTTCTTTATAAGATACTGTTTAAGATTACTAAATTAAAACTATTGGATAGTTCCTATTTTGGCAGAATTATTGATATATGCCAAAATAATTAAGTTTTTCATTGATATTTATTTGTTATCTATTTTAACCCAGCAAATTTTTGTTAAAATACTATTGTTTACATTTTTTATATATACTATTATTATTGTTAAATTTTATTGGCTAAAATATTTTTAATAAAAGTTGATTTGTTCAGTCTTTTACTGCCTAAAATATATATAACATTCAAACAAATGACTGCTTCTAACTGTAGATTCTGTGTTCAATACTAATAGTTTAATTTAGCTCTATGTTAACAATTACAGTCAAACAGGCAGCGAAGCAACATTAAAAACAAAGTTCCAATATGAAATATTATGAGTAAAAAGTATCAATAAACCAAACCACATTGCCGTCGTGCAGCGAATCACCAGTGACTGCTTTATACTAAAGCTTAGTGCAATTATGAAATTCGCAAAAGGGTCACAAAACCATTCTTAAAAAATTTAATAATAATAAAAACATTTATCTCCACTACAATAAACACACATTCAGGGTTCATTCTAGACGGGGTTTACGGGGCGCTCCGCCCCGTTTGCCCTTTCGATAAAAAAAATCCGCCCCGCTGCCCTTTAATCACGATCGCGCGCCCCGAAAAAAAAAAAAAAAAAAAAAAATCGAAATTTCGGGTCAAACGGACGAAAGAATCAAAGAAAACTTTCGATCCTAAAAATTGATTGTCACAAAAATCGTCTGCTAATAAGATTAATGAAAATCGTCTGTAGATTAAGAATATAATTAATATTTCTTCTTTATGGCAATATCGACATTCTCTATTTCGCGCGAAAGTAAGAAATGAAAGCGACGTTTGTTAACTAGATTTTTGCGATCAATTCCTTTCCATCTTATTTTAGTTTTAAACATGCACCCAAAAGACAGAAGAAAATGCCTAAACGATCGCAAGCTTGAACATAATACCGTGAAATGCTTAAAGCTGACTTTTTTGTTTGAAAAAAAGGTAGGTGTGTCTTATATTTTCTGAACATTAATCATAAAGTAATTTTTATCTTTTTAAGCTTCTTAATGCGTTTGTTACTTTAAACTTTATGCTTCAATAGAATTTGTTTATATATATATAGTAAACTCTGGATTATCCACGGTCTTTTCTTTCCCTTTTTTTTCGATTATAAATTACAAGTTTATTAAAAAAAAAAGAAAAAAAAATACTATTAGGTCCACAATTAAGTGTATTGCAGAAGAAAAAAAGAAAGTCAAGTATTCGCATTTATTGAGAGATACTATTTCGCGGGTATTCGGATGTTTACTGTTATAATAAATTGCAAGGCTAATCTGAGGTTAAAACTATTTCCATTCAAGAAAAACAACGGACAGTCGATCAGCCTATTTTCTTTTTTCTATATTTATTAATCTTTAATGCGCACAATTGATTTATCACTGAAAAATGCAATCTGCAACCCCTTTTTATTATCACAGCTGTCAACTCAGTGCTGAACCGACCCGTGACAAAGAAAATTCTTTCGCCGCGGCGGTCTTCAACGGAGAGTAAGCGAGAGGAGGAGGAGGTAGATTAAAGCAAATGTGATCTCTTTACTCCATCTATCACTACTTTTTGACGTAACTGTAGGTACTTTCTTTGAAGAATGTCCACGGGTGAGTTGGGTTGGGTTATGGGGATTAAGGCCGATTAACTGCACCAGGGTCCTAGGCCTGAGGGAGAGTGTCTTCCATGAGGGGGTCTTTCTAAAGGGTCCTAGCCCGTATTTATTCAAGTTTCGGAGAAAACCACGGAAACCTTCGAACGGCTAGGCCGGCGAGCGCGACCTGTTATCGAACCCGGCACCTCACGTTTACCAGCTTTGAGCGCAGAACAGCCGCGCTGGTGAGCATATTCACGGGTGGAAGAATCGGATGTTTGCAAAAGGTGGAAAGTTATGAAAATTACAATGCTCTTTTTATTTATTTTCTTTCTCCTTCCCCCAAAGGAAACATGGTTTAAAGTGCGATAAAGAATCAATTTTATGTAACATTTTGTGGCTAAAACCTTAAAAAAGTTTATTAGTGCAATAAGAAATTGTAGGTTGGATTGACTCTTTAAGGCTTTATGATTAAAGTAGAAAAAATAAAATAAATAAAAGCAGAAAAATTGATTTATTTTTTCTTTCGGCTGCTACTTCTGATCTGATAACGTGTGTAATAAATTTTCAATTTATTTGAATACGGCGCTTACACACAATCGAACTTAAAATAATTTGAGCCTATAGGCCATAATGATAAGGAATTTTTCAGAATATGTTCGAACACGCGAATGAGGTTCGGGGAAAATTTCGAATATTTATTTTCTTAGGAGAAAATAAAAATGAAAACTGAAATAATTTTCCTGAAAAAAAAAAAAAAAAAAAAAACATTAAACAATGATTTAACAGTTGTATTCTTATGTTAAATGAGTATTTCTTCTTTTAAGCTCTAATCCAATATTTTTTGGGGGGAAACATAATCAGTGTTTTAAATAGAATGTGGAATTGTAAAAATCACGAATTTCAGAAATCCCGAATAATAATAAATAAAGGAATCTAAGGAAATAAATAAATAAATAAATTCTTCTTTCCACTCCTGAAAAAATTGTGACCGGCAAAATAATTACTTAAGTGATACTGCAAATGTGGTAAAGAGCCAGAAATACGGGGGGGGGGGAGAAAGAAAGAATAGAATGAAAGTGTTGCCGCTCTGTTTGTTGCACTCGTGCTTACTTTGTTCACCTGACGAAGGGTCGTGTTTTCTTTTGACCCGAAACAATTGTTGCTAGTTTTTCATTTTATGGTGTTTATTCAAAGTTTTGTGCTTATTGCTTTTAAACGCCAATTCTGCGGTACTTTTTTATTATTCAAGAAAAAATTTTAAACGTTCGTAAAATTAATACGATAAATATTTCGTGATTAATATAAGCTAAAGAAATTATCAAAACTCAAATTATTTTTATTATCTAACTAAAGAGCTCCAAGAATAATCACATAATCCTCATAAATAAACAAACACTTTAACAGAGCGTTTGTTTATATTTAAACACTGAAACTGAAAAGGGAGGGGAAAGGAGGTAAAATGAAAGAAGAAAAAAAGATATTTTTGCAACGTTTTTATTATTACTTTATTTTTTTCTATATATAAAACACAACAGTTAGCAACAGAAAAAAAAAAAAAAAAAAAAAAGAGGAAAACAGGAAAATACGATTTAGAGCAATTAGCTGCTATTAAAAAAAAAAAAAAAAAAGGGGGGGGGGTTATAGTGAAATATGCACATATTTATGGGATCAGCTATAAAAAGGGGGAAAAAGAAATGTTTTATTAATTAACAGTGACATTATCCTTATTTTGCTAATCAGCTACTTTTTTTTTTTTTTTAATAGTGTTAAATTTTGAGATGGCAGGATGGAGAGTCACTTTTAAATTTCCTTAGTAAAATTTATATTTCGATGTGATAGTAAAAGGTTATTTTATTTCTTAAAATAATTTATAACCTTATCACAAAACTCCATCAATCCCCTCTTTAAAAATAAAATGAGAATAAAAAATAAAATAAAATAAAAAAATAGAGTGAGAGACAGAGAAAAATATGAGACTGAATTTTAGTTTTAACTTAACTATTTTAATTTTAACAATCAATTAGTCTTCTAATTACCTTAATTAAATTGCTTTAAATTTGACCAGATGGCAAAGCAGTACTAGTATTGAATTTTCATATAGTTTTTATGAGAGAAATTTGAAAAATATTCGTTATAATTTGTGTTATAGCTTTCAAAAATCTTCAATATTTGGATGAAAGGAAGGATGAGAAAGATTATTAGACAAATTTTGAAAAACAGATAAAGTAAAATAAATTGAAAAGCGTTCCTGGTCTGGTGGACCACTATAATTTATATTTTACTGGTCCGTTGAATATTTTTGTGGTCCCGGACAAACGGATCGTTTTTAATTTAGAGACCTGAATATACATTTCGCATTTAACAGATAACATTTATTTAATTTAAGAGGGAGATTGGCTTGGACTTATTCTTGTGGCCTGCGATTTCTATAAAATGTATGTATAGGGGAATTTCTCTCTGGAGCTTTCGACGCTAAATCTCATTTGAATAATTCTCTAGTGGGTCATTCATTCAATCATTATGAATATGTTCAATAAAACTCGTGAAATAAGGAACTAGCCTTTTTTTTTTTTTTTAACAAAATGCCCCCCCCCCTTTTTTTTTTGATCGAATGCCCTTTCTTTTTTAAAAGTGCCTTTCTTTAAGAGTTAAAGTGCCCTTTTTAGCTTACAGCACCCTGCCCTTTTTTAGGTCTAGAATGAACCCTGCACATTAACAGCTTCAAAAACAAAGTTCTGATATGCAAAAATGAAGTTCCATTACAAAAAGGTTGCTAAGAAAAAGGGTTGATACAATATTACTGCATAAGAAATCACCAATGGATGCCAGTGTTAGAAATAAGATTTTTGAAGCTAGGCGTCAAAATGACACCTGGATTAAATTTTTTGGGCGTCAAAATGAAAAATCTAGGTGCCATCTATAATTAAATATGTATATATATATATAAAAATAATGATAAAGCATCAACTTGTAAATAATATATGCAAGATTATATAAAAAATATTTATGTAGTGAATGTACATATTTAAAATCGCAAATTTATTCTTCGCCCAGAAGTTACATCATTCCACCACATCTTAATAGCATTTTCTGGGCAGAAATCTTCCAATTTAGGGCGGTTTAATTTAATCATTAACAAATTGTCAACTGCTTTCATAGAGATATGATTTCTTAAATCAGTTTTTATTAGGTTTAATTGACTGAAATAGACTTGTTTACAGTCTGATGGGATTGGGAAAATTATTAGGTATGATGCGGAAAAAATCCAGGCGTCAAATATGGCACCTATGATTGAAATTCTAGGCGTCAAAATGAAAAAACTGGTCGCAAAATGCAACTAACGACCGCTTATTTCTAACCCTGATGGATGCACTATACAAAGCTAGCCGTGATCTTTTATGCTGCGTTCTAAGTTCATTGAAAAAAATGAAACAGATGAACAAATATGAGTACAAGAGCATGGCATTATGATTTTGAAAGACTAGCAGAATCACTGTTACACGTACAAAAGTGCTGAATATTTGATGTTTCAGACATATTACTGAATATTCAATTTTGTTAAATCTGATTTTTTTTTTTTTTTTTGTCAAATATTAAATTACAGTTAACTGAATCTATAAAAATTCAATTTTTAAAATTTTAAATTATTTGAGAAATTTCTTCCGTAATTGTTATTTTTAATTATCATTAAATTGAGAAAAATTATCCAGAATAATTCAGAAATAATAATTTATATTTAAATGAAAGCAATTGTTTTATATGTCTTCTAAAGTAACATTAAAGAAAATTAGTTATTGAATACTTTAATCATAGCAGTTGATGAAAAGAGCAATCTAACAAAATAAGGCTTATTTTAAAGTCTCATCCCAAAAATCTAGATCAGTTTTTAGCTATGTTAAACATTAATATATTATATATATATATATCCTTTTTTTTTTTTTTTTTGTTATTTGTTTATTTTTTAATACTTAAGTTTTAAGCTTTACAAACTGTTTGTTTCAGATGCAGCTGAAAAGGAATATAACAGTGTGACAAGGGCATAGATTGAAGATATTATGGTTGCGACATGCTAAAGAGAGAAAATTTTATGTCAGAAAATCAAAAATGTGTTAATATAAAATAAAATAAAAGTGCATTAAATTTTTTTATGTGTTTTGGAGTTGGTATCATTAAAATACTCCATACTTGTAAATTTCACAAATTAAGATTTTCAATATCAAAAGGTAAATAAAACAAGTAATTAACAAATAAGATAGTAATAATTTAGCAGTGAGGTTAACTTAAACAAGTTAAAAAAAAAGTTGCTGGCATCAGATTTTTTTTCCCCTGCGACTAATCTTCTAGCAGAAGAGTGTCCTTCACATCATGAGAGGTATGAGTGTTTGCCGAATTCTCCAAGATGTGAATAAAGAAGCAGGTACTAACAATAATACAGAATATTAACCTTTGACACGCCGAATTCAGATCCAGGTGTAATTTAAATTTGTTTTTTACATATTTTGCCTTCTAATGCTTTAGTTTAAAGAACTTTATCATTAAAATGTGTATTTATTTATATATATATATATATATAATTTAATATTATTCTATTCAATATTATTAATTCACTATTATTATATTTAATATTATTAGTTTAATATTATTATATTTTTATTTTATTTTAATGTAATTTAATTATGTAAGCTATTTTAAACATGTCAGCCTATTTTTAGAAGAATTTGCTTATTTTTCCAAATTATGTGAATTTTTAAACAGTGGGATAAAAGGGAAAATGGTAAAATAAATCATTTTTATAATTTTCTGTACATTTACCTTTTTATGATTGAACTGTAATTTCTATTTCAAAAAATCAAGTAATCTTCCTATTATATCTGATATTTTTTTCAAGTCAGTGTTCATGATTTTTAATTTTTAAATGAATTTTTAATTCCATGCTCCATTTATGGAACATTGGCGTGTGAAAGGTTAATTAGAATGTTGGCAGATGTGTGTGTGTGTATATATTGTGATTTTTATTCGATATTTTGAACTTTTCTATTAGAATAGATTTTCATGTTAAGGTGTAATTTAAAAATTATGAACCAAATCACATATTACAATAAATATTCAAAAATATGGTAAGAAATATGATTACTTCAAGTCTATTGTTTTAACAAATGTTATATAAACATCTAATATTGATACTGTGTTTATACTTAAAAAAAGAAATAATAATAATAAATTCTACACATCTTCTTTTTAAGAACAGACATCACCTAGCACTACCCAGAGCTAAACATGTGATACTATGAGGAAATTTTTAATAAAATATGCTCAAGAAAACTTGCAACTGTGAAATTCCTGCATACAGTTTAAAAGTACGTTTTTTGATGCTTTATAATTTCAAAACAAATATTAAAAATCAGTTTTGTTAAACATGGAATAATGTAACAATGGAGATTTTTTTTAATATGAAAGGTTAATTTAAAATTTAAATGTATATATCAAGTATTTGATAATTCTAATTTCAAATTTCCTTATAGAAGAATACCACCGTGTTTGACTTGCTTCATTATCCTGCAGATTTAGGAAACATAAGCATTTATGAAACCCTTTTCCTTTTTTTTTTTTTAACTGTCAATTAAAATGCTGGCAAGAACATGAATGATTTTCAGCTATCTAATTTTAAGTTATTCAGATTTTTTTTTTTTTTTTTTTTTAACAAGGGTAAAAAAGAACAAGATTTCACATAAATTTGCATTGTAAGGGTTGTTTTCATTGTACAGATGTCCAACCAGTTTAAAAATACCATGTATGATTCTAGCATGAACATCATTGATAATGTATATTCTGTTAAAAAAAAAAAAAATGTAAGTTATTAAAAATTTTATTTCATTAACATCAATGAATGTCAGAATTTTACCCAAATGTGCATTTATCCCAAACTGGAATTTTTAAAAACATACTTGCCAAACCATTAAAGAATAGACACTCTGTTTAACGAGCTTTTTAAGTTAATAAAATATTAAAGGCCAGATTGTAACCCTACTTTAAAAATCTTAAAAGTACATGAAAAAGAAGTGGATAGTTGTGATAAACATTCTTTTTATTATTGTAACCAATAAATTGTAAGTAAAGTTTTTGTAAATCTAAACAAGTGTTAGTAATTTACAAAATGTACTCTTAAATTTCTACTATATAAGTTTTCTCTTGACAGTCGCTAAAAATTTGAAAAAATTCCTAAATCAGGAAATATATTAAACTAAAATTCCTTAAATTATGAAAAATTCTGTCACAGAAATTTCTAATAATTATTTACATAACTTGTCAGAATAGAACAATATCTCTTATAAATATGTACTATGAGGATTATTGCCTTGGAATTAATGTGAAATTGCATAAAAACAAAAATACACGATTGACCATAATTAACTATAAAAAAGTGCAATAAGATAAATGTATTGAAGTGATGGAGCCTAATGGGTGGGGCATTTCAGTTTGTGACTGTGTGAGATAATTGGTCTTAACATGAATACAGTATGCCCTGTAGTAGAAAATAAGAATGTGCAATGTGGAGCTGAAAGTGGAAAAGGTAAGAATATATTGTTATAAAATGTTTTTTTAATAAAGTCGTTTTATAATTTTTTAATAATCCTATAAAGAATATTACTCTTTTTTTTTTTTTTTTTTTTTTTAATAATACTAGTTAATGTTTATTAAATAAATTTATTAAGTATTTTATAAAAGAAATAATGTGTGTGTTTATGAATTTTTGGTCAATTAATCTTCTAGAATAACGTTCCCCCCCCCTCCTTGTGCAAGAGGGGGAGCAAAATTTGTAAAATCGCTTCTTAATAGATGTCTATGTCACAGGAGGAATGTTTTCTCCCAATTCCATGCTTCTAGGTCCAAGGGTTTCGGCTTGGCGATGATGAATTACTCACTCATTCAGGACAAACGATTTTATATGTATATAGATTTAACAAATTAAAATTTATGAATATTTTTAAAAATGTTCTTCAGTCACTCAAATAAATACTAATTGCAAGATATGCTCTTGTCAGATATATATCTATAAAATAATTACAAGAAAAAAAGGATTTTTTATATACCATGTTTTTTTTTTTTTCTGTTGAATCATATAAATCCTACCAAAGGCAGCAGGGACCCGAAGTAATTTGGCTAAAAGTATTAAAAAATGCATTGTCGCCGTGTTCTAAACTATTCTGAAAATTTCAAATGTCTAGCTAGTCGGGAAATTGCATGATTGTTGAATCATATAAATAATACTAAAGGCAGCGGGGGACCCGAAACAATTGACTAAAAGTATTTAAAAAATGCATTGTTATCGTGTTTTGAGCTTTCTAAACGTTTCAAATTCTAGCAAGTCGGGAAGTTAGTTAAATAATGTTTTGTGAATCATATAAATGCTACCAAAAGCAGCAGGAACCCAAAATAGTTGGCTAAAAGTATTTAAAAAAATGCATTGTTACCATGTTCTGAAACTTTCAAATCTCTAGCTAATCAGGAAGTTAGTTAAATAGTTATTTTGTTGAATCATATAAACGCTGCCGACGGCAGCGGGGACCCGAAACAGTAGGCAAAAAGTATTAAAAAAATGCATTGTCACCGTATTCTGAACTCTTCTGAAAGTTTCAAATGTCTAGCTACTCGGAAAGTTATTTAAAAAATATAACGTTGAACACTTAATAAAATTAAATTAAAATGAAATACTTTATACATAATTAATAAATATAATAAACCTTAAAACATACTTCATGCTTGGCCGTGAATATTTTCGGTTGGGTGCCCAGTTCTTTTCAAATGACTACATCTGTGCCGGATTTCTCAGAATGGTGGTCTTTTATAGTTGATTTCATTATTTCTCAGAATGGTAGTCTTTTATAGTTGATTTCATTATTTCTCAGAATGGTAGTCTTTTATAGTCGATTTCACAATTCTAAAAAATCCGGCACAGATGAAGTCGTTTGAAAAGAGCTGGGCGCCCAGCCGAAAATATTCTCGGCCAAGCATGAAGAATGTTTTAAGGCTTATTATATTTATTAATTATATAACGTAGAATTTTATAAACGCTGCCTAAGGCAACGGGGACCCAAAACAGTAGGCTAAAAGTACTAAAAAAATGCATTGTCAACATGTTCTAAACTCTTCTGAAAGTTTCAAATGTCTAGCTAATCAAAAAGTTATTTAAATAAATTTTGTGTTGAATCATATAAACGCTGCCGAAGGCAGCAGGGACCCGAAAATGTTGGCTAAAAGTGCGGAAAAAAATGCATTGTTATCATGTTTTGAGCTTTTCTACAACTTTCAAATGTCTAGCTAATCGGGAGGATGTCTAGCTAATCGAGCTAAATAAATATTCTGTTGAATCATATAAACGCTGCCGAAGGCAGCAGGGACCCAAAAAGTTGGCTAAAAATGGTAAAAAAAAAAAATGCATTTTTATCATGTTTTGAGCTTTTCTACAAGTTTCAAATGTCTGGCTAATCGGGAGGTTATTGAAATAAATTTTCTGTTGAATCATATAAATGCTGCCAAAGGCAGCAGAGACCTGAAAATGTTGCCCAAAAATAGTAAAAAAATGCATTGTCACCATGTTCTGAACTCTTCTAAAAGTTTCAAATGTCTAGCTAATCAGGAAGTTATTTAAATAAATTTTCTGTTGAATCATATAAACGCTGCCAATGGACCCAAAACAGTTGGCTAAAAGTATTAAATAATGCATTGTCACATTGTACTGAATTCTCCTGAAAGTTTTAAATGTCTAGCTAGTCGGGAAGTTAGTTAGTAAGGACCCGAAAATGTAGGCTAAAAATGGGAAAAAAAAAACGGTTGCACTTCGGGAGTGCCGACAGAAGTGAAAACGTGAACAATTACGTGTGTATTTCTTGAATCGTCAGGAAATATTTTATTGTGTAGGAAATACTTTTAAATGAAGTGTTTTTTTATTCATTAATATATACTACTACTACAAAAATTATGTTACAATTTTATTTAATGCGCTAACTGCAATAGAGACAGCGTCCGGAGATGAGAGAAGTCGTGTAGAGCCGCACCAGATTGTAAAAACGTGAGAAAAATGGCGGCTTTGGCCTTTGTCACGGCTTTGTGAGGTCTAACTGCAACGTTTCCGGCTGCAATCTGTAAGAGACAGTGTCCGGAGACGAGAGAAGTCGTGTAGAGCCGCACCAGATTGTAAAAACGTGAGAAAAATGGCGGCTTTGGCCTTTCTCACGGTTGTGTGAGGCCTAACTGCAACGTTTCCGGCTGCAATCTTTAAGAGATAGTGTCCGGAGATGAGAGAAGTCGTGTAGAGCCGCACCGGATTGTAAAAACGTGAGAAAAATGGCGGCTTTGGCCTTTATGACGGTTCTGTGACGTCTAACTGCAACGTTTCCGGCTGCAATCTTTAAGAGACTGTGTCTGGAAATGAGAGAAGTTGTGTAGAGCCGCACCAGATTGTAAAAACGTGAGAAAAACGGCGGCTTTGGCCTTTGTCACGGCTTTGTGAGGTCTAACTGCAACGTTTCCGGCTGCAATCTGTAAGAGACAGTGTCTGGAGACGAGAGAAGTCGTGTAGAGCCGCACCAGATTGTAAAAACGTGAGAAAAATGGCGGCTTTGGCCTTTCTCACGGTTGTGTGAGGCCTAACTGCAACGTTTCCGGCTGCAATCTTTAAGAGACAGTGTCCGGAGATGAGAGAAGTCCTGTAGAGCCGCACCAGATTGTAAAAACGTGAGAAAAATGGCGGCTTTGGCCTTTGAGGCCTAACTGCAACGTTTCCGGCTGCAATCTTTAAGAGACTGTGTCCGGAGATGAGAGAAGTCGTGTAGAGCCGCACCAGATTGTAAAAACATGAGAAAAAGGGCGGCTTTGGCCCTTATCACGGTTTTGTGAGGTCTAATTGCAATGTTTCCAGCTGCAATCTTTAAGAGACAGTGTCCGGAGATGAGAGAAGTCGTGTAGAGCCGCACCGGATTGTAAAAACGTGAGAAAAATGGCGGCTTTGGCCTTTATGACGGTTCTGTGACGTCTAACTGCAACGTTTCCGGCTGCAGTCTTTAAGAGACTGTGTCCGGACATGAGAGAAGTTGTGTAGAGCCGCACCAGATTGTAAAAACGTGAGAAAAATGGCGGCTTTGGCCTTTATGACGGTTCTGTGACGTCTAACTGCAGCGTTTCCGGCTGCAATCTTTAAGAGACAGTGTCCGGAGATGAGAGAAGTCGTGTAGAGCCGCACCAGATTGTAAAATCGTGAGAAAAATGGCGGCTTTGGCTTTTATCACGGTTTTGTGAGGTCTAACTGCAACGTTTCCGGCTGCAGTCTTTAAGAGACAGTCCGGGGATGAGAGAAGTAGTGTAGAGCCGCACCAGATTGTAAAAACGTGAGAAAAAGGGCGGCTTTGGCCTTTATCACGGTTTTGTGAGGTCTAACTGCAACGTTTCCGGCTGCAATCTTTAAGAGACAGTGTCCGGAGAGGAGAGAAGTCGTGTAGAGCCGCACCAGATTGTAAAAACATGAGAAAAAGGGCGGCTTTGGCCCTTATCACGGTTTTGTGAGGCCTAACTGCAACGTTTCCGGCTGCAATCTTTAAGAGACAGTGTCCGGAGAGGAGAGAAGTCGTGTAGAGCCGCACCAGATTGTAAAAACGTGAGAAAAATGGCGGCTTTGGCCTTCAACACGGCTTTGTGAGGTCTAACTGCAACGTTTCCGGCTGCAATCTTTAAGAGACAGTGTCCGGAGATGAGAGAAGTCCTGTAGAGCCGCACCGGATTGTAAAAACGTGAGAAAAATGGCGGCTTTGGCCTTTATGACGGTTCTGTGACGTCTAACTGCAACGTTTCCGGCTGCAATCTTTAAGAGACTGTGTCCCGAGATGAGAGAAGTCGTGCAGAGCCGCACCAGATTGTAAAATCGTGAGAAAAATGGCGGCTTTGGCCTTTATCACGGTTCTGTGAAGGTCTAACTGCAACGTTTCCGGCTGCAGTCTTTAAGAGACAGTGTCCGGAGATGAGAAGTCGTGTAGAGCCGCACCAGATTGTAAAAACATGAGAAAAAGGGCGGCTTTGGGCCTTATCACGGTTTTGTGAGGTCTAACTGCAACGTTTCCGGCTGCAATCTTTAAGAGACAGTGTCCGGAGAGGAGAGAAGTCGTGTAGAGCCGCACCAGATTGTAAAAACATGAGAAAAAGGGCGGCTTTGGCCCTTATCACGGTTTTGTGAGGCCTAACTGCAACGTTTCCGGCTGCAATCTTTAAGAGACAGTGTCCGGAGAGGAGAGAAGTCGTGTAGAGCCGCACCAGATTGTAAAAACGTGAGAAAAATGGCGGCTTTGGCCTTCAACACGGCTTTGTGAGGTCTAACTGCAACCTTTCCGGCTGCAATCTTTAAGAGACAGTGTCCGGAGATGAGAGAAGTCCTGTAGAGCCGCACCGGATTGTAAAAACGTGAGAAAAATGGCGGCTTTGGCCTTTATGACGGTTCTGTGACGTCTAACTGCAACGTTTCCGGCTGCAATCTTTAAGAGACTGTGTCCCGAGATGAGAGAAGTCGTGCAGAGCCGCACCAGATTGTAAAATCGTGAGAAAAATGGCGGCTTTGGCCTTTATCACGGTTCTGTGAAGGTCTAACTGCAACGTTTCCGGCTGCAGTCTTTAAGAGACAGTCCGGAGATGAGAGAAGTCGTGTAGAGCCGCACCAGATTGTAAAAACGTGATAAAAAGGGCGGCTTTGGCCTTTATCACGGTTTTGTGAGGTCTAACTGAACGTTGCCGGCTGCAATCTTTAAGAGACAGTGTCCGGAGATGAGAAGTCGTGTAGAGCCGCACCAGATTGTAAAAACATGAGAAAAAGGGCGGCTTTGGGCCTTATCACGGTTTTGTGAGGTCTAATTGCAATGTTTCCAGCTGCAATCTTTAAGAGACAGTGTCCGGAGATGAGAGAAGTCGTGTAAAGCCGCACCAGATTGTAAAAACGTGAGAAAAATGGCGGCTTTGGCCTTTATGACGGTTCTGTGAGGTCTAACTGCAACGTTTCCGGCTGCAATCTTTAAGAGACAGTGTCTGGAAATGAGAGAAGTCGTGTAGAGCCGCACCAGATTGTAAAAACGTGAGAAAAATGGCGGCTTTGGCCTTTATCACGGTTTTGTGAGGTCTAACTGCAACGTTTCCGGCTGCAGTCTTTAAGAGACAGTTTCCGGAGATGAGAGAAGTCGTGTAAAGCCGCACCAGATTGTAAAAACGTGAGAAAAATGGCGGATTTGGCCTTTATCACGGTTTTGTGAGGTCTAACTGCAACGTTTCCGGCTGCAATCTTTAAGAGACAGTGTCCGGGGATGAGAGAAGACGTGTAGAGCCGCACCAGATTTTAAAACAATATACAGTATATAATTATTAACACTTCACATTAGCAAGTTAATTGTATGATACATTATTTGTATCATACAAGGATGGAAAGCGTTTGCTGACGATGACGCGGATTCAATGATTTTTGTTCACCCAAAAGTTTTCACTTCAAATGGAAAAAGTTTGTAAAAATCGATTGCAAGATTTGTACTGGACACACAAACAAACAAACAAGAATCGAATTTAATAGAAACATGATAATAAGTACTGATAATGACACAGGTCTACAAAAATGATGTTGAAAAATTTTTATTTAATAATTTTAGCTGATCTTTATATTTTTTGGCGAGTTGAAACCAAAAATGCAGCCAGTTTTTCTCTGTCACATACAGATTTTTGTCAATACAAGGTGTTTAGTGACATAATGTCTTACATATACCATCATAACAATAGGTTGGTTGATAGCGTTTTGTGTCGCACTAGTGCTGCACAATAACAACAATAGGTACTCATGACTAATTAATCATGGAAACATACTATAAAACTTACCATATAGTTACAGTGGTGGAGGAGTAATGAAAGAAATTATACCGGCAGGCACCCTGTATTACCAAAAATCTATATGTGATAGAGAAAAACTGGCTTCATTTTTGGTTTCAACTCGCCAAAAAACATAAAGATCAGCTAAAATTATTAAATCAAAATTTTAATGTAGACCTGTGACATAATATCCTGAAAGCATCCTGTAACTATCTCAAAAAGACATCCGGAGGACGCGCAGCGATGTATTTTTCTACTTGTCACTGGATCTCCTCTGAATAACAACTCCATCCTGAAATTATCAGATAAAAGACATCCGAAGGACATGCAGTGGTGTCACCTTCTGGAAACCACTGAACATCCACCGGTTGGTGACGGGATATTTCAGAACAGCCAGCGGATAAGGTATTATCCTGCATGTGATAGTCTCCGGATGATCGCTGGATGTAATTTGGTTGTATGGGATGTTCATGAGCCCCACGAAATACGCTGTATAGTTTTTGGTATGTATTCCATTTGTAGTTCGTATCAGTGGCGGCCCGTGAACCGAAAATAGGTGAAGAGCTCAAAAATAATATTGAAGTATTTTTAATCATAATTTTTATTAAGCATGGTCTTAACTAAAATTAACTAAAAACACTTATTTAAATGAAAATTTATATTCTACAAATAAATACAGTGTAAAATACAGTGCGCCCCTTCACCAATTTTCGGTGCACGAGCCGCCACTGGTTCGTATACAGGGACACGCCAAAGTTTTTCTTATCATTACGGACTATGGGAGAAATTTGTATGTATCGCGAAAGCGGCCACAAAAATCACGCTATTGACTTGCAATTTGGTACACGTGTAACGTGTTCATGTGCCCCACGAAATCAGCTGTATAGTTTTGGGTGTGTATTCCATTTGTAATGGACTCTTCCCAGTTTCGTCTGCTCTGTCATGTGATAGAGGAAAACGAATAATCTCAATCTGAGAATCGAATTCAATTAAATATTGTCCTTAAGAACAAAAATTTTACTATTTAATATAAAATAAAAGAAAAGTAATATTGTGCATTTGTAAACAGTAGAATAGTTGTATTTGTAAATTTAAGAATTTTTTAAAAACACTTTATGTGTTTATTTATTTTCAACTGTAAGAATCGATTTTTGTATGTTCCAGTGTAACTGTCGCATTAATTGATCTAGCAATAAATAATGACTTGTTCTTGTGGAATGTTTACGGATTATAATTTGAAATTTTAAAATGTTTTCATTTAATTTAATCGCATAAAGGTGTTACAATAAGTTAATTAACTTAGTTACTGGTCTAAATGGATTTACGCAGTACGATATTGCACTGTCACTGATTTAAGTACTAAAAATCAGAGTATTTAACATGTTCTTCATGAACATCAATAACAAATATAAACTAAATGATGATTGTAAATGTATACAGCAAACAAAAGAGGATGAATAATGTTATAAAATGGATTAAAAATGATGATGTATAAAAAAATTAGCACAGATTAAATACGACTGATCAAAAATTGGGATAGAAAATACGTTATTTCAGCAGTCTACTGCAATCGCTATAGATAAACAAGACTTCGTCTGCTATTTGTTTTTCCTCTATCATGTGACCTCTGACGTCAGGTGGGAAGAGCCCATTCGTGTACAGGGACACGCCAAAGTTTTTCTTATCATTACGGCCCATGGGAGGAATTTGTATGTACCGCGATAGCGGCCACAAAAATCGCGCTATTGACTTGCAATTTGGTACACATGTTCATGAGTCCAATGGAATCAGCTGTATAGTTTTAGGTGTGTATTGCATTTGTAGTTCGTGTACAGGGACACGCCAAAGATTTTTTATCATTACGGCCTATGGGAAGAATCTGTATGTACCGCTATAGACACCGCAAAAATCAAGCTATTGACTTCCAATTTTTGCCGAAACGTCAATGGAGGCCCTCTGTTGAGACTCAAAAAGATTTTGGGTTCCGTCTGTCTGTCTGTCTGTCGTGCGATAGCGGCCGCAAAAATCACGCTATTGACTTGAAATTTTGTACACATGTTCATGATCTCCACGAAATTAGCTGTATAGTTTTGGGTGTGCATTCCATTTGTAATTCGTGTACAGGGACACGCCAAAGTTTTTTTTTATCATTACGGCCTATGGGAAGAGTTTGTATGTACCGCGATAGCGGCCCCCAAAATAACGCTATTGACTTGCAATTTGGTACACATATTTATGAGCCCAACGGAATTAGCTGTATAATGTTAGGTGTGTATTCCATTTATCGTTCGTGTACAGGGACACGCCAAAGTTTTTCTTATCTTTATGGCCTATGGGAAGAATTTATATGTACCGCAATAGCGGTCGCAAAAATCCTTCGATTGACTTGCAAATTGGCTCACACGCTCCAGCTTTTCATATAAGTAGCTGTATAATTTTTATTGCTATATTTTTTTATAAACTGTGTACAGGGACACGCCAAAATTCTAACATTACGGCTATGGGATGAATTTCGTTTAAACGCATTTTAATACCATTACTTTGCAATGAAGAAAATGAAACTAGCGTACGTGAGTAAGATGCTTAAACTTATGTTGTTTGAAGAAAATGTGTGCTCTTAAGCTTTCTAATTAATGTACAGGACCTTACAAAAGTGTTCTGACAATGTCACATAGTCATCTAAAGGATGTTAAATTTGGAACAATTATCAATTTTAAACGCAAAATAAGCTGAATAGTTTTTACTGGTGTATACAATGTTTATGGTTCGTTTACAAAGACACACGAAAAAATTTCGTAACATTAGAGCCTATGGACAAATTTTTAATTTAAGCGCGCACTTTAATACGTTTATACTGAATTGAACTTAATAAAGTTAACATGCATTATAAAGATGCTTAAAATCATGATTACTCTTAAAAAAGGTTATGTATAGACTAAACAATTTATGGGACCACACAAAATAATTCCGAGTATGTACTGTAATCATCCAAATGATGTCAAATTAGTTTGAAAAATTAATGAGTTATAATTAATTAGGTGTATTCTTATTATTTGCGTTTATAATGACTGTGGCTACTTTTCCGGGATACATAAAGGAATTTCGTACTATTACGGTCTATAGTCGGTATTTCTTAAAAGTGTATTTTAACATGGTTACACCCCATCAAATATAATGAAATTTTATTAGAATTTTAAAAGCATGTTTTCCTGTTGAAAATTGTGGGTATAGAATTGATAATTAATTTAAAGGTTATTTCCAATATGCTGTGTAATTTTTTTTTTTTTTTTTTTTTGTATGAAATTTGATAGTTATGAAATTTGGTATTTATGAATTTCAGGGAAATAATAAAAGACCGTCGTTTATTAAAAATATATATTGTTGCGTACTTGGGGGTTCGTAAGTTGTCCGAGAATGAAAGGCGAAACTTGCAAAAATTCAGTGATTTATTCACAGAAAGTTCCAGAAAAATACAGGTCTATAAACCAAGTATCAGCTTCAATTCAACCAGTAAACATAGCTTAAACAAGAGCTGTTAACAGCAAAACAACAATACAAACTGTTTATCAATAACACATAAAGCAAGTCTCATTCAAAGAGGCTCAAAGCAAAGCAAGCATTTGACGAAACTGACACAGATTTGAGATTGGCCGCTTTGGCTAAAAAAATGCTCCTTTTATACTATTCTATCGAACACCAGACTGTTCTGGAGAATTCTCGTATCTCATCAGCCAGTGAGATTAGAGCTTTCATATTTGGTAATAATGATTTTCTCGCCAAGGTCGCCAAAAAATCGCCAAGGAAGGGAAACAGTCGCCAATTTTGGTGCCAAATCCATTTCTTCCCTTATTGGATCTTTTTAATGCATTTTTAAAGGAAAATTAGGCTATTTTAACGCTAAAACGACTAGAAATGCACAAAAATAACATTTTATCGACTTACTAAGCCTCTTTGAAAGAATTTATACAAAAATAAATGCAATTATTTACAATTCCGTAACACTTTATATGATATACAAATAGGTATACAAAGAGAGATACAGCAGGGGGTTGAGGGGGGCGGCAGCCCCCCCTCAGGAATGTATCTGATTGTGGTAGTAAGTCGATCGAATCAATATATACTATTATATAATAAGGAATAAATAAAAATGACCTATTGAATAATGTCTGATGCAAATAGGACGTTGAGGCTCCTGATCTGCAGGTCCACTAGTTATTATATTAGTTGGATATTTATTGTGTAAATATCATCCTTTGAAATGAAATGTTTATGTTTTCAATCGAGTATGGAAGTTTGCCATTTTTTTTCTAGAGTTTTGAAATTTAAAATTCAAATTTTATCAATTAAAAAAAAAAAAAAAAAAAAAAAAAAAAAAAAACTTAATCTAACGCATGCACATGATAACTAATACATACATATACCTAAATATGTGGATTAAAATCGGAAAATAATTTTCCTCGATTTGAATAATTTTTTACAAAAAATCCAATGGGCGTTTAACATAGGAAATATTTTTCTTGCATCCACGAACGGCCAGTGACGTCATCACTTCGCTTGCGAGCCTACAGTCGGTAACAAAAGTATCCGAAGAATAGCGAAAATTCCTATATAAAAAAAGTAAAGTTAATACTGTTTTGTTAAATAAATTCTTGTCGAATCATGTTCTTAGACTGACTAAGAACATGATTCGACAAGGATTTATTTAACAAAACAGTATTAACTCTACTTTTTTTACATAGAAATCTTTGCTAGAGTTCGGATACTTTTGTTACCGACTGAACCTTGGCTCCAACATTATGCATATGCTTTTTTTAAAGTTTTTTCTCTCCACACTTGCACTTGGCCTAGGGCCTAGGGTGCGAGCTGCAGTTCATACCAGTGGAGGTTCAATACCTTACTTGAACTTTTCCAGTGTTGATCAATAAGAGTTGTATTGCTTGGGTCTATACACAGGGCCGGATTATCGCACAGGCCGACTAGGCCTCGGCCTAGGGCACCTTTATCTAGGGGCATCAAAACAGTTTTTTTAAATTTAAAGTGCTGTTTTCTGCAATGATTTCCTTAACAAAATTAACTGAAAGTTAGCTAACGATAATAATCTTTAGTTGAAAACAGGGATTTTTTTAAATACCTTTTTGACCAATTATCCGATTAAATTAAAAAATACAGCATTAGCTAGATTATGAAATGTACCAGTTTTCGTGGAGATCGGTTGAATGGATATAATTTTTTACAGCGGATCTAAAAATCCTGAGAAAGTTTCACTGACAGACTTACAGTTATATAATATAAATTAAAAAACTTTGTAGCATACTAATGGAAAATATCTTTGCATTTTCAATAGCATTTGGTCATGTGTTGATATTTACATACCCGCTGACTTTGTATGGTTATGAATGAGATAGATTAGGATTAAAAAAGAAAACAGCATTATAAAGTATTAAATAATGTAAAAAATTACATTTTTATGGAAGTGACTTCCAACAATCACAGAAGAAAAATATCCCCTCCTCCAAAATTAATAATAATAATAATGATTTGAGGACACTTTGCAAAAGAAGTGAAAAAGAAGTGAATTCTTATGATGGTGATGCCTTAACTTTGTTGCCAGCAATCAAACTTATTGCACAAACTAAAAAAAAAAAAAAAAAAAAAAAAAAAAACTTTAAACTTTAACTTGTTCGAGGAGGAGGGGGGGGGGGCAAAATCCTCCTGGGCCTTGCGCCCCAGCAGGTCGTAATCAGGCTCTGTCTATACAATCGCATGCGGTTGTTTTTTCTCTCTGAGAGTATCGTTATGTTAATTCTTCCGATTCCTTATGCCAATGTTATTTAGTTATAAATGCATGTCGATGGATGACGGTAGTGGTGTGATAGTTTGAACAATGGTAGTGGGATGTTGATAGCGGTTTTGGAAAAGGGGGTGTTGCGGTAAGCTGTGCTGGCTTGACCTGGTTGCTTTTTCTCGGTTATTTCTACGAAGTGTGTAAGTTTCCTCACTCTTTTTCACCTCTGTTGGTTTATTTAAGGACACAGGTGAGTGTTTATTTTTGTTTTCTTCTGCTTTTTTTCTTTTTCTTATATATTTGTTGTACTTCGTTTCTCCTGCCAGCTGGTAGTGGGGTAACCAATTTTTTGTCTTTGGGAAGAATGAAGTCCCATTTTACGTTCCACGAGCAGTCGTCTCTTGAGTCAAATATATTTCTTAAGGAAGATATTCCCCTACCTTTACAACTAGAATATGCTTTTACAAATGGAGTTACACGTGTGTGTTTGTTTTTGGAACCCGGTGAAGGTAAATTCCCCCGCAATAAGCCCAAGCAGTTGAAGGCTGAAATTGATAATAAAATTAGCCTGAATGACAAAATACACAGCATAAAATTTACCAGAACTAACAAGCTTCTGATAGAGACCGAAGACCTAGAATGTGCAAAACAAATTGTTAAATTGGAAAGTTTATTAAAGGTTCCTGTCACCTCACCCCTTATGTATAGCAGGAGAATATTACAACCCGATTTGTGTGACATAACATTGACCCTACTACGTATTTAGCTGATCTTGGGACAGAAATTCAAACAGAAAATAAATTGAAGGTTAAAGAACAACGTCGATTTACGAGAAAGTCTCAGTCAGGTGTCCAACTTACGGAGACTGTTCTAGTTACTATATTTGGCGCTAATCGTCCCCCAGAAATAAAATTCTTTTACATGATTGAGAAAATCAAACGTTTTTATGATCGGCTGCGTCAGTGTACAAAATGTTGGAAATTTGACCACTCGACACTCAAATGCAAAAGTGACGTCACATGCAAAAAATGCGCTGAGAATCATCCCGAAAATACGTGCACAAGCGAAATTAAGAGATGTTCCAATTGCAGCGAAAACCCTGAGGCGACTGATTCACAATGTCCGAAACGACTCCATGAAATGCCAATCTTAAAATATAAAACCGATAATTATCTATCACTAAAGCTCGTCGCCAATTCCGTATGTTGGATAAAAAATCTTACGCTGCTGCCGCTGTTACGCAGAACACACAAAAGGACACCATAGTTACCAGAGATGAATTTCAGAATAGCCTAGACTCGGTGTTTATGAAACTTCAGGATCTTCTAATTCATGTTGTTCAAAAAATTATTGAAAGTGTTACGCAGCTAGTTCAACAAAATAATGAGAGTATACTACAATTGGTACAGCAGCAAACAAAAAAGATCAAACAAAACATGGACATAGTAATCAAGTCTACCGGTCGGTTGAGTGCTAAGTCTGCTGCTCCCACTGATGATAAACCCCATACCTCCAATCTAAAAGAACAAACTGAACGACAATTAAAGAAATCGAAGGTAAATGAGTATGGACTGACTCAGATCCAAAACAAGACTCCGGTTGGTAGAGTTCCCCAATCCAAGATAAATGTTGAGGTGGAAATGGCAAAGGCTACTTACTTAGTGATTAAACTTGTCCCCTTCCCGGCTGGCTAATGCTGCCCCTTGCTGGTTCTGGGTACAAGCGTTTTCTAGCACCTTTTATTTCTCTTTTTTTATGAGTCATAATATTTCTTTGTATTTTATTCAATGGAACTCAAGGGGCATTCTCCAGAAGCGTCATTGGTTAAAGTTTTGGCCGTTCTGTGCTGCTGATGTTTTTGTTTTTCAAGAATCGTTTTTAAACCCTTCTGATTCTTTCTCCTGCCCTCAGAAAATTGTTTATCGTAATGATAGGTTGAGTAGAGGTGGTGGTTTGCTAACGGCTGTGAATAACACCTTCCCCTCTGAGCAAGTTACATTTAATGAACTTGTTTCCCCTCATGTTGAGATCTTAATTGTTAAGGTTTGGTCTGGCACTCAGTGGATTTTTGTAGTTAATCTTTACGCTCCTGGTGGGACTGTTTCTTCTCTATGGTTAAACCGTCTTCTCCATAAAATCCATCCCCCTTTTATTATCCTTGGGGATTTCAATCAAAAACATATTCCATGGGGCAATGCTGTTTCTACGCCTGGGGCGCTGATCAGGTCTACGACTGGTTACTTAACAATAACGTCTGTATCCTGAACTCTAACAGCTATACCCATGTTTCTCCCTCTGGTAACAATTTTCTTATTGATCTCACCTTTGCCAGTCCAGATGTTTTCCGTAGAAGCCACATTTCAGTGCACCATGATCTCTTTGATTCTGACCACTACCCCATCATATTACAAATTTCTGGTAAATTTTCTCCTCACCTTATTCCTCGTACCTATACTGACTGGAATGAGGTGAAATGTGACTTTAAGAACTCATTGAGTGGCAATACTAGCGTTAGTGTTGAAAATTTAACATGCAGTTTTAGTAAGTCCCTAAAAGGCAACTCTGTCAAGTATTTTCTTAAGAATAAGGATAACCCCCCTTGGTGGGATACTCAGTGTGCCTGGTTGCTTGGGCAAAAAAGGAGATTGCTGAAGTTGGCTAAAACTTTACTCTCTAGGGAACACTGGTCAAGTATAGAAGTTTCGCTGCGCGATTAAAGCGCTGCGTTAGGTCAAAAGCCTCGGCCTTTTGGAAGAATGTTTGCGATCGAATGAATGGCGGGAATGTTTACCCAATGATTAAGGCTCTTAACAATAGGTTGATCACCACTGATTCTCATCTCGTTTTCCATCATAATGGTCGTGGCATTGCTGATCGTAGGGAGCAGGCTGAGTTATTTGCTACACATTACAGTCATACCGATGACCTTCCTGGAATCCCTTACGATCTCTCCTGCAATGACTCTCTCTTGAACAAAAGTTTTAGCTTGGTTGAACGTAATCAAGCTATCCATCTAATGAAGAATGCCACTCTGGGGGAGGACAAAATCCCAGCTCAAATATTTAAAGCTCTTAACTTCTCCAACCGGCAAAAAATTCTAGACATGGTTAACACGATGTTGCATGACGGCGTCGTTCCGGATACTTGGAGGACTACTATTGCTCTTCCCATCTGGAAGCAAGGGAAACCCAAAACTCAGCCAGATGCTTACAGACCTATTGCTTTAACTGCTGTAGGATGTAAAATTCTTGAGCGGATGATTCTGAAACGGATCCTTGATCACGTGACTATTAGCTCAGTATTCCATGCTCGTCATTTTGGCAGAGGTTGCAGCAAAGCTCTTCGTATCTTCTACAAGGAAATTTTAGATGCCCGCATTCAAAAGAAGTACGTCATTGCAGTCAAGTTAGATATCAACTCTGCCTATGATTCTGTGTGGAGGGATGCCCTCATCTATAAAATGGCTAGTATTGGTATTGGTGGTGATATAGCGTATTGGATTGCTCAATGGCTACATAAACGATCTTTGAAGGTCAGTTGGAGAGGCGTCACTTCCCGTTCTGTCCCTTCTAATCGTGGTGTCCCTCAGGGCAGCGTGCTTTCACCGATACTTTTTACGATATATATGTGGGATTTCTTTGAAGTAATTGACTCTGATGTACACGCTATCGTCTATGCTGATGACATTCTCATTTATTGTGCTGACCCGTGTCTTGACGTAGTTATGATTAAGTTGCAGGAGGCTTTGGCCAGAGTTCAAACCTGGTGCAGTTATTGGCTACTGGATATCCGCCCGGACAAATGTGCTGCCATAAGCTTTTCACGTAAAGCTCAGTCTCCGTAAAGAAATCTCTTTCTCCATGGTATCAGTATTGAGTGACTCACTCATGTGAAAATTCTTGGGGTGATTTTCTCTTCTAATTTCACATTCCGGGCCCATTTTGATTACTCGCAAAAGAAATGTGTCAAGCGTCTGAATTTATTAAAGGCAATCACCTCCCACCTGTGGGTCATTCGGACCCCTCAGCTCTTAAAAGTTGTTAATGCCATTATCCGCCATCTCATTGAATATGCTGCCCCTATTTATAGTGGTGCCTGTAAATCTTCATTGAAAAAGCTTGATTTCATTTATAATGCGGCTATTAGGTTCGCGACTGGTTTGCCTAGGTGGACCCCTCTTTTTAAACTCTACAGGGAGTCGGGTCAGGTTCCCTTATTTCTTCCTCGGTCCTACTTAACAAATGCTTTCTATGTTCGCTGCACCACTTCCTGTGGTCATGACTCATCCCTTGATTATGTTGACGCAAATTTGGAGTGGGATACTGTATACTGACTATGGCACCTTTAATCCTGGTATGCTCCTTGCTGGGCTGTTTGCTACTAACTGGGCCGTTTACTACTTGCACCTACTGTGATATCGCTCCAAGCGACCTCAAACAGCTCTTCAAGCGCATCATGCACGATCAGTTCAATAGCTGGTGGGAAGATAGCCCGTACGCCCAATCATCTCCTCACTTAGGAACAAAAATTTATAAATTCACTAGGAACAGGAAAGAAGATGTGGTTACTGTCCGTAACTCTAACAAGGAGAGGTCACGACATGGAAAATTCAGATCGGGACGAAATTCCGCAGGATGAGGGTAACAACATATTAAAGCAGTAGGACCCACTATCCACAAAATTTCGAGAAAAAGGCATTTAAAGTTTCAGTAATCTTTAAATACAAGTTATTTCGCAAGTAAGCAAGCGCCCCAGTGGTAAGATCCTAAAGCGTGAGTCTGCCAGCCAGACGACTTGGGTTCGAGGCTACCTCCAGTCCGGACTGCTTTTTTTTTCCCCTTTAACTTTTTATGTAATCTAAACTTTTTATTTATTTTTACTTTATTTTATAATTCAATTCAAAATTTGAAAATTTTAATAAAATATTATTTAATTTTTTTTAATATAAAATAAATATTTTTTTTTCTATTTTTAATATTTATAACTTAAAAATACAATAAATTTCTATAACTTAAAAAATAAATTTTATTTTTATTTTAACTGTAAAATAAGGTAAAACTAAAGAAACTGTTTTTGATTATTTATCGAAATATTTTATTTTATTTTAGGTATGCTTGAAACAATACTAAATTTTGTTTTTTAAATTAAAAAAAATTAATAACACAGAGAAATGATCATTTTAATTGCATAAATAATTACTATCCAAATTAAATAATTACTTCTCCAATCAATACAGTTTCTTGAAAAATTATAGTATAGGATTACGACGATATTAAACTATTACACGTAAAGAAATGTTATCTTTAAATGTAGATTTAAATGTTAATGAACATCGTTTCTTTTTCGATAACTACTTCCTTTTTTTTTTTTTTTTTTTTTTTTTTTTTATCATTCCTTGCACAAGATAAAATTCCACCTGCCCTGCCCTTTATTATTAACAAGCTAGAAGCGTTTACCTAATTTATACACATTCAAACAAAATCAGGAAGCTCAAACCAATATTTAAGTAACACCTGCTAACTATTTTACACTTTGTTTACAGCTTGCATATTTTTTAATTATTTAAATATTTGTCTGTTTTTTTTTTTTATGTTTCTTATTTAGGGTTTTGTAAAACTAAACTTTATTTTTTAAGTTATAGAAATTGTATTTTTAAGTTATAAATATTAAAAATAGAAAAGTTATTTTATACTCAAGAAAATTAAATAATTTATTAAAATTTTCAAATTTTGAATTGAATTGTAAAATAAAATAAAAATAAATAAAAAGTTTAGATTACATAAAAAGTTAAAGAAGAAAAAATAAAAAGTAGTCTCGAGGTAGCCTCGAACCCAAGTCGTCGGGCTAGCAGACTCGCGCTTTAGGGTCACACCACCGATGCGCTTGCTCGCTTGTGAAATAACTTGTATTTAAAGATTACTGAAACTTTAAATGCTTTTTTCTCGAAATTTTGTGGATAGTGGGTCCTACTGCTTTAATATGTTGTTACCCTCATAGTATACTACAATCCTGTGCAATTTCGTCCCGATTTGAATTTTCCATGTCGTTTACTCTCCTTGTAAGTGCTGTTACTGAATATCGACTTTTTCGCTTCCATCTCAACAACTCTCCCATCTGTTCCATCTGCCTTGCTGGGACTGGAACTGAACGTCATTATGTATTTGACTGTCGGACATTCGCAGCAGAAAGGCTGCTTCTTTCTCAAAAGATGAATGTCTCTCTTTCCAATATTTCTTGGTGTACTTTCTGGACAATCTTGGAGGAGAATGATAATTTATTTCGTCTGTTTATTCGGCTTTTTCTTGGCACTGGCCGTTTTTAGCATTTGTGGTCTATTTATGCTTCTTGGTGTAGTCATCCTGTGTGTTGACTTGTATTGCTGTCTTTTTTAATACACTGTCTCTTCTTTTCGTTCATTGTTCTTATATTTTTAGTTCCCCATCATACTATAGGTATGGGGAACTTAGGTAATCGTGAAAATTTTCGACCTCGTCATCCTTAAATTTATTTTACTACTTTTATACAAAGTATAATTATAAAGTGTAATAGTCATAAAATTAGCGCACAGACGCCATAGATAAGTTTCAAGTACTGTTATGTGTTATGCAAAGTGTAATTACGTAAAATCTAATGTGGAAGACAGTAAAAGTGTACAAAAACACGTTTCAACTATTATTGTAAAATGTGTAACACGAAAGTTAGAGTACAGAAAGCCATAAACATACAGGGTGACCATAATTAAACTTGGCCTATTCAGTGCTCTCTGTAACTGTAACTAAAATGTGAATTGAGTTGAAAATTTGTATATAGACAAATTAAAAGATGCGCTCAAAGATTTTGCAAAAATAAATAATTTCCGCTAGGGGAGGGGGCATACATCAAAGTACAATCAAGCTACAAATTTCAATACAATCATTCTTATTTACCGTTACAGACTTTTTTATTTTTCATTTTTAAAAGACTGTTTAGTGGTGTAAAGCATATTGGTCAATGAGCCCCATGATTAAGTTAAAAATTTTACATCTGATGAAGAGTGTGTTCATCAGCTGATCGCTAGTGATTTGTCGCACATGCAACGTTATATGGTCCTTCAAGTCACTCAAAGTTGCAACATTTCCATGATAAACTCTTTAAATGGCCCCATATCCAAAAATCACACGGATTAAGATCGGAAGAACTGGCTGGCGAAAGAGTGGAAAATGAACGGCTAATCTCTCAGTCATCTGTAAAATTTTGCCCCAAAGGCCTTTGTAAAATGTAAGAATAACAATTTTAAATGTCGTAAGGTTTCAAAATGTTGAAACAGACCACAGTTATTTCAGGCATTTTTACTGTAATACGTCCCCTAGCCGAAATTTTAAAATTTTAATTTTAATTATTATTATTTTTACTATCAGAATCTGAGAGCATCCTTTGAAATGTCTATATGCAAATTTTCGAACCAATCCGCATTTTAGTTACATCTACAGAGAGCGGTGAAAAGGCCAACTTTAATTCTGGCCGCCACAATTCATTTAACACGTTGAGCGCCATGTCAGCCATTCTAGATTCTAGACATTTTGTCATATATCTCTAAGTACTGAAGGAATCATCTTGAAACTTTAGGAGTGTGCAGAACATGTTACACTTCAAACATTTCAGTGAAAGTTTTACCCCGAAAGTAAAAGCAGTACAAATAAAAAATTAAAACGTTGAGCGCCCTGTCAGCCATCAGTGGCTGACAGTGTCAAATATGATATAAAACCGCGGCGTCAACCATCGGTGGCGGATATAAAATAGGATATAAAACTAAAAATATTACATTTAATGATTGAAAATTTATTAAAAATTTGCTTAACTTTTATTTATTACAGGAGGAATCATTGTGGAATTTTAATGGATTTTAAGAATTTGCGTGGCGCCCAACGTGTTAACGATTATTGTACAAATTATGTGAAGCGTCACTTAAAAGCTAAAATGCAAAGATGCAGATAAAGATAAGTCATAATCATATTTCAACATACGAAATGTAATTATATAAAGTACAAAAAATTCTATATAGTCTAAATAAGATGAAAAATTGTAGTATAATCCAAATCTCAATCGACTAGGATTCTAATTCGAGTCGGTGATTTGATATCAGAAGAAAATCTTTAAAAACTTCCTTATTATTTCTCATAAAAATCGTAACAACAGAACTTTCCTTAAAGTCTCTTAAAATCAGACCTCAGAGAAACGTGCAAAAAAAAAAAAAATAAAAAGAAAGAAAGAAAAAGTACTGAAACAGAATGACCTTTCTCTTTATTGTAAGTAACCGATCCAGTTATCCAATTAGCACACTCGTTCAGGTTGAAACGAATTTACGAGTAGGATACCTTCTTCTTCACCAATAAGTACGTTCTGAAAAAAATATTCAATCTACCCATTTCTCTCCTTTTTTTGGACAAGGTACTTTAGTTTATGCATTTTTTTTTACTTTCCGAACACTATAGTGAGGAAAGTATTGTAATCATGTCAAAAATCCGAATTCGAGATTTTGATGTTTCTATACGTTTCAAGGTCCAACGAGTCCGTTTTCACTATTTTTGCGATGATGTATGTATGTGTGTGTGTATGTATGTGTGTATGTATGTGTGTATGTATGTGTGTATGTCTGTGAGTGAACACGCTAGCGTCTAAACGCTTTGTTCGAATAACCTGCAATTTAGTACGTATATTGTAAGTCACCATAGTACGAACCCTATAGATTTTGGTGAATCTAGCACTTATAGTTTTTTTACAGGGACACAAAGAAAATTTTTTTATCATTATGGCCTATGGGAGCAAAATCTTAAAAGTGCGATAGCATCTAAACGCCTAATTCAATTGAGCAAAAAATTTATACACATATTATAGGTTACAAATACACAATCTGTATAGATTTTGGAGAATCTAGCATTCATAGTTCTTTTACAGGGACACAAAGAAAAATTCTTTATCATTATGCCTATGGGGCCAAATTTTTAAAAGTGTGATAGCGTCTAAACGCCTTGTTAATCAGAGCAAAAAATTTGTACACGTGCTATAGGTGACAGTTGCACCAACTGTATAGATTTTGGTGAATCTAGCACATACAGTTTTTTACAGGGACACAAAGAAAATTCTTTATCATTATGGCTTATGGGACCAAATTTTTAAAAGTACGATAGCATCTAAACGCCTTATTCAATATAGCTGAAAATTTATATGAGTATTATAAATCACTGTTGCACTAACTATAAGCATTTTGGTGAATCTAGCATTTATAGGTTTTTACAGGGACGCAGCGAAAAATTCTTTGTCATTAGGATCTATGGGCTCAAAGTTCAGTAGCGTTAAATAAAACCTCGTGTGATATATGGAGAAAAATACTCAAACACTCTGTTATGGTTTTCCCTTCTTTGTTTGTTTAGCAGCACCTCTTTCTTTATTTTATCTACAAAACTGTTAGTTACTCAATGTTCGGAAAGTCGAGTGGAGTCACTCCAGATTTTTTCTTTTTCTTTCTTTCTTTTCTTGTCTTTTCTTTTTGCTTTCTATTTCTGTGGATCAAAGACGCTTTATATATCCATTAATGTCATAGCGTTACCAATAGCGCGATACATATTTAAAAAAAATTTTCATCTGGTAACAATGGTCCATACTAATCTACAATTTAGCCATAAATATTTGTGAATTGTAACTGCCGTCAAACAGAACCGAAAAAAAAAAAAAAAAAAAAAAAAAAAAACTCAAACATTTTGCAAATTTTATTATTCGCAAATAGTGGTAGCCAAAATATAGTCTATTTGGGCGCGCTACCCTATAAGTAGTAAATGTTTATATTCAAATTTTTTGAATACTAAACAATGTTTTCTACTCATTTTTGAAAGGGACTCATTTTTTTTTTTTTTTTTTTTTTTTTTATCTAACAAGTTTGCTGCTTGAACAAGACAAGTTATAAGTAAACAACAGTGACAACGAAAGCAACTTAGGGGGGGGCTTCTCATGAAATGTTTGCGAAAACATTGACCCGTGTGTGTTGTGAGTGTGTGTGTGTGCGGGGGGGGGGGGGGTGTCACTTAAAAAAATAATTTCTTGCGTGTTTTCATAGTTCACTTTCTGTAGTGCTGCCAGACTTGGGGACTTTTTTATTGAATAGTAATCAATAATTTTGAGACAGTGGCGGATCCAGGGGAAAGGAGCTAGGGGGCTGAAGCCCTCCCCCCCCCCTAAAAAATACTGACATTCACAATTGAATATTACAATTGTAAACTTTTCATTGATCTGGAATAACATCTTGAAAAATCTTAGCCCCCCCCCCCCCCAAAAAAAAAAAAAAAAAAAAAAAAAAGTTAAGTTCTGGATCCGCCACTGTTTTGAGAAGTGATATTTAATATACATAGTAGACGATTAATATTCGAAGTAATCAGGCAGCCGTTGCAATTAAAATTCAGTGGTGGATACTGCATAAAAAAGTCCCTAAATCTGGCAACACTGACTTTCAGTCACTATATTACCATTGGTTGAGAATAAAAATAAAAACTTGTGTAAAACCCTTCATAGTTTTACTTATATTTTGTGTGGAACTTGAATACACTTGCTTTCTATCGACAATAACTTTTTGGAATTTTCACGAAATTTGGCGGAGGTTTCTATATAAGTAGTTCAATGTATTAGGCTAATAAATTATGCTACTAAAATTTTGTTTATGCTTGTGTATGAGCAGTTAAACATTGTTTGGTAAATATGCTCATATTTCATTAGATATTTAATATTTTTATAATCTACCTGCAGTATGTTGTGTTTAATGCACGATGTCAAGTTTCCTAAAAATGCCTTTGTTTTATGTTTAATACCCTAACATACTGCATCTATGCTAATAAAAGAAAGGGTTTGTCTCATGTGCGACGTACAGTTCTGAAATTTTTTCCTAGATAAAATAATGCGTGCAGATTTGCAACATATCATTAGATTTTCGATATTTCTATTAGAATTTTTTTACTTTTTACTTTCTCTTACCCATAGGGTCGAGAAAGTATTGTTTTAGGGTCAAATTTTCGAACTTGAGTTTTTGTTATATTTACATGTTCTGAGGTCCCCTGAATACGAAAATCATGTTTTTAGCGAATGGTCTCTGTGTCTACCTGTCTGTGTGTCTGTTATCAGCATATCTCAAGAACAAATAGTAGCAGAAATTCCAAACTCGGTATTCTAAATTTGTATCATATAGGGATGCTACACTACGCTTTTCGTTGAGATGAAGCAAATGGCTCGTGCACAGAGACACTCAAAAGTATTCAAATACGTCTATGGGGGATATTGCAGGTAAGTAGAGTTTAACATCTATAGGCTGCACTAAACCAAATGAAACGAATATATATTTTTTGTAATAGAGATAGTCAACTGGTAAAAAAATTGTGCATGTAGGAGCCTCGCCTCCTGCCCTGGGGGAGAAATCCCCCCTTCAGGGGAGTAAATTTTCATGATGGGTATCTTTCAAAAGAGCTCACCAATACCTTTAAAACGAATGGTTGAACCATCGATCTGCGATAATTTAAAATAAAGTTATCGATTTTTTTAATGTAATATTGAGAATAAATTAAACTTTTTTTAATATATATTTAGTGTTATATTACTTCTTTAATATGGAAATCGTCTGCATTATCATAAAAGATAATTTTTTAAAATAATAATTTTAATAAATTGTTTTTTAAAAACAGAATTATTTTTTACTAACCGAATTAAATTCGGTATAAATATAGGTGCATTAATGAACCGGGGATTGAGGGGGGCGGTAACCTCCTCACACAGAACTAATTATCATATAAAACTCTTCCGAAGCCTAATTTGAATTATTTAACACAGGTTTACATAACAGTACTCGTTATCTTACCTCTTAATCTGCAACTTGTATTTATAGTATTAAATTGCAGGGTAAGAGAAAGTCGTGTGAGTGACACACCAAATTACTTTTTTTAAATATATTTTGTGCAATTTTTTGTGTTTTTTCCAGGCATTTTTCTTTGAGTTATAATTTTAAGCTGATGCTAATAAAAATAAAATGCGGACAGCTTTTTATATTATTTACCTTTTTTAACAAAAAAACGTTTAAACGCTAAACTTGTATCATCAAAATTTCTGATAAAACTGACTAAATATAGCTTTAATTTTTTTATTTATTTGTTATTTAAATATTATTATTATTATTATTATTTTTGTCCAGAAATTATTGTGAATGCATATTATAGTTTATTTTAAATAACCGTATTTCTCTCTCTTAATCAACATATTGAAACTCAAATAATTAAATGTCATTTACATTTCATTAACACCTGTAAAAACGGAATTTGGCCATGGTTTTGATTTCTTAAAATAGTCGTCAGTCGAAACATGTTTGAACATTTCAGTTATTCAGTATACATACACTAAAGGGGAATAAAAAAAGCCGCACTGCAGAAAAATTGACTTATACCTTTTGTGTTTGTAATAACTTAAAAACCAATAATTGAAACAAATAAAACTGTTATGTTTATGTAATAAGAAAGTCATAACATGATACTTATGTACATTTTTGATTTAATAATTCGCTTTATTGCACTTTACGGAGTATTTAATAAAAATCTTCATAAAAATTCTCTTTTTAAACGTAATATAATAAACATATACTTTGTATTTTATTATGATTCATTATATAAAATAAACACGTTATATTTTAATCTATATGAAATAAAACTATTTATTTGTTATATCAAGACAATTACTTAATAAAAAATCTGGTGTGAAACAACCACACGACTTCCTTTATCCGCACTATTACGCGTATTATATGCACTTTTTGGGAGATATTATATGCATTTTTTGGAATTTTCCAGTAGGAGAAATTTGATACACGTTTAAAGACATATAAAACAGAGTTTACACAGCGAGTAAGAAAAAAAAAAAAAAAAAAAAAAAAAAGATGATATCATTGTTTTTCTTAACACCAATTTCTGAGATCTAAAACTAAACTATCTAATCAGAATGACCGTTAATTTTTCTGTAATAACCACATAATACACGAAAAAAGGTATCTAAAACGGATTTATGTAACAATTTTCAAGAAAATCGTTAAAGACGTTTTTGAGATAACAACTTTTACTAAAACTTTGCATACTCAATTATTAACCGGAAAACAATAATTACATACAAAAGGGTATTTAAAAGGGAGTTAATATGGCGAGTTTGAAAAAGATCCTTACAGCCATTTTTAAGGGAACGCACTTGCGAGACCTCAAATTGAGCTATTTATACAGAACGCCTATCAATTTTCTTGAATTAACGAACTATGTCATTCGAAAGGACATCTAACAGAGTGTTTATATAGAACTTTGAAGAAAATCGTTAGAGCCGTTTTTGAGATACGGACTTATGGTACCACTTCCGGTTTCCGATGACCCACTTCTAGTTTTCCAATTTTCACCAAAATTTAGAAAATTCATCTGTACACCAGACCTGTATCAATTCTGAAGTTTCGTAGTTCTATCTTTATTAGTTTCGAAGATATAATAGCCAAAAGATTCCATATATACATACAAACACACATACACACACACTGACCAATTACCAAAAACTACTTTTTTAGACTCAAGAGGCCTTAAAACGTATAAATCAATCTGATGAAAACTCGATATCGAATTTTTGGACCGAATACAATACTTCCATTACCTACGGTAGTAGGGTAATGGAAGTAAAATATCTATTCTGCATTGGATAATTCCACCTTTATATGGAATTACTGCTTTAATGCGCAATGGCATAGTATTTTTCAGTTTTTTAACATGAAACTCGGAAATTTCACTGTGCCATGTATCAATATTTTCTAGTTCTTGCAAAGTTGTATTCTACAAATTTCGAATCCCATCCATCTTTTATAGATTTAACATTTTCAATCGGATTGAGATTAAGACTATTTTCAGGTCCAGTAAATAAAAAATTCTACGATATTCTTTGTAGGATTTAACTTTAAGTAAAAAAAGTTATGATAACTTACAAAATTATAGATGCTCATGGGAATGGATAGGTAAGTTTAACAACTTGAATCAAATAAACGTACCACAGACGCCATGTAACAAGATGCATTATCATCTTGAAAAACTGATTGTGGAAAAGTCTGAAATACCTTCAAAATAGTTGGTCAGGCATCAAATTTTTAATGGTCGAGTTTTATTTCGGGTTAATTGATCCCTTGAACATGAAAATTTTCCCGGCTCATTGAAAAATTATACACTTTTGTATCATGATGTACGGAAAATGTGTCATTGTTTTAAAAGTGCGATTTTCATTAAGTCTTTCTCATTTTCGTCATCAGACCTGCTTGTTCCCGTCAGCTCGAAATAAGTAAAACTTGACTCATCAGAGAGAACCACTTCAGACCATAATAATTAAATGACCATTTTTTAATTTTTTATTTTAACCCTCTGAAGTCTTGCTTTCCTAATCTTTTCGTTAAGAATGGATTTTTTTTTTTTTTTTTTTTTTTTTTTTTTTCAGATTTTCTGGCACTTAAACTTGCTTTGTTTAATCGTTGCTGCACTGTATTTAAAGAAATTATGTCACTAAACACTTTTTCTGAATCCCTTTTACGTTCTAAATGTAATACAAACTGATTTTTTAAGCACTGACTTTTTAACTTGCGGTAATCTCGATTGGATCAGCAACGTGGCCGCCTACAGACAAATTTCCAGTTTAAATAGCCAAAAAAATTTATATCTTGTTAAAAACCAGCTCACCAATATTTCGTTAACATTTAATCATTTTGACATCCCGCGTATTTGATTTTCACTCTAAAATTAATATTTTTTGTGGTATCGTTAAATTACCTTATTCTTGCCATTTTTGAAATACTTTTCAAAATTACAATTTTTCGAACAATTGCATCTTGTTTTTAATACTTGACTCAAGCTTAAATTGTACGTATAACACAACGTAACAAAATTCTGTTCGAAATTTTACTTTTAAAACAATAAAATTGGCGATTGCAGAAAAAAAAAAAAAAAAAAATTGAAAATATTCAAGTGCGTTTTTTTTTTTTTTTTTAGTTCCCAATCATACTATAGGTATGGGGAACTTAGGTAATCGTGAAAATTTTCGACCTCGGTTTTTTGACTTTTCTACACGTTTTCAGGTGTGAGGAATACGAAAATGACAAAATTTCTATGGTGTCTGTCTGTAGGGTGTCTGTTAGTGTGTCAGTGTGTCAGTCCGTTAGTGTGTTAGTCCGTTAGTTTGTTAGTCTGTTAACACGATATCTCACGAACAAATGATCGCAGAGAGGTCAGATCAGTTTTAAAATATTACTTTCGACACTGGCAAGAACCCTATTCATTTGCAACATTCGAATTTAAAAACTTCGTAAGTTATTAGAAATTTACGATTTTCTTAACATGGGAGAATAGGACAAAAATTCACTTAAACGTGCATTTAATGGAAACTTTTTACTGTAAAAATTTCAGACCAGTTTTAAAATATCAGTTTTGATGCCGGAATGAACATCAGTAACTATAAATATGCTACTTTGGAAATTTCGCAAGTTATTGGAAATTTACGAATTTTTTAACATGGCAGTATAGAGCAAAATTTCACATAAACGTCAATTTTGAGAGATATTTTCATCGTAAAGATGTCAGACTACTTTTGAAATATTATTTAGGACACTGGCATGATTATTAATGACTATGAATTTTCCAATATAAAGATTTCGTAAGTTATTGGAAATTTACGAATTTCTTAACATGGCTGAATAGAGCAAAATTTCACATAAACGTCAATCTTGAGGGATATTTTCATCGTAAAGATGTCAAACCACTTTCGAAATATTATTTAGGATACTGGCATGAATATCATAGACTACGATTTTTCCAATTTAAAAATTTCGTAAGTTATTTGGAATTTACGATTTACTTAACATGTCAGAATAAGGCAAAATTGAGCATAAATTTCCATTTTCAGGATCGTAAATACATTAGACAACTTCAAAATTACATTTATGATATTTGTTTTAACATCATTGAATACAAATACTCTAATAGGAAAATTTCGTAAATCATTCGTAATTTACGATTTTATCAACATAGCGAAATTGTAAATGTTTCATATAAATATGAATTTTGAGGATTATTGCATTGGAAATAGTAGGATGAAAACTAAACAACGGAATTGACCCTGATAAAATAAATTAATAGATTAGAATAAGATAAATATATCGAAGTGAACGGTGGATAGCCTATTAGCGGGGATTTCATTCTGTCACAATATCAAGCTTTGATCAAATTCATTTCTTTTAACATGATTATAATATGTCTCGCACTAGAAATTTATGAGAACATAAATATGATGGGGAACTGAGCAGAGTCCACCTATGCCAACTAGTTTTTTTTTTTTTTTGTTTTGTTCCTTTGTGTATATATTTTTAATTCATTTAAATATGGTGTCCTGCGAAGCGAGCAAAGCTTGTGATATAATAATAATAATAATAATAATAATAATAATAATAATAAAACTTTTTTTTTTAAGGGATTTTTATATGTGCTCATGAATACAGGTAATGAGAAACTTCTCATAATTACATGCTTCAGTCAGAACAACGCAATTCAAACATTAGTTTTTTGCAAAATGAACCCAAACATTCTATTTTGTTCTTTAATTTGTTGCTGGTCCATTTTTTGTCTTTGGGACAAAAATTTTTACGGAAATATATGAAGTACAGCATATTTTTTACACAGCCAAAATTTTAAGACAATTCATTAAAAATTCTTCTAGATATTTGACAAAACATCTTAAGTCGAAAGCATATCCAGTCATTTATGGAAAGGTACAGTGTAATTAGAATGAGAAAGTTGTTATATGCTTAAAATTCAAAGTTAATAAGGCGAAATTTATTACGATAGTACAGCTAAATTCATTTGATATGTTTATTTTGAACTTCCAACTGCTGATAAAACAAAATTTCAAAGTAAAAGGTGTCAGCAATATTATCGTTGACCTAGTTGCTAATTAAAATAGTTTTTACTTGCGGAAAAATCTCCTTATTCGGTCCCCTGTCAGAGGCCCTTTAAAGGGACCCTTCACCTATCGCCGTCGGCAACCAAATCTCATGTTATTCTATAGGAAATTTGGTACGCAAACTGCTCATTACCTAATGTTCTTCTATTTTTTTAATTTTGTTTTCGCATTCAGAAAATTTACAGACGTTCAAACTATTTTTATTTTCCCCAAATTGATTCGAAGTATTTAATATTTCATTTTTAAGCTATAAAATGCAGTCGGTTCCTTTTTCGCGCACCATTGCATCAAAACGAAGCATTAAAAATTTCCAAAATCAATTTTATCTTTTTTTTTTTTTTTTTTTTTTTTTTTTTAAACAAGAATAATTTTAAGTTCTTAATATATTTATAACAAAACTTATTAAAAATTAATTAAGTTAATTTTTAATAAATTGTGTTTTTTTTTTCAGAATGTGGAAGTAGAATTTATAAAAATACGTTAGATAATAAGTAATTTGTAATGGTATGAATTCGTAAATAATATTACTTATTTTTATATGACTTCAATCAAAGTGACTTAGTCAGGTTGTAAAACGTTAATCTTCTGAATTTCTAGCTTGTTTTCGCGTTAAAATAGGCCATTTCCCTTTAAAAACCCGTTAAAAAGCTTCACCAGGGCAGGTAATGGCCTTGGCGACTTTATCGATCTTTGGCGACTTTTTGACGACCTTAGCGTAAAAATCTTTGTTATCGATATATCGGTTATCAAGCTCTAACTCAATTATTATTGAAGTTACTGGAAAATTTTGATTCATAGGAGGCCATAAAAGGAATCCCGTTCCAACCATTGAAATCAGTTCCATGCCAAGTGGCTTGATGTTGAGTTCTGACTGAGCCTCTGATTACAGTTAATGCTGTGTGTTATGCTGTTGAATTGTAACCTATTTCCGTGTGTTAATGCTATGGTTCAATTTATGCTGTGATTTTTATGTTGTCAGCTGTTGTTATTTAAACTGCGTCTTCTGATAAAACTGAAGTTGATACTTGGTTTACAGACCTGTAATCTTCCGAAATATTCTGTAAATACATTTCTAAGTCTCTTCAAGATTCGCCTTTCGTTCACAGATAATTCACGGACACTGAGTACGCAGCAATTCTGGTGTCAAGAGTGGGGCCGTTTTCTGAATGACCGTAACTAGAAGTATGGAACAAGAAATATAGAAACTTCTGAAAGGTTTGGACGCCCATATAAATGATTTGAAAGCAGGACAAAAAGAGATGAAAAACAATATGAAAATTGGGCAAAAAGAGATACAGGATAGTTTGACCGATGAAATGAAACAAATGAAAAGTACAGAAAAAAATGGAAACTAGGTTTACAGAAGATATTAAATCTATCCAAGAAAAAGTGGAACCTAATCAAAACGAGATGTAGAAAGAACTTTCATCAGTGAAGGACGACTTTGTATCTGTGAAAATGATGATTGAAGAAAAACTTTCAACTACGGGAGATAGGACTGAAGAGGTAGAACGTAAAGTTGATAAAGTTATGAAAATAGAAGATAGTGTTATAAAGATAAAAGATAGTGTTATAAAGATAGAAGACAGTGTAATGAGGATAGAAGAGAGTTTCGAAGATAAAAGAAAATTTTTATTAAGAGCTGAAAGGAAGATTTTCAGAAATAGAAAGCAAATTTAAGAAAATAGACGAGGAATTTGAAAGAAAATGGGAAAAAAAGTGCTACAGGGAATTGATAGGAAAATGTGAGAAGTTTGAAGAAAGATTAGTGAATTACAAAAGAAAGTCCGGATTCTTGAAGAAAAGTTTGCATCGATGAATCAGAAAGACTAAAAGAAAGATAAAAGAATACAGAATCAAGAATAAATAAAGCTTATGCATCTGTGGTGGCAGATCATCTTGGTAAGTATATAAGACACAGTTTTCCATCGTAGCTGAAGCTAACGACCGTTAGCTTCAGCTACCAGATAATAAATGCCAGATAATAAATACTCTGGTTATGAAGAAGAACGTTCTTCTTCATAACCAGAGCATTTATTATCTAGTCTGGATCAATTTCCACTTCACGGTGAATTTTGATTGAACTAGGTCCATTCAGTCTGGTTTCACTCATATTCTTTCTCGAGTAAGTTTTGGAGTTATTCATTGTAGATGACCTCTCAGTTATTGGCAGGGTATGACTATCGCACGGGCATCCGGGGCTAGTGCCCTGGGCACGAAGTTTCTGAGGGGCACAACATTTTACTAATGATTAAAATATATGGTCTAAATCTTCCTTTTTCTTTCTTCCTTTCGTTTTTTTTAACTCAACTGTGTTTCACTTACATTAATAAAATTTTAAAATAAAAACTGTTGTTAGACTGACTGGGGGTAGTTTTATTTGTCTTTAGAACCTGGCCTGAAACAAAAACCAGATTAAATTTTTGATCAAATAATTTTTTTTCGATCTGCTTTTTCGCCTTCTAAAAATTGTGATATATTAGTAACTGGTCTTTTTGAAGTGAAAACTTCTTTAGGCGCGTTGAGCACTTTTGGGTGAACAAAAATAATTGAATTCGCGTCATCGTCAGCAAACGCTTTCCACCCTTGTATGATACAAATAATGTATCATACAATTAACTTGCTAATGTGAAGTGTTAATGATTATCTACTGTATATTGTTTTAAAATCTGGTGCGGCTCTACCCGACTTCTCTTATCTCCGGGCACTGTCGCGGCTCTACACGACTTCTCTCATCTCCGGACACTATCTCTTAAAGATTGCAGCCGGAAACGTTGCAGTTAGATCTCACAAAACCGTGATAAAGGCCAAAACCGCAAATTTTATCACGTTTTTACAATCTGGTGCGGCTCTACACGACTTCTCTCATCTCCGGCCACTGTCTCTTAAAGATTGTAGTCGGAAACGTTGCAGTTAGATCTCACAAAACCGTGATAAAGGCCAAAACCGCAAATTTTATCACGTTTTTACAATCTGGTGCGGCTCTACACGACTTCTCTCATCTCCGGCCACTGTCTCTTAAAGATTGCAGCTGGAAACGTTCCAGTTAGACCTCACAGAACCGTGATAAAGGCCAAAGCCTCCATTTTTCTCACGTTTTTACAATCTGGTGCGGCTCTACACGACTTCTCTCATCTCCGGACACTGTCTCTATTGCAGTTAGACCTCACAAAACAGTGAGAAAGGCCAAAGCTGCCATTTTTCTCACTTTTTTTACAATCTGGTGCTGCTCTACACGACTTCTCTCATCTCCGGACACCGTCTCTTAAAGATTGCAGCCGGAAACGTTCCTGTTAGACCTCACAAAACCGTGAGAAAGGCCAAAGCCGCCATTTTTCTCACCTTTTTACAATCTGGTGCGGCTCTACACGACTTCTCTCATCTCTGGGCACTGTCTCTATTGCAATTAGACCTCACAAAACCGTGAGAAAGGCCAAAGCCGCCATTTTTCTCACGTTTTTGCAATCTGGTGCGGCTCTACACGACTTCTCTCATCTCCGGACACTGTCTCTATTGCAGTTAGCGCATTAAATAAAATTGTAATATAATTTTTGTAGTAGTAGTTTATATTAATGA
Organism: Salticus scenicus; assembly: GCA_963930645.1. Taxonomy (NCBI): domain Eukaryota; kingdom Metazoa; phylum Arthropoda; class Arachnida; order Araneae; family Salticidae; genus Salticus; species Salticus scenicus. Next base: position 23,838,598 of record OZ005659.1, on the reverse strand, counting down.
ATAAAAAAACACTTCATTTAAAAGTATTTCCTACACAATAAAATATTTCCTGACGATTCAAGAAATACACAAGTAATTGTTCACGTTTTCACTTCTTTCGGCACTCCCGGAGTGCAAATGTTTTTTTTTTTTTTTTTTTTTTTTTTCTTTGAGGAGTGGGTAGGGATGAGGGAGAACTCTTGCTCTTCTAAGGGGGCACGAAAAATTTAAAGTGCCCTGGGCACAAAAATTTGTTAGTCGGGCCCTGGTTATTGGAAGTGGGGCATACAGTTTTGAAAGTTCAAACAAACTAGGAAAAGTCTTTGAAATGACTTTTCTTAGTTTGTTTGAATTTTGCTGTGGTACGTGCGTGCACGCACATACACAACAATACTGGCTTAATACCTCGCAGTGTTGCCCGAAATCGACGAGCATCAGTGAAGATTGTCTTTTCTATCAATCTTATACAATCTTGTCCAATCTTACCAAATGTTGAGCCTATATTATCTTGAATTTTCTAAAAGTTCAACATTTGGTTTTAAATTAGATTTTATTTTAATTTTTGAAAAACAGAGGACCTAAAACTATTTTAAAAACATCATAAATGCAATAAACCGGCATACTCTGTAATTTGGTCGATCCAATGAACAGGTCTGCTACAGTAAATTTAAAACTTTAATTCATTAACAAAATTAGTAAAAGTCCTTTCTTAAAGTCAATTTTACTTTAATTCAGGTTAAAATTCTTTTGTGATTTATTTATTCAAAACCCTAGTCCTTTTCTGAACCTTTAAAAGAAATTCAGTAAGAAAAGAAATACAAGTAGTGAAAGAAAAAAATATAATTAAAACGTATCGTTAAAATGTTAATCCTTTGATAGAAGCTTCATCTTTTTCATTATAGACGCAAAAATGAAACTTTCAGCCAACTTTCAACTCATTTGAAATAAGCATTTAGACGCTATCGTGTTCCCTCACATACATACACACATACACAAATGAACTCAGGTGACCTCAAAACGTGTAGAAACTCCAAAGTCTCAAAGTCGGATTTTCGACATGATTGCAATACTTTCCTTACATAATGTATGTTCGAAATGTAAAAAACTTAACAAAAAAAAAAAAATAAATAAATAAATAAATAAATAAAAAATAAAAAGTAGTTAGCATTGAAGAATTCTAATCTGTTCAAAAATTTCAAATTTCAATTATTTTTTCTTTTAATAGTTTTGAAAAAAAAATAAATATATTTATATATTTATATATTTTAATGCGTGTGGGGATGGGAAAACAAATAAATTTATACCTTTAAAAGTTAACATTTGTGCATAAAACATTTTAGCTTTTAACCCTTTGACGTTCAGTGTTCCACTACATGGAACACCTAACTTCGCTAGCTTCTCCAAACGTTAAATTCAATTGCAAATGCATAAAAATAGGTTTATTTTTTACTTTGAACTTCCCTTTTCATCCATAGATGGCATCACTATACAAGGCAATCCATGATATTTAGCTGGGACGCGTTATTTTAAACGCAGTGGTTAGAGAACCGGCAGCCGGGTCTCTATTATATTCCCGGCAGTTCTGACGCTTGCGCAGTATGATTACTGGGTGATTTATTATTCATCTGCCGTTAAAGTAAACGACTCTTATCAATACGTGCTTTTGATAATTGATATTGCCGCTTTAACTCGTATTTATTTGTACGTTTTATATTTTAACTTTCTCTCTTGATTTTTCTCTTTAAATATTTGTTTCATTATTCAGTTTTATTTTTTCTTATATTTTTTGCATCTATATGTTGTCTTACGTTAAATAAGTTAATATAATTAAGCTAAATATGCTAAATAAATCTCTCAAATTTCTCCAGATATTTCTGAGATCTTATTTTACTCCACATCCACAATGCAAATTAAAAATAAAAATTCAAGAAAACTGATAATGCATATATTTGAAATACACATATATAAAATGAGGGGGGGGGGGGGCATTTTACATTACACAAAAACATCACATTTCTAACTTATTATTATACTTGGATTTTAAAAATTAAATTAATCAGTATAGTAAAAAGAATTTAATTTTTGAACTCTAAGATTACTCTAATATGTTATTATATTCTTATTTTTAAAAATTAAATATATTTTAAAAAAATTTAATTTAATCAGTATGGTACAAAAAAAAAAAAAAAAATAAATAAATAAATAAATAATAATAATAATAAAATTTTCAACTTTTCGTGGTTTCTCCAAAGATCATTCTAATTTATTATTAAATTTGGATTTCTAAAAACTAAACACATTTTTTTTAATCTTCAATGTAATAAATATAGTACAAGAAGTTTAATTTTTAAACTTTGCATGATTCCTCAAAAGATTTTTCCTAATACATTATATTTAGATCATGAAAAACTAAATATATTTTTAAAGACTTTCATTTAATCAGTATAGTACGACAAATTTAATTTTTAAATTTTGCATGATTTCTTGAAATATTATTTAAATATATTATTATATTTTGATTTTTAATAACTAAATATATTTTTAAAAATTTTATTTTAATCAGTATATTAAAAAAATAAATAAGTAAATAATTTTTCAACTTTGCATGGTTTCTTCATAGATTGTATAAATTTATTATTATATTTGGATTTTTTAGAAACTAAATATATTTTTAAAAACTTTAATTTAATCAATATAGTACAAGAAATTTATTTTTTAAACTTTACATGATTTCTCGAAAGATTATTCTAATATTTTATTATGTTTTGATTTTTAAAAACTAAATATATTTTTTAAAAATTTAATTTAATCAGTATAGAACAAAAAAGTTGTTTTTTCAACTTTGCATGATCTCTCCGGTGATTATTCTAATATATTATATTTAAATTTTTAAAAACTTAATGTATAATAATAATAATTCAATCAGTAGTATAGTACAAGAATTTTAATTTTTCAACTTTGCATGGTTTCTCCAAAGTAGTTTCTATTATTATATTAGAATTTTTAAAAACTAAATTATTAAAAAAAAAAAAAGTTTAATTTAGTCAGTATAGTATAAGAAATTTCATTTTTAAAATTTGCATTATTTCTCCAAAGATTAAGTTTTAGAAAATCTTTGGGTGGTTTCAAATCATTTCGAAAGATGGCAGCACCAGCTGGATTGATTACAAAGTTGACTGGTTGTAAAACAGCTACCGGTGTTATTTACTCGTTTGCTTGTTTGTTAATTGTTAAAATATACATCAGAGTTATATGCTTTAATGACGCTATTTATTGTTTACTTTTATGTATTTATCTGTTAGGAATAAGAATCATTCAAAAAATATTCATTCACTGTGTCACCTGGCACTTCAGCTACAGATCAAGTATGCCATACCCGGAAGTTCTAATACGCAAGCGCAGAAGATTGCCGGGTCCATAATACTTACCCGGCTGCCGGTTCTCTAACCACGGCCTATTTTAAATCCTCATATTTACAAGAAATTTTGTATATTTTTCTTGTGATACGAAAAAAATTGCTTGAAAAAAGATTTCTATGTTATATCGTTGGCTGTACTCTAAATTATTTATTCTATATTATTTTTAATTTTTTATACAGGGAACATACGAGGAATCGTTGAATAAAATAAGGTGTTCCATCTCCTGGAACGCTACGACACTAGCGCTTTTCATATTATGCAACCGAAAACAATGATGAGAGAAGACAGCTGTGTTTACGTGCTCTGTTTTCCTCTGTTTGAAGGGAGTGACGTCAAGCTATCAGATGCTGCGAGGGAGGGTTGGTTGTTTATATATATATATATATATATATATAATAAAGATGATCTATTAAGCATAGTAGAAGCCAAGCAACATATAAAACGCACAAAACTAGTTTTATGTGCAAAACCTGCAATGTTGGTTTGCGCTTCTACCAAAAGAGTGTGACGTGCTTCCAAAAATTTCATGAAGCTAAAAAATAGACTAATTGTAAATATTTTTACACAATAGGACTTGTATATATGTATACTAACTGTAAATTTCAAATTATTTCATAAAAAATCATATAACCAAGATTTTTATTTTTTATTTTTTTTTGGGGGGGGGAGGGGAGGATTGGGGTGTAGAGTAGCAGGCCTCCCCGGGATGCACCATGGGTCAAAAATAAAAAAAATAAAAAAATAAAAAAAACGCTGAGAGTAAGCTGATAACACACTTGTTACATATTGTAATGTGAAAAATGATTTCTCTTTTCTTCTTAGATTTCTTTTCATTAATAAAAACAGTCTAAGAAATTAGTGTATTTTTAGTAATTTAAAAACAAATTTTAGTAGATCTTTATAAAATTCATCTATATAGTTAAATAGTATATCAATAATTAAATACCATTTACAATCAATTTGATTTGATTACTCTCCAAATGTAACCCCCCTTTTTATGATTTTAATATGTATAATTCGCACTAAATTTAAGCAGACTATTTACTTTCTTTAGACTTTCGAATTAATTTCGAAAGATGAATTTCTTTTCCCCATGTACAATACTTAAAAAAAAAAAAAAAAAAAAAAAAAAGAATATATATATATATATATATATATATTGATGTTGTTATTATTATTACTACAGTAATATTACATTATTTTTCAATTTCTTTTCTGTATTCCTTTATCATTATCTGATCTGATAGCTAGTCAAATATTTAATAAAGAAAATATTGCTCTCACGTTTATTATTCAGAGTCATTTTATCAATCGTTTTTCATAGTCACATTTATCTTCTGCTATTTAGATTACATGATTTTACTCTGAAATTAGTAGAAATTTTACACACAAAATAAATGCGAAAAAATCTGTCAATCTTACATATTTTAATCTTAAAAATATTTACTCTTACAAATTTAAGGGGGAAAAAAATAATGTTTTAATGTGGGATGAAAAAAAAAAATGAGTACATGTCGTCTTAAATATGAACAAATACCCAGTAAATGATTTCGATCATTAATCTTTTCATGTAGATATAATCTATAATACTAAAAATGTATATCAGAAAATATTTGTAAATGTTTTTGTAATATTTGGTTTAAAATATTTATGAAAAAAAAAAAAAAAAAATAGTCTGATTTCTGATGTCTAGCGTTGATTTGCTTCTGCGACGCGTCCTCACATCCAATCAGAAGGGATTATTCCATCATATTGGACAAACTATGTATGTAGGTATTGTGAACTTGCGTGCAACCTTGCGCTGAAATGATATAGGTGTATTATGTTTGATCGCCATTACATTTCAAGATAGAACATATAAGGTTGTTGCATTTTCTTTTTTTTTTTTTCTTTTTTTCTTTTTTTTTTTTTTTTTTTTTTTTTTTTAAGTGAAAACTTCTTTAGGCGCGTTGAGCACTTTTGGGTGAACAAAAATCATGAAACTCGCGTCATCGTCAGCGAAGGCTTTCCATGAGAATCGAAAGTGGAATTCGAGATTTCAGCTGATTTACACGTTTTGAGGTGTCCTGTATGGGTTTTCTTTTGTATCTCATCTACTAATTAAAATAATTTCATAAGTAATACATCATTAGAAAGCTTTGTTGATTTGGAATCGAACAGTAGATTACAGAAATGTCTACCGCCAGATGGCGCTGTAATATTTTAAAATTTCAATATTTCAAATTCTAATTATGATTAAATTATTTTTAATACATCATTCGAAAGATATTTTAAAGTTCTTTTATATTATCGAAAGTGGAATTCGAGATTTCACCTGATTTACACGTTTTGGGGTGCTCTGAATCGGTTTTCTTTTGCATCTTAGCTACTAATTAAAATAATTTCATAAGTAATCAATATTTTTACCTAATATAAGGCTTAGTTCATTTAATTTGGGTAGCTACAAATTTTGTGCCGAATCATATAATACAGATCATAAACGCTTCTTTACAAACCAAAAATAATTCGAAAATAATAATCTAATAAATAGCTCGACGATAGAATTCACAAGTTACTTAGTTTTCACTTCTATCGGCAGTCTCCAAGCACTGCTTTGATTTTTTTTTTTTTTTTCATCTATATGTTGATATAAGGTAAGTGTTTTCATCTTTATTTTGTTTTGTATAGTCAGTTGCTAGCCTAAAATTCAAAGATAGTATAAAATTTTGACGTTCTTATCGAAAATTTTATAGTTCGTTACAGTTTCAGTAAGGAGTCAACACCTACAGGGTGGCCATTATTAAACTTGGCCTACTCACCCCTCTCAATGGCTGTAACTAAAATGTGGAATGAGTCATATGTAGACAATTCAAAGGATGTGCTCAAAAATTTTGCAAAATAAAATAAATACAGTAAAATGAAAAATTAAATTTTAAAAATTTTCTATGCACTGTTAAAAATTTGGTGTTAATTTGAACCAAAACTTGGTACTGAAGTGGCTGCGATCATCCGATGGTTTATTTTTTCACCATGATTTTGTAATTTTATGTTGAACCAAATATTGGTATTATGGTTTAAACGAAAAAAAAAAAAAAAAAAATCCATATTCGATCGAGGCAGGGATCGAACTGAAGACCGCCTTGTCTCAAATCTAACACTGTGCCACGCTTTCTTGCCCGCTAATTCTGTTTCGTTGATTTTAATAAAAGAGGCTAAATTTTCTAGGATCTTATCTTGACCCATGGGTGAGTTGTTGCACAAAATTTGCATTTTACCCTATGTTTTTACCCCACTCTTTAGTCTAAACTTGGTTTGGTTGAAAAAAGAATTTTATTGATTCATACTTCCTGACTGTATAATAGATTTTTTCTTTCTTCTTCAAGGAATGTACTTCAGTAAGCTTTCTTGTAGCAACATCTGGTTAGTGATCAATTGAAAAATGAAGAACTTTTTTTTCTTATAATGAATGTCGGTTTTGAATGACATAATCACACGCGATCTCACTTCACAGATTTTATTTTCAATCTACGGCTTACAGCTAGTGATTTTCCGCGCGCTAGTGGCGCCATCTCCTGAATACAAAGGAAATTACAATTGCATGTGCGCCGAAACACTTCCCTTATGGGTGGATTTATGTTAGCTCCAAGTTTCGGTGCAACTGAAATTCCATCACAAGAAGTAGAAAACTAAAAAGTTAGGTTTTGAACCAAATTATGGTATTGTTTATAACTTTACTCCATATAGTGGTTCAAGTTTGAACTGAAAGTTTTAACAGTGTAGGGCGCATTAGAGTCAAAATATTTGTAATTATATGCAATAAATAACTGTGGTGTATTTTGACACTTTCAAACTTTACGACATTTAAAACTGTTATTCATACATTTTGAAAAGGTTTTTGCGGCAAAATTTTACAGATGACAGTGTGATGAACCGTTTATTTTCCACTCCTTGGCTGCCCGTTCTCCCGATCATAATCCGTGTGATTTTTGGTTATGGAGCCATTTAAAGAGTTGGGTTTATCATGTAAGTGTCGGAACTTTGGCTGACTTGAATGATCGCATAGCCTTACATGTGCGACAGATCACTGACAATCAACTACGGTCAGCTGTTGAACATACTCAACAACTGACCATAATTTGTAGCCGAGAAACAGCTGTTACAAATTTTGGTTACAAATTTTGCAACTTAATGATTTGACCTCATTGAACAATGTGCTTTTCAGCGCGCAAAACAGTTTCTAAAAAATAACAAGAAAAAAAAAGTCTGTAATAATAAATGAAGATATTAGTATTGAAATTTTTAGCTTGTTTGCATTTTGAAGTATCTTTTTTTTTTTCATTTATTTTTGCAGAATCTTTGAACGCATCCTTTGAATTGTCTGTACACATATTTTCGACTCATTTCGCATTTTAATTACAGTTATTACAGATCGCTGAATAGGCCAAGTTTAATTATGGCACCCTGTACTTAAAGAGTTGTTGGCAGTCTGTAGGACAATTTTTATCATTCACAGGATGTCAAGTTGCCATGCATCATGCGCTCTAAATAGCATATTCATGACAACCTGACAGGGATGTTTGTAGGCAACCAGAGAATGTCTATATTTTCACTATAACTGTCTTATAAGAATCATTAAAATACATCCTTTGGATGTCTACAGGTGTAATATTTTGACATCCAGAAGACATCCTGCAAATAGAAACCAGAGGATATTAGATTATCCCGAGTAGGACATCCTCTGGATCCTTTTAGGATGTCACTGTGCTGTCTGGGCATTTGTGAAAACTTGTTTCTTGCCCCCCTTTTTATATCCAGAGATGTGATGAGTCAAATTATAACTCTAAAATTTTAATCTATTTAAATATTTAATAAATTCGCAAAAAAAAAAAAAAAAAAAAAGTCAATATGTTAAATAAAAATTATGATTATTTTTAACAATTATTTAGATTTTATAAAATATTTAAAAATTAAAGAAGTTTAATTTTATATTTTACAATTTTAAAGTTTCAAATTAAACAGAAAAACATTGTGTACAAATTTTATTTTGTCTCAGTGTGTATGAATAATGAAAAAATATGCAATGAAATTTGAGTAAAATGGTAGATAGTACAAATTTTTACTTTCTTCTACATACAGTAAAGTCTCGTACAACGCGGGAGCAAGTTTGCCTCATAAATATTACAATTTTATTTTTTAACACCACTAATTTTACATCAAAGCAACTGCTTTATATAAAAACTAAATCCAGTATATGAACCAACAGATTGGTACTCTAAAAATTTAGTGGTGTTAAAAACTAAAACTGTTTTATTTATTTGCCATCTCTGTCTCCGCGTTGTACGAGACTTTACTGTACATAGAATAATGTAGTGGATTATTGAAAACTTTCACCTTTTCATATTTTCGATGAATTTGCACGTTTTGAGAGCGCCTGAAAACTATTGACCATTTTCACAAAAATGTTTACACGTGTTAGCAAAATTTTGTGGCTTAGCAATTTTTTTTTATCTCGCTAACCAATAGAATTTAACCTAAGTTGATATTTAATTGGACTTTGATTTAAATTGGTGCTGATTAGTTTTCAGAAATAATTGTTCAATAGATGGCGCTGCTACGTTGCAATTTTTATCATTTAAAAGAAGGCTATACCTCGGTTTCCATAGTATATAAGTGTAGATAACTTGATATGTGTGTTGGCTATGATGTAAAACTATGGTGATTCAATGGACCTTATGCACGAGTGGCAACAACGTATTTACCTATCTCAGTGACTGGTATTGGCTAATACAGCAGTAAAAAAAAATTTCAAGCTCAGCGATTGGCGTAGAGACTTTTATATACCCGCAGTGACGTGTGATCCATAAAGTCCATTTGGGTGGGTATGAACCGCGACAGGTGGCGCTGCTATGTTGCAATTCAATCCGTTTACAGGAAAGTAATATCTCAGGTTCTATGTTATATAAATGCACTAAACTCGGTATGTGAAATACACATTAAGAAAAATTATGCAGATTCAATTTGGCCGTTTAACGGCCGATTTTTACGGCTCTGTATTACATTCAGCGGTTTTCCAAATGGCTATATCTTAGAATCTGGTGAAAATTATACCAAATTGATTGAATATATAAAGTGTTAATTTTGAGATGTAATGTGTATTAAATTTTTGTGTAGGCCAACTGGTAATTGGTGCTTTTATAAAAATTACTGTAGGAAAGTATTGTAATGACCGTATTACTTACAAAAAAAAAACTAGTATGTTGTGGCCACCACATGACTTTCTTCTATCTTTTCCTATACAAATTCACTCAGCAACAATAATTAAAAAAAAAAAAAAAAGTGGGACTTTAACAAATTTTCACATTTTACCCAAAATTTTATCAAAGTCCCACATTTTTTTTTTCTTCTCCCCTTAATTCTATCAAACTCCCACGGTTTCCGTGTTCTGACAAACTTAAACAAATTTTTGCATTTCCCTCCCAATTTTGTCAAAGTCCCACGGTTTCCGTGTTTTGACAAATTTAGAATAATTTTCACATTTTAACCAAAGTTTGTCAAAACACGGAAACCGTGGGACTTTGAGAAAATTAGGGGGAAAATGCAAAAATATGTTAAAGTTTGTCAAGACACGGAAATCGTAGGACTTTGACAAAATTAGGGGAAAAAAGCAAAAATTAGTTCAAGTTTGTCAGAACACGGAAACCGTGGGAGTTTGTTAAAATTAAGGGGAGAGAGGAAAAAAAAAAAATTTTTTTTTCTAAGTTTTTTTTCGTAAAAAGTAAAAAAAATCGATAACTTTGTTTTAAATTATCACAGATTTATAGTTCAACCATTCGTTTTAAAGGTACTGACGAGACCTTTCGAAAGATACCCATCTTGAAAATTTTTGCCTTTATCACCCTGTTGAAAATTTAGAAAAAGCGGGATGGCAACGCAACCTGTAAGACGATTTTTACCAAAAGTTGATAGGCACTAATTTATGTCAAGGTGCAACTACATACCAATTTGTATGAAATTCTGTGCAGTAGTTCCAGAGATACAGTTGCCACAAAATTTTGTCACACACACACACACACAGACAGACAGACAGACAGACAGACAGACATTTTCTAAAAATGGTAAAATCGTGTTCTACATCTCTCAAAACGTGTAAATCCATCAAAAACCCGAAATCGAAAATTTTTACGAATCCAATACTTTCTTCTATTGAAGATAGAAGAAAGTAAAAAAAAAATAAGAAGAAGAAGAAGAAGAAGAAGGTTGCATAAAATTTTTATGTTTTAATAAAATGAGTTTTAAAAATATATTAAATTAGTTTAAATTTTCTTTTATTAACATTTAATGAAACAAAACCGTACAAAAGGACAGATTAATGATTTATTAAATTCAGTAATGTAAAACTTAAGTGAAATTATAATTAGAAGATAATTAAAATTTAAAATTATGTAAAAAAAAATTTCCCTTATCACTGTAATTTCCTAGTATTATTTGTAGACGTTTCAACAAAATCAAAACTGAAAATGGAGTAATCATATTCGCACTGAAACAGAATAGTTGCGCTGAAACAGAATGTAGATTTTTTGGTGTTACTTTTAAATGTTTTTCATAGACTTGGCAAGACTGCAGTCATAGCTGCAGTCATAGACTGCAGTCAAAGCGGCGTGCAGCACTCGTGCTTACTTTATTCGCCTGATGAAGGGTCGTGTGTTTTTTCGACCCGAAACAATTGTTGCGAGTTTATTGCATTTTATGATGTTTATTCAAAGTTTGTAAGTAATAATTTTTACAACGCCAGTTTTGTGGTGCTTTTTTATTAGAATATTATATTGTTATAATTTTTATTATCAATGTTATTTTATATCTAGCATGTTAATAAAACTTAAAAATGGCGTTTCATTTAATGTGACAGGCTGCGTAAACAATTTCTAATGAACATTAACAAGAAGTAACACATACCTACAAAAGTAATTTGTTACACGTTCGGTCATTTTAATAACTCAGAAACCATTTACTTATTTATTTAATATTCTAATGTACAGTCGGCAATAAAATTATTCGAATGCTTGCAAAAATTCCTATATATAAAATGTACACTTAATACTGTTTTGTTAAATAAATCCTTGTCGAATCATATTCTTAGACAGACTAAAAACATGATTCGACAAGATTCATTTAACAAAACTGTATTAAATGTACTTTTTTTAAATAGGAATTTTTGGTAGTACTCTAATTTTGCTGCCGACTGTAAATTTTTAGCGCGACGTAAATAATCATCCATCGTTTCAAACTACTCTTCAGACTATAACTTCGGACAAATTATTTAAGAATATGCATTGCATTTCTTTAATACCATTTAAGTACAGTATTACTTATTTCACTGATCGCGATAAGATGAAGCTGAGAGCAGAAGAATTAAAAAAACTTCTTCCCTCCTCTCTGTAGGCATAGGACAACTCCGCCGAAGCATAGGACAACTCCGCCGAAAAATTTATCAGCTGTTTCCCCCAGCAGGACAACTCCGCCGCATTCCTTTCTGCCGTTTTCCCTCGATAGGACAATTCCGCCGAATGAGGGGGGAAGGCATTACGTTTGGCGAAATAAAAGTTGGCGAGAATGCTAAAACTTCAAGCAATCAACTTTTGTTAAAAATAAATACACAAAAGAATGGTAATAATCTATCTATTAATTCGCAAACATGAAATTTGTTGTACGTTTTTAACATATTAATTATGGGGTAGAGGATTAAAAGTAGCATTGTTAGAAAGTTATGGTTAAAGAGAATTTAAGGGGGAAAAAATCTCTTATTAGAGTTTCGAAGAGGCATTCAAAAATACTTGTATTTTTTATGCGCTTTTTCATTTTATACACGCAATCTTTTGTATTAAAAATTTTTATAGAAGAAAGTTGTTCAATTTGTCAATTTCTTAAAATTCAATAAAAAGCATAGGCACAGTAATTTGTATAGATGAAACTTCACTATATTTTCAACTGCAGATTTTTCATTTTATAAGGCAACAACCTTTAGAGTGTTAGAAATGATTATTGACTAAACGAATGCAAAACCGTAATTTAATACTATTGAACATGGGGGCAAATTAAAAAAAAAAAAAAAAAAAAAAAAAAAAAAGATTTGATTTATGATTTATTAGTTTTTATTATTATTATTATTTATTCATTTATTTATGATGTAATTAATTTTTATTTTATTTATTTATTTATTTATTTATTTTTTTTTGTGATTTACGTCAGCTATAATTGGATTTTTTTTTTTTTTTTTTTTTTTTTTTTAATATAAAACGTAATGCATTCTAATTAACTGAAACTTGATTACTTATTTTTGAAAAGTGTACTTATTACTATATGCTGATTCATTATGAATGCATATTGGACAAAAAACGACACTGCTATGTACTGCAATTTAACTCTATTTACGGAAAGACCATTTCAGCTTTTATGCTATATACCGGCAACAAAGTTGCTATATAAAATAGATATCATGAAAGATAGTAGAGAAAATACAGTTTTTGGGTGAAATTTTTGAAATTGAGTTTTTGTTATATTTATACGTTTTGAAGTCCCCTGAATCCGAAAATCATGTTTTTGCGGTTGATCTATGTGCCTGTTATTAGCATATTCTAAGAACAAATAACAACAGAAAGATCTAACTCGATATACTAAATCTGCATCGTATAGGGAAGCTGCACTACAGTTTTCGTTGAGATCAAGCAAATGATTCGTGTATAAGGCCATCCAAGAGAATTCAAATACATTACGTATATGAGTGAAATTGCAGGTAAGTAGAGTTTCACATCTACAGGCTGCCCTAAACCAAATGAAACGGATGTATAGTTTTCTTATATGCATAAAAACAGGTTTCATGTAGAATATGGTATGAACATCATTCACCGTTCGTTGACAGGGCTACACAAAAGAAATAAATTATAGTGGAACAGTACTTGAAAATTGATGGAAGTGTATTTCAGGCTGCGCTGTGTGTTATTATTATAGATTTATATTTTTCCACGCCATGTGATTTGTATATTAGGCTTTAGAAAAATGCACAGGGCTGACACTATTTAAGTGTGAACATTCTTTTTTTTTAAATGTAAATAGTGGAAGTGCTTTACTATAATATTTTACCATGTCCAGGAAAACTGATCAGAAATTGAATACAAATCCTCATAACCATAAATAATGTAGGTCTTTAAACTGAATATTTATCACTTGTTTTTTGTATATTTGCAAGTTTTGAGGTTTCCTGAATACTGGAGTCAAGTTTTTAACGTTTGATCTTTGTCTCAGTCTCTTATTGGAGTAACTCAAAAACAAATAATTTCAGGCAATTCAGAAGTTGTATTTGGTAGTTAATATAAGTTGTTAGCAGAAAAGGTTGATCGAGATTGATAAGTTTCAACGAGTAATGCATGTGAAAGTTATCTAAATAATTTTACGTGAACTTTTAAGTTTAAGTAGATAGCAGTAGAATAGCAGATTAAAACTTTAGAAACATATAAAATGTGTTATAATAATAAAATAACCTGTAATAAAAATTTACCTAATTATAAAATGGTTGGATACCTCCCATTTCAAAGACAATATAAAATAGTTTTTATTTCTCTTTGTTTCAGCACGTTGTTGAAATAAAGAATTTATAATTAGTTAAAAAAATATATCTATATAGAATAAATTGCATACTTATAATGTTAATATTTATTTTTTACAAGAGAAGATCATGGATGATTGTGTTCAAATATTTTACTTGACTTCAGGTATTTATTTCATTTTCAATCCCAGAATGCTAGTTTTTCTGATAGTTAAATTCATAAAATTAGACTAAAAGATAAATTTCATATGACTGACTGCTAAACCTAATAAAAAAAAATACTTTTTAAAATGACAGCACTAGATCTCCCTGCAACAAAGTAACATGTTGTCTTGCCATACATTTTTTTTTTCTTCCTAAAATTTGAAGTATTTTTTCATAAATTGACAATCATCCGTGGATAATAATCACATGAAACTACGTTATTTTAATATAGCCATACAAAATATTTAGGCAAAGATTTTTTTTTTTCTCCCTCATTAAAATTTAAGAAAAACATAATTAAACGTTAGCAATTTAAAACCTACAAGATTACTTGGTAATTTTTATTCAGCTTAAATAAATAAATAAATAAAAGTAACATAATAAATGAAAAAAGAAAAAAAAGTTTTTTTTAAAGATGTTGTTTGGGTGGCATAAATGACTTTCTTTTAATATATAGGATTATATGTTTCTGACATGAAAATCGTCTGAACTTACCATGGAATATTTCTCATAAAAGGAATTTTAATAAACAATTTGCACTACGTGAATTTGTACAGAAAAGCATATATGAGGAAGTTTTGTGATGACCATATCATAATAGTTTTTAATATTCTTGTTCTTTAACTGTATTTTAAAGATAACTTTTACTTCTTTTGAAAATACTTTTAAAGTAAAAATAACAGTACTAATTCTAATTTGTGGAATATGCAATTTTTTTTTGTATAGCTAATGAATCTTAATTTATTGCTTTATCGTGCTTTTATTATACGCTTTTGCAACGTTTATATAGATTTGTATATAAAATATAGTTATAGGTGCGTTTTTATTAGAGTGATATTTTGTTCCTGTATTTCATTCCAAAAAGAAAAAAAAAGGTTTATTCGTTAAAGCAACGAAATTGTCATGAGACATAAAAAAGAATGAAAAGTTCAAAATCATTTTTAATGTCTCTTAAAATATTCAAATAATAACTTTTAGCAAAAAGTAAAAGCAAAAAACAAATAAAATTAAAAAGCATTTTCTTTAAAATTAAAAGCAAAATTAATGTATAACAGAAAAATGACTAGTACAAATAAATAATATCGTTTCAAAATAACCATTGAACTTTTCAGTAATTTCCATTTAAAGAGTCCAGTTAACATTATATTTTTCTAATTTATGATAGTGTTTAATTGTTGTTTGTGAACATTTATTTAAAAAAATGATTTAAGAGGAGTGTAAGTGTAAAAGTTAAATTCTTTTCAAATTTCGGAAAGTATTTTTCAGATTTCCACACTGTTCTTTGCATTTAAATATGTAAATGTCATGCAATAAAAGATAAATTCTTTCTAAAGGGGATTTGTCAATAATGTAAAGGATAATTGTTTTTCAAATTTTAAAAAGTACTTTTCACACTTCCACACAGTTGTTTGCATTTCAATGTATAAATGCCATACAGTAAAAGATAATAACTTTCCTAAATGATCTGTCAATCAATTCGACATTTCTGAAAGCTTCACGATGCCTATTTATTGCAAGTCAAGCGGGGAAAAGGGGGGGGGGGGAGGTGTATAATTATTTTGCATGACTATTGTACACGAAAATAGGGAAAAGGTAATACAATTATTCTTATTCCCTGAAAATGTCACAAACCTGTTATATTATTTTATCAAGGATTGCCTTTCTAGAGTAAACTGTCAAAATCTGTAGTGAAACTATAATAATCAATTTATAACTCTTATTACTTATAAGTCGTTCATTTAAACGAGTTATTTGCGGACATTTCTGTTCCATAATTATCTTCTGTTCCATAATAATCTGTCTTCCATCATCGACCCAGAATACCATAATAAAATTCTATATACATTAATACGTGGGCTCGTTTTCTGGAAGGGGGGGGGGGGGTATTTTTCGTGGTTTATTTATTTTCTGTTTTTTTTTTTTTCAGTCTCCCAACAAAATCAGCTATGTTACTAAAAACTATCTTCTGAATGTTCCTCCAATATCAACTAGTATGTTGTAACCACCATGAAACTTTCTTCTACATTTTTTCCATACAAATTACAGTGAAACCTCTCAAGTTAGACACCCCTTTAAGTTGGACACCCCTCTAAGTTGGACACTTTTTCTCGGAACGGAATGTATCCATAGGATTAACATTATGTCCAACCTCTATAAGTTGGACACCCCTCTAACTTGGAAGTTGGACAGTCAAATACTGTCCTAAGTTGGACACTTTTACCCAATGAGACAGGAAAAAAAGATATAAAACTTCCGTTTTCTCACTTTTTTCTAGAAATTTTACTTATCCCTTGTAGAAATAGCTGTAAATATCTAAAAGACAATGTTTCTTGTCACAATACATTCATCTCTGTCTCATCTTGTAAAAAAATATTTATTTTCTTCAATTGAAAAGTTCACAAATAACTGAATTTTGGCGCATTATGAAAGAGTCTTTCTTTTTATTGATTTGAATGAATTGTTTTTGTCCTTTTCTCGAGGAAATATCCAATAGAGATCCTACAGGCATGTTTTGACTTAGACTTTTTTAAAATGAGCATTACACAATACATTTCGGTTGTTAGGGTTCCTTTTCATTTGTCCCTTTTATTTTTCCTACCAAATTTTACTTGAGTGTATAATTGCACTAAACTTAATATGTGAGAGATCTATCTATAGTGAAAAGAGATGCTGATTCAGTATGGGTGCATATCAATCGACAGGTGTCGCTGCTATGCTGCAGTTTTCCCCGTTCACGGAAAAATTAAATCTCATTTTTTAGAATGAATAAATTCACCAAACTTCATAAGTGAGATAGCTATTATGAAAATGAATTTTATCTTAATTTGGGAATATATCAGTATCAGTAGACAAAGTGGTGCTACTTTTAATCACATTCTCTGATTTTCCATATGACTACCACAGCGTCTATTGAATAAAATTGAACCAAAACGCATATGCAAAAACTTTATTGTGAAAAGTTTTATTGATTAAATTTTCATTCATATTAACTGGTGGATGGCGCTAATATATAAAAAATTGTAGAAGAAAGTGTTATTATGGCCACAATATACCAGTTTAAATTTAGATTTTTAATTGGCAAATTAATAATTTTTTGTATATAAGTTATGAATACTTAATTATGTTATATTTAGATATGATTAAAAATTAAAAGGCATGCATAGATACAGTTTAATTAAATCAAAAAATGTAAGCACCCCTATAAGTTGGACACCTCTCTAAGTTGGACACTTTTTCCTGGAACCGCAGGTGTCCAACTTAGAGAGGTTTTACTTTATTTAATAAAATTAATATTTATTAAAACTATTTTCCACGATATATACAGATGGAGATAATTTTCATCGCACAGAATTATTACTGTTGTTATTACTGTTATTTATCACTGTTGAATAAAAAATTTAAGAAATTAAACTAAAGAAAATAGGTAAAGAAAATTTAATATAAGTTAATATAAGTTAAGTAATATATATTTAAATATTATGTTAAGTAAAGAAAATTTAATTTCTTATTTATCCTTTAATAATTTTGTAAATGTAATCGGAATAATTTAAACTAAGATGTAAATTTTTACTTAAGTTAATTTTTACTTGAATTTTATGATATTCAAGTGCTACACGAAAATTAGAAATAAATTTATTAATAGCAGAATTCATTAATACGATTAAATAATTGTCAAATAAAAGAACATATAATAATAATGAAAAATAAAATTAAATGTATGTTTATGAGTAAAATTTTTTACTCATAATTTGGTTAAAATCTATTTTACTTTTACTCATCTTTCCAAAACGAGGGGGGAGGGCTCTTACATAATGCTCGATGTGCCGCCAAAGTGCAATGCGTCGCCAAAACTGGAAATACTGCTGCAGACCCCCTCTTCTCGTCTCAGGAAAATGGCGCGGCGGAGTTGTCCTCTGTGGGAAAAGGGGGGGTTAAAATTCTCGGCGGAATTGTCCTATGAGGGGAATAGGGGATTAAAATCTCGGCGGAATTGTCCTGTTCCGAACGAGACCGGTGCTGTATTGATTGGAACAGGTGCGTAACTTTATATCGTTCTTGGCCCTTCACAATTTTCATCGCCAACCCCTAAAATGTTTGACTGTTTGTGATAGTGCGGCCCGGGGCAATTGCTCTGCATGTCTTTGGCTTAGTCAGACCCTGATTATATACGACAACATTTCGGGCAACTTTCATTTGAGGTAATTTCTGACTGAAATCTAAAAAAAGGCTGCAAATGTTGAGTCGCTCTAGTGATTGAAATGCATTCGCTATTTTCTCGGCGCGTATAAAGAGCTTTCTTCTCATTTGCTAATCTTACAAGGAGAGGTCACAACACAACATGGAAAATTCAGATCGAGACAAAACTGCGCAGAATTGTAGTATACTATGAAGGTAACAACATATTAAAGTAGTTGCGCGCACTAGCCAAACAATTTTGAGAAGAATACCTTTAAAGTTTCTGGCCGACTGTTGTAATTAAAATTACACATTTATTTATAAACGGAAATTAAACAAAAATGTGTGTAATTAAAATTACACATTTATTTATAAACGGAAATAAAACAAACATGTGTGTAATTTAAATATATGTAAAAATACTTTATGTTTATATAATAGAATTTAAAAAGTGATTTGAATATAAATATGGGCAGGTAAAAATGTTTCTTTTTTAACATGAGCGATAAATTGCTAGATGTAAAAGCGGAAAGCCATAATTGTAAAATTGAAGGAAGGAGAATGGAAATGTGTTCTTGATATGAATCTACGAGACGGTCCGGCGACGCAGCGAACTAAGCGTTTGACATTAAACGGCAAAAGCTCACGAAAATGGTTTATTGCAGCTATAAATGAGGAAAAAAAGAGATGGAGCAGATTTTCGAGAACCGGGATTTCCAAGAAGAGTAAAGGGGGGTCGAGAGAAGTATAAAAGTACAAGTAAAAAAAACGACCACTAAGAAAAAAGGGAAAGACCCCGATTTTGGCAGAAGGCGGAGTCAAAATGGGCCTGTAAGTGAGAAATAAAAGATATCGTCAGATGATAGAAAATTTTTGAAGGAGAAATATAGCAACGATTTGGAAATGAAATGATCCCATGAATAAAAAGGTTGGACCCTCGCCGATGCTAGACCGAGAAGCGGCCGGTACGCACAAGATTCAAGGAGTAGAAATCGTCGGATTAATGGAGATTAAAAGAAAGGAGACTTCTGAGGTGAATGATGCTGGAAATGAAATGATCCCATGAATCAAAGGTTGGACCCTCGCCGCAGTTATGATGCTCTGGAAACTTTGGTGAAAGTTCTTTTAATAAATAGCCAATTATGCCTGATGTCCCAGTTCGGGATTACCTTGATGTTGGACGGTCGTTGCCGGGTGAGTCTATACTTTAAATTATATATAAAAAAAGAAAATATCTAAAGTTATGAGTTTTCCTTTTTTTTTTTTTTTTTTTTTCTTTCTCCTTCAAATCTGGCTGAGTCCCGCTTAAAGTGCTATTGATTTATTATCAACAAGGATATCTCCTTAATTTAATTTTGATAAAGAATTTTTATGTGCTATTGATTTATTATCAACAAGGATATCTCCTTAATTTAATTCTGATAAAGAATTTTTTATGTTTAGAATAAAAGATGAATAAAAGGTTATTTACTATAAATTCTTTTTTTTTTTTTTTTCTCATTGGTTTCTAGATAAATTATTCCAAGAAGACAGCTTAATCAAATAGGAGATAATTTTAGTATTCAAAATTTTATTTTATGACCCAGTAAAGATTTAATGAACTTGGGTATTATTTAGATTATTATTTTTTTAGAAAAAAATCAACGCAATGTATGACACAGATTGGAGAGCATCTCTAAAATAATAATTTCTCTCCAACACCGACGCTCCAAGTGGCGTACTCGGTAAAGTGTAAGCGGTTTTCACCCCCCCCCCCCCGCCCCATGCTACAAAGGTATTGAAAATAGCCATGTGTCTTTTTTAGGATATTTTCAAAAACACATTTACGTTTTTCTGTGATTTTCAATTTTTTTTTTGCAAATTTGTCTTAGGAAATCTAAGGGATCTGCGGTCATGAAATTTGGGGCGCAAATTGTCATATGTATCCGACACTTATTGTAACGAGATTTTACGAAATTCGCCCACTTACCCCCTTTGGGTCGGGGGGGGGGGCAATAAACACGCGTAAAAACACGTTATTCTGTTTGAATTCGCTTTAAATTATCTTAGAATGATGAGATTTGGTGTGTGGATGTTGGTTAGGTGTACGCATTATGTACTTCGGTGAGATTTCGCAAAACTTCTAACTTGGCCGTTGGGGAAGGGGAAGTAAGAAGCGGGTAAGTTGCTGCCGAAGGCAGTGTGGACCCGGAATCCTCACGTTGAGAGCGGGAAAAAACTCTACGGAATACAGTGGAAACTTTAACTTAGGTTATTAATAATGATATGGAATTTTGACAACTCATTTTAAGTATAGTGCTCAGCAAAGCGGGCAAAGCCTGCTAGTATCTATATTAATAAAATCAGACTTTTGTCTGTAAATTTGTCAGAATCAAAAAATTTTGCGAGAACTTCACGTTTCACACACCATGAAAGCCGAAAATAACTTCAGAAAATTTTGCCTGTGTGTGTGTGTGTGTGTGTCGTGGTGTCTGTATGTCGCTTTTTTTGTCCGGGTATCACGCGAGAACCGCTGAACGGAATTCAACGGCACTTGGCAGGAATTTAGGTCTTCACCCAACTTAAAATTATATCTATCAACTTTTCAGAAATCCCCCCTTTCCTCCCTGGGGGGCAAAAGACGAAAACTCGTTTGTCCGGTATCACTTGAGAACGGCTGGACAGAATTCAACGGCGCTTCGCAGGGATTTAGGTCTTCACCCAACTTAAAATTATATCTATCAATTTTTCAGAAATTCTCCCCACGTTCCCCCTTGGGGGGCAAAAGGCAAAAACACGTTTGTCCAGGTATTACTTGAGAACGGCTGGACAGAATTCAACAGCGCTTCGCAGGAATTTAGGTCTTTACCCAAATTAAAATTATATCTATCAACTTTTCCGAAATTACTCCCCTTTCCCCCCTGGGGGAGGCAAAAGACAAAAACACGTTTGTAAGCCTAACTCGGCTCCTAATTACTTCACAATAAAGAAATTGCACATGGGGAGAATAGACATAAGCACAAATAATACATTATCTGCATTTATGAATTTTCGATGGGGGCAAACTCGAGACTCCCCTTTTAGCAGTAAATTTGTCCTGAGAAATCTATGGGATCTGCGGTCACAAAATTTGGTGCGTAAATTGTTGACCCTTATTATAACGGGAATTTACGAAATCCCTCCCTTACCCCCTTGGTGTCGAGAGGGCTATAAAAACGTGTAAAAACACGTTTTCCCATTTGAATTCGCCTTAAATTATCTTAGATTGGCGAACTTTGGTGTGTCGATGTTGATTAGGTGAATGCAATATGTACTTTGTCGAGATTTCGCAAAACTTCGAACTTAGCCACTGTGGAACCCGGACTCCTCACGTTGCGAGCGAGAAAAATCTCTGCCGAATACAGCGGAAACTTTAACTCAGGTTATTTAATAATGATATAGGATTTTGACAACTCATTTCAGTATTGTGTCCAGTGAAGCGGGCAAAGACTGCTAGTATAAAAATAAAGAAAAAACAGACAAAAAATTAAAAAATAAACCGAAGTGTAAAATAGTTAGCAGGTGTATTTAAATCTTGGTTTGGCTTCCTGCTTTGGTTTTAACATGTACAAATAAAGTAACCGCTTTTAGCCTGTTATTATTAGAGAGCAGCTGAAATTTTATTTCGTGCATAGAAGGATAAAAAACAAGTAATCGTCGAAGTAAAACGTATATTGATAAACATTTAAAATCTACATGTAAAGATGTATATTTCGAACATTTATTTGCATGTAGTAATTTAATAGCATCGGAATCCTGTACTATATTTTTTTTTAAGAAGCTGTATATTGATTGGAGAAGTAATTATTTGTTTTTTATTTTTTATTGTTTTATTGTCAATAATTCTGCTCTGAGCAGAATTATTATTGATAATAAAGAACTGAAAGTTTAAATTTTGAATTACTAACCAGTGGCCACTATATCGTTTTTGCTTTCACTCATCACCTTTTCGCAAATTGCAAACATTCTCGTCCTATTTATTTGAATATATTTTTTTAATCATAAGATTTTTAAGAAGAATCCTTTTTAAACTCGCCCATTCTTGTGAGAGGTCCATTTAAATGCCAGCCATCTGCAAACAATCAATGAGGCATAGCACCTCAATGTTACATCTTATAAATTTTTTTAGTATAAGTTTGCAAAAATGTTGTTTTAATAGAGATGATGAAACGCGGGCGAGTTTCGAAACGTCTATTTATATTTTTAATTGCTTTTATATACATATTTTAATTAAAATTTTATTATCTCATAATAAAAAAGTTTTTATTTTTAAGATCCGTTTCAAGTTTGTTAATTTCTATGTAGGTTCTTTTTCTGCTTTCTTCTACAGGGTGATTAAAAAAAACGTGGACAAAATGATATGGCAGACCAGTCATACAACAAGGATCAAAAATCGCATAGGAACAAGGGGTCGCAAACACCTGTAGAGGGCGCTAGAGCCACGAAAGAGCGTTGCGATACAAACACGAGCTGAGCTAGCGGAGATTGTCTTCATTCGAGCCGTGGATCCGTTGGGCGTAACATGGCTAGTTACACGCACCGCGAAATGATTAAAATGCATTTAATTTACGCCATGGCCAACTGCAATGGACGAGAAGCCTTGCGAATGTATCGTGAGAAATATCCTGATAGAAAGGTTCCTAGCCGCTCATTCTTTGCCACTCTGCATCGACGATTGTGTGAAACCGGTTCGTTCGACGTGCACAAGCCGAATGCTGGTCGCCAACGAATAACACGAACAGTGGATGCTTAAGAAAGAGTTGTCCAAAAACTCCAGCGTAATCCTTTAACGAGTACACGAGTTGTATCTCGAAAGACCCATATACCCCAAGCTACTGTCTGGCGCATTGTACACGATGAAGGACTACATCCTTATCATTTACAACACGTCCAGGCACTGGAACCAGGAGACTACAACAATCGTATTGATTTTTCGCGGGGATTTTTGCAAGAAAGTGCTGCGGACCGAAACTTTGCAGGTTCTCTTTACGGATGAGGCTGTGTTTGCATTAGAGGGTGTGATGAACTTTCACAACCTGCATTCGTGGGCGGATGAAAACCCGCATGCTACACGTCCGCACGGCGCGGCGCACAACGAAAATGTGTGGGCTGGCGTTGTAGGAGACTGTTTACTTGGTCCGTACACTCTCCCAGAAAGACTTAACGGTCCCATTTATCTAACATTCTTCCAAGAGGTTCTGCCAGAAATGCTGAATTATGTTCCGATGCCTATTCGTCAACGTATTTGATTTCAACACGACGGACTTCAGAGCACATCTCCAGGCTACTTTTCCTGGCGGCTGGATTAGTCGCGGTGGATCAATCGCATGGCCACCACAATCACCAGATCTGTTTCCCTTGGATTTTTTCTTATGGGGATTTTTAAAAGGACTTGTGTATGAAACACCGTAAGACTTGGCAGGAAGAATCGTTGTGGCAGCAGGATGTGTTCGAGATACACCTGGTATCTTTGAGAAGGTGCGGCGTTCTATGCAACGTAGATGCCAGGCGTGTCTCGATGCATCGGGCAAAAACTTTGAGCATCTCCTGTAGGCTCAACATTTGGCTTGCATTAGTCGCATGTGAGTGAGTAATTATCAATAAAATGATCTCCAATGGTTTTATTTCTTCTCTTTGTGTTATGTATTATTTTAGACGCCCTGTAGCGGCTTCGGATCGCAGTTGCAACCCTATGTTCCTATTCGATTTTTGATCCTTGTTGTATGACTGATCTACCATGTCATTTTGTCCAAGTTTTTTTGAATCACCCTGTATATTCAATAGAAGAAAGTATTGGATTCATAAAAATTTTCGATTTCCAGTTTTCGATAGATTTACACATTTGAGATGTTTAGAACACGATTTGACTATTAAAAAAAGATGTCTCTGTGTGTGCCTGTGACAAAATTTTTCTTCCAACTGTTTCTCAGGAACTACTGATCAGAATTACATATAGATTTATATTAGTTGTATCTTGTGTCTTGAGATATTTTAATTGTAATTTTGCCTTCTTACTGGCACTTAACTGTTTTTCAGTTATAGGTCAATACAATGCTTCTTTTGGAGAAATTATGCATTTTATTTGCGTATATTATTAAGTACACGGAGTTCGTGAATCGTCCGTGAATGAATGACAGGTCTTGGAGAGGCTTAAAAGTTTATTTACAGATATTCCAAACGATTTCAGATCTGTCAAACAAGTATCAACTTCAGTTTCACCAGAAATCCCAGCTTAAATAACAACTGACAGCATAAAAATCACAGCATAAACTGTATCATAGCAGCACACAGACACAGCAATAGGCTGTACTTAAGACTATTTATATAGTAGTCTTAGGCTGTGCTTAATCAATAGCAGAGGCCCAGTCAGGGAGTTCGTTACACGTCACATCAAGCAGCTTGGCGTGATATTAAACTGGATGGTCGGAACGCGATCCCTTTATATAGCCTCCGAGGTACTAGAACATTCTGGATTTATATATAAATCCAGAATTTTCTAGTACCTCGCAGACTAATAGAATTAAATCTTAGATAATCGATACATCGACAATATTTTTTTTTCCCACGGTCTCTAAAAAAGTCACCAAGGAGCGATAATGTCACTAAAAGTATTACCTGTCCTGGTAAAGTTTTTAACGAGTTTTTAAAAGAAAATGAGCTATTTTAACGCCAAAGCAAGCTAAAAATGCAAGAAATTAATATATTTGAACTTGACTAAGCCTCTTCGAATTAAATTACATAAAAATAACTATTGTTATGTACAAATTCGTATCACTATCTCTAT
The DNA here is from genome assembly GCA_963930645.1 of Salticus scenicus. Lineage (NCBI taxonomy): Eukaryota > Metazoa > Arthropoda > Arachnida > Araneae > Salticidae > Salticus > Salticus scenicus. The sequence continues at coordinate 23,813,439 of OZ005659.1, read as the reverse complement.
ATTAATAAAAAAAATAAGTATTATGCGTGTAACATATACAGGACAGTGCCTACAACCGCCTTGAGCGAAATATAAGTTTCTAGCCACTGCTGTCAACTAGAGCCGCTAGTAGCCCTAGAGTCAACAGTTGCAAAAAGTATTGACGTATTGAGTAACCACGAGAAGTGAGAAGGACTATGGGAATGGGATCGATATAAGCTTTTATTTTCTGATTCTGACTGCGTTGTGGGGGAAGCAAATTTCAATCTTTGTATAAAGAAGGTGTGTTGAAAGCATTTTAAGTCCTGAAACGTACTCATATAGGTACGGCAAATAAAATTTCCTTAGATTTTTCTGCTTTGTCTGAGAGCCAATTTCAGTTTCTTTTTAAATTTTAGCCGCAATGGGCGACCACCCAGTTGCCCCCCTCTCCTCCCCTTATGCATATGGCCCTGAGCATCTACTCTCTACTCCATTGCAAAACTTTTAAAATAAGTTATGTTTCAACCCATACAACCAAATTACATCCAGCGATCATCCGGAGACTATCACATGCAGGATAATACCTTATCCGCTGGCTGTTCTGAAATATCCCGTCACCAACCGGTGGATGTTCAGTGGTTTCCAGAAGGTGACACCACTGCATGTCCTTCGGATGTCTTTTATCTGATAATTTCAGGATGGAGTTGTTATTCAGAGGAGATCCAGTGACAAGTAGAAAAATACATCGCTGCGCGTCCTCCGGATGTCTTTTTGAGATAGTTACAGGATGCTTTCAGGATATTATGTCACAGGTCTACATTAAAATTTTGATTTAATAATTTTAGCTGATCTTTATGTTTTTTGGCGAGTTGAAACCAAAAATGAAGCCAGTTTTTCTCTATCACATATAGATTTTTGGTAATACAGGGTGCCTGCCGGTATAATTTCTTTCATTACTCCTCCACCACTGTAACTATATGGTAAGTTTTATAGTATGTTTCCATGATTAATTAGTCATGAGTACCTATTGTTGTTATTGTGCAGCACTAGTGCGACACAAAACGCTATCAACCAACCTATTGTTATGATGGTATATGTAAGACATTATGTCACTAAACACCTTGTATTGACAAAAATCTGTATGTGACAGAGAAAAACTGGCTGCATTTTTGGTTTCAACTCGCCAAAAAATATAAAGATCAGCTAAAATTATTAAATAAAAATTTTTCAACATCATTTTTGTAGACCTGTGTCATTATCAGTACTTATTATCATGTTTCTATTAAATTCGATTCTTGTTTGTTTGTTTGTGTGTCCAGTACAAATCTTGCAATCGATTTTTACAAACTTTTTCCATTTGAAGTGAAAACTTTTGGGTGAACAAAAATCATTGAATCCGCGTCATCGTCAGCAAACGCTTTCCATCCTTGTATGATACAAATAATGTATCATACAATTAACTTGCTAATGTGAAGTGTTAATAATTATATACTGTATATTGTTTTAAAATCTGGTGCGGCTCTACACGTCTTCTCTCATCCCCGGACACTGTCTCTTAAAGATTGCAGCCGGAAACGTTGCAGTTAGACCTCACAAAACCGTGATAAAGGCCAAATCCGCCATTTTTCTCACGTTTTTACAATCTGGTGCGGCTTTACACGACTTCTCTCATCTCCGGAAACTGTCTCTTAAAGACTGCAGCCGGAAACGTTGCAGTTAGACCTCACAAAACCGTGATAAAGGCCAAAGCCGCCATTTTTCTCACGTTTTTACAATCTGGTGCGGCTCTACACGACTTCTCTCATTTCCAGACACTGTCTCTTAAAGATTGCAGCCGGAAACGTTGCAGTTAGACCTCACAGAACCGTCATAAAGGCCAAAGCCGCCATTTTTCTCACGTTTTTACAATCTGGTGCGGCTTTACACGACTTCTCTCATCTCCGGACACTGTCTCTTAAAAGATTGCAGCTGGAAACATTGCAATTAGACCTCACAAAACCGTGATAAGGCCCAAAGCCGCCCTTTTTCTCATGTTTTTACAATCTGGTGCGGCTCTACACGACTTCTCATCTCCGGACACTGTCTCTTAAAGATTGCAGCCGGCAACGTTCAGTTAGACCTCACAAAACCGTGATAAAGGCCAAAGCCGCCCTTTTTATCACGTTTTTACAATCTGGTGCGGCTCTACACGACTTCTCTCATCTCCGGACTGTCTCTTAAAGACTGCAGCCGGAAACGTTGCAGTTAGACCTTCACAGAACCGTGATAAAGGCCAAAGCCGCCATTTTTCTCACGATTTTACAATCTGGTGCGGCTCTGCACGACTTCTCTCATCTCGGGACACAGTCTCTTAAAGATTGCAGCCGGAAACGTTGCAGTTAGACGTCACAGAACCGTCATAAAGGCCAAAGCCGCCATTTTTCTCACGTTTTTACAATCCGGTGCGGCTCTACAGGACTTCTCTCATCTCCGGACACTGTCTCTTAAAGATTGCAGCCGGAAAGGTTGCAGTTAGACCTCACAAAGCCGTGTTGAAGGCCAAAGCCGCCATTTTTCTCACGTTTTTACAATCTGGTGCGGCTCTACACGACTTCTCTCCTCTCCGGACACTGTCTCTTAAAGATTGCAGCCGGAAACGTTGCAGTTAGGCCTCACAAAACCGTGATAAGGGCCAAAGCCGCCCTTTTTCTCATGTTTTTACAATCTGGTGCGGCTCTACACGACTTCTCTCCTCTCCGGACACTGTCTCTTAAAGATTGCAGCCGGAAACGTTGCAGTTAGACCTCACAAAACCGTGATAAGGCCCAAAGCCGCCCTTTTTCTCATGTTTTTACAATCTGGTGCGGCTCTACACGACTTCTCATCTCCGGACACTGTCTCTTAAAGACTGCAGCCGGAAACGTTGCAGTTAGACCTTCACAGAACCGTGATAAAGGCCAAAGCCGCCATTTTTCTCACGATTTTACAATCTGGTGCGGCTCTGCACGACTTCTCTCATCTCGGGACACAGTCTCTTAAAGATTGCAGCCGGAAACGTTGCAGTTAGACGTCACAGAACCGTCATAAAGGCCAAAGCCGCCATTTTTCTCACGTTTTTACAATCCGGTGCGGCTCTACAGGACTTCTCTCATCTCCGGACACTGTCTCTTAAAGATTGCAGCCGGAAACGTTGCAGTTAGACCTCACAAAGCCGTGTTGAAGGCCAAAGCCGCCATTTTTCTCACGTTTTTACAATCTGGTGCGGCTCTACACGACTTCTCTCCTCTCCGGACACTGTCTCTTAAAGATTGCAGCCGGAAACGTTGCAGTTAGGCCTCACAAAACCGTGATAAGGGCCAAAGCCGCCCTTTTTCTCATGTTTTTACAATCTGGTGCGGCTCTACACGACTTCTCTCCTCTCCGGACACTGTCTCTTAAAGATTGCAGCCGGAAACGTTGCAGTTAGACCTCACAAAACCGTGATAAAGGCCAAAGCCGCCCTTTTTCTCACGTTTTTACAATCTGGTGCGGCTCTACACTACTTCTCTCATCCCCGGACTGTCTCTTAAAGACTGCAGCCGGAAACGTTGCAGTTAGACCTCACAAAACCGTGATAAAAGCCAAAGCCGCCATTTTTCTCACGATTTTACAATCTGGTGCGGCTCTACACGACTTCTCTCATCTCCGGACACTGTCTCTTAAAGATTGCAGCCGGAAACGCTGCAGTTAGACGTCACAGAACCGTCATAAAGGCCAAAGCCGCCATTTTTCTCACGTTTTTACAATCTGGTGCGGCTCTACACAACTTCTCTCATGTCCGGACACAGTCTCTTAAAGACTGCAGCCGGAAACGTTGCAGTTAGACGTCACAGAACCGTCATAAAGGCCAAAGCCGCCATTTTTCTCACGTTTTTACAATCCGGTGCGGCTCTACACGACTTCTCTCATCTCCGGACACTGTCTCTTAAAGATTGCAGCTGGAAACATTGCAATTAGACCTCACAAAACCGTGATAAGGGCCAAAGCCGCCCTTTTTCTCATGTTTTTACAATCTGGTGCGGCTCTACACGACTTCTCTCATCTCCGGACACAGTCTCTTAAAGATTGCAGCCGGAAACGTTGCAGTTAGGCCTCAAAGGCCAAAGCCGCCATTTTTCTCACGTTTTTACAATCTGGTGCGGCTCTACAGGACTTCTCTCATCTCCGGACACTGTCTCTTAAAGATTGCAGCCGGAAACGTTGCAGTTAGGCCTCACACAACCGTGAGAAAGGCCAAAGCCGCCATTTTTCTCACGTTTTTACAATCTGGTGCGGCTCTACACGACTTCTCTCGTCTCCAGACACTGTCTCTTACAGATTGCAGCCGGAAACGTTGCAGTTAGACCTCACAAAGCCGTGACAAAGGCCAAAGCCGCCGTTTTTCTCACGTTTTTACAATCTGGTGCGGCTCTACACAACTTCTCTCATGTCCGGACACAGTCTCTTAAAGATTGCAGCCGGAAACGTTGCAGTTAGACGTCACAGAACCGTCATAAAGGCCAAAGCCGCCATTTTTCTCACGTTTTTACAATCCGGTGCGGCTCTACACGACTTCTCTCATCTCCGGACACTATCTCTTAAAGATTGCAGCCGGAAACGTTGCAGTTAGGCCTCACACAACCGTGAGAAAGGCCAAAGCCGCCATTTTTCTCACGTTTTTACAATCTGGTGCGGCTCTACACGACTTCTCTCGTCTCCGGACACTGTCTCTTACAGATTGCAGCCGGAAACGTTGCAGTTAGACCTCACAAAGCCGTGACAAAGGCCAAAGCCGCCATTTTTCTCACGTTTTTACAATCTGGTGCGGCTCTACACGACTTCTCTCATCTCCGGACGCTGTCTCTATTGCAGTTAGCGCATTAAATAAAATTGTAACATAATTTTTGTAGTAGTAGTATATATTAATGAATAAAAAAACACTTCATTTAAAAGTATTTCCTACACAATAAAATATTTCCTGACGATTCAAGAAATACACACGTAATTGTTCACGTTTTCACTTCTGTCGGCACTCCCGAAGTGCAACCGTTTTTTTTTTCCCATTTTTAGCCTACATTTTCGGGTCCTTACTAACTAACTTCCCGACTAGCTAGACATTTAAAACTTTCAGGAGAATTCAGTACAATGTGACAATGCATTATTTAATACTTTTAGCCAACTGTTTTGGGTCCATTGGCAGCGTTTATATGATTCAACAGAAAATTTATTTAAATAACTTCCTGATTAGCTAGACATTTGAAACTTTTAGAAGAGTTCAGAACATGGTGACAATGCATTTTTTTACTATTTTTGGGCAACATTTTCAGGTCTCTGCTGCCTTTGGCAGCATTTATATGATTCAACAGAAAATTTATTTCAATAACCTCCCGATTAGCCAGACATTTGAAACTTGTAGAAAAGCTCAAAACATGATAAAAATGCATTTTTTTTTTTTACCATTTTTAGCCAACTTTTTGGGTCCCTGCTGCCTTCGGCAGCGTTTATATGATTCAACAGAATATTTATTTAGCTCGATTAGCTAGACATCCTCCCGATTAGCTAGACATTTGAAAGTTGTAGAAAAGCTCAAAACATGATAACAATGCATTTTTTTCCGCACTTTTAGCCAACATTTTCGGGTCCCTGCTGCCTTCGGCAGCGTTTATATGATTCAACACAAAATTTATTTAAATAACTTTTTGATTAGCTAGACATTTGAAACTTTCAGAAGAGTTTAGAACATGTTGACAATGCATTTTTTTAGTACTTTTAGCCTACTGTTTTGGGTCCCCGTTGCCTTAGGCAGCGTTTATAAAATTCTACGTTATATAATTAATAAATATAATAAGCCTTAAAACATTCTTCATGCTTGGCCGAGAATATTTTCGGCTGGGCGCCCAGCTCTTTTCAAACGACTTCATCTGTGCCGGATTTTTTAGAATTGTGAAATCGACTATAAAAGACTACCATTCTGAGAAATAATGAAATCAACTATAAAAGACTACCATTCTGAGAAATAATGAAATCAACTATAAAAGACCACCATTCTGAGAAATCCGGCACAGATGTAGTCATTTGAAAAGAACTGGGCACCCAACCGAAAATATTCACGGCCAAGCATGAAGTATGTTTTAAGGTTTATTATATTTATTAATTATGTATAAAGTATTTCATTTTAATTTAATTTTATTAAGTGTTCAACGTTATATTTTTTAAATAACTTTCCGAGTAGCTAGACATTTGAAACTTTCAGAAGAGTTCAGAATACGGTGACAATGCATTTTTTTAATACTTTTTGCCTACTGTTTCGGGTCCCCGCTGCCGTCGGCAGCGTTTATATGATTCAACAAAATAACTATTTAACTAACTTCCTGATTAGCTAGAGATTTGAAAGTTTCAGAACATGGTAACAATGCATTTTTTTAAATACTTTTAGCCAACTATTTTGGGTTCCTGCTGCTTTTGGTAGCATTTATATGATTCACAAAACATTATTTAACTAACTTCCCGACTTGCTAGAATTTGAAACGTTTAGAAAGCTCAAAACACGATAACAATGCATTTTTTAAATACTTTTAGTCAATTGTTTCGGGTCCCCCGCTGCCTTTAGTATTATTTATATGATTCAACAATCATGCAATTTCCCGACTAGCTAGACATTTGAAATTTTCAGAATAGTTTAGAACACGGCGACAATGCATTTTTTAATACTTTTAGCCAAATTACTTCGGGTCCCTGCTGCCTTTGGTAGGATTTATATGATTCAACAGAAAAAAAAAAAAACATGGTATATAAAAAATCCTTTTTTTCTTGTAATTATTTTATAGATATATATCTGACAAGAGCATATCTTGCAATTAGTATTTATTTGAGTGACTGAAGAACATTTTTAAAAATATTCATAAATTTTAATTTGTTAAATCTATATACATATAAAATCGTTTGTCCTGAATGAGTGAGTAATTCATCATCGCCAAGCCGAAACCCTTGGACCTAGAAGCATGGAATTGGGAGAAAACATTCCTCCTGTGACATAGACATCTATTAAGAAGCGATTTTACAAATTTTGCTCCCCCTCTTGCACAAGGAGGGGGGGGGAACGTTATTCTAGAAGATTAATTGACCAAAAATTCATAAACACACACATTATTTCTTTTATAAAATACTTAATAAATTTATTTAATAAACATTAACTAGTATTATTAAAAAAAAAAAAAAAAAAAAAAAGAGTAATATTCTTTATAGGATTATTAAAAAATTATAAAACGACTTTATTAAAAAAACATTTTATAACAATATATTCTTACCTTTTCCACTTTCAGCTCCACATTGCACATTCTTATTTTCTACTACAGGGCATACTGTATTCATGTTAAGACCAATTATCTCACACAGTCACAAACTGAAATGCCCCACCCATTAGGCTCCATCACTTCAATACATTTATCTTATTGCACTTTTTTATAGTTAATTATGGTCAATCGTGTATTTTTGTTTTTATGCAATTTCACATTAATTCCAAGGCAATAATCCTCATAGTACATATTTATAAGAGATATTGTTCTATTCTGACAAGTTATGTAAATAATTATTAGAAATTTCTGTGACAGAATTTTTCATAATTTAAGGAATTTTAGTTTAATATATTTCCTGATTTAGGAATTTTTTCAAATTTTTAGCGACTGTCAAGAGAAAACTTATATAGTAGAAATTTAAGAGTACATTTTGTAAATTACTAACACTTGTTTAGATTTACAAAAACTTTACTTACAATTTATTGGTTACAATAATAAAAAGAATGTTTATCACAACTATCCACTTCTTTTTCATGTACTTTTAAGATTTTTAAAGTAGGGTTACAATCTGGCCTTTAATATTTTATTAACTTAAAAAGCTCGTTAAACAGAGTGTCTATTCTTTAATGGTTTGGCAAGTATGTTTTTAAAAATTCCAGTTTGGGATAAATGCACATTTGGGTAAAATTCTGACATTCATTGATGTTAATGAAATAAAATTTTTAATAACTTACATTTTTTTTTTTTTTTAACAGAATATACATTATCAATGATGTTCATGCTAGAATCATACATGGTATTTTTAAACTGGTTGGACATCTGTACAATGAAAACAACCCTTACAATGCAAATTTATGTGAAATCTTGTTCTTTTTTACCCTTGTTAAAAAAAAAAAAAAAAAAAAATCTGAATAACTTAAAATTAGATAGCTGAAAATCATTCATGTTCTTGCCAGCATTTTAATTGACAGTTAAAAAAAAAAAAAGGAAAAGGGTTTCATAAATGCTTATGTTTCCTAAATCTGCAGGATAATGAAGCAAGTCAAACACGGTGGTATTCTTCTATAAGGAAATTTGAAATTAGAATTATCAAATACTTGATATATACATTTAAATTTTAAATTAACCTTTCATATTAAAAAAAATCTCCATTGTTACATTATTCCATGTTTAACAAAACTGATTTTTAATATTTGTTTTGAAATTATAAAGCATCAAAAAACGTACTTTTAAACTGTATGCAGGAATTTCACAGTTGCAAGTTTTCTTGAGCATATTTTATTAAAAATTTCCTCATAGTATCACATGTTTAGCTCTGGGTAGTGCTAGGTGATGTCTGTTCTTAAAAAGAAGATGTGTAGAATTTATTATTATTATTTCTTTTTTTAAGTATAAACACAGTATCAATATTAGATGTTTATATAACATTTGTTAAAACAATAGACTTGAAGTAATCATATTTCTTACCATATTTTTGAATATTTATTGTAATATGTGATTTGGTTCATAATTTTTAAATTACACCTTAACATGAAAATCTATTCTAATAGAAAAGTTCAAAATATCGAATAAAAATCACAATATATACACACACACACATCTGCCAACATTCTAATTAACCTTTCACACGCCAATGTTCCATAAATGGAGCATGGAATTAAAAATTCATTTAAAAATTAAAAATCATGAACACTGACTTGAAAAAAATATCAGATATAATAGGAAGATTACTTGATTTTTTGAAATAGAAATTACAGTTCAATCATAAAAAGGTAAATGTACAGAAAATTATAAAAATGATTTATTTTACCATTTTCCCTTTTATCCCACTGTTTAAAAATTCACATAATTTGGAAAAATAAGCAAATTCTTCTAAAAATAGGCTGACATGTTTAAAATAGCTTACATAATTAAATTACATTAAAATAAAATAAAAATATAATAATATTAAACTAATAATATTAAATATAATAATAGTGAATTAATAATATTGAATAGAATAATATTAAATTATATATATATATATATATAAATAAATACACATTTTAATGATAAAGTTCTTTAAACTAAAGCATTAGAAGGCAAAATATGTAAAAAACAAATTTAAATTACACCTGGATCTGAATTCGGCGTGTCAAAGGTTAATATTCTGTATTATTGTTAGTACCTGCTTCTTTATTCACATCTTGGAGAATTCGGCAAACACTCATACCTCTCATGATGTGAAGGACACTCTTCTGCTAGAAGATTAGTCGCAGGGGAAAAAAAATCTGATGCCAGCAACTTTTTTTTTAACTTGTTTAAGTTAACCTCACTGCTAAATTATTACTATCTTATTTGTTAATTACTTGTTTTATTTACCTTTTGATATTGAAAATCTTAATTTGTGAAATTTACAAGTATGGAGTATTTTAATGATACCAACTCCAAAACACATAAAAAAATTTAATGCACTTTTATTTTATTTTATATTAACACATTTTTGATTTTCTGACATAAAATTTTCTCTCTTTAGCATGTCGCAACCATAATATCTTCAATCTATGCCCTTGTCACACTGTTATATTCCTTTTCAGCTGCATCTGAAACAAACAGTTTGTAAAGCTTAAAACTTAAGTATTAAAAAATAAACAAATAACAAAAAAAAAAAAAAAAAGGATATATATATATATAATATATTAATGTTTAACATAGCTAAAAACTGATCTAGATTTTTGGGATGAGACTTTAAAATAAGCCTTATTTTGTTAGATTGCTCTTTTCATCAACTGCTATGATTAAAGTATTCAATAACTAATTTTCTTTAATGTTACTTTAGAAGACATATAAAACAATTGCTTTCATTTAAATATAAATTATTATTTCTGAATTATTCTGGATAATTTTTCTCAATTTAATGATAATTAAAAATAACAATTACGGAAGAAATTTCTCAAATAATTTAAAATTTTAAAAATTGAATTTTTATAGATTCAGTTAACTGTAATTTAATATTTGACAAAAAAAAAAAAAAAAATCAGATTTAACAAAATTGAATATTCAGTAATATGTCTGAAACATCAAATATTCAGCACTTTTGTACGTGTAACAGTGATTCTGCTAGTCTTTCAAAATCATAATGCCATGCTCTTGTACTCATATTTGTTCATCTGTTTCATTTTTTTCAATGAACTTAGAACGCAGCATAAAAGATCACGGCTAGCTTTGTATAGTGCATCCATCAGGGTTAGAAATAAGCGGTCGTTAGTTGCATTTTGCGACCAGTTTTTTCATTTTGACGCCTAGAATTTCAATCATAGGTGCCATATTTGACGCCTGGATTTTTTCCGCATCATACCTAATAATTTTCCCAATCCCATCAGACTGTAAACAAGTCTATTTCAGTCAATTAAACCTAATAAAAACTGATTTAAGAAATCATATCTCTATGAAAGCAGTTGACAATTTGTTAATGATTAAATTAAACCGCCCTAAATTGGAAGATTTCTGCCCAGAAAATGCTATTAAGATGTGGTGGAATGATGTAACTTCTGGGCGAAGAATAAATTTGCGATTTTAAATATGTACATTCACTACATAAATATTTTTTATATAATCTTGCATATATTATTTACAAGTTGATGCTTTATCATTATTTTTATATATATATATACATATTTAATTATAGATGGCACCTAGATTTTTCATTTTGACGCCCAAAAAATTTAATCCAGGTGTCATTTTGACGCCTAGCTTCAAAAATCTTATTTCTAACACTGGCATCCATTGGTGATTTCTTATGCAGTAATATTGTATCAACCCTTTTTCTTAGCAACCTTTTTGTAATGGAACTTCATTTTTGCATATCAGAACTTTGTTTTTGAAGCTGTTAATGTGCAGGGTTCATTCTAGACCTAAAAAAGGGCAGGGTGCTGTAAGCTAAAAAGGGCACTTTAACTCTTAAAGAAAGGCACTTTTAAAAAAGAAAGGGCATTCGATCAAAAAAAAAAGGGGGGGGGGCATTTTGTTAAAAAAAAAAAAAAAGGCTAGTTCCTTATTTCACGAGTTTTATTGAACATATTCATAATGATTGAATGAATGACCCACTAGAGAATTATTCAAATGAGATTTAGCGTCGAAAGCTCCAGAGAGAAATTCCCCTATACATACATTTTATAGAAATCGCAGGCCACAAGAATAAGTCCAAGCCAATCTCCCTCTTAAATTAAATAAATGTTATCTGTTAAATGCGAAATGTATATTCAGGTCTCTAAATTAAAAACGATCCGTTTGTCCGGGACCACAAAAATATTCAACGGACCAGTAAAATATAAATTATAGTGGTCCACCAGACCAGGAACGCTTTTCAATTTATTTTACTTTATCTGTTTTTCAAAATTTGTCTAATAATCTTTCTCATCCTTCCTTTCATCCAAATATTGAAGATTTTTGAAAGCTATAACACAAATTATAACGAATATTTTTCAAATTTCTCTCATAAAAACTATATGAAAATTCAATACTAGTACTGCTTTGCCATCTGGTCAAATTTAAAGCAATTTAATTAAGGTAATTAGAAGACTAATTGATTGTTAAAATTAAAATAGTTAAGTTAAAACTAAAATTCAGTCTCATATTTTTCTCTGTCTCTCACTCTATTTTTTTATTTTATTTTATTTTTTATTCTCATTTTATTTTTAAAGAGGGGATTGATGGAGTTTTGTGATAAGGTTATAAATTATTTTAAGAAATAAAATAACCTTTTACTATCACATCGAAATATAAATTTTACTAAGGAAATTTAAAAGTGACTCTCCATCCTGCCATCTCAAAATTTAACACTATTAAAAAAAAAAAAAAAGTAGCTGATTAGCAAAATAAGGATAATGTCACTGTTAATTAATAAAACATTTCTTTTTCCCCCTTTTTATAGCTGATCCCATAAATATGTGCATATTTCACTATAACCCCCCCCCCTTTTTTTTTTTTTTTTTTAATAGCAGCTAATTGCTCTAAATCGTATTTTCCTGTTTTCCTCTTTTTTTTTTTTTTTTTTTTTTCTGTTGCTAACTGTTGTGTTTTATATATAGAAAAAAATAAAGTAATAATAAAAACGTTGCAAAAATATCTTTTTTTCTTCTTTCATTTTACCTCCTTTCCCCTCCCTTTTCAGTTTCAGTGTTTAAATATAAACAAACGCTCTGTTAAAGTGTTTGTTTATTTATGAGGATTATGTGATTATTCTTGGAGCTCTTTAGTTAGATAATAAAAATAATTTGAGTTTTGATAATTTCTTTAGCTTATATTAATCACGAAATATTTATCGTATTAATTTTACGAACGTTTAAAATTTTTTCTTGAATAATAAAAAAGTACCGCAGAATTGGCGTTTAAAAGCAATAAGCACAAAACTTTGAATAAACACCATAAAATGAAAAACTAGCAACAATTGTTTCGGGTCAAAAGAAAACACGACCCTTCGTCAGGTGAACAAAGTAAGCACGAGTGCAACAAACAGAGCGGCAACACTTTCATTCTATTCTTTCTTTCTCCCCCCCCCCCGTATTTCTGGCTCTTTACCACATTTGCAGTATCACTTAAGTAATTATTTTGCCGGTCACAATTTTTTCAGGAGTGGAAAGAAGAATTTATTTATTTATTTATTTCCTTAGATTCCTTTATTTATTATTATTCGGGATTTCTGAAATTCGTGATTTTTACAATTCCACATTCTATTTAAAACACTGATTATGTTTCCCCCCAAAAAATATTGGATTAGAGCTTAAAAGAAGAAATACTCATTTAACATAAGAATACAACTGTTAAATCATTGTTTAATGTTTTTTTTTTTTTTTTTTTTTTCAGGAAAATTATTTCAGTTTTCATTTTTATTTTCTCCTAAGAAAATAAATATTCGAAATTTTCCCCGAACCTCATTCGCGTGTTCGAACATATTCTGAAAAATTCCTTATCATTATGGCCTATAGGCTCAAATTATTTTAAGTTCGATTGTGTGTAAGCGCCGTATTCAAATAAATTGAAAATTTATTACACACGTTATCAGATCAGAAGTAGCAGCCGAAAGAAAAAATAAATCAATTTTTCTGCTTTTATTTATTTTATTTTTTCTACTTTAATCATAAAGCCTTAAAGAGTCAATCCAACCTACAATTTCTTATTGCACTAATAAACTTTTTTAAGGTTTTAGCCACAAAATGTTACATAAAATTGATTCTTTATCGCACTTTAAACCATGTTTCCTTTGGGGGAAGGAGAAAGAAAATAAATAAAAAGAGCATTGTAATTTTCATAACTTTCCACCTTTTGCAAACATCCGATTCTTCCACCCGTGAATATGCTCACCAGCGCGGCTGTTCTGCGCTCAAAGCTGGTAAACGTGAGGTGCCGGGTTCGATAACAGGTCGCGCTCGCCGGCCTAGCCGTTCGAAGGTTTCCGTGGTTTTCTCCGAAACTTGAATAAATACGGGCTAGGACCCTTTAGAAAGACCCCCTCATGGAAGACACTCTCCCTCAGGCCTAGGACCCTGGTGCAGTTAATCGGCCTTAATCCCCATAACCCAACCCAACTCACCCGTGGACATTCTTCAAAGAAAGTACCTACAGTTACGTCAAAAAGTAGTGATAGATGGAGTAAAGAGATCACATTTGCTTTAATCTACCTCCTCCTCCTCTCGCTTACTCTCCGTTGAAGACCGCCGCGGCGAAAGAATTTTCTTTGTCACGGGTCGGTTCAGCACTGAGTTGACAGCTGTGATAATAAAAAGGGGTTGCAGATTGCATTTTTCAGTGATAAATCAATTGTGCGCATTAAAGATTAATAAATATAGAAAAAAGAAAATAGGCTGATCGACTGTCCGTTGTTTTTCTTGAATGGAAATAGTTTTAACCTCAGATTAGCCTTGCAATTTATTATAACAGTAAACATCCGAATACCCGCGAAATAGTATCTCTCAATAAATGCGAATACTTGACTTTCTTTTTTTCTTCTGCAATACACTTAATTGTGGACCTAATAGTATTTTTTTTTCTTTTTTTTTTAATAAACTTGTAATTTATAATCGAAAAAAAAGGGAAAGAAAAGACCGTGGATAATCCAGAGTTTACTATATATATATAAACAAATTCTATTGAAGCATAAAGTTTAAAGTAACAAACGCATTAAGAAGCTTAAAAAGATAAAAATTACTTTATGATTAATGTTCAGAAAATATAAGACACACCTACCTTTTTTTCAAACAAAAAAGTCAGCTTTAAGCATTTCACGGTATTATGTTCAAGCTTGCGATCGTTTAGGCATTTTCTTCTGTCTTTTGGGTGCATGTTTAAAACTAAAATAAGATGGAAAGGAATTGATCGCAAAAATCTAGTTAACAAACGTCGCTTTCATTTCTTACTTTCGCGCGAAATAGAGAATGTCGATATTGCCATAAAGAAGAAATATTAATTATATTCTTAATCTACAGACGATTTTCATTAATCTTATTAGCAGACGATTTTTGTGACAATCAATTTTTAGGATCGAAAGTTTTCTTTGATTCTTTCGTCCGTTTGACCCGAAATTTCGATTTTTTTTTTTTTTTTTTTTTTTCGGGGCGCGCGATCGTGATTAAAGGGCAGCGGGGCGGATTTTTTTTATCGAAAGGGCAAACGGGGCGGAGCGCCCCGTAAACCCCGTCTAGAATGAACCCTGAATGTGTGTTTATTGTAGTGGAGATAAATGTTTTTATTATTATTAAATTTTTTAAGAATGGTTTTGTGACCCTTTTGCGAATTTCATAATTGCACTAAGCTTTAGTATAAAGCAGTCACTGGTGATTCGCTGCACGACGGCAATGTGGTTTGGTTTATTGATACTTTTTACTCATAATATTTCATATTGGAACTTTGTTTTTAATGTTGCTTCGCTGCCTGTTTGACTGTAATTGTTAACATAGAGCTAAATTAAACTATTAGTATTGAACACAGAATCTACAGTTAGAAGCAGTCATTTGTTTGAATGTTATATATATTTTAGGCAGTAAAAGACTGAACAAATCAACTTTTATTAAAAATATTTTAGCCAATAAAATTTAACAATAATAATAGTATATATAAAAAATGTAAACAATAGTATTTTAACAAAAATTTGCTGGGTTAAAATAGATAACAAATAAATATCAATGAAAAACTTAATTATTTTGGCATATATCAATAATTCTGCCAAAATAGGAACTATCCAATAGTTTTAATTTAGTAATCTTAAACAGTATCTTATAAAGAACAATTCACACATTAACTTTACCAATGTTCCTAATTTTACTTTAATTTACCCAAGAAGGACTAACTTAATGCATTCTAATGATTAAAAAAAATTTTTTTTTTCTACTGTCTACATTATTTCAGCCCCTGAATTTTGAATGGCATCAATGCTTCCTTGAAACATATCACAAATCGTAATAATAATAATAATAATTATTATAATACTTTATAAATTTTTCAAATACTATTTGAGTAATTTTGATAAAATATAATTCTATTCAAAAGTATAGTTTTAGACAGTTTAAAACAGTAGGGTTTTGGACAGTATGGTAAAAACCATGGTTTATACCACCATAGTGTCCGAAACCTTGCTAACTCTGAGATAAAGCACAATTGAGAATTTTAAACATTTCACTAACCTACTATAATACAACAGATCTTTCGATTAGAAAACTTTAGTTTTTCATTGGCCCCAATCCAGCTATAGCACACAGCTACATCTTCGGTAAATAGATATCTCATAATATGTCACGTATGGTTTTGGAACATAGTTCCATCTAATCTTCTTAATTTTCTCATCTAAATAAGAAAAATATGCACCTGTTAAACAATTGCAACAAATTGAAAACTATGCATTAACTAAACAATGAAAGATATATTAAATATGATTAATTCACAAAAGTTTTTTTTTTAAGTTTCTTTAATTGTTGTTAGGGGAAATTTTCTCGTTAATTCAATTTGTCTGGAATCCTTTGATTCGGATATGGATAGGAAAGTGAAAGGAAGGGGGAGGGGGGAAACTATAGTTTACTTAAGTAAATTAACAAAAGAAACTAGCACATAGTGTGTAATGTCAATCAAAAAACTTTTTTCTACAACATTTAAATATATTAAATAGCCTAAACATTTTATATATAAGGAAGATAGTAACAGCAGAAATGTTTAGGTTTTCACAAGAATCCACTTTTTTCATACTTTCTAAAAATTTATATACTTTTGCGTAAGTTTTTGAACATTGCTACCAACCAGTTAAAATTCAGAAAGAAATATTAATATTGCTTACCACAAGAAACATTTTACAAATGCATTTTGGTGGAATTTAAACAAACAGATGCTCATAATGAAAAATCAAAATTCATTTCCCTTTAAAATAGTTCACTGTGAGAACTTTCCCCACTTTCCCCAGAGGCATCAAGATTAATTTCATTCTTTCTTCTAAGACTCAAAAACTATCTACAACTGCATTACAAAATTCAATTTAAATTTATTAAAAAAAAAAAAAAAAAAAAAACTTTACAGAGAATTGAGATTAGCCAGAGCAGATTTTAATAAAGACTTCAGAAAAGATGTTACAAATGATATTTAAAAAAAAAAAAAAAAAAAAAAAAAAAATTAAAAATCATGTTTATTTTTATTTATTTTTTAAATAAATATTTAAAACTGCGCAATGGAAACGAATCATAAATCCCTGATGATGCTTTAATATTAAAGCGAAAAGCTTTGGATAAAAAAATTTTAACATCTTTTAAATAAATTTATATTTACGTGTGTTTAAAGTGTTTTAAATATATTTAATATTAAAAAAGATAAAACTGTCAACATAGAAAATTATTTTCAAAATGTAAACAAATGTTTTTTAATAAAACAAGGCATACAGAAGGGTTCCAATTAGGGTGGGAGAATCTTGCTTTCATTTATTTATTTACTCTCCGAATTTTAACACTGAGTGAAATGTGTGCACTCTTCTGAGACCAATTATTATTACTGGGGGGGGGGATGAAAACAGGTTATTCAGAAAATTGAACAATTTTGATTCTTGAAATTAAAGAAGTTTTCAAAAAATTTGAGTATTGAAAATTACTCATTTTGCTAGTCAACTGCAAAAATAAAATACATTACATTTCTACAATGAAACACCAGAAAAAAAAAAAAATTACTTTTAAGCAAAATACCAGCTAAGTCAAAAAAATAAGTTTCATCAAATTTTAGTGCAATAATTGCCTATTCCATTGAACAGCAGTTTAAAAAAAATAAAAATCAAAAATCAAATAATTAATTGTACTTATGTAAGTTTAATGTCCCCCACAATATATAACCAATGATTCTTGCAAACCATGTTTAAATGGCTAGCAGCCCTGACTATTTATATTTCCGTAAGATACAAGTTATCTTTCTTAATATATCACTGCTATATATTACACAATTTTAATATTTATATAGTACATAACTCATTTTTCATTATATCAAACATATTTCAATACTATTAAATCTAGACAAAGATACTGAAATTAAAAATATATATTACAATTACATACACACATTTATTACTCAGAAATTATGCAAACTTACATAATATATTAATTTACACGTGTTTCAGTTTTATTATATGCATACATATTTATATTTATAAATACTTGAGAACGTTTTTTTTTTTTTTTTTTTTCCCCTTTATAAAGCAATACTTTTACCTTTTGATTATAGATAGATTCATTTCTAGAATCTTGAAATGGTATCAATCTGGCACATTTATGAGAATATGACATTTAATAATCATAAATAAAACAATAAATCTTTACCATAAAGCAAAAGTAATGTAAGCAAATATTTATTTCTCAATGAAAAAAATATATATACACACATACATACAAGAAAAATCCATTTATGAACTCACAAATCTTAAAAGTTGCTCAATATATCTAGATTTCAACCAATGCAATAAAATTTTTTCTATCTCACACACATGCACAGTAAATCAATATTTACTAATTTAAAATATAAATGCTCATACCTCAGTGAATATTACACGTGTGAAAACTGTTTCAAAATAATGTTTCTCTAATGTTTTATCAAATTTTCTGTAAATTTTGATGGAAATCCGTTCTAGTTATAAGCAGAAAAAGGTTTTAAAAAAATTAACTTTTGAAAAGAAATTATATCTGCTTAAATAATCGCACAATTTCCCCATCAAAACAAACAAATATTGTACATTGTATGCACAACAATGTGTTAAAGTTACAAGTTATTTGTAGCTTTTTATGATACAGGGTGATCTAAAGTATGTGCACTCTTCTTCAACTTGTGGTTGGTCCCCTAATTGCACTCTGAATTAAATCGATAGTGGAAAATGTGAATTTTTAATGTTCTTTGCATGTCTGAAGTCATGCACTATTTTGTTCAATATTTTTTTTAGAAAATCCAAAAAGTGCAAAAAAAAAAAAAAAAAAAAAAAATTGAACACCCACTGTATAATCCTCTAAGTAAAACTTTTACATTTTCTTTGCATGCAAAAGGAGAAGTGTATAACAGCAGAATTAGTGTAACAGAAAAATAAAATTATAACAAATAAATAACAATACACCCAAAGGAAATTACTTTAAAGAAAAATTACAGATATAGGAAGAATGGCAGAGCATTCACAAGTATTTTTACAAATACAACTTGCACAAAAGAATGCTAGAATATAAGAAACTGAGAGATAGAAAGAAGAATCAGAGGTGTAGATTGAGGGTCAGAATATAAGACATACTATGAAAATAATAATAATAATAATAATAATAATAATAGGAAAATAAAAATTATTTTTTAGAAAATTTCAATACCTCCTTCATAACTGAATATGGTGAACGAGCTTACCATAACAGTTGTTCTTGGAACTGTTCTTGTATGGCTGGGGCTAAGTCTAAAAAAAAGGTGCTTCCTAGGCACTATATTTATTGTCAATTCAGTTCATATGTTGCCGCAGAAGAAAAACTAAATGACTGTCATCTGGTAATGTGGAGCAATCAAAACACACAAGTACCAAACAACAATCATTTAGTCACTGATACAATCAGAACCTAAGATAAAAGAAAAAAAACTCCCCATAAATAATGAGTGATTAAAATAAATACTTTTACCACAAACTGGAGAAAAGTAAAATTGTTTAGTAATTGGATTTAAATAATATGCGAGGAGCTTGGTTGAATAGTTTAAAAAAAATCATTAAATTCAAATAAATCTTGATTTAAATAAAAAGAATTGATTTTTTTAAAAAAAATCAACAACCTTGTATAATAGGGATTACAATAGGATATATGAGTATTTTTCTCCATTGTTTAATTTTACGCTATTGCACTTCTAATAATTTGAGTCCATAGATCATAATAATAAAGAACTTTTTGGTGTGTCCCTGTAAAAATCTATAAAATCTAGATTCACTGAAATCCACACAATTTGTGCAATAGTAACCAATAATATGTGTATTAATTTGCAGCTCAATCAAATAAGGCTTTTAGACGTTATTGCATTTTAAAAACTTGGGCCCCTGTAGGCCATAAGGGATAATGAATATTTTTTTTGTCTTTGTAAAAAAAAAAAAAAAATAAGGGATAGATTTACCAAAATTTACACAGCTTGTGAAGCTGTGACCTATAACGTGTATAAATTTGGTCACTTATATGACTAATGACTATGGTCATTTATAACATACATACCAACTTTCAGCTCATTTGAACAAAGCATTTAGGCGCTATCACATTCACTCACATGCAATAATTGTTTTAAAAGTAGCAGAAATGAACTAAGGTAACCTCAAAACATACAGAAACACCAAAATCTCAAAGCTTGACTTTTGACATGAATACAGCACTTTCTTTACAAATGCATGTCTGGAAAGTAAAAAACTAAAAACTTTGTATTCTTCAGGCTCATTTTACTACTAAGTTTACATTCAGAAAAATCTGATACCAACAGCTACAAAAATTAAGAATATAATGAGTAATAATTAAAAAATTAAAACTTTTGTGACTCAGTTAAATTTTGTAATTTGTTGTCCTAAACACTGTAGTAGAAAAAAGGCAAAATTGGTCAAAGAATCAGACAATGCATGGAAATAATCTAACTATATTAAAAACTGCACTTAACGGGAGGAAAGTTTATATATATATTAACTTTCCTGGAATTTGCTAAACTAGCTATTAAATATTTTTAATAATGTGTTTGTAATATTTTAAACAAACCATAAACATAACATAGGTATATAAACAATATGAGACTGACAATATCATTTCATACATTTATAATTTAAATTGGTGATTTTGCTTTATCTCTGCATCCAACAGGATTATTATAAATTCCCAGGGAGAAATTTTGAGCATTATGCTTTGAAATTATTTTCATGTAACTCATTTAATTTATTTGAATGCATACAAAGTCAACAAATTCCAAGATACAGATGTAGACACATGTAATAATGCAAAATTATTAATGAGCTAATGATAAAATACTTGTAAAAGAAAAATTAACTTGTGAAAGAAAAATTACATTTTAGTAGGTAGCTAAAGCAAGGGTGTAAAATCTAGATACAAGTTGAGCACAAAAGCCAACATCAGCTCAAAAGATTCATTAAGTGCACATTTTGCAGCATGTTAAAAATATAATTTATTTTAAATATTTAGAAGCATATTATTATTAAAAGTGATTTACTAATAAGGTCTAGTGTACTAACTTTGAATAACTGAAATTAAAATTAACCAACACAGAAATTATTTCAAAATTTTACAGTAGAGTGAAATAAATTTTCCATTGCGATAAATCACGAAAATGATTGTAAAAACCTTTAGTAATAACTTATTTTTGTGCACACGGTCTAACATCTAACAAGAACAGAACACATGAAGTACAATAAAGCAAGTTGTAAACTTCAGAATAATTAATTTCATATCAAACAATAAAGATGTTTACTTACTTATAATATTCAATATAACCCAGAAAAAAATAATAATAATAATAATAGCAACATATTAAAACATATCTGTAATCACCTTTGGCTCAGAACTAAACAACAACAACATGAAAACTCGATTGAGTTTGTTTGCTAAAGAACGATTTATTAGAATAGCATTTAGATTTCTGCGCATGCGCTGTAATAATTCAGCCTGTGGATGTCCTCTGTATTATCTATGCACTTGAAACCCCCGCGATCCTACGAGTATCATGCATAAGGCATTCTCTGGTTGCTGTTTTATGACACTTACCGGATATGTCAGTTGTAGGATCTGTATGATATTTGTAGGACATCCAATGGATCCTTTTGGTTGTATGGGAACATATTCGAACAAAGCATTTAGACGCTATCGTGTTCCCTCCCACACGTACACACACACACACCACACCACACATAAATCATCGTAAAAATAGCAAAAATAAACTCTGGGACCTCAAAACATATAAATAACCCAAAATCTCAAAGTCAACATTTTGTAATGATTACAATACTTTGTACAATACAATATATATGTACATACAATATATACGTATGTCCGAAAAGTCAAAATGCATTCCACAACATACAATGCTTCAAATGAAATTAAAAACTCTTTCTTTTCTCCTAGAATGTGCCCAATTCGGTAAGGTCTGCAGAGCAGAGGGTATTTATAGGGGCTCTAGCAGGGGGTAGGGCTTCCAAAAAATAGCAAAGAAGTGCTTATAACCATGGACCTCTCAAAAAGAAGAGTTAAGAGAAATAATTTTATTTCATTATCACAAAGAAACAAACTACAGTTAAACACTTGTAATTCATAAGAATCTTGTTATTCATTTCAAATTCAAAAGAAATACCACAAATTGTCGTAGAAAATGACGTAATTTTTCTTGTAAGTATTAGAAAGGTAAGTATCCTCTTAAAATGAGCAAATGTAATGTTCGAAATTTTGACTGATAGGTATATTTATTTGTATAATAATAAATCTTAATTTTTATTATTAATATTTTATTCAATAATTACATAAATGATGATGTTGATGATTAACGATGTACATGTAGATGTACTGTAAAATATTTTCTTCATCCGGGTAACTTGCGCAGAATATTGCGCAGAATTACATGACTGTAGTTGATCGAGTTGACAACTAAAGTTGGTTCATAGCCTACGAATTAAGTATGTGGTTGAAATTAACCTTTTAAAATAGCTAATTTTTATACTAATTCGAATCTGTTTTCTTTTTTCAATCATTATAAATCACTTAGTGCAATTGAAGTGGGTTACAAATGCGCCTGAAATAGGTTAAGTGCGAATCAGTTTCTTAAAGGTTGCCAAGTCAGGACAATTGCCTTTTAAATTTTTCTTGATTTAAAGGGAGTTGTGCTTAATACGAGTTTTTGAATACTTTGTTTCGATTTTCGTAACTCTCTGAAAATCGTACGATCTGCAATAAAGTAGTAAATCAATTGACAGCTGCAATATTTAGTATTAAGCATATGCTGATCAAGGTATAGATCACAGTAAACAGTGTCTAATTAAGAATTTTTTAACTTATGATAATTCCACCTTCCAATATTTAAAAATATTATTCTTCTCGCTGTATATTCTGTTAAAAAAGTTTTCTAATTATTTAGTTACTTGTCAATTATTACTGTAACAATGGTCGCACAGTAGTTTATTTTGATTGGATGTTAAGAACTTGATTGTTTGAGCTAACAGCTGATCTAGTTTCGTTGATCGACATCGATTACTTATCTCGTTTTCTTTCATCAAGCTTATAAATGTTTTTCTAAAGTACAGACGTTAACTATAATTAACTGCATTGTCAAATTAATATGCAATTTTTTAAGAAATGCTTAAAATTTAACTTGTGTCAGTATGTCATTACCTTGTTTTCAACTTGAAAAAAATTATTT
Source organism: Salticus scenicus (assembly GCA_963930645.1). Taxonomy (NCBI): domain Eukaryota; kingdom Metazoa; phylum Arthropoda; class Arachnida; order Araneae; family Salticidae; genus Salticus; species Salticus scenicus. Next base: position 23,790,292 of record OZ005659.1, on the reverse strand, counting down.
TTTAAGTTACTTTAAAGTTACTCTTTGTGGATTTGTGTTTATTTCTTCAAATGAATGTGAATTTTTTTTTTAATTATGCTTTATTCCATAAATATATCTAATGTAGATAAAATAAATATTTTATTTCTTAGTATGTCATTGTTTTATATTACAAGGGTAAATGTAATAAATGTATAGTTGTATGAATAATACTCTTTAAAAAGTTATTATCATTTTAATTAATTTCATATTTTTAGCGTGTGTATCCCTTTGACTAATATAAATTATTTCTTAAATGTATATTTCAATGTAAAATGTGAATAAATTTATAATTAATAGAGTAATTATAAATTTCTTTCCCATCCATAGGGAAAGCTTTGTTGTATTATGTTTAAATGATTTCTGAAACATTTATTTATGTTATATTTATGCCTCTATATGCCAGAAACAATTTGAGAATTTTAATTTAGGTATTTAAATAAAAATGAAGTGGACTTTAATCTACATTATTTGTAATAGAAGTGTGTGAAACTATCTAGCAAACCTTTTGCAGAAAATATTGAATTAGATATTTATAAGAAAACCAAATTTTTATCTAACATTTTCTTTTCTTTTGAACATTTTAGGTTAATTCATTAGTTTAATATCCATATTTGTTTTTTGCTGTTGTATTTGAATGTATTGTCTTGTTCTCTTCCATGGTTGATATTGTGGTTTTCTTTATAATTCATATGAATATAGGTTAAGATCCCTTTAAAAGATCCCTCCCCGCACCCCTCAGGCAGAGTTTAAACTGACTTTAGTTTTTTAACATTTTGCTAAAAGATATTGTATTTTGCTGAGATATGTCAGTAAGAATTTCGCTGAAAAGCTAAAACTGGATTATTTCATAAAATATCACTATTAACTACCTCTAATTTTTATTCAAATATTTGTGAGCTAAAATTATAAAAACACTGAAAATATTTGGAATCATTATTTAATATATTTGAATTTAATATTCATTTTTAATGGTTGAAATTAAATGCATATTTACAAGTATGTCAGAATTCAGATTTTACCTATAGATGCATTCTCAGTACTAGTATTGTACTTGTTGGAATCAAAAGAAAGTTTTGCGGATTCATGTTTCTTAAATCACAAGTACGGATGTTTGGTTAAATTCATCAGTGAATAATATTTAAAGAATTAATTTTCGAAAAGGCTAAATAGTGTTTGTACAATTTAGTTAAAATGATAAAGAAACTTTTTTATCAGTTTAAACCCTTCTCACAGGGGATATCTCGCCTAGGTCTGTGAAGTAGACATTTTTTCCATGAGAATCACAGTTGTGATAGCATGTCTCCAGATCATTTTTAGTGATGAGTGTCAGACTGTCAACAAATGCCTATAGTGTAGCAATCATGCAACATAAAAACCGTTCAACCTTAACCCTTCAGTAGACAATCATCTTTAAACCTTACATCCCTATCTTTTGCTTTCCTTATATTGCAAAAACTTACTTAAAAAAATAGGCAAAAGGGAAGTTATGATAATCTTACTAAAGCAAACTATTTTTACATTTGAGAATTATGTTACGTAGTATTAAATGTTAATTTGTGGAATGTTCAGTTACTTTAGTTTTGTAGATTAATGAACTAGTCATACATATTTATTATCTGGTTAACAATAAAGTGACGAATAACTGGCCAAATTTGGTCAAATCGTTCAATAGTTACATATTCTGGCAATTTTAAATGCTTCATGCATTTTTACTTCCATTACCCTACTACCGTAGGTAATGGAAGTATTGTATTCGGTCCAAAAATTTGATATCGAGATTTCACCTGATTTACACGTTTTAAGGTCCCCTGAGTCCAAAAAAGTGGTTTTTGGCAATTGGTCAGTGTGTATGTATGTATGTGTGTGTGTGTGTGTGTGTATGTATGTGGAGAATCTTCTGGCTATTATAGCTCATAAACTAATAAAGATAGAGCTACGAAACTTTAGAATTGAAATATGTCTGGTCTACAGATGAAATTTCCAAATTTTGGTGAAAATTGAAAAACCGGAAGTGGGACATCGGAAACCGGAAGTTGGACCGTAAGTCCGTATCTCAAAAACGGCTCTAACGATTTTCTTCAAACTTGCTATATAAACACTCTATTAGATGTCCTTTCGAATGATATAGTTGGTTAGTTCAAGAAAATTGATAGGCGTCCTGTATAAATAGCTCAATTTCAGGCCTCCCAAGGGCGTTCCTTTAAAAACGGTTGTACGGATTTTTTTCAAACTCGCCATTTTAACTCAGTTTTAAATATGATTTTGTATGTAATTATTGTTTTCCTGTCAATAATTGAGTTTAACCGGAAATGGGACATCGGAAACCGGAAGTGGGACCGTAAGTCCGTATCTCAAAAACGGCTCTAACGATTTTCTTCAAATTTGCTATATAAACACTCTATCAGATATCCTTTCGAATGATATAGTTGGTTAGTTCATGAAAATTGATAGGCGTCCTGTATAAATAGCTCAATTTCAGGCCTCGCAAAAGCGTTCCTTTAAAAACGGTTGTACGGATTTTTTTCAAACTCGCCATTTTAGCTCACTTTTAAATATGTTTTTGTATGTAATTATTGTTTTCCGGTCAATAATTGATTTTTTGTGAAAGTTGGTATCTCAAAAACGGCTCTAACGATTTTCTTTTTTGGTCACTTTTATGTTTTCTGATCACATTATCTCTCAAAAATGCATATAATACATGTAATAGCGGGTAATGGAAGTCGTGTGGTTGTTTCACACCAGATTTTTTTTTTTCCAAAGGACATTCCATTATATTCTCTTGTTTCGTAAGTAATGCTACTTCTAGAATAAAAGAATTGTCGAGTAAAAACTCAAAAAAAGTTGACCGTTCTCTGAAAAGGACATTATTTCCCTTTTCACATGTGCCAGGTTTAATTTTTACTTATATTTTCTGCTCTCATTATTACAATTTTTGTATATGGAAAAAAAATAAAAAAAAAAACTACCATTTTTACTGATGTACATATGTAGGCTATATGTATTGGCTAGTGTAGGAATGCTGTGAAATTGTTTTTCAGAAAGTTGCACAGTAGTTAAAAACTTATCTGAAGGCTTTTAGACACTTAAAATGTTGGAAAGGTCACCAGGTGTGCTAAAATATTTTTAACCCTTTAAGTGTTAAGCTCATCTTTTTCCATCATGCACAGCTGAAATAAAAGCTGGTGTAACTAAATTTTGGAATAAATGTTGCTTTTTTCAAGAAAATAAGTTTAATATATAGCTATAGTGTACAGCACCAAATTCTCATTTATACTGTGCATAGTGTTAATTTTATGAATCTTTAAACAGATATACTGAAAAATGGTTAATGCTGAAAGGGTTAAAGAAGGCTTCTTTAGAATAAAAGCGCTGCCGGGTGCTGCACCTTTCCAAATTAGTCTGCAGTCAGATGGTAACACATTTCTAAATATGAGTACTTAAGCTTGGCCTTAATGTTAGAAAAAAAAAAAAAAATGTGAATTGAATTGTTACAAAATCATAAGGTAAAGTTAGCAGCGGCCATTAATAAATTTGCTATTAGTGGTTACAACCAATAGTGACCACTTTGTAGCTGTCTGTTACATTGTTTAAAAAAGTATAGTATTTGTCAGTTTACTACTGTTGATTGATAAATTCAGGCTAAAACCTGTATTAAATAAATAGATTAAAATAAACCTTAACTTTACTTTTTGCTCATTAACATTTCCAGCTCTCATCAAATGACGACATCTGTTGTGGAGATCTTGTGTAGTCTCAAGATCGTCTGATCAGTACTCAAGATCTCCACAACAGAAGTCGTCGTCTGATGAGAAGTGGGTGCCCAGTTGAAAATGTTAATGACAGCACGAAGTAAAGTTAAGGTTTATTTTAATCTATTTAATAATAGTTTAATACTTCGTTTGTTTATATTTTCGTTTAAAACCTGTATATTGAGGTATATATTTCCTTTCAGACGAAGGCTTTATCTTTTATTCAATTTAAATTTGCAGATCAGATGTAAAATTTCCTTAGATGTTGGCCAATTACTATACATGATGATGACTATATATGATCTTCAGCGATACAAATTAATTTTGAGTGATATTAGTCCAATATCACTGAAAATTTGTTTGCATTATTGAAAATGTTTTTATCAAGTCCATCCAATATTGACTTGTAAACTTGAATTATCTGCAGAGTTAGGCAACTAGTTTCTAATTTACATTTTATTTAATTTAAAAAAAAAATTAAATAAGACAGAAAATTAAATAAGTCTGTAGAACATTAAAATTTTTGTAAAGATATTGTGAATCTGTAGAAAATGAATAAAGACTTTTTAACTTAAATTGCAAAACATACAATAATTGTATTTGGCTAATATAATTTTTGCAGTTTAGTGTATTAATTTGTAAAGTTTTTATTCTTCATCATTCAGCACCAGCTTTGTGATGCACTTTACTTTTATACCTTTAAAGTTCAGTTAAAAATGCTTAACACCAAACTGAAGGGACCAAAATATTTTTTCTTGTTAAAAGAATTTCATGTTAAAAGATTCATAAAAAAAAAAAAAAAAAAAAAAAAATTCACCAATATTGTCATCAATGTCATTGAATTTTATTTCGATTTCCTGTTAAACTACTAGTAGGTTGCATTCATTTGGATAAAAAGCAAGTAATAATGATTTTTTTTTTTTTTTTTTTTGCATTGTTGATTCCCTTATCAGATTCGTCATCAGAATCTACATAGGTGGAATCATTTCTGTTAAAAACCAACTGAATAAATATAATCATCAATCTGTCATTTTCTAACCCACTCAAACATCAAAACCGTAATCAAATAAATGCTAGGTAAATCATCTAATAAATTATCAAGTGAATAATACTACAAATCAACTCTTCTTCTAAAAATTAAATTATATTTCATTTGTTTATTGAAGGCCACATAATAAAGAATTACAGAACTCATATTGAAAGGAAGAAACTGTTGACACTAATGACTTTAAATTTATTTTATAGACTATATTTTAAATCATAAACAATAATTATCTGACTATTTTCAATTATGAATGATCTCCAAGATCTCTTTGTCTATCATTATTGGTGCTGTACACACATCATCATAGACTGCAACATATTCATTCACTTTCTCCAACATTTCTTTAAGTTTTGAAAAAAGAAAGCATTTTTGAAGCATTAAACTAAATTAATAAAATTCAAAACCTTACTTGCTTCATTCTTGGCCAAGAATGAAGCAAGTAAGATTTTGAATTCTATTAATTTAATTTCATTAAATGTTGGCTCAGTTTCAATATCTACTGATTCTTGAGGTGCCAAACAATTTGTGATACTTTGGAGAATCCTGCATGGCCTATTGCAATTTTCAATTGTAATAGGCCAAATTTTATGCCGAGCACAACATATGCAATGTATCCAGTAAATTAAAAGAATTTTTTTTTTTTTACTTTGATTGCGACTAAATATTTTTGAAGCAATTGCTTTCGATAATTTAATTTCAAATTTTGTATAATGTCTTGATCACATGGTTGTAAAACACTTGTGGTGTTTGGAGGCAAAAATATAAGCTTTATAGCATTTAATTCAGTATCAGGGTGTGCTGGACAGTTATCAATGAGTGCAACTTTATGCTTTTCTTGTGAAAATTGCTTGTTCAAATTGATAATTGAATCATTGAACGTAGTGGCCGTCATCCATACTTTTTCGTTTGCCATGTATTCAACACTTGGTAAAATTCTAATATTTTTAAAATACTGTGGTTTTAAATTTTTTCTTATAATAAATAAGGGTAGTTTTCCAGGTACATCCGAATTGTATCCAACCAATACTGTTATTCTTTCTTTAGAGATTTTTCTTTTGAACACAACTGTAATTTAAACAATAAAGTTTCAATGGGTAAGCAGTAGTAAAATAAGACAGTTTTGTCAGTGTTGAAGACGTCTTTAGGGTCATATTCTTCAAGTATTGAGGGCAATGTAGATTGCTACCAATCTATGGTCATAGTTGATAAAAGGTTATTAGCTTCATCAAAACATTTAACACAATGCTGTTCCTTTTCTTGAAATGTTCCAACCAGCCAGAATTTGCCAAAAATTTTATACATATATGTTTTGCCTGTTCATCTGCTTTTTCCAGCAATAAAGGACTTTTATATGAGTATTATGAGATCTATCTTGTTTGAACTAAATAAGAAAAACTGTTTCTAAATCTTTGTGCTTATTAGTCTCTCTGGCTCAAACATACTGGATTCAAACATTAATATAATTCGATCCCTGTTTTTAATTATCATTAATAAAGTGGAATTGGCAATGCCAAACTTTTTTCAGATTTCTATTTTTGTCCTGCGTTTTTCATCTGCATTAATTAGCTCCATCTGCATTTTAATCGAAATAACAGTTTGTTTTCATACTGATTTTTCACACAAATTTTGATGGCTTTAACACAAAATTCGCAAATTTCAACTCGGACTAATCGACTTAGAAACGAACTGAAGAGCAATACTACTAAATGCATTATCCTGAAATGTATGGCTATTTTTTATTGCTAACATTCTTTGTGAGTAAAGCACAATCAAATGAATTCTCACTATTGGCCATTCTTTAGTATGATAAGGATTCTATTCATTCAGCCCTAATGTATAATGACCACTAGGAGAGAAAAATATAGATAAAGGTGACTGTTATGGAAGAAAAATCAGTTCTCAGAAGTTAAACAATTACGTAAATAAATTCTGCAATGACTTCTAGCAAACATGACACTGAAGATTGAAAACTAATTTTTTTTGTATTAATTGATTTTTATTACTTGTTAAAATAGAGGTGCTCAACCTGCGGCCCAGGGGCCACATGTGGCCCAGTAGCCATCTATTTGCGGCCCGCGGAAGGTTTGACATCTTAGGCCACATTAATCATCAGTAAGAGAGGAAAAGAAAAAAAGAGAGAAAGAAAAATTTTTATTTGTGGCATTCATAAAAACTTTTTTCGGTAAGAGAGGGGGGATGAAAATGTTTGTTTTTAAACATATTCCTGTCTGAGAAACTAAGTTTTCCATTCTATTTCGTAATTATATAACACACAGTATGTTCCTTAATTTTTTGTTGGAAAAATTATGGAATAATCTATTGGTAAGTAGTTATAAAATACTAAATGGATGAATAAAGTAAAGATATATGATACATTTAATTTTTTTTATTATGATTCAATCACTGTTTAATAGCTTTATTATTATTATGCATCGAGATTTACTTGACTCACTGATTAAAAATATTTTATTAAACAATTGGTTAAAAACAAGTAACATGTGATGCAACTTGGAGCTCTGCATGCAGGTGCCTGACAATGATAGTATGCTCCTGTAATATACACAGCAAATAATTCTTTTTATATTATCTCGTTTATGGCCCTTCCTGTCCGACTCAACAGCGAGAGTGGCCCTCCAGCTAAAAAGGTTGTGCACCCCTATGTTAAAAAAAAAAAACATGTATTAAATTGCATAGTATGCTGTCTGAACTGCTATGTCATTTTGTATTAATAGATTTTTCACGTTAAGGTTAAACGTATTTCACTGTAAATATATTACCCTCAGTAGCACAGCAAAATTGGTTCAGTATCATTCAAAATCACCTTGCATTGTTAAAGATAATTTTTACCAATCTTATCCAAAATGGACTATGGCTGAACCTATAATCTCATGTTATCTGTAGAGTTTGGCACTAGGTTTTTAATTTACATTTCATTAAATTTTTCAAAAAAATAGGACAGAATACTGTAAACCAGTATTTATAATGTAATACTAGATCAAACATATTCTAATATTGGACAGTAATAGGTTAAAAAAAAAAAAAAAAGTATATGTCATACGTTAGTCAGAGCTGGTCATTGAAATATCATTTAATCTTATCAGGAGTATTGTGTTTGATTTATTTAGGAAAAAACATTGCTTGAACTGGTGCAATATTAAGGGCCAGGAAAGCAAAGAAAAATTTAAGCTTAAGAAACTTCTAAGCTCAGTAGGAATGGCATTTGAAAAGTTATTGATTTTTTAATTGGACATTGTGCTTTGAGGAGGCACTTTCTACTGATGAGCATTAAAAATGATTCAGCTTGTTGAGGTTGCATGTGTAATGAAGAAAAGGCTATCCACATTTGTGATACAATTTTTTCTTGTATAATTTCTGTCATTTCATATAGGTATTTTTTACTTATAATTGATGAAGGTATTCCTAATTTTTAATGAATTAGTTACTTATTACTTTCTGTGATATGTTTGAAAAGGTTCTCATTCATAAGCTATACATTTATTTTCAAGGGGAAAAATTGGCCACATACGCAGTTTTTATGAAAATGTTTGGAAAACAACTGTCAACAAAAGTGTATCATTTATATCTTTAATATCATTTACATCTCAACTCCATCCACTCAGTTTTTCTTTTCTTTCTTTTTTTTAATTAGACAAGGGCTAGTATATTCAGAACCAGAAAATAATATTTTTATAAATTTTCATAGTTGTTTAAAAGGCTTAAATATTAAATCAGCTATTCCTAAAACCCTATATTGAAACTTGCATCTAGCTTTTTTTCTACCAAGGAAAAAATATCCCACACCACTTTTTTTTTTTTTTTTAAACTGATAGTTTTAAAATTTATATATTGTATATTTTATAATCTGAATCAGTCTTATAAAAATTAAGAATTCTCCAAATTTTACTATATTATTTTTAAAGAAAAAGCTTAATTTAATTACAAATGAATCATTCTCCCGAATTTCATTTTTATTGCTTATCATTGTGAAGTAAAAGAAAAACATATCTTTACCTTTTTTTTAATCATAAAGTAACAGCTGTTTATCAAACTCTTTATCATTTTTTCTCTTCATCAGCAATGATAAGATTGTTTTTGAGGGGAATGACTTAGTGAATCATTTTCAGGATCAGTTATCATTTCAATCATAAGTAAAAAAAAAAAAAAAAAAATTAAAATTAAAATATTGATGCATTATTAGATAAGTAAGGCATTTCTTTGTTTTAATTACCCTTTTATTTATTTATTTATTTTCAGAGGCATACATTGCATGTTCATGTTATTCTTTTGAAGACTAATTTTGTATAGTTTTATATATCTGGAAGAAATATAGAAAGGTATTTTTCTTTTTTTGTTTTTCCATTTGTTCATATCTTTTAAATTGTATTTAAGAATTTATAAACATTTTCTATGTAATTTAACTTTAATAAATTACTTTTTCTATCAAAATTGGAAAATTGATGGTTTGTTTTCAAAAATAAAATATCTTATTTTATTTCTACTTGTTTTTTTCTTTAAAATTTTATTTATCTATGGATATTTTGTTTGTAAATATGTGGGTGTGAATGTAAAAAAGTTTTGTGTAAAATATTCAGTGCAATTTTGGTGCCTGCCCCCCTCAACCCCATCCCTCCAACTGGAAATTTTCAAAAGAAATTTTACGAAGTTTATAATTCTCCTTTTATTTTCAACTATATTCATGAGATGTAAATATTGAATTTGATTCAAATAATTGATAAATTTACAGATTTTGAAATGTCCTATGACTATATTTAATGGACTTATGTGTATGTCTGTATAGGGCACAAATACCTTTAGCTAATTTATGAACTGCATGTGCAGAATTCCATGAAACTGTGCATGCAGTTGAATTCTAGCTTAAGTGATTCTGATTAGTTTTTGATGTATATCACTCGACTTGTGGTACTTTTATGCCCTGTTTCCCTTGATAGCTATATCTCGTCATCTCCAAGACAGAATTTAACAAACTTTATACATTACATGCTATGAAAAACAGAGTTTACAAAACAAAACGGAATTGGAACATATGTTTCGTGTTAAAAAATTTAGCATGACCCTTCGCCTGGTGTAAAAATGTACAAGTACGAGTAGAGCTACAACCAGCCGATCATATCTGTTTTATATCTCTATAATGTTTCTTGAAAAAAAAAAAAAAGTTTTATATAGGAAATTTTAGGTTTGATTTGACAAAGCCTGAATGAAGTGACTATGAATCTTAAGTTTAATATTCAGGATAGCCAGAGATTTTTTAAAATTATTTATTAGGTATAAATATCTAATTATTTATGGATGTCCTGCTTTTAAATCATCTCTTACGAAGAAACATTTTTAGATAAAAATTACACAGAACATGTAATTTATTTTAGTTATATATGGATAATAAAATTACCTGACATAGAAGTAAATTTACTCTGAAAGTTTCATCACATTAAATGTTTGATGTTGGGGATCAAAGCATTATTTTAGAATTAAACAAAAAGAAAAAAGAAAAGCATATTATAGAGAAAGATTTAAATTAAACTACAGTTATTATTTTTATTTATTTTTAATGGTTTAATGGGAGTCTTTTTTCCTCTCTTAAATGAATGGTATTTATAAATGACAATTCTAAAACAAGTTAATGTAAATTTCATATTCAGTTTCTTTGAGGACTGGAATTATCATTTTGAGAGAATTTAAAATGATATTTTGAATATTATAGTCGTTACATCAGCCATAGTACAGACAAATATTTTATAATTAAGAGGCATAAATTAGTAGATACAAGGAATTATCAAAAAACTACTCATAACCATCAAGTATCAACTAGGGCTCGAGTATTTATCAATATATCCCCAAGTATCAATATTTTTTAAATATCGCAATAACGATATTAAAGATCTAGCTCTGCTGATATATCCCTCTAACGATATTTCTTTAGCGCAAACTCAGCGATCGCTCGAAGCGCCGATAAATAATGTTCCTCACTAGCACCTATCACCAGTCACCACGCTCGGAATAAAGAGAACGCCGAATAGCTTATTCACAGTGTTTTCTAAAAAAACAAACAAACCGTTTGGCTAGCGGAAGTGACGCAACCTCTTGTGCGCGCCACAAACCTGCATCACCGCGCGCCAAGCAAAGCCCGAAAAAAAAGAGACCTGAATAGCTTATACTAATGCAACCCCCTTTTTCCCCTGCTATTACTCACTGACTAAAACTCCCAACCCCAAACAATCCTTCCTCTCCAATCCTCTCTTTCCATACCGCAATGTATCTACTTTCTTGAAAATATCACTGTCCAAAAACAAAAGTCAATGATATTCATCAGGAAAATTAAACTATCACAGTATATCGACTTCCCATAGTATATCGACTTCTTAGAGTATATTGACTTCTCATTCTACATTCATGCATTTCCCTGGCTCTAAACGATAATATGAAAGAATTTATACTACCGTTAGTATAAGTTCTTTGATAATATTGCACATCATCGCTCGTGGATCGTAGGTGTAATACCGCAGACAGGCGATATAAAAACAAACGCTTATTATGAGTATGACGAATGAAAACGATATCTTTTCTTTTAGCTCATTTCCTGCTATTGGTTCATTGATATTGGTTTATTTCAAAGTATCCATATCTTCTGGCCAATAAGATGCGACATGTGTTTGACTCGCTTTGGGCTCAGTGATGCCAGATTGGGGATTTTGTCCCCATTTTGGGGATTTTTGAGGCTTTTGGACCAAATGTTTGTGGGGACTTTTTTGGGGAATTCTAAAATTTTTGGGGACAAATCTGGGGAGTTCTTCAACTCTCTGTCAATGTTGATAACGTAACGATTTATCCCTACGACTGGAGACTTTCAATATCTTTATTGGTATTTGGGGATTTTTTTTTTTTTTTTAATTGCCTTCTTTTGGGGAAAAATCTGAATTTTTATCACACAAAAATCTGCTTGATATTTTTTTTTGAAAAAATTTTTATTTCCCCTTTTTTAGTAGAAATCAAATTGGGGATTTTTTCGAAAAGAACCTCCTGAATTGGGGAAATTTGAAGACCTGTTTGGGGAAATAATTTTCGACCATCTGGCATCACTGTTTGGGTTGTACATCAGTCCCTTTCTCCTTTCCCATGTTATCGAATGGGATTTTCGTTGCTTCGTTTTATAAAAATATCTCATTCAAAAATGAAGTTTTTCGAATTCTGTTTTTTGAATATTACTCTTTGAACGGGTCGCCTTTTAGCTTGGTGAACAATTTTTCGAAAAAAATAATTTAAATATTTTATTTCAATAAGTAAATTATGGACTCTAACTGTGGATCTCTAAGTAAAATATTTAAATTTATTTTTTCGAAAAATTGTTCACTAAGCTAAAAGACGACCTGTTCAAAGAGTAATATTTAAAAAACAGAATTTAAGCTAAAAGACGACCTGTTGAAAGAGTAATATTAAAAAAAAAACAGAATTCGAAAAAGTTCATTTTTAAATAAAATATTTTTATAAAACGACGCGACAAAAATCCCATTGGAAAACATGGGAAGGGAGAAAGGGTGCTATCTGACTGATGTAAAATAAAGTTTTATCTTCAGTAATTTTACAGTGACAGTTTCTTTATTAAATTATATAATATTGGATAGTTTATTACTTTTTTTATGTAGCATTTATTTTTTCTCTTTCCTTTTCTTTCTTTCTCTCTTTCTTTTTTTTTTTTTTTTAAGCCGTACACGTAATTGCAAAATGAGTTACTTTAAGTAACAAAATGAAACTTTAACATAATTTTCTTTAAATAATATAATTTTTATACTGACAATGTATATATATATATATATATATATATATATATATATATATATAATGAAACTATTACGAATGTGAATTGAACACATATACATTTAAAAAATATTGTAATGATTTGGTAAGCAGATACAAAAATAAAAATGACAAGTAACTGACATTTAGGATGCATATAAGAGTTTTAAGTAAAAAATATTACTCTCTACGACCAAAAAAGGTGTATCCAATGGCAATTCTTAACTATTTAGAATGATTTTCCTTTTTATTTAATACCTACATCTTAAGACAATTTTTATTAAGCTTTATTTTTAGTAGAATTATGAATTTTGATATGCTTGGTACAAATAAAACACAGATCGCATATTAGCTGTGTTAAAATATGATTTTAATAATTAAAGCTTAAAATGGGAAGAATAGAGGACAAACTATACAGAGGTATACTAAAAAGCAACAGTATAAGTTATAAGAAACACAAAATATTGATTCACTTTTTATGCATTTTTTTTTTTTTTTTTTTTTTATGATAAAGTTATGGTAGTAATATACCAGAAAATACATGGAAAACACTTTATACTTGTATACTTTAAAATTCGTGTGCATATGTCTTTAAAAAATAACAAATATCTATTTTTTCCTATCTTGAAAGAAATATCGCAATATATCACATAATATCGATATTAACTTGGTGATATATCGCGATATTTAATTTCTGATATCGTCCAGCACTAGTATCAACTAACTATTAGTTTGGCTAACCATTAGTAAATAATCTTTTTTTTTTTTTTTTTTTTTAGTATGACAGGACTAGTTCTTTCAATCTGGCATTTTGCGTTGTTACCAATTTATAGTGTTCCACTTCGAAAACACCTATGTAACTTTACGCAAGTTGATATTTATAGATTCACAATTTGAACTAACACTTTTTTAGTGGTGGGAATATGATTTTACTAACAGCATGCTATTTCGCCGCAAATTTTTGAATAGCAAAGTTGTAGTTGCTGTTTTTAAAATACCATTGTAAAATTTTTTTTTTGATTTTAATCTTGCTTACGATTTTTGAGATTTTAATTTCCACTAAAAGTGATTAAATTAAGTAGTTTTTTCTACATCTAGAAGTTTGTGGCATTCATACTGAAACAAATTTTCATAAATAATTGAACAATACATTTCTTTACTCATATGCCATTATTTGAATAAAAAACACAAATTTTTAAATATTCTTTTTTTCATTTTTGGCTCATATTTCCAAATGTTAATTATAATTAACATGTCTTTTTATTAGTATGACAGGACTATTTCTTTCAATCTGGCATTTTGCGTCATTACCAATCTATAGTGTTCCACTTCAAAATGCCTTCAAATATCCAGTTGTACCATTTAATTTTTTTCTCTATCTTAAAATTTTTTGTGAAAACCATAAAAACCTCTATGTATTTTTTTTCTCTTCCCATCGGTGAGGATCGAACGCACAATCTTTGGGTGTGTAGGTAGCTCTGTACTCTGACCACACAGCCAATGGTTCTTGGCTAAATATTTCTAAATATTTAGATTAGTGTTTTCAGGTATTTTTAGTACGACAAGACTATTTCTTTCAATCAGCTATTTTGCGTAGTTACCAATTTGTAGTGTTCCACTTCAAAAATGCCTGCTAATATCCAGTTTTATTATTTAATTCTCTAATACTCTTACTCTATCTCTATTTTCTCTCTTACTCTAATGCTCTAATATTCTCTCTCTAATTTTACTATTTAATTCTCTAATTTAAACCAACTTTGTAGTGTTCCACTTCAAAAATGCCTGCTAATATCCAGTTTTATTATTTAATTCTCTAATACTCTTACTCTATCTCTATTTTCTCTCTTACTCTAATGCTCTAATATTCTCTCTCTAATTTTACTATTTAATTCTCTAATTTAAACCAACTCTATCTTAAACTATTTTATGAAATCTGTAAAAACATTTATAGATATATATATACTTTTTTCAACTTACCATCAGTGAGGATCGAACTCAGTCTCCGGGCTTGTAGTTCTGTTCTCTGACCACATAGCCCACGGGTTTTGGTTGAATGTCAATTGATTATATTAATTAATCTGTGATGAATTTTAAGTATAATTTAAGTATCGAATAATCAGTTTATGTATATATATATATTAAATATTATGTTTTGGTCTGTAGAAATTGACACTGTTAATTATTAACAATAAATGCAAAATTGTTTTTAAGATTATTTTAAAAATTAAAATATTTAGTAAATAAGTATTAAGCAATTAGGGGAAGATACTATACAATCAATGCATTCAAATTCCAATAATTTATAACCCCCTCTATTACTATTTTTTTTTTTTTTTTTTTAAGGGTGTTAAATCACAAATATCATTAGTCCTGTCATACTAAATTAAATTCGGTCATAGACAGAATTTCATCCATAGTCTTGTTTTTTTTTTTTTTTTTTTTTTTTTTTTTTTTTAAGGCCATTTTTAGAACATGAGACTCTAAAAATTTACATTAAAACAATCTGATGTGGATGCCACATGACTTCCTTGTACATTCACTAAAACATACATATTGTTATGAAAACATTTCATGTAAGTGGTTTGTAAATAAACAGGCGGGTTCCAGTCTATGAATATTATTGGAAACAATCCAAGACTATTATTAGAACTAGAGGTCTGCATGGGCCGAAATTTTGAGGCCCGGCCCGGTATGCAATCGAAAAATTTGACCTGGGTCCGGCCCGTTTATTTTTTTACCAGTGCGTACAATGGTAAAAACTGGGCTGTAAAAGAATACAGCCCGGCCCAATTCAACGACCTGGCTGTATTCTTTTCTCCTTTTACTGAGATTCTATGGGAATTTAGAAAAGTACTAATTTCATTTAAAACTGCTCCGAAACTTCTCCACTTAAAAATTCACTTATAAAAATTTCTGTATCAAAACTAATACTTTTATTATTTATATTATGTTGTGTCAATCATTGCTATAAATATATACATATTTTAAAACATACAACCTTTAATTCTTCATGTTGCTTTTACTGCCGAACTAGCATGGGGCTCCCCAGCTTTTTCACTGGCAGGTACGGTGCACGAAGTTTGGCGAGACTGTTCTTTCTGCTGGTCTTCACCACCTTTTAAACTCACAAAAAGAAAAACATGCATAAAAGAACATAGTCATGATATCGCTACCGGAAAAATAACCACTGCTTTAACGCAAGTAAATAAAAAAGACAATATAAATATAAAGTTCGAGGATGTAAAAAAAAATCACAAAAATAGTAAAATCCCATTCAAGTATAAAATGAATGTAATACAGGCTTATATCAATAGAGCTATTATAGTTTGTAAAGATCCCAAAAACCTCAAAAAAGAAATAGATAATATAAAAAAAAGTTTACCAAAAAGCAGGTTATTCCGATAAATTAATAGACAAACTATGTAAAAAACGGTTAAAAAACTTAAATTTAATCAACAACTTTCAAAAACAGTCGCTAAATTATACTACTTCAATATATTACGATCACGGAGCCTCAAATAAAATAAAAAAATTTTGCCACTAAACATAATATAAATATTCCAATCAAACTAAATCCGAACATTTTTCAATTAATCAGAAACGATAAAGACCCCCATTAACCCATTGGAAACAGCCGGTATATGTAAAATCCCCTATACAGGCAGTAATGGTAAAGATATGTGTTATATCGGTAAAATAAAAATAAAAACATGCATAAAAGAACATAGTCATGATATCGCTACCGGAAAAATAACCACTGCTTTAACTCAAGTAAATAAAAATGACAATATAAATATAAAGTTTGAGGATGTAAGAAAAATCACAAATTATTAAAGTCATAGTTATGCTGCATTCAGAGAATCAATAGAAATTTTATCTCATCATAATTCTTGTAATGGCAATGATGGGGCACTACTCGATCGTCAGTGGTGCCAAGTGTTTAAAGGTGGTGAAGACCAGCAGAAAGAACAGTCTCATCAAACTTCGTGCACCGTACCTGCCGGTGAAAAAGCTGGGGCACTCCATGCGAAACTA
The DNA here is from genome assembly GCA_963930645.1 of Salticus scenicus. Lineage (NCBI taxonomy): Eukaryota > Metazoa > Arthropoda > Arachnida > Araneae > Salticidae > Salticus > Salticus scenicus. The sequence goes on along the minus strand of OZ005659.1, from coordinate 23,773,633 downwards.
GTTCGGCAGTAAAAGCAGCATGAAGAATTAAAGGTTGTATGTTTTAAATATGTATATAATTATGCTCCATGGTTAATTTTTATAAAGTATTGCTATAAATATTTAATTGAATGAATTCAACTTATTATTTTATAATTGTTTATACTATATTGTTCTGTAGTAAAATGGTATTTATGTATTGTTGCACGAAATTACCACTGTTGATAAATCCCCCCCCCCCTTAAGATTGTCGCTTTCAGGCTTTTTGAGGCTTTTTGGCCATTTTTCACCCCTGATTACAAGCAACTTTCGCAGACAGATTATGAAATTTTAAAAGCCTGTCGCAGACAGCTACAAAAGTTTCTGCCACTGGGTACACCGTAAAGCGAAAATATCGTTTTTTTTAGAAATCATATGCTACTGCTTTTTGCAGAACCTCTCATTGGCAAATGCACAACTTATAATTCAACAGAATTCACTTGTGTGTAGACAGCCTACTTTGGTACTCTTTGACAAAAATTAGTGTCTAGAAACGATACAATGCATATACAAAAATTAACTGTTATGAAATTGAGAAAGGGTTTACTGATTTTGACAATCCTGAACTATTTTCTGCCAAATTTGTCTCTAATCTTGCGATTTCACTAAATTCTTCACCAATGCAGATGACAATGTGTTGGGAAGGGAATGCTTTGGCGACAAAGTTTGCAACCTGGCATCAAATTTGGTGAAAAATGGTGATTTAATATTGCCAAAGTTTAGAAGTTCTAACTTCAATAGATACCTAGTTCTGTAAAATTTTTTTCGAATGATCTACTGTTTTCTTGTGCAAAACTAATTTCATCAATAAATCACTTATAAGAATATAAAAAGTTATGAGTCGTTGCTAATTATTGTTGACTGGAGCCTGTCTATTTCTTTATGTATTACTTTTTACATGATATTACAGTTAAAATGGAAATAGATGGCAGATTTCTCCACCTACACCAAAGTGGACATTAGCAGCAAATTTTTCATTGGCAATTTGGTATTCAAATTTGGTGAAAAGTTGTAGTTTAAGGTTGAAAAATTTAAGAAGATCTAACTTCAATAGGAATCGAGATGTAAAATTTTCCGGTTTCATCCATTGGTTTCTAGAGCAGAACTACCTCAAATTCTATAAATATGTAGCAAGACTGGATGAGATCAGTTTCTGTTCAGACTGCGAACTGAGCGTACCTCTCTAAGAACTTTAAGTATTTGATCATTGCTCTGAATTAGTACAATTCCTGTTCTGTAGTGTAGGCTGTTTATGAGTACAAATAACTGGTTTATTCGATTTTTTCCAAAATATTTATTTATTGGCTTTTATTCGACTGTTTACAGAATATTCATTAAATAAAATGCATTCATCGACTACAACCTTCAAGTCTTTATGAATTACTTTCTATCCACAAGAATGTCAACAACTTTTGTAACTATGAATATTAGCACTATCATTAGCTTCTGTTAAAATCTGTATGACAGAAAGTTATATACAATGGTCAAAAATTTTGTATTTTTGATCATTATGGATATAATATTCGGGGATATTCCAAAATGGAAAGGCACATAGAAAGACCAAAATGAGAGACGCACAACAACTGTCGTAACAAACTTAGATATGAAATTCTAGCATTCTGCGTCTAATCGTTTTTGAGTTATGTGAGATACACACACATACACATACGTACTTGTACATACATATGTCACAAAAAAATCGTGTAAATTCGTAAATATCACAAAAGCGGGAGCTCATGTCAAGAATAAAATTGGTAATAACAATTTCAAATATAAATTTGCAACTTTCTATAATCATTCATTTATGAGCTATGTGACATACAAAATTCATTTCGCAAATTAGTTTCACATTACTTCGTTATATTTTGAATAAGGGAGTAAAAAGTATAGTAAAAGTACAGACGTGTTATTTCATTTCAATATTTATAATTATACATCTTAGGGGCTAGTGTGACTTTAATTGCCATAGTAATTTGACAGAGACTTTTGCTGAGCCCTGTGAATGATAGCTTCTAAATGAATTATTAACTAGTTATTTTGCATTCTTTTTGCTCCTTTCTTTTTAGTGCAGTGGACTGTTTCATGATTTTATGGCCTTATTTTGACATAATCATTTTAATAGTTGTGGCTTTAATAGTCACAGCGGCACACTGAACAAAATTGTTTCTGCCTCCTTATGAATTATAATTTCTAAAGAGCTTTCTGAAGTTTAATCAAATATAACGTGTATTTTCCAACTTCTTACATTTTAGAAACCTTGGCTGAAAGTCAGGGAGCACTTGTAAATTACTCTTTTTCGATTGTGATACTATTTCACCCCGCTGGCCTTAAAAGAATACTGTTAGTTTTGGAGAACATTCCATCCTTCATGCTTTTCATTGTAAATAAATTCTTTTATCTATTAATCTTCTTTCTACATTTTTTTTTCTTTGTTCAAATTGCCCTAACTAAAAGAATTTGGATATATATATATATTTTTTAAATTTTCGTTGTTTATTTATATGTAAATAAGGTGACAAACCAGCCTTTATTGGTGCCCTTCTCCATCTGGCGCCTATGACACATTCCCCTCCTCCCCCTCCCTTAGTTTTGGTCCTGAAAATATTACTCTATTTTTCGGCGAATCCTGGTATCAAGAGCCAGGTAATCAATTCTTCTCTTCTCCTCTTTATCACAATGCAAAGTATTAGGAGTAAATATTTGAAGATAAAATTTGACAAGAAATTTCCAGTTTCTGAAGTTTTCTTGTGGTTAACATATTTTATTAATTGTAAAATTAAGATAACTCCTTTTACCCATTGGAATACATTTTGCAGGGATGAGATTTTTAGCTTTTCAGCTGATTTCAGCTTTTTTGTACATTTAGCTTTTCAGCTTTTTAAAACAATTTTCAGGTTTTTTTTTTTTTTTTATGTTTCTGATGTGCATGTGTTCTTTTCTTATATGTTGAAGATTAAAATAAATATTTATCACTCTAATATAATAGATTTTGTCATTAAAATTCTAGTGTTTCATTTCAACATTTTACCTTTGTGTACAGTTTCAGCTTTTTTTATTTTTACTAATCTCATCCCTGATTTTGAAAGTCTTAAAGCCCTAGAGAATTTATTTGGCTAGAGAGTGCATCCTTCATCAATTGATGTAACAAACATAAAAATCATGTGATGAGTGTTTTTCAAATTTTAATCTTTGAAAACCATTTCTCTCTCTCCTCAACCCACTTTTGTACAAGGAGTGTGAAAGATTTGTTGCTGTGTTTATCCACTTGCAGACAGACCTCATCACACTATCGATAAGTCAACTTCAATCTTGGTTAGCCCTTGGAATGCACTCTCTAGGCGCATATGTGCTCTAGGCTTAAAACCAAGTGTATGCATTCATAGAAGTAACATAGACATTTAAATTGGAAATTATAAAAAGAAAAAAAAAATAGTTTGCTTTTTTAAGTGGGTGTTAATTGAACATTTTGGACACTATAAGAGTACACCACTGAAATCATTTCCATTTACAGAACTTTTATATAAAAGAAAAAAAAAAAAAAAAAGATTTGGTAAATGTTTTTGCTGAATGTTTATTGTCAGAACTTTAATTCTTGAGAAACAATTAAACTAGAACAATTTAATTCTTGAGAAGCAATTTAACTGAAACTTAAAAAAAAAAAAAAAAAATCTGTTTCCAACCCTAGAAGATAGACATACTTTCTATTGAAATGGAAATATTCTTTCTTTATGGATTTTTAGTGTGTGTTCTAGTTGTTATTTAAACATTATAAATTTTTGATTAATTAATTTATTTTTTTTTTCTCTCCTAGTCCAGTTACTAACCTGCATGAAGATGCTTCAGAATGAGGATCAAAATGTCGAGGTAAGAATTTGGATTTGAGTTTATTCAGTTATAAAATATGTATATCTCATTTTTAACTTTCATAAATATACTGAGTTTTTTAAACTTAATTATAAGAGAAAACTTTGGCTTTATGAAAGTTACATTTTTTAAAGGAAATTTTTTCTATGAAGCCCTTTTCCTTACATTTTAAGTTATCGTTATGTAGAGGCTAACATTTCTTTTTATGGTATTTATTTAGTCATATTTCATATATGACAAAAACATTGTTGAAAGAATACCAGTAAAAAAATTTTATTAATAATACTACTACTTTTATTATATTTTACAAAGGAAATGCTATATAACTAAATAGTGCTATTGCAATTAGGTCAGTTTTTTTTTTTTTTTTTTTTAGTTCAAAAATCATTATTAATATTTATTCATATTAGTTTTTCTTTTGGAAAAAAAAAAAAGACAATGTCTTTCTTGGATGTTCTTCTAATAATGTATATTTAATATGCTGTCTTTTGGTGCTTATTAGAGATGAGACGGGCTCAGCCCGAGCCCGTAAGCCCGAGCCCGAGCCCGATCGGGCTCAAATCTTACGCAAGTCTTCGGGCTCCGGGCGGGCTCGGATTCAAGCTAAAAGTTCCGTTTATTTTATTCTTCACTAACTGGAAAATGTTAAAAAAAAAAAAAAGAAATTTTATTCATTTTGAGAGCACCTTTAGTAATGTCATAATAGTCATGATAGGTTATAAATTACAAAATAATCTTGCAAACCTTAGTAGCTTTGACTTTTCTTTTTCTAAATAGAACTCTTTTTAATTTTACTATTGTGTATGCGTTGCATAGCGTACCACTTTCAATATCGGGCTCGGGCGGGCTCGGACTCTGATCACACAAAATTTTTCGGGCTCGGGCGGGCTCAGTTCAAAAATGTTTCGGGCCCGGGCGGGCTCGGATTGCCAAAATAGAGCCCGAACTCACCTCTAGTGCTTATGCATTGATTATGTATTTAGGTTTGTATTTATGAAAAATCATTCAGAGGTTTTAAAAAAACCATAGAAACAGGTATTAAAATGTGTGAATTTTTTTGTAGATCAGCAGTAAATCTTGTGGCCCAGCACCTTGAAAATACTGTCAGAGCATTGTTTAAGATTAATAATGTTTTAGATTGTAAAATTAGTATTGGTTAATTGCTAATATGAAATGTAAAGTGAAACAATCTTTAAATATTAATGCTGCAAATCAGGCTTTATTATTTCCAAATTATTGAACAGAATGTTTTACTGGAAACAATTTTTAAATGTGGAAAATAGTGAATTGTAAGGAAATCAAAGGACACTTGTAATTTATTTTCTAATGTATAATATCTATTATATGTATATAAATGCAAAATTTTCCTTGAGTTTAGAAAAGGGCAAAGTGCTGCTGGCACTTTTTAGATTCTTAAAGGTAGTTTTGGATTCTTAAGGTTCTTGTTAACATTTAAAAATCAGCATTCATTTAAATATTTAGTTGTACTAATAAGTATGCATAAAATAAATATTGTTTAATTTTTATTTTCCTTTAGAGAAATTTTGCTTAGAGAGAAATATTTTCTTTGGCTTATCAAATAGATAATAACTGGTTATAACAGTAATACTAACTAAAGCAACATAAATAGTACTAAGATCATTTTTAGTAGCTGGTTTAGTAAGTACATTCTAAAAAGAAATGATTGATTTTATAATTGATTATCCATTTGTAACTATCCTATTATAATACAGTATAGGATCTGTTATCCAGAAACCTGTTATCCAGAATGTTCCGAAAACCAGAATGCAAAATGCCAACTACCAAAATTTTTAATTATTGTAAAATTTAAGAATTAAAGTTATACAATAACAGCGGTCAGAATTATAGTTTTATAACCTACTTTATTTAATACTATGGTGTTATTCTGAGGAAATATGGTGAGCACAAAATTGTCCAATTAATTTCTGAAAATTTTGCAAATTTAGGTTAGAAAATGAATTTTTATTGTATTTTTTAGTAGATAAACATTAATAACACATTTAAAGTGCCCAATAGCAGATGAATTTTATCCTTGAACTCAGGTCGCATGCATGAAGTCCTAATTGTTATAAAATTTTTAAATAGTTTTTAATAATTTCCATTATTTTTAGAATTTGTGTCATAAAATATTTTGCATTATGTGCTAAAAATATTTGAAACATTTATGAACTATTAGTAACAGAGCAGAGACACGCTATAAGCAAAAAAATATCATAGAAATTTCTGCAAAATCCAAATGAATAGATGTTACTCTCAGGTCCAAAATTAAATTTTATATATGTTTATTTATTTTTCATTTATTATTCCTATTGTTATTTATAGTTTGAAATTCTAATTAAGAATGTTTTTTTTATTTTGTGGAAATAATTTATTAAATGAATTTATTATTAATAGGTAAAGTGTTTACATATACATTATTCATGTTTATCACTGCTATTCATGAAATTATTTTGTACCATTTTTATACATATAATAAAGTGTTCCGAATTACGGAAAAACCCCTTATCCAGAATATCCCAGGTCCCAAGCTTTCTGGATAACAGATCCTGTACTGTTTTAGGCACAAGCAAAAAAAAAAAAAAGGGTTGCTTGTGAAGAATTTTAAATAGAAGAATGCATTAGAAAGTTATGATTGCTTTAAAAAATGGTTATATTTGGTGTGTTTATAAGAAAATGACTACAGTGTGTATTTTCAGCATAGAATTCTTTAAGGCTCCTGCCTACTGTCGGAGGTGATTTTTTTTAATAATTGAAAAATGGCCTATATATGTGCATTACATAATAGAATATAGTTAAAAACAGTGAATAATATGAAAAAATATAGATTTTAAAATATTTTGATATTTATGCTCAAAATTTGCAAAAAAAAAAAAAATAATAATAATAATAATAAGCACTTTTTCAAAACATTATAAGTCAAATTTAAATAAAGGTATTTTTATTCTGTAAATTTTATTTTGATTATTGAAAGATCCTTAAGGGAGTGAACTATTATCAAAACTATAACCATGTTATTTAATTGTTTAGAGAAGATAACATTTCACATGCTGAAAATATCATGACAGTTCATAACTTCTATCGACAAAAAAAAAAAAATAAAAAATAATAATAATAATGATAATTTAGCTAGATTCATTGTAGTAGTTCAATCCCTAAAACAACTCCTCTAGAGTATTTTGTCAAAGTTTCATAAGGTTTCAATTATAACTTTTGGAGTTATGATCTTTTGCGATAAAGCAAAATGTTAAAAATCTCATTCTGAGCAAAAGCAGAAAACGTAATTAAAAACCAGATTTTACCTATTAAATAAAAAATAATTTTAATAACTTTCCTGATTTATTTCAAAGTTTATTTATTTATTTTTCAATACATTTTATATGCAGTAACAAATTTTGATGCTTATATTGAGTAAAACATTTATGTAAACAAACATTTACGGTCACTTCTGGTTTCAAAAACTTGTGAATGACTAATATTGAAATGCCTGTAACTCAAGTTCTAAGCAAGATAGAAACAAAATTGAAACTGATTTAGAAAGCTAAAATCTCAGGCTTTAATACTAAACCAAAAACAGAAAATCGGAGTTTTGACTGAAAATTGCATTTTAAAGATAGGCAGGATTAATACAAAAAGTAGTAAGAATGTGATTATTTTTTCTGGTTCAGAGACAAGGAATTTTTTTTTTCTTAAAAGGCAAATAGGGCATAGCACTCTCATGAAATTGTCTGGGGGAAACTCTTGATACATGCATGTATTAAGAAGAAATATTTATATTAATAAATATTATATTAGTGGTTCTTAAATTTTTCTCTACATACCCCTGGTGGTCCATGAAGCAGAGAAGTCTTAAAGTGTAGTAAGTGCTGATTTCAGATTGGCTTGAAAAAACGGCAGAAATTAGTTTTTTATTGTACTTAATTCACTGGCAAATTTTCAGTTGCTTGAGTCGCGTCAGAAAAATTTCTTAAATTTCACGTTTTTAATGTCAAATATGAAATAGCCATAGCCAAATTATATTGATGCTTTTTCATTAATACTACAGAACTTAACTATATGTAACATTTTAATTCTTAAAGTACGACGTGCCTCTATATGATATCTAGTAAAATCTTCAGATTTACTTTTTACATTGCATTATATTTACATTATGATAAACTTACTTGACATATATTTGTATTAGTTTGCAGGCGATAGAAATAAAATGAAATCATATTTGAATATTTGATTAAATTGAAATTTAACATTGAAAGAAATAAATCCTTAGTAAATAAAGATGAAAATCACAATCGTAGAATTGCTAATAAAGTGCTTATTTGCAGATATTGCAGACATGATCTCAGTTTTAGTAAGTATTTCCAGCTTTTCTACTATGTCTCAGCAGCAAAAATTTCTGGTGAATACTACACTTTAGAAAATTTTATATCAATAATTTTTTGAAGAAAGTCACTGATTAGCACTTGATTGAAAGAGTTTACCTGTACTCTGTTTAATGAAACAGTATTAACTTGATATTATACATTATCTAGAGTGGCAGCTAAAATAAAAGATTTTACATGTTAATTTCTTTTTCACATAAATTTACCCCCAAAATTAAAACCTAGATTGACCTCTTTAGTCACATATAAATGAACCAGCTATTAAAATAAGATTGTTTAGCTGTCCAGGGGTCAATCCAGGCAAAAAAGTGGTCCCTTTTACTGCCCCTTCATGAAATTCTGCAATCATAAAAAGGATACCTTCACAAAATTCAAATTTATAAAATGGACCTTCACTAGATTTTGTTTTACAAAAGTGATCCTTTTTTTAAATGTTTCCACGTTTTCCAGTATTATTTTTATTTAATTTGTTCAACTAAATGTATTAAAGTAGAAGATTTTACATGATTTACAAAAAAAAAAAAAAAAAAAAAAAAAAAAAAATACCCCTGCTGTTAAGTTATATATTTTGTATGTGATATTCTGAGGAGAGGAATATCAATAATTTTAATATTTGTGATTTATTAAAACAGGAAATGTAAAAAATAGTGTCCATAGTAATTAACAGATTAAGAGTTAATGTGTATTATGTATGTTGAATAAATAGAAAAAGTATTATATGTTTTCAATTATATTTATTTAGTGCCCTTTGTGTATGGAGCCTTTCGAAATGGACGATATAAACTTTTTCCCATGCACATGTGGTTATCAAGTAAGTGAATATCTTTTATTTTAGTCAAAAATTAATATTTCATTTCTATTGTACATAAAATAGTTGTATTTAAAGATAATTTTCATATTAACCCTTCGAGCGTCTGTTATGTATTTTTCTGTTTACTAATTGGTTTATTATTTAAAAGTACGTAATTATAGATTCTTACCTTATTTCTTAAGTATAAGACTTATAATAGTCATGAAATTTATTTTTAAATGCTTAGTCATATTTTTAATTTATAGATGAAAGCACATGCAGTGAAAACAGTATTACCAATTTTCTCTTATCCAAGGTGCTTATTAGGTTAATTGTTATTGTGTTATGTGTAATATGGGTTTAGGACCCTTTTGAAAGACTCTCACGGAAGGTTCTCTATTTAGGCAGGCCTAATTTTCTTGTGCAGACAGTCGGTTTTAACCTGCACAGCAATGTGTAAACACAAACCTTTTTTTCTTTTTTTGAGAAGTTATGCTTTATGCACCATTTTGAAATTTGAATCTTTTTTTTTTTTTTTTTTATGACTTTAAGTGCTATGCGGGAAGAGTTAGAATTTATTTAACAAATTTAAGAATTAGTGATGGCCTATAATTTTAATAGAGACAAGGATGATATTTTTCGGCTGATTTAGCTTTTTTGTAAATTTAACTTTTCAGTTTTCTCAGCTTTTTATGTGTTTCTGGTGTGTGTTTGTTACATCAGCTAATCAAATAAAACTTGAATAAAGTATAATCATTTGTTCTTTTTTTTTAAAAAAATAGATTGAAGATTAAAAAACATATAATTAATATTAATATTATAATTAAAAAGCATATTACTCTAATAGATTTTGCCATCAAAATTCTAGTATTTCATTTCAATGTCTTGCCTTGGCATGCAGGGCCTGATTATCGCACAGGCCAACTAGGCCTCGGCCTGGGGCACCCCTATGCAGGGCACCAAGATAATCTTAAAATTTTAAAGTGCTGTTTTTGGCAAAGATTTTCTTTAAAAAATTAACTGAAATCTAGCTAATGGTAATAATCTTTACTTGGAATCTAAATCCCATTTGTGGATGATCAAAATTGTATATCATATTTCCGAACTACACCTCGGGGTGGATGCCAAACCATCATCAATTTCCTAACCTATGCTCTAATGCAGCGAATCTACTGAACCTAAACCACAAGTTGATATCCAGTTATATTTTCTAACTTTAAAATGAGATTAATCAATCAAAATCAAGCCTTTTTGAAAACTCTTCGTACTTAAGGCAAAAGTTGAAAATTCTGATGGCATGTCTTTAAACTATCCCGTGGGGTGATTATTATATTAAGAGCTCTACCCAACCTTTCTCAAGTTGAAATAGTACTTAATTTTTTAATTGAAATAAAGAAAGTCTGAGATAAAATTAAAATAAAACCAAACATCTTCCAGTATTATGATATTGCAAGTGAAACTTTTGAATATATTCCAGACTCAGTCCAGGAGGTTGATAAAAACATGTTGATGTTGACGTACTATTTATAGAATTTCTGTTTAAACAATAATTTTAGTTTTTCATTAACATATTCAATCCAAAAATAATCATGATTTGAGATTTCTTTGCAAATGATAATTTTAAACTAATTTCTTATGAAGACGATGCTTTAATTTTGTCCCCAACATTCAAACTTTCTGCACAAACTAGATATTTATCTTAAGAAAATTACTTAAATTTGTTGGAGGGGGCACCAAAATCATCCTGGGCCTTGGGCCCCAGTAGGCCTTAATCAGGCTCTGGCATGTAGTTTCAGCTTTTTTGTCTGTTTACTAATCTCATCCCTGTAGATATTTCAGTTTAAGATATTAAGTATGTTTATGTCCTGTTTGCATATATATTTATTAGGATCCATACAGTTTAAGTAAAATGTAATACAGGTAATTTAACATTATGATTATTTAATATTTAAATTGAAAGAAAATGATGTATAAAGAACTTTAGACTTTTATCTTTACAGCATCTTTTTACTTCCATTACCCTACTACCGTAGTTTTTTTTCTGTAGTTAATATTGGGTAATTCCATTTTAAATCAACAAATTTTCAAAAAAGTTGTTGCATGACAATTTTTGATTTTGATGACAATTTGCATGTGCTTTCCCCATACCTTTTTGACCACAAAAATATATTTTTTTTATTTAAAAAAAAATTACCCTTTGATATGAAGGCTATTTTTGTCATTGCCAACAGCAAAAATTAGATATTTTGATGCTTTGCTTTATGAACTATAACTTTTTTCCTATCAAAGCTATCAAACTCAACTATAGCTCATTGGAAAGCTAAAAAAAAGATCTTTTTCCATATGGTATCAATAAATTTGAGATTTAAAAGCAAAGGTTATTTTTTCAAGGTCAAAGTTTGCGATGCAAAATTAATTTTTTGCCACTTTTGAAAATTAAAAAACCTATGAAGGGCTTGGAATAACAAGCCCTCTTTTTTTTCTTATATACATATATAAGGTTGCTTAAAAGTTTGGCTTGTTACTCTGCCCCCTTCACAAGATACGACCCCCCAAAGTTGCAAATTTTCTAAAAAATCCAATTTTCAATGCTAAAAAAATGCATGTGGGGGGCAAGGTAAATTTTTTTTTACTTGTGTGATTTTAAGTACTTCATACCATCTTTCAAACAAAAAAAAAATTACTTTGTTATTCAAAGGCGTTTGGCAGCTATAAGGGTCTGAATTTTCAAATAATCACACTAAAACCATCCAATTTTTTCATGTACTTTTTTTTGGAAACATGTCATTTATTATTATTTTTTTTTTATTTGATTGACTTGGATTGACCTCACAAATAAGAATATATCATATTCCTACTTTTCCTCATTTATAGTAATCTATTTGCCAGTTAAAAGCAAGAATAGACAGATTTCAACTTGTCCAGCCTTGCTCCCACATGTATAGAACAGTTCCCTTTAGGCAAACAGTACCTAGCTGTGGTAGGAACTGTGCCAATGACAAGGCTGCTTGAATATTATTGGATACAATTTGACCAATAATATAGGGTAAGACAAATGATCTGCCTGCCAATGATGTCACATGGAACTGCTTTATAACTTAGTTGTTTCTTTAACTCTGAAAGGAGTAGGTTGCTGGGAAGTGTTCTTGCTGTAAAATCTTGTAAATTTTGGTCTTTCATGTAGGTTTTTTCATTTCAAGGTCAAGAAATATACATATTTACAGAATATTTTGGTGAATAACTGTCCTTGTTGAAGGTAAAAAAAGAAATTATTTTTTAGAATTCTTAAATATAAGTTTGTTTTTCTGCATATAAAGAGTAAATGAATTATGGATAACTCTAAATGCTCCATAGGAATTTTTATGAAAGATAATTGTAACATTTTAAGTTATAGTAGGCAGTCAATTGTAGAGAGTATTTCTAAGTATAATGATGATGATAAAACTTTACTGCAATTGAGAACTGGATGTAAAACAATTGAAACTGTTTGTACTTACCATGCAAAAAAGTTTTTAGATAAATTTTCTCACCTTTATGGAACTTCCTGCTGTGACCCATTTTCGGAACATAATAAGGTGATTACAAAATCGCTGAGAATCATAAGCAAAGATTTGTATTTGAAAAACACAAATTTGAATCTTATCCCTGGAAAATCTCTGTGCTCTAAATGTTTAAATAAAATTCAAAATCAGAGAGTTGAAACCTATAAAGATAATAATGAAGAAATGTACATACCTGAATGTGATTTAGTCGAGTCTGTAAATGTAGCATGTAGTGCCCTTGGAGTATCACCTGTGAAAGTTGTCAAATTATCGCGCGATCGTAAATCATCTACATTAAAAAGAAAAGTTTCAGCGATAACAGAATGTGTCACAAATAAACTAAATAAATCATTTGACCTTTCAATTGTTTCACATGAAGAAAACAATCGTTCTTGCCAAAAGCACATATGTGATAATTATGAAAAATTAATAGAAGACCTTAAAGAGAGAATGAAAACTGCTGAGTGTCTGCAGGATAAAGTAAACATTTTAAGTTTGTTGCCTGTAACTTGGAGCTATGCAAAAATTCAAGCAGAATTTGGAGTCAGCCAGTATTTAATTCGAAAAAGTAAAGATTTAGTTAAAACACAAGGAGTTTTACCAAAACTGGAACCGAAGAAGCCAAGCAATATTCTTGGTTCCAGTACAATAAAAGCTATAGAGGATTTTTATCAGAGAGATGCCTGTAGTCGCATGATGCCTGGAAAAAAGGACTGTATTTCTGTGAGAGGAATGAATGGGGAAAAGTCAAACCTTCAAAAAAGGCTCATTTTATGTGACTTGAAGGAACTTTACATACATTTTAAAGAAAATTATCCTGATTTGAAAGTACGGTTATCTAAATTTGCCGATTTTAGACCAAAATTTTGTGTGTTAGCTGGAGCATCTGGTACACATTCAGTGTGCGTTTGTTTGTACCATCAAAATGTAAAACTTATGCTATCAGCGATTAAAAGTGATCATAGCTACAAAGATCTGCTGCAGATTATGGTCTGTGATACTGAAAATGAGAATTGTATGTTTTCGGAATGTACTGCATGTCCAGGTGTGGATGCCATTTTATCACTGATTTCTCCAAGTAACAGCACCCAAATTGACTTGGAAAATGATGAAATTGAGGATTTGCAAGTTTCATATAAGCAGTGGATGTCCACAGACAGATGTGAACTGACATCATGTGTGCTACCTTTACAAGAATTCTTGGTTAAGTGTTGTGAAAAACTTGAGCATCTAAAGAGCCACCATTTCATTGCCAGTAAACAAGCAGCATTTCTAAAATCAAAGAAAGAAGATCTGGATAAGGGGGAATTTTTGATACTTGGAGATTTTTCAGAGAATTTCTCTTGTGTTGTTCAAGACGAGGTGCAGACCTATCACTGGTCAGGTGTGCAATGTACGCTTCATCCTTTTGTTGTCTACTGGGAAAAAGATGGAGAAATTCAAACTCAAAGTTTTTGCTTTGTAAGCAACTGCCTTGACCACAACACAACTACATTCTACGCCTTTCAAATGATCCTTGTTAAAAAACTGAAGGCAGATCATGCTTTAATTTCAAAATTATTCTATTTTTCAGATGGATCTGCCGCACAGTACAAAAAACAGGAAAAACTTCATTAACTTGAGCCATCATGAACAAGACTTTGGGATAAAAGCAGAGTGGCATTTTTTTGCTACATCCCACGGGAAAGGCCCTTGCGATGGGATTGGAGGAACAGTGAAGAGGCTAGTGCGAAAGTCTAGTTTGCAATGACCGGTCAGTAATCAAATCTTGAATCCATTAGATGTCTTTGAATACTGCACTGAACATATTAATAGTGTAACGTTTTTCTATGTTTCCTGTGATGATGTTAATGCAGTAGGAAAAGTTCTTGAGGAAAGATATAAAACAGCACTATCATTACCCCAAACTCGGTCTTTCCACAGCTACATTCTACTCAACAGAAATATCATTCATGCCAGACGTACATCATTTTCTTTAGATTTTACAACCTTTCATGTCATCAAAGACGAACCTATCAACCTTAGATTATCCACACCAACAACCCGACCAAAGTTGTCCGATTATGTTTGTTGCGTATATGATGGTGACTGGTGGCTAGGAGAAGTGGTGGAAATAAAGGTATTTGATGTCGAAGAAGAATACAGGATCCACTTTTTTCATCCTAAAGGACCTGGAACATCGTTTAAAAAATCAAGTCATGATAACCAAACTTGGGTTCGGTTTCAAGATATTTTGAAAATCCTGACTGCGTCAGAACTATGGTCAGCACAGGGAAGAGGTCATAATATCACACCTGTGATGAGTGAACATTTGTCAACTCTTCTCTATGAGACAATAAACCACTGAACAAAAAAGTTTTGCATGTTTTGCGAGGTAAGTTAAATTCTATATACCAAGATGTTAGAAACCTTAAATTAGCTTATCAAAGTTTAAATGTGTTCTTTGACAACTCTTCTTAGTCTTTTTAGTTGTTTTCACCATTTAAAACTAACAATTAAGTAAAAAATAACTTTTCACTAACACCTAAGATTAAGAAGTATGAAAATAATTGCGTTGTTTCAGTATAATTATTTGAAAATTTAGACCCTTATAGCTGCCAAACGCCTTTGAATAACAAAGTAACTTTTTTTTTGTTTGAAAGATGGTAAGAAGTACTTAAAATCACACAAGTAAAAAAAAATCTACCTTGCCCCCCACATGCATTTTTTTAGCATTGAAAATTGGATTTTTTAGAAAATTTGCAACTTTGGGGGGGTCGTATCTTGTGAAGGGGGCAGAGTAACAAGCCAAACTTTTTAATACAATAAGCAACCTTATATATGTATATAAGAAAAAAAAGAGGGCTTGTTATTCCAAGCCCTTCATAGGTTTTTTAATTTTCAAAAGTGGCAAAAAATTAATTTTGCATCACAAACTTTGACCTTGAAAAAATAACCTTTGTTTTTAAATCTCAAATTTATTGATACCATATGGAAAAAGATCTTTTTTTTTAGCTTTCCAATGAGCTATAGTTGAGCTTGATAGCTTTTATAGAAAAAAAGTTATAGTTCATAACGCAAAGCATCAAAATATCCAATTTTCGCTGTTGGCAACGACAAAAATAGCCTACATATCGAAGGGTAAATTTTTTTTAAATAAAAAAAATATATTTTTGTGGTTTAAAAGGTATGGGGAAAGCATGTGCAAATTGTCATCAAAATCAAAAATGGTGTTGCACACCCCATTTGTTGATTTAAAATGGAATGACTCTATTGTATTATACTACTAGTATGGCTCTTAATAAATGAAATTTTCATATAATTTATTATTTATTTATAAAGGATTAAAATCTATTAAAAACATTTAAAAATACCTTAAAAAAGATAGGCCTATATATTTCAACGCCTACTGGAGTCATCATCAGAGCCTGACGACAAAACAAAGAGCCTGGTGGTTCATTCTTCTACCTTTTCTTCCTCGTCCGTCGATTCTTCATTTCGTTTCTTTATTTCCAGAAACTGTTTCCATTCAGGTGGGATTATACTGTGTTCTGCATCATTTATTGTGTCATGGGTGGTCAGAATTTCAAGTGCTTCTCTTTTAAGTGCGTATTTATGTGAATTGAAAGTTGAAATTTTATGAAAGTTAATTGAGTCAATATTAATAGGGTTAGTGTTATTATATCTTGAGAAAGCTGTGGATGGTTTGTTGTATTTTGGGTCAGCAAGGTGTTTGGAGAATCCTGTCTTTAATTTTTCGCTTAGTCATACCGATATAGTTAGCTTTATTTTTATCACGGTCTTGGAAATTTATTTTGTAAACACCAGCAGTTTGATTAATGAAATTTTCATGTTCAATAAAATTCAGTCCAGTGTAAAGTCAGTTCTTTAGAGGTAGTTAAAACGAAGTAATACAGGTAAATTATCTGGGTCTGTTTTAATAATTGTCTTTTAGCTGTGTTTGAATAAGTTGCAGTAATTTTTAGTATGTATATAATTAATAGTATTCATCATCAATAGAATGTATCAAAAGTAATAAATCTAATTTTTAAGTAATTATTAAATAGACCCAGAAATCTCCACATAATTTTTTTTAGATTTTCCTTAACATATTGATACTTATTTTTAAATTGTAAGTTAAAAAATATTAAATTGTGAAACCTTTTCAGAAATTGTCTTGCTAAAAGTCTTGATATATTTTTAGATATGCCTCTTTTGTTGGCATAGAATACGAACAGATGAAAATGAGCTATGTCCGGCTTGTAGAAAGGTAAATCATTTTTTATAAATTCATTTCTTCTAGTTTAAATTTATTTAAAAGAAATATGTAAACTCACTTTAAGTTTTGATTTTAAATTATGAATAATGTTGAAATATGTTATTTATTAATTGTGAAAATGCTTAAATAGAATATATGTCTAATTTTTTTTGTTTCCCTTTAAATTTGCAATTTATAATAATTTTATTTAAAGTTTGTAAAGTTTTCTTACTTTGTACACTTATTTTATAAAAATCATAAAGACATCCCTTTTCTTTATAATTATCTTAATTAAGAAAGGAGGCCATCAAATGTTCTAACAGTTACAAAACTTCATATACATACAGTGAAATACGTTTAAATCGAAATGATATAACGGTCCGGACAGTGTACTATGCTATTTAATGCATTTTTGTTTATTTTAACACTAAACAAAAATCGTTTAACACGAAAAAAACTCTCTTTCGATCTTCAGTGACATGTTTGCTACAACAGAGATGCCAACATTTTAATTTATTCCGGAGCATTTTAACTCCGCCTTTATTTCCATACCACATTTTTCTTAAGAGTAATATTTCCTTATTTTATCGTAGTTATATATTGAAGGAAAATAGTCTGTAAATAAAGTGGTGCAGATTAAAGTCGGGGATAAAAATGCTCCGGAATAAATATAATGTTGGCAACTATGCTACGATATGTTGCCGTCGGTGATCATGTGTGTACAGCGCCGATAATGAGATTTTTGACATCGTTCATAATTAAAATAATTCCGCTTATGTAAATTTTGATGATGAATCTGACAACTGAATCAACGATGCAGTTCCTGTCCCCTCTGCTGCAGAAATGAAGAAAGTAATGAGTATCCGCAGTTATTTAGATCGCATTCGAATTGAAAGATGAATAATGGATGATCTCAATCAATTTTTGAAAAATATGGTGCTAAAAAAGACACTTCAGTAAAAGATATATGAATTTTTTTCCAAAAAATAATATGTATACTTAATTTTTATCCTAATGGATGCAAGTTAGTAGTAGTTTTACAGGAAATGGAAATAAAAATTAACGACATGGAAAACATTGGCGAATTTTGTACTTTTTCTTCAAATCTTTTTACACGAAATTCCTTTAACACGAAAAAATATTTTGGTCCCCTTAGTTTCATGTTAAACGTTTTTCACTGTATATATGTTTAAGTTGATTAGCAGGAAAGCATTTAAATTTCCAAATGCATGATCATACAGGGTTCTCATCAAAGTTAAAAACTGAGTGAGAATTTCTTGCTCTTATTGAGAAATAAATTGAGATTTCTGAAAAGAATGTAAAAACAGAAAAATACTTAAAAAAAAAAAAAAAAAAAAAAGGCCTGGATTAATGTTAATTGCTAATGACTTCTAATTTTACAGCTAATTGGTATAATTTGAGTTTAATTGCATTCAAGTGCTTTAAATATGTTGATTTCTTTCACTGCTGATCACTGAAATAGGTTTCACTGCAAATTGATTCTGCAATGCACTGCTATTTCATTGCAAATTGATGAAACTTACTTTTTTTTTTTTATACCTTCAATAAAAGATTATTTACCAAATTCTAGTTTTTCAGGTGTTTCATTGTAAAAATATAAAGTAATTTTGCAGTGGATCATCAAAATATGTAATTGGTTTATTTAAAAACTTTTAAAATCATTCAACTTCTGGGAAGGCTCTGTTTAAATTTGTTGATTTTTGTGAATGACCTGTTTTCAGACCAAAAATTTTAATAAATTGGCCTTAGAAGAGTACACAAATTTCTCACAATGTTAAAAAATTTATATGAGAAAATAAAAAATCTTGTCATTGTAGGAGATTGGTGTGTGTTAATTAATAGATGATAGACTTCAGTTATTTTTCATATTTTTTAATCGACGACATAGTACAAAACAACACACACTACACATATTTGACGTGAAGATAGAAGGGGACAAAGCCCGCAGTTATAATATTGGGATAAACCCGCTCATACATTCTTTTGGGGTTAAAACCTGCGGTTACAAAATGGGGATATACCCGCTAGGCAATTCGACTTCTATTGCAGCCGAAAGCCAAACAACAACTGAATTCTTGATATGGTCACATGACCACGAAAGCCCACGGTGCTCGTTCGACATGCGCAGATGTCCGAACAGTCATATCAGATCATGATGAAACCGCAGAGGGTTACAAATTCAACCTTTTTCTTAATGATAGACCTCAGTTGTAAAACTGAATCCCCCCTCCTCCCCCCCCCCCCCCCCCCCCACACACACACACATATGATCCACGATAACCTGATCGGGTTAAAGTACAAAGGACTCTTGATTCCCTTTTTCTACGTGTCATGAATCCATCAAAATAAAAATGTTTCCAAAAGTGTATAAGTTGTGGAAAGAATAACATAATTTTAGAGTTTTAGTGAAAATATGTTATATATCATCTCCAATCAATCATTTCATAATGTTCAAATTCTTAATTTTTATTTCAGCAATACCCTGAAGATCCTGCAGACTTTAAACCATTATCTGTAGAAGAGTAAGTAATGATTAATTTGCAATATCTATTTTATTTTTCTTTACTGTTAGACTGGTATAACTGGACAATACCAGAAATTAAATATTGCTATATATATATATCCTCAAGTTAATATTGATATTTGTGATATTTCTTTGAATAGAAAAAAAGAAAAATTCGTTAATTTTTTAAGATAGAAAAGCACTGATTCAATTGCATACAAATGTAAATGTTTCATATGTTTTCATTTTCTTATCGCTTCCAAAGCTTTTTTTGTTTTTTACAAATGCATAAAGAATGAAATGTTGAGTTTTGTTTCCACAGTACATAATAATTATTATTAATTATTAAAACTTAGAAAAAGTGAAATTGCCTTAGGATGTCTATGATTTTAACCACTTGCTAGCTCAATTTATTCCAAGTTTGGAGGTAAAAAAAAGTCAATTTTTTGTAACACTTATTTTTCATAGAAATACATTTTTTAAACATAACACAACACCATTTGCATA
The DNA here is from genome assembly GCA_963930645.1 of Salticus scenicus. Classification (NCBI taxonomy): domain Eukaryota; kingdom Metazoa; phylum Arthropoda; class Arachnida; order Araneae; family Salticidae; genus Salticus; species Salticus scenicus. The sequence goes on along the minus strand of OZ005659.1, from coordinate 23,753,754 downwards.
TAACATTTCCTAAAACAATAATGTAAAAAATATATTTTTGTTTACGTACACAGAAAAATTACTTTTAAAGTTGGTTTACTGCATATCAGAAATCACTGGATTTTAAGAGGTAATTCACACTAATTAAAAATAACTCCTGCTATAACTGGATTTTATACTAAATTACACATTTTATTTATATGCAGTGTAAGTATGTATGTACCTAATATAAATCATATTACATATAAAAATTTGCTCGCTTATGATAAATGCATAAACACGGCACTGTATAGTGTCTAACATTGCAATTTGGACAGTCAATTCTTGTTCCTGCAACCTAAAAATAACTGTACAATGTTGCCATCAAATGGCCAGAAATAAAAATGGTTGAAACAATTAAAAAGCACAATTCAAGAGAGACTGTGTATGCAGTAAAAATTTTCGTACTACCTGAGCTACACTTGGGAGGAGCCAGGCAGATTTGTGATGGAATAATTTTATTCTTGATTCTAGGAGTAAGCTATTTCATCTGAAACCATTATACCATTCTAAAATTCCATGCTATTTTTTTTTTTTTCTTTATATAATCTGTTTTGTATATTTTTATTCTTGAAAATAACCATTTTTCTGAAAAATATAAAATTTATTCAGTGAAATTTCAATTCCATCTGAATTCTTTTGTTAGTGTGAAAATCTTGCTCATTTTTGTTTTCTTAATGTGAACTCTGTGCATATAGAAATTTATTATTTTATTCTTGAATACTTTAGAGTATTTTGAAATATAACTTAACATGTTGACTGCTGCAATATAGTCCCATGTGTTCAGACTCAAGTAAATTATGTTCCCATATTCAGTTGTGGCAAAAGTGACCCACCAGTGGTATATTTGGCCACAAACTAGAGAACACGTGTGAATCAACATGTGAACATTGCTATAATCCATGGGTGGATCACAAGCTCCCTCCTGAAAGACACTATAATAATTCACTGGTGGGTCATGTGGCTATTCAGATGTTAAAATGTTTCATAGACATTTCTTTTGATTGCTAATGTTGGATTAAATTCAAGGAAACACATAAATTAATTTAAAATTTCATCGTAACTCTGAAAAAGAAAATACAAACATTCTACTGAACTAAAGAATCCATTGTTTTTAAAGTTACTTTTAAATTGTATGTGAGAAACAGTATGTAAAAAATACCTTAGTTTTTATTCTTAAAAATTTTTTTTTACTCTGTTGAGATTTAATTTATTTTTATTTTATTATTATATTGATGATTAGAATAATTTTTCAATTTACAATTATATTTAAAAATCCTGTTATATTAATGTATTGCATAATGTTAAAAATAAGAATTTGTATTGATCTAAAAATTTAGATACAAATATATTTTATAAATTTAACTAAAAAAAAGTCAACATATTTAATGAGATTTTTTAAAAGAATATGCAAAGTGTTTGTATTTTAATTTAGTGGCTTACCAATTTTATTTCTAATAGATGGCAAAAAATAAAAAATGAAAAAAGACAAAAAGACCAACAAAAGAAACAAAAAATGTCAGAAAGTAGAAAACATCTGGCTAATGTTAGGTAAGTCATTTTTCTTTGTTTCTTATAAATCAAGTTTTAAAATTGTAAGTATATTGTCAAACTTTCTTTTTTATATGTATGTTGTGCTAAGATGGTTTGATGTTTACTTTTGTGAAAACCTTATGTTATCCAAAATTTAATACACATTTTTATAAAAGTGTTTTTTTTTTTAATTAGATTGCTTTTAGTATAAAATGATAAAAATGTGAATAATTTTACTATTCAGTTATGATTACAGAAAACATACAAGATTTTTTCTTTATAAAAACAAAAGAAAAATTTTATATAATTATCAAAAATTTTCAACAATGCTGTATTGCTACAAGTTTTAAATTTATTCTTAGCATTTCAAAGCACATTTTAAACATTTTCTCTTGAACAGCTAACTGAATGCTTATTTACAGTTCAGCTAACTAGCAGTATTTTCATAATTATGTAATTCTGTTAAAAAAAATTAAGACCTCAAATCAGTAGTTTGCATTGGCTAATGTCAATGCCTTTCATACAACTGTCCATCGGGGCAAAAAATTGAGGCCCTTTAACCACTTCACCGGCTATCCCGAGATAACTTGGGGGAAATTTAGCCTTCCACACACTACTGTGGCCAGTGAAGTGGTTAATTGCCCCTTTAACAAAATTCCTCATAAGAAAAAAAAAAAAAAAAATCCTCTTTATAAAATTCAGATCCAAATTAAGCCCTCTTCACAAAATGCAAATCCATAAAATGGGCCACTTCACAAAATTCATATAAAACGGCCCTTTTATAAAATTTCTTAATATTTGAAGTATTATTCTTCCTAAATGACTATATTTGATTCAATGAAACTTTATTTACTTGATGTCATACATTGTGACTTATGATGGAAGGTTTTATGCAATTTTTTTATTTCCATTACCTGACAATGTAGGTAATGAAAGTATTGTATTTGGTCAAAAAATTCTATATTGAGTTTTCACATGTTTTAAAGTCTCCTGAGTCCAAAAAAGTGGTTTTCAGCAATTGGTCTGTATGTGCGTATGTGTTTGGGGAATCTTCTGATTATTTATCATATCTCTGAAACTAATAAAGATAGAACGCTGAAACTTCAATATTAACACTTTCACGGCCGGCATACTTTTGCCTTTTCTAAAACTGATTGCTGGGGAATATTGAAGTAAACTAAAGCTAGTTGCCGCAAACTTTTGATGTTTAAACGTGGATAAAAGTTGAATGTAATGTTTTGAAATGTTACTCTTGTAATTACCTGAAGCTTGGAATGAAGATTAGTTATATAATATTAGAACGAACCTATAATACTATCTAATAATACTATCGAAATAATACTGAAGTATTGTTTCCATAGAAATTCTTGAAATGACGTGAATTCACGTCAGCGGTAACTAGGAATATAATCTAAAAAGACATGAATTTATGTCAGCAGCAACTAGCTATAGAAGTTGAAACTACGTGAATTCACATCAGTGGTCGCGAATGTGTTAAAACGAGGCTGGTATTTTGTATACAGATGATTTTTTTTACTTTTGGTGAAAATAGAAAAACTGGAAGCGGAACCGCAGAGTTCCTCCTAAGTTTGAAGATGGGCAGAGTGTTGATACTGAGGAAAAATGGGGCAAAATGCCAACAATAAAAGAGAGCACATTTCTGGAGGTGTAACAAAAGCAACTTTGGCCAAAAAAAAGAATTTCACTTTGTGAAAAATGGGAAATCAGTATTGCAAAAACTTTGTTTGTAAATGGAGTCCTCAATCAAATATTATTGGTACTGTGATTAGCACTTTTGTTTATACTTCAATTAATATTTTTTAGTTTCTTTGTTATGTTGTAGAATCTGTCAGAGTATCTAAATGTAAAACAATTAGAGCAAAAATATAGACAAGGGGGGTACATTTTTGGGGTGAGTAGGGCATGTTTTGGAGGGTAAAAAGGGTGCATTTTTGTTCTTTTAAGGGGCATCTGAGGTCATTGAGTTTTAAAGGGCAGGCAGGGTGCAGCACCTTGTGACAGAATGTAGATGGTACAGCGCCATTGTCGCATAAAAGAATTGTCACTTGCAGCAAGATTTGCTCATAAAAATGAGATATTCCTAGATTTTAGTCTAAAATTGATACTCATGTCTTTATAATTTAAAAATTATTTTACAGTCTATTAATAATATTGATATCTTTATAATTGCATGTATATATTATGTGTAAATTAGAAAAATATAATTATTAAATAACATGGTCTTGCAGAAAAGGTTTGTACAATCGAGACTTGTCACAGAAAACAAAAATATTCTGTCACAGGGTCTAGCACTATTTACAGAGACTCTAGGGAGAACCTGTTGTGAGTCTGTATCTCAAAAACTAACGATTTTATTCAAAGTTGCTATATAAACATACTATTAAATGTCCTTTCATATGTATAAGTTGGTTAGTTCAAGAAAATTGACAGGCATCTTGAATAAATTAAGGTCAATAAGGTCTTGTATACAGGGCTGCCAACAACTACGCAATTGGCGTAGTAACTACGCTTTAGCCTGCTTCTACTACACTCTACGCATCGTATACTTAAAGCTACGCTTTTCCTTTCCCCATCGTCATCTTGTTTACAATGAGCGAACTCCGATTTCACCATGGATTAAAAAAGTATAATATAAAACTGAATAGTGGCAGACACCGGAAAAAAAAAACTATTTTTTTTCTTTCTTTCTTTTCTTTTTTCTTTTTTTTCCTTGCACACATCTAGACAGAAATCACAATCCAATCCTTATCAACTTTTAATTTTGCATTTCCAACAGTTGCCGCATAAAACATTATTCTTTGAATTTTATTTTTTATGTATGAAAGTGCTTCTTGAAAATATAAAAATAACAAATCTAACTTTTACAATCTAGTTGAAGAACCACATGCTTCATCGTAAATACTCATAAATAAATAGTAAAGAAAAAAAAAAAAAAAAAAAAAAAAAACATTATACTGCTAGGCATTGCGTAATCGAAATATTGCTGACTCAGAACAGGAACAAGTATTTGTTTACATTAGCTGAGAGTGGGCTTAATTAAAACCGCAAGCACAGACACCGCAAGCTGAAAGGGGGGGGGAGAAAGAAACCGAATGTTATGATTATCTTCATGGCTATGATTATGCTGTATTTTGATTTTCATTTAAACTCTATCAATGTTTCAGTTATCTTAATGCTTAATAAGTCGCTAAAAAATAATACTTTCTAACGAAAAAAATTGTTTATTTTAATTATTTATCGATAAAAATAATGGATTCAAAGTTACTGAACTTTAAGTACGATTGACAACGCAGGGAAACTAAGACCAGGAAGAGCTATCTTCCGTGGGAGACTTTCTAAAGTGTCTGAAGCCTTAATCACGCGAGTTTTGGAGAAAACAGTATAAAGTCGGACTTTAACGGAGGAATTGTCCTCTGTAATAGGAAACTTTCTTAAGTGTTTTAATATACAAGTTTCTGAAAAAATCATGGAAAATTTCGAACTTTATCGTACCAAGTATCTACCGTTGGAGAAAGAAAAAGAATATTTCCTGTGCTTTTTCTTAGGATAACTGAATACGCGATAACTTAGTTTTTATAGTGCGTGGGTGATTCTAAGAAATTTTCATATCTGAAAATGGGACTTTCACAAAAATCGTCGGATTTAAAATGGATTCATCACAAAAATAGCACAAGAAAATTGCGTATTTTATAAATCAGCCGCAAAAAATGACATTTCTGTAATAAAAAAAAAAAAAAGCTGATTTATGACTAAATAATTACATTTTTAGTAATATAACATCTATTTTAGCAATTAGTTTATGATTACGTAATTTTAAAAATTAGCTGTAAAATAATTCCGTATTTCTATAAAAAGCCACAAAATTATAATTATAATGTAAATCATGTTTGAAAAAAGCAAGAAATTCATCGATTAGCATCAAAATAAAGCCTTTTTCAGCGATTAAACATAAATTTTGTTAATTAGCGGTGAAATGATTGCGTATTTCCGTCATCGGCTACAAAAATATCGCGATTTACTGAAATCAACTGGGGGGAAAAAAAAACCTTTATTGGCTAGCAGCCAAATGATAGCATATAAAACGTAAATTTTTGATTATTAGTGGGTAAGCGATCCCGTATTAGCGAAAACTACTTCAAAATCATTCCCGATTTCCGAGATTACACTTTGAAAAAGAAAAAAAAAAAAAAAAAAAAAAAAGGAAATTTCACTGATTAGTGGCAAAATAGTTGAGTATTTAAGATTCAGCTTTTAGATGAACGTATTTTGCATAGATTAGTAGCTAAATAATAGCGTGTTTCGGCAATCGGCCGCATAATAATCGCGTATTTTAGGATTTACCTTTAAAGAAGAGTGAATTTTATCAATTAGAGCAAAATTATAGTATATATTAGCAATTATTTGCTATTAAACGTAGATTTTGTAAATTTGCAATGAAATAATTACGAATTTCGGCAATCGGTCGTAAAAATATTGCGAATTCTGTCAAATACGAGAAAAATAGCATATTTATTTAATTAATGATAAAAACGTAATTCTACCTCCCCCCCCCCCCTCTACGGAAACTCGATTTTTTAGGTATATTTAGCAATAATCTTGAGGGGGAAAAAAAAGTTTCAGAAAAGTTGATGGCTGTCAGTTTGCACTGAAATTGAATTTAATGTTGTACAAATTCAATCCTTTTCCATCCTTAATAACAATGATTATTTTATTGTAGATTCAGTTTTATTACATTTTCTAATATCTAAGCTATTAAAATTGTTCATTATTTTGACTTTTGTTACTCCAAAAATTTAAGATTTTGTTTAAAAAAATCCAATTTTTGTATCTGTTTGAAGTATAGCATTGAAATTATTTTCACATCAATTGTCTTGTTCTTGTAATTAAACAAGTTTCTTTTGAATAGGCATGCACTAAATGTTTGATTATTACTGAATAATGAATATTCAGTATACTGAATAACTAAAAATTTGATGCATACCTACATCTTACCTTTTTTTTTTTTCTTCACTTAATTTCATATGGTTATTGCTAATTTATTTTTGTTAGTAGTTTCTTTCTTTCTTTTTCTTTTTTAATTTTTAAAATTGCTCCTCAAAGTAGCCGAAATGCTCCTCAAAATTTCTCTGAATACTCCTCAAACTGTTTTTGAAAAGTTGGCAACCCTGATATTAGTGTATTATATTAGAATTAGTGTATTTTCATGTATCCATGTTAATATAAAAGGTAAATTTGGATAAAATTTCTATTATTTTTGAATGTTTGATTATTAAAAATCAATAAATTTCAGAAAGTAAGTCATAATGTAAACAAAAGATTTTATGCTTATTTATATTTTAAGTATTTTCTAATTTTTTAGCGACTACACTTTGTAGCTTAAAACTACACTTTTTTTGCTTTTTAACTACACTTTAGCACTCCCAGAGGTTGGCAGCCCTGTGTATAGGTTAATTTGAGATTCCACAGGTGCATTCCTTTAACCCCTTTTTTCTCGTTCCTGTGAAAATGACTGGGCGAGTTTTTGCTTTCTATTTCTCGTGCCCGTAATATTTCTAGGCTGAAGTGTTCAAAAGTAACGCACTAAAAAGATTTAAAAACAAATCATTTCTGATACTGTAAAATATCTTATATCTTATTTTATACTCCAGATGGAAGTGGAGATAATAGGTTTATTTTAAACTGTCAGCACAATCCAATTTTAAATTTTTGTGATACTTATTTTGTAATGTTAGCTCAGTTAGACTTTTGAATGCACGTGGTTTTGTGTTCTGTGGTAAATTTTTTTTTTAATATTGTGTACATTTTGTAGTCAGAATCGCAAAGTGACTCAGATTGTAATTTTAGTCTAAATGCATCTGAGAGAATAAGTGATACTTAACGAAAATAAGTGAATAAGTTGGAAAGAAATGATACTTATCAAAGTTAGGATAGTGAATCTTAGAACATTGCATTATACGGATAGTGTTATGATACGTAAAATTCCTTTCATAATATTCTGTTTTAATGTTTGAAACACATATCTTTCATTTTTTCTACTTACTGGAAAACCAACATTCAGTCATAATAACCCTGATTACTGTTTTTTCTTCAAAATTAAATTTTCTTGATTTCAAGCTAAAAGAATTTTCAAAAATTAAAAATGGATACTTATATTATTCATACATTTTATATTATACAATTTTCTTGAATAATAAAAAAATAAGCACTTTTTTTACCATTTTTTTTTTAATTACAAGATCGTTAAGGGGTTAAAAAGATCTGTACAGATTTTTTTTTTTCTAACATGCCATACTAACTCCCTTTTAGGTATCCTTTTATATGTAATTGTTCTTTTCTATTCAATAGTTCAATTTACCAAATTTTGGTGCAAGTCTGTATCTCAAAAATGGCTTTAATGATTTTCTTGAAAATTGTTACACAAACCATTTTTTAAAATATCTTTTGGATGTATATTATTTGGTTATTACAGGAAAATTAAGTCTTTCTGATTAGGTATGTGAATTTTAGATCTTGGAAATAGATGTTTCATAAAAATGACTCTACAGATTTTTTTTTTTTTTTTTTTTTTTAACTCGCTATGTATGAACTCACTATTATTTTGATTTATTTTTTTTTTTTTTTCTTATAATCAGTTCATACTTTTTAATTGAAACTGACTATAGTAATTCTCTAATGCTAATAAAAATTTAAATAAAATATAAATAAATATTAAATTTTCTCATTTTTCAGGGTTGTACAAAAAAATTTAGTATTTGTGGTTGGTCTCCCAACCAGATTAGCAGATGCAGAAACTCTCAAAAAACATGATTATTTTGGGAAGTTCGGAAAAATACATAAAGTGGTTGTAAATCAAAGTACGTCATATGCAGGTTCTCAGGTAAGAAATCCTAATGTTTATACTTATGTATCATGTTTTATTTAAAATATTTTTCTGGTTAGGTAGAGGAAAAATTTAACTTACAGGCAAAATTTTGGTATTACTCTTAGATGAATGTAAGCTTAAAAAGGATATTTTATTATTTTTGTTCATTTCTAACCTTCTAGAGGGTGCGCGTATATGAGAGATACACTAGCGGTGAATCTCATTGTATATCTTAAAGTCAAAGAGAATTTGGAACACTTATCCTTGGCTATTCACTCAGTATATATTGACCTATTTTTAGTTATCTTTTGAACCTCGAGACAATGATGTGAAGCTGTATATTTGCTATTTGTATCTGAAAAATACGTGCGACCGTTCAAGTGATGTTTTGTTATATTTAGATTTTTTTTTTCGCTGTTTAAAATGATTCTTTGTTGTTTTTGTTTTAAACATTAATATTTTAAATATTTTTAAAAATAATTAACTTTTAACTTTACACTTTTCATTAAAAATAACAAAATATCAACTATATTCTTTATTTTATTTTCAGATAATCCAATGTTTCTTTGATTACTTTATATTGATTTTGTGCTTTAAGTTTCATTGTTTCAGTTTTTATTTTAATGAATAAAAGCTCCAATTGAATGATTTTATTAATCTTCAAATGGTTATAGTATGATTAAAATATTCCGATACTTTAAAATACATATTTTACAATAGTGTATGTAAAAAATACGCGCGACCGCTGGAAGGCTAATAGAAAAACTTTGTTTCATAACTATTTGGAGGGAGGGGGGGGGGGGAGAAAAATTTATTGTCTATCTTGCTTTCCGAGCACATTGCAGTGGATTTGTAAATTCATGCTCATTTGGTGAGTCATTTCCTAATCAAAGGAATCTTATGTTGTTGCCAGTCCCCATTTGTCAGCAAAGCTAAACAAAAGTCTATGACTCCAGCAACTCTGATCATATCAAGTACATAGAGCGGATGGATCCTCATAGAGATCCCCTCTAGTTAGGTTAAGACAGTCGAAGATGTGGTCAGGTGTAGCTTGACAAGTAGCACACTTAGAGCATGTAGGGAAAACTTTACTCTATCTTTGTAAGTCATAGACCTCAGATGACCACTGCAAAAATGAGAAATGACAGTCTGCTCTTGTCTGCTGCACTGGAGGGACAAGAAACCACCGAGGCGATTACCCTGATGCCAGTGATGAGCAGGAGGGACAGTGGGACCTCGTAGATTGATAAAACGGGACACTTCTGAGAAAGTCAGAGATGCCCAAGGAAACATGGGTAGATCTGCGCCACTTTTAGCAAGGGAGTCTGCAGTCTCATTACCAGCAATGTCTACATGGCAAGGTATCCACTGCAAGTGAATCTCCTTCTTCTGAAGGATTATAATAATGACCATAACCAATGAAATATGATACAATGTTTTATTAAGTTTCTGATTTTTAATTTAAATATTTTAGCGCCCATCTTCATAGAAATTCAGTCATGGGGAAAATATATAAAGTCTAACTTCCACATATAGACAAAGTTATACAGTAGCTGCCACTTATTAAAATCACATTCGTTTTGAGCCAAAATGATTTTATTAAGTGGCTGATTTTTATATCTGGCGATCGTTCCTGCATGCAAGAAAAATATATTATAGTTCTCTGAACTTGGAAAGAAATTTCAAAAGGTAACGAGTAATAGAATTAATAAACAATATTAATTAATTTTTGACAGATAATTAATTTTTTCTTCAATATAAATAAATTAAATGCATTCCAAGTTACTACGCACATTTCCTTTTGAGGAGAATCATCATTAATTTGTCAAAAGTTCACGTTTCTCTTTTAAATTTAAAATCTTTTGTTTAAACCTTTTGCTTCATAGTTATTTCACAATAATATCTAGAAACTGTCTTTTAATAATTAAAAAAAAAAAAAAAAAAAATCACTTGCAAATCAAATTTGTAACTTATTACCGAATATTCTTTGATGAATACGTTCCTTGAAATATTTATTGAGATAAGTGATGGGGCTTGTTTAATTTGTAATTATACTGCAAGTGTAAAATTTTTGAAAAAGAGAAATACCTGAGGAATTGCTGTGCTTTAATTTCTTTTTTTATTTAAAAAATTAAAAAAAAATCACAATGTACTTAAATTAAAAAAAAAAAAAAAAAAAAAAAAAAAATGTAGCTTGCATAAATTATATTTTTGCTGCTGGAGAGATTTGGTTGAGTTTATTAACCGGCAATACTGATTGTATTAAACAGCGGTTTTAATAGTAGTTCGTATTGATTTGATTCTGGTCCTGGCAATTTGATCAGATTAAGGGCCCGCTTCACTCACAGTCTCCGGAAGCCAAAGCTAATGTTATTCCATAGGAAATTTTCTTTACTTATAACTCATTAACTAATGCATATTTTTAAATTCTGTTTTTACATTTCGAAAATTTCTAACTGTTAAATTGACGGACCTTTTTTAAAAATGTATTTTTTTATATTTTATTTTGAAGCTGCAAAATACAAATTTTCAATATGTGAAATTTTTCATTTTGCAATTTCAAAATAAAATATTAAAAATAAAAAAAATACGTTTTTTAAAAAAGGTGCGTCAATTTAACAATTGAGAATTTCCTGAATGTGAAAACAGAATGTAAAAGTATGTATTAGTTAACAAGTTATATGTAAAGAAAATTTCTCATAGAATAACATTAGCTCAGTCTTTCTGCGACGGTATGTGAAGAGGGCCGTTAAGCGGCTGATTTTATTAACCAGTGAATTAGGCAGTGGTTACTGTACTACCAAATTAACTCTTATATATTTATCGTAGGAAGAATCGTAAATAGGAATAAAATGTGTCCCAATTAAAGAAATATTCTATAATCACCTAACATTAATTGCCTATTGTACTCAAGAGCTGTTATCACTCTGGATTTTTTCATACCACTATTTTTTGTAAAGTTATCTTCTTGTCACGGAATTTTCGATAAAGAGAATACTCACGCAATTTTCAGTGATAAGTAAAGAGAATATTTCTATTAAAAATTAATATTCGGAAATCCAGAGGGTTGATAACTCTGTGGTCAAGAGGAGTGGAAGAAAACTGTTGACTTCACTTAAGTTAGATTACTGTTATGAAAATTTTGAATTGGAGCTTTATTTCCTAGAATCTAGGTTATTCATTTAAGGCTAATCATCATAAAGCATATGGTATCTATATGTAAATTTTATGAAAATAATTTTCGTAAAATGTAAAATGGATTTATTTATTTTCTCCTTCCAGTTGAGTAAAAATTAGTTTGTATTTTAACGTTTTTATTTAAGCTATGTGTTTTTCTCTTTATAGGGCCCAAGTGCTAGTGCATATGTAACATATCTTAAACCAGAAGATGCTTTAAGAGCCATAAAATCAGTAAATAATATTCAGGTTGATGGTAGGACATTGAAAGCATCTTTGGGGACCACAAAATATTGTAGTAATTTTCTGAAGAATCAACAATGTCCAAAAACAGTAAGTCTTTATTGCTATATTGAAAAAAAAATATTTTTGCATTTAAGTAGTTAAATTCTGTAAAACGTTGAATTTTAATACTGACAAGGAGAGGTCACGACATAGAAAATTCAGATTGGGACGAAATTGCGCAGGATTGTAGTATACTATGAAGGTAATAACATATTAAAGAAGTAACACCCACTAGCCACAGAATTTCGAGAAAAAAGCATTTAAAGTTTCTGTAATCTTTAAATACAAGTTATTTCACAAGCGAGCCAACACCCCAGTAGCGTGAGAGTAAAGCGTGTGGCTGTCACCCAGATTACCTAGGTTCGAGGCTACCTACAGACTTTTTTTTTTCTTCTTATTTAATCTTTAATTAAATTAAATAAGATTATTTAATTAAATTTCTATAACTTGAAAAATAAATTTTAGTTTTGTTTTATCTATAAAATAAGGTAAAAGTAAAGAAACTGTTTTTAATTATTTATCTAAATATTTTATTTTAGGTATTTTTAAAACAATTCTAAATTTTGTTTTTTTAAATTACAAAAAATTAAAAAATGTTACAGAAAAATGATAATTTTAATTGCATATATAATTACTATCCAAATTAAATAAATACTTCTCCAATCAATACAGTTTCTTAAAAAAAATTATAGTATAGGTTTACGATGTTTTTGAATTATTTCAGGCAAAGAAATGTTATCTTTAAATGTAGATTTTAAATGTTAATCAACATACTTTCTTCTGCGACAACGACTTGCTTTTTTTTAAAAATCCTTTTGTGCACAAAATAAAATTCCAGTTGCTTTCTATTATTAACAAGCTAAAAGCATTTACGTAATTTTTACACATTAAAACCTAATCAGGAAGCTCAAACGAAGATTTAAGTACACCTGCTAACTATTTTACACTTTGTTTTACAGCTTGCTTATTTTTGTAATTATTTAATTTTTTTGTCTCTTTATATTTGTTGTTTAGGGTTTTGTAAAACTAAAATTTATTTTTTAAGTTGTAGAAATTTACTGTATTTTTAAGTTATAAATATTAAAAATAGAAAAAGTTATTTATTTTTTATAATCAAGAAAATGTAGTAATCTTTTATTAAAATTTTCAAATTTTGAATTGAATTATAAAATAACATAAAAATAAATGAAAAATTTAGATTACGTAAAAAATTAAATAATTATGAAAACAAAAAGTCCTGCAGCTAGCCTCGAACCCAGGTCGTCTAGGTGGCATCCACACTCTTTACGCTCACGCTACTGGGGTGCGGGCTTGCTTGCGAAATAACTTGTATTTAAAAATTACGGAAACTTAAGTGCTTTTTTCTCGAAATTCTGTGGCTAGTGGGTGCTACTGCTTTAATATGTTGTTACCTTCATAGTATACTACAGTCCTGCGTAATTTCGTTGCAATATGAATTTTCCATGTTGTGACCTCTCCTTGTAAGTATTAAAACAAATAGGTCTTTAACTTTTTCAGCATTAGCCTTCTTTGGTATATCTGTGTAATGATTCTGTTTAATGGTGGCAGTGATTAAAATTGGAAAAGGAATTCTGATATAATAGATAACTAAAAATTGATTAAAGTTTTCGTCGACTGTAAGAATTTTTATTAAGCCACTTTGACCCATTACAGATTTTTCCATACTGGTTTGAAACATATGGATGTAGATTGTATGATTGGTCAGCTGAAACAGACGACTATCATATCATCTATGAGGGGGCACTATTTTTTTCATCAATGACTGACTTGGTCCAGACTCATGCCCGCAAGGTCCATTTTTAAATGCCACAAAATTTTTAAGCTTAGTAAATTTTGAAAAATGATTGAATTTAAAACATGAATCAAAATATAAAAAGCAACAAGAATTCTGAACTGATTAGATTTTCGATCGATTGTACAAACAAATTTCAAAGATCCCTGCTATAACTCACATACATTTTCTTTTCAAGAGTAGAATTATTTTGTTAAAATAATTAAGTGTTGTTTTAAATATGAAATGTCAAATAGAAAGCTGTAACGATAATATTATGAAGGCTTAGTAACTTAATTATTTATGAAACAAAATAAATTCTACATTATATGATCACACTAGACCAAGATCCGAAATTTCAACTCTGATTACACTCGCCGAAAAAAAAGTTTTACTCGCTACAAAATAGTTGTCATTTTTTTTTTCTAACTATTTGAAATACATATTCAATATAAATTCTATACCTTTATTTTTCTTCATTCATGGCAGAAAGCTTTTTCGCGAAGGGATATATAAAATAATTAAGTGTTGTTTTAAATATGAAATGTCAAATAGAAAGCTGTAACGATAATTTTATGAAGGCTTAATAACTTAATTATTTATGAAACAAAATAAATTCCACATTATATGATCACACTAGACCAAGATCCGAAATTTCAACTCTGATTACACTCGCCGAAAAAAAAGTTTTACTCGCCACAAAATAGTTGTCATTATTTTTTCTTTTTTACGCATTTTTTTTCCCCCTAACTATTTGAAATACATATTCAATATAAATTCAATACCTTTATTTTTCTTCGTTCATAGCAGAAAGCTTTTTCGTGAGGGGATCCCCTGCGTCAACGGTGCCAGCTACTTGCCGTGGATGGTGGCTGTTGATGTCTTGATCGTCACTTTTATTTTCAAACAGGTGACGCCACACTTTGTCAATCTCTGCCAATTCATGGTCGTTAATGACGTATTTATTATGCACAATTTCGATGCAAGACATCAACAGCTGCCATCCACGGCAAGCAGTTGGCACCGTTGACGCTGAGGATCCCCTCGCGAAAAAGCTTTCTGTTATGAACGAAAAAAAATAAAAGTATTGAATTTATATTAAATATGAATTATAACTTCGTTTTAAATAAGTTTTTATAATATTTCAAATACTTTTACAAATATGCTTAAAATTATATATTAAAAGTGTGTTGTGTGTCATATATCATTGTGTCGTATATCATCATGTCTTATAATCATCTATAATTAAAAATCCTTATAATATATTTGAGATCTGAAAAGGATTAAAATATCTAATAACATAAATGCAAAGAGTCATTAAAGAAAAAAAGAAGAAAAAAAAAAAAAAAAAACTCTTTGCCAAACAATAACTTGTGAAAATCTTTTTATTATGAAAGATTAAGCTTCCTTATTTTCCTATTTATTTAACTTTTTACATCAGAAATGTCTTTTTCGTCCATTTTATTAGAAGCTTTTTATATGAAATTGACTTTGTCATCGTGTCATACTAGTAAACAAGGTGCCTTCATTTTAAGTAAATATAAGCCATTCCGTTTGTCACACCTTGGTTCAGTTAGTTAGAGCATCACGTTAATAACACGGTGGTTGAGAGTTCGTTCCCCGGAAGGTCTGGTGTGTTAATTTTTGCAGATAATTAGTAGAAAAGGTGTCAATTGATACAAGAAAATTTTTCTTTGCTTACACAATATCCTACAGATTTTTTGAGGAGTTTTTTTAAGAAACCTTTCTTTTTTAAAAAAAAAGTTTTAAGTAAAAAATACACAAATAAATATTTTTTTAGAAACTTCTTATTTTTTAAATTAGATTTTGTCATTGCATCTTCGAGTCATGCTAAAAAAAATAAAGTGCTTCCACTTTAAATGTAAAGAATTCTTATATTGTTCAATGGCCCAGTTGGTTAAAGCATTATGTTGATGACTCAATGGTGGTGTGTGGGTTCAGTCTTCAAAGGCTGATGTGTTACTTTTTTGTAGGTAATTAATAAAAAAGATGTCATTTGTAAAAAACAAAATCTTTCATGGCCTACACAGTATCCTAAGAAATTTTCATCAGTTTTTTTAAGAAGGTTTTCAAACCTTCAAGAGCAACAAAAAAACTTTCTGTTGTAGAGCCTTAAAAAGCATAAAATAAAATTTTATTCTTACAGAGACATGCTATAAAAAATAAAAGTTCCAACAATAAGAAAATTTTAAAGAAGAATGTAGATATTTCACTGTGAAAAGCATTCAAGAACAATATTTTTTTGCATTACTTAGATTTTTCTAGCATGTTCTATGATTGACTGTTCTTTGACTTTTGGTTAGAATGTCATGCTGATAACGCATTGGTCGTAGGTTCGATCCTCAAAAGCCGACGTGCTATTTTTTTTTTTTTTTTTCCCCCAGATAATTAAAAAAAAAAAAAAAAAAAAAAAAATGTCAGTATCTAAAAGAAAATCTTTAGTTGTGTACACAGTATCCTAAGAAAATTTGAATAGATTTTTAAGAAGCTTTATTTATAACTAATAAGCAAAAAATAAAAATTTAAGTAAAAAATAATTTTTTAAGATTAGAAGCTTTTTATTGTGAAGCCCTAAAAAGCATAAAATAAAAAAATTATTCAGGTAAAGACATGCTATAAAGAAATGAAAGTTTTAACACTAATGAAATTTTAGAGAATCTTTTGCAAGAGAATTTTTAAATATTCAAAATGTTTTTAAAAGCTTTCGAGACCCTTGAAATTTATGACTTAACAAATAATGATACAAAAAAACTAATAGCTAAGAATATTGGTCTCGAATGCTTTTTAAAATATTTTTTAAAAATTTTCATCTCTTGCAAAAGGGAAATATCTATATTACCATGTTTTTATTAACTTCTACTATTCTTGTTTGTTTGTCTGGTACAAATCTTGCAATCGAATTTTAACTAACTTCCCTACTAGCTAGACATTTTCTTTTAATTAATTAAAATATGAAAATAATAAGCTCCTAATACCTTATAAATAGCCATTAAAATATTAGCTATAATTTAATTGTTGCCAAAAGAAATTTACAGAGTTCATTTTCTTTCGACATACATTTAATTAAACGTGAGAGTTAAAAAATTGTAAAAAGTTAAATTATGCATCTCACAAAAATTGCCTTCATACGCATTGATAAAGTGCTAATGCAGTTAGTTCTATAGCCTTGATTCAACAGAAAATTTAAAAACATGGTTTATAAAACGTTTTTTATCTTATAATTATTTTTCTCTAAAATTTCATTAGTGTTAAAACTTTCATTTCTTGATAACATGTCTTTACCTCAATAATTTTTTATTTTATGCTTTTTAGGGCTTTACAATAAAAAGCTTCTAATCTTAAAAAAGGATTTTTTACTTAAATTTTTATTTTTGTAATCAGATGGAATGTTGATGTGTATAACTTCATTGTTATCATTTGAAAAACCATTTAGGAATAAATTTTTCGATAACATCGTTGCTTACATGCTTACAAATCATTACAAGCGCAAATTCTTGGCGTTTCAGTAAAAAACTGGAAAATGCGAAAGTGTAAACTTTTTTTTTAAAATCATTATTCAACAAAATAAACATAGGCAGTGTCTTTAAAAGAGCTCGGGTTCATTTTCATGCGTCAATATCGCATAGGCAAATGTTCAAATTTCTCTTCTCTTGGATAGTGGGCTACAGGCAAAGAGGCTCTCTGCTCGTCCTGTGGCTCGTCTATTCTCACTCTGCTTGGAGAAATCATAGTGGGAGAAACGAAACTGCCGAAGAGATTAAAACTTTTATGCATGCACTAAGCATTTTCCCTTTCCCAGGCTGGGGTTAAATATGAGGTTATAAGAGGGCAAGATTTTGCCATATTTAAATCTATGAATGTTTTCTGTCACCGTATCATGTAAGAATTGTACCTATAATTAGACCAAATTTTTACTCACCACAGTAAAAATTCCACTTGCCGATGGCGAGCAGAAATTTCGTGCGCTGCACTAGACTAATTTTTTTTTTTTTTTTTTTTTTATGAGCTAATTATTATAATACCATGTTGTACAGTAAGCGAAATGAGTCTTGGGTCTACCTCTAATCATCTATGAAATTCATCCTTTATTATTGCATCTGTAAATGTAGGCTGATTTTGTATGTTTAACATTGTATAAAAATTTTAAAATATGTTAATAAGAAATAAATATATTTCTTAAACAACTATTTTGCAAGTCCTTGTGCACAAACCAGTTGTGCTAAAAATGAAATTCTGAATGGGAAGTACAATAAATTTGAAAAACCTTATAACATATATCAGTTTTATAAAATAAATAAATAAATAAATGAACAATCAATTGACCCATCTGTACTTAAATTTTCCAAAATATTATTGACTGACAATTCGATATGATAATTTAGAATTATGCTATGAATATAGAATATTTGTTGCAATTTAGTTAAAAAAAAAAAAAAAAACTTAATTTTTTTCAGTTTAGTACAATTTTAAAAATCAAGAATTGTTTGGATGTGAGAAATTTGGATTTTAATTTTCTGGGTTTTTAGGGCTCCTGAATTAGTAACTTAAATTCTAATTAAAAAATTATCCCCATGGGGGGGGGGGGAGTGATTAAAAATAATGAATAATGATGATAAATAATGATGAATAAAATAATTATAAATGATATATTGATATAAGTAATAATGATATAATAATAATTAATGTGTTAATTTTTTACAAATTTCTTAAACTTATGAATTTTAGCATTATAAACTTCAGCATAGCTTTTACTATTTCCTTTTAACTCTTTTTTCCTTCATATAGGATTGTATGTATTTACATGAACTTGGTGATGAAGCGGCAAGTTTCACAAAAGAAGACATGCAGCAAGGGTAAATATATCTATTCAGGTTTCTCTTTTGCTTTTTTTTTTTTTTTTTTTTAAGAATCTTTAGTCATTTTTAAAGAATCTTTAGTCAATCTCCTTACTTCTAGATATCCATAAATAAAAATAAGTATACAAAAAATTACACTAAAATGCTATTACAAGAATTATATATTGCGACTATAGTGTTTCTTTGGCTGTAATTATTTTAATTTTTTAATGAATTGTTACTGTATATGTATATATATATGATATTGCAAAATATTAAATTAGATCAAATTTCCTTTTCCCAAACATTCCACTAAATGTCTCTTTCTTACTCCTTTTTTTTTTGTTTGGGGGGGGGGGGGGTAGGCTATAACTTACAGATGAACTTTTTCTTTGTACTGAATCACCAGCTCTCTCTCTCTTCTTTTTTGAATGATTTGGATTTTTTTGACATAATTTCTGAATGCAGTTGTATTAAAGAAATTTAAATAATTACTTTTTGAGTATTGCTCATACCCATACTATATTAAAAGCCAAAATATTTTACTAATTAAGGTGCCATAACTAATTTAGGGGTATTTGCTTCCCTGGATTTTGTAACACTGATATTATTGATAGTTTTCTAGTAAACTTTTGCAATTAACTAGAACCAAAATTACAATTCATAATTACTGGTGGAAAATAAAATAAAATAACCTGGAACGCAAACACCTCTGCTAATGCTTACATAAATTGTAAAACAATTCGTTCAGCAACAAATTTTGTGATCACTTAAATATGATTAAATTGTGCCAAGTAACTTTTTGAATGCTTTGAAAGTAAAGTAGAAATTAATTACATAATCTCACTAACAATTAATATTTTGAAAAAGGAATCTTGAGTTGCTATACAGATTTAACTTTATATATTGTAGATGGTTTTTGTCGTTGATCAACTGCTTTGTTTTGTGAGTGTTTTTGATACAGTGGTTTAAAAAATCATGTTTATACTAAGTAAAATTTATGTTCAATGACAGTGATAAAAATATCCTAGCATTCACTTTAGCATGGTGACTGAGAAACAATTGTTGCCGACTCATCAACAAATAGTAACCAAAATTTTGCATTCAAATGGGGCATTTATTGCCTGATATATTTTTAAATCTATTTTTTCTCCCCTGTTTTCAATAATTTTATACTGGTCTTGCATAAAAGTATTGATATAGTAGTAAAAAATATATATATATATAAAATGTGCATTTTTTATGTTTATCTATTTTATATTTTTGGTCCACTAAATCTAACCTCTAACCTTGGTGGTCCTTTTGGACCACTAAAATTTTCATTGCTAGTATAAACCCTACTTATAATTTAATGAAATATGGTACAATCAAACTGATTTATAGCGAACCCTGCTCATAACAATACTCTGGCTATTAAGATTTGTTTCCAAACTAACATCCTGCTCTCTAGATTCATTATGAGGTTTGACTATATAAAAATGTAAAAACAGTATTAGATGTAATGCATTATTGGAAATATGGTCTCTATGTTTGTAGTATTAACATCTGATAAAATATTAATCATATTGCTATAAACTCTTAAAAGCTATTTTTTTTTTTTTTCTTTAAATCTGCAGGCTAAACTTTTAGTTAGTATTAGAAAAAATATATGAGAATTTGAAATTCTAATTTATGTGTGTAATCTTTAGTAGTTGTAAATGAAAAAATATTTAATAAATCTAGTTGTTAATTAGGATTCCACCTAACAAACTGAGAAAACACTGAGTAAATCAAGAATTAAAAAACTATGCATGTGGAATTCTATAAAAAAAAAAAAATACATCTATTATTCATATTGAATTCTCAATTATCTCTGAAAAAGGGCATTAAATTTATTAGATATTTTCCTCATTTTCTTGTATTCGTCCAGATTTTTACCCTGTTAAATGCAATTACAGTCAAACCTCGTTAATGTGAACCTCAATGGGAATAAAAAATGTGTTCATGATATCAATCGCTCATGCTATCAGTAACTAAGAAACCGATCTTCATTTTCACGGGGATTGTGGAAACAGTTCATGTTAAAAGTAATTCTCGTTAAGCGTGTTCACGTTAACAAGGTTCGACTGAATTTTATTCCTTCAGGATAAGGAGTAATTGGAGTATTCCTTCGGTATTTCTTTGGGTTTTTACCCTGTTAAATGATATCAAATTCAATTGGATTATTATTTATTGGTCTTTATTATAATTCAGTATCCAGGTTTTATTACTTTCCGAACAAAACAAGGAAACTATTGTAATCACGTGAAAAATCCGACATTGAGGTTTTGGTGTGTCTATATGTTTTAAAGTCCCCTGAGTTCATATTTGATATTTGTATGGTGATCTGCTGGGTTGTCCAAAAAACATGATAGAAAGTAACCGACAGTTGTGGAAGACAACATGCATGAACATGAAACCTATTTTATTGAATAAAGATATGAATGACATTTAATATACTAGATGCTCAAAACGTCTACCATCCCCAACTATAGTGTTATAAAGCCGGTTCAGAAACTCTGTCATAACGTGCTGGAGTGTGTCAGAATCAAGTGCATAAATCTCACTTCTGATGGCTGATTTCAGGTCCTCCAATGAATCAGGGGGATTCCTATAGATTCTGTTCTTTATGTAACCCCATAAGAAGAAGTCACACAGATTTAGATCTGGACTATTTGCAGGGCCACTCTATCCCGTGCTCCGTGAATTTCTCTGCATCCAGTACAATCAGAAACTCAACGTCGTTTCAAGCTACATGAAGATGTTAGCAGTTCTACGGCAACGAGTCCCATCCTGTGTAAACCAGTACTGGCATGTCATGTTGAGACAGTCAGCTTCAGGGCCAAAGTGATGCTCTAGCAATTCTCGATACTTCACTCCTGTGACCATACCGTCAATTAATATAGGACCAATTAGATCCTTCCACTAGGACCAATCCGCTTCAACAATGTAGCAGACCACACCATGAACCTTCGTGGATGCAATGGCGAGACGACACTGAGATAAGGATTTTCCGTACCCCAATGACAGCAGTTTTGGTTTTTGACGTAATCATTCAACTGAAAATGGGCCTCATCACTGAACCAGATCTCTCTAATGGAACCATTTTCAAGTTCCTCGATCATGTAGTTTGCGAAATCTCTCTGCCGCACAGTATCCCCCTCCTTTAGTGGCTGGCACATTTGGATCTTGTATGGAAGTAACCCCACTGCTTTTGTGAGCCTTTGTAATAATGTTTTGGATATGCTTAATTGTTTGGCTGCCTGTCGAATGGAAGTGGTTAGCTGATCCTCAAAGAATGCGCGTACATGCTTCCTGTTGTCATCAGTAACAACTGGATTTTCATCCTGACACCTTGCTTCTTGCATCCCAAACACTCCCGGTAGATTCAAATCTGCCCATAAACCTGTAAACAATGAAAATCAGTGAGATTAGAACCATAACATCAGCCATCTGATGACTGCAAAATCACTGCGACTTTCGAGTACTATAACTTACTGTGCGATTACCACTTCACTAGGTGTCCTTTTCTTTCTGAACACTGAACAACATGCCTGTCGAAAGGTGACATTACTTCAGTTATTCTTATAAAATTTTCTTTTGATAAATAATTGTTCTTCCAAGGTCAGTGATTCCATATTGCTTATTCTTTATTTCCAGTAATCAGGCATTCACCTGAAATGTCAATATATGTGCTATTACAATATAGAAGAATTACATTTGAAATCGGGAACTTAAAATACTTTCTATCATGGTTTTTGGGCCACCATGCAGTGGCGGATCCAGAACTTACCTTTTGGGGGGGGGCTAAGAGTTTTCAAGACCAGTTATTCCAGATCAATGAAAAATTTACAATTGTAACATCCAATTGGGAATGTTAGTGCTTTTTTTTTTGGGGGGGGGGGGGGGGCTTCAGCCCCCTAGCCCCCCCTTAAATCCGCCACTGCCACCATGTATGTATGTATGTGAGGGAACACGATAGCATCTAAATGCATCGTTCGAATGAGCTGAAAGTTAGAACATATGTAATAGGGCACTGTAGCATGAACCCTATTGATTTTGGTGAGTCTAGCACTCAGTTTTTTTTTTTTTTTTTTTTAACAGAGACACAAAGAAAAATTCTGTATTATTGGGGCACAATTTTTTAAAAGTGTGATAGCATCTAAATGCCTGATTCAGCTTTGATTGAGCTAAAAATTTATACACATGTCACAGTCGTATGAACTGTATAGGTTTTAATGAATCGAGCAATTAGTTTCTTTACAGGGACACAAAGAAAATGTTTTTATTTTGAGCTCAAATTTTTTAAAGTGCGATTGCGTCTAAACGCCTTATTCGATTGAGCTGAAAATTTACACTTGTAGGTTATATTATATTTAATATATATTATAGGTCATCATTGGAAGAACTGCATAGATTTTGGTTGGTTTTGGTACTGCATAGATTTGCAATTATAGTTTTTCTACAGGGACACAACGAAAAATCTTTTATCATTATGCCCTGTTGGCTCAAATTCTTTAATGTGCAATAGTGTCTAAAAACCTTATCCCATTGAGCTGAAAATTTATATACATATTAAAGATAGTTGTCATACAAACTGCACATGCATTTTGGAGAATCTAGCACTTAAGATTTTACAGGAGCACAAAGAGAAATTCTTTATCATTGGGACTTATAGGCTCAAATTATTTAAAGTGCAATAGTGATCAACTGCCTCATTTGATTGAGCTGTGTATACATATTATAGATAGCTGTCATACAAACTGCACATGTAATTTGGGGAATCTAGTACTGATAAATTTTACAGGGACACAAAAAAAAATTCTTCATCATTGTGGCTTATGGATTCAAATTATTTAAAGTGCTATAATGCCTAAACGTCTCATCCAAATGAGCCGAAAATTTATGGTCGCTGTCAAAGAAACTATATAGATTATGTTGGGACTAGCACTTATGGATTTTCACATAGACTCAACGAAAATTTCTTTATCATTATAATATATGGACTCAAATTATTTGTAGGGCAGTGGCGTTAAGTTAAACAACATACTAACACACACACACACACAAAAAAAAAAAAAAAAAAAAAATACTCAAACACCCCATTATAATATTCTCTTTTATTTGTTTGATGACTTCTCTTACTTTAGTTCATTTATACAAACGTTAATTACTTCTTAATGTTCGAAAAGTCAAGTGAAGTCACTCCAGATTTTTAAAAATTAATAGTAATAATTGTAATTTTCATTTTACATAATGATTTAAAAGCCAAAATGGATTCTTATTTCAACTCTTTTTATGCAGGAAACACCAAGAATATGAAAAGAAACTACAAGATCAAATATTAGGTTGCAATAATAATAATAATAATTCTAGCAATAGGTGAGTTAAGGACAATTTTTTTTTTTTTTTTTTAAACAGAAGTATTTAGTTTTTCTTTTCATCTACAATATATTCAGCTGTATTTTAATTTAATGAATTAAGTTTGAATAGTTTTGTAAATAGAATTATAAAGTAGAACTGCATATAGGTTCTGATATTTTATGTAGAAATCAAATTTAGTATATCTTTTCCAGTTTTAATAGATGTTTTCTATTTGAAAAATAATTTATCTTAAAATTTTTTTATTAGTTGTTTTTGTATTTTTCTTTCATTTTCCTGTAGTATGATGAAATCTTTTCTATCTGCTTTTACACCTTTTTTTTCCTGCTTGTGAACATTTTTTTATTAAAATGTTTTTTGTAGTTTTATTATTTTATATCTACAGTACTTTTAGAATTGAGAACAGTATTAGTTTTTATGTTCATTTATATGGTTAAATATTTTTTATGGACCCATGATTCTTTATTTTTATTCTTTTAAAAAGATCTCTTCAATTTGCTTTTTTATCATTTGTAAACCTATAACTAGATATGATTTTTTCCCCAAGCAAATAGCAAAATTATTCCTTCGAAATTGCTAGTTAGTTGTTTGCTGTAATGATTTAGTAATATTATAAAAATCAATGTAATTAACACGTTCGTCGCTGCGTCACCCATATCTGGGTGACAGGTATGCTTCCGTGGGAGCCCCGTAACCTCTTCTTGTTCAAGTTAATAGGATTTTCAGTAGGAATTTAATGGAATAAGCACTGAAATATAAAGAGGCTATACAATATAAAAATACTAAAAATATATACATTATACTATACTTTTATAAAAATAGTAATAAAACCATACTTTTCAGCATATCAAACTATTTAAAATATCTTTATATTCAAAAATCTCTTTACATTCCGACGTTTCAGTTAACATTCAATTTTTTTAAACCATCTTCAGGGAAATGATGTACATAAACTATAAACATAAATCAAATTAAGCCATTCTTGGATATTACAAACACAATTCATAAAGAAATTAATACGTGATTACATAACTTATATAAAAAACACTCTATATACATCTTAATTTCTTTATGAATTTTGTTTGTAATATCCAAAAATGGATTAATTTGATTTAGGTTTAAAGTTTATGTACATCATTTCCCTGAAAATGGTTTTAAAAAAAATTGAATATTAACCGAAGCGTCGGATTGTAAAGATATTTTGAAATATAAAGATATTTTGAAATATAAAGATATTTTAAATAGTTTGATGTGCTGAAATGTATGGTTTTATTACTATTTTTATAATTTAATTGGCAGCATATGTAAGTGGAATATATTTCTTTATACTATACTTTTTATTATTTTATATTTAGGATAACATATTACATTACACTACGAAATGCTATTTATGACTTCTCTTCTAAAACTGACTACTTCAGTCATCACTGTTCTCCTCACTTTCAAATTATACTTTTATGCCATCCAATGAATGAACGTTTTGAGGATAAAGTCAGTGACGTGCATCTGAAAGAAAGTATGCTTCTCTACTAAATGAAGGATCTGGGATAACTGCAGTGAGATCCCCGGTAGTCTTCTAGCCGAAGAGCTTATTGCTCTCCCCATTTTGAAACTAAATACTTTGTAATGAATCGAAGGTTTAAAAACATTACTTGAGTTGCATCCATGCTATTTCTGATTATCACTCTGCTTACGTTCTGACGCTTGGGCGGTTGGATTTTGGCCTGGCAAGAAACTCATCCAAATCACACTGGGCGACGAACGTGATAAATTACAAGATTTCATTCTTTAAACTGACTTTATTCTGTCTTTATGTGTGCCATGTTTTCTTGTGATAAGTAATTTCATCATCCATATCCTAAATATCTCTCTTGCTATTTTCTATTCAACCATCTTCTCAGTTAATTTATTTAAATGAAAATTATTGAATATTGAATTAAAAATTCAAATAAATTTTATTTTTTCTTTATTTTTAAGAATTTGGTGGAATTTGTTCATTAAATAAGATGTGGAATTATTGCATTTTTTTTTATGTAATCATAGATTAAAAAAATTATTTTTGAATGTACTAAAAAAATTTAATAATAAACATCAAATACAGCTGTAAGATGAATCAGCTAGTTTTCAGTATTTTAATAATTTCATTAGATTTAAAGCAAAACTAGGAAACAAAATCAATCTCCCCCTCTTCCTTTTCCTTTTTTAAAGTAGCATGTATATTGTTTTTGAGATTTTCTCAGAGACATGTTAAATTGCTTTTCATGTATATATATATATATATCAAACAATTCTTAATGTAACAAATTTTCTAGCCTTTTTATTTGTACATGTTCTCTTATTTGTGATTTCTGTCTTGCAGAAAACAAACGGTGTCTCCCACGCCGACACAGATCTCTCAAAATTCCACAAAAGAATCTTGGCCTTGTACATTTCAAAATCAGAAAGAATCTCGAACAAGTAGATCAAAAGATTCTCAACAGAGTCAAAAAACAGAGAGCAAAAGTAGTCGTTCAAAAAACAAACACACATCAGAAGGACAAAAAAGGTTATTATCGCTCTTTAAATACTTTATTCTACTTATGGGTTGCTAGAAATTTTATCTCATATTTTTTAAGTTTGTGCTGAATTAAATTACTTTAACTATTAATGACTTTTCATGCTTCTATTACTAGAGCATGAGCAGTATATTAAGGAGATTATTACTCAGTCTCTTTTCAAATAGCAAAATATCTTTAACAAATTATTTGCTATTGTTGCTTATTTAATTATAATGTTATATAATGACTTGAATGCTTTCTACTTTTTTAAAAAATCCATTAATAAATATTTATATGATTTGATAATATTTTGTATTCAATTGAATTTGATATTCAATTTACTGATATTTTAAATAACAAATGTAGTTTTATATCAATTAAAATAAATCACTAGTTTGTAATTTCATATTTTCTTCAAAGTTATCTTTTGTTTTAATTGGTAAATTTTCATCAAATCATTTTCATTTGATTGTCATCCAGGTGACATGTGAATGAATTGTACATTTCTTATTGATTGACTGATATAAGATACAAAAAGTTAAAGACTTTCAGTCTGAATAATTCAAGTGTCATTTGACATTCAAAGTTTTTTTTATTTTTTAAGACTCTAAATTTCAATGTTTTCACTTTTGAGACCCAGTTATCTCTGATGTCTGAAATCTCACCTACATTGCATTTTATTCTGGTATTTGCAATATGGATTATTTTTCTGTTTCATTCTAAATTTGCATAGTTTTTTTTTTTTTTTTTTTTCCTTCAGCCTTTTTTATATTGATCCATGTTTTTTCTTTTTTAGCAAGAAAAGCAAAAGTAAAAACACAGACACTGTACAGCATAACACATCTAAAAGTTCTACTAAGGAAGAAAATGTTCAAAGAAAAACTCAGAAGAGTAAACATAAAGATTCAAATCAAGCACAGTCAACGTCTGGTCACTCCCCTGTTCCGAGGACTGAAGTATCTAATAATACAAATCGTAACAGTGGAAAACTGACAGATGTCTTAGAAATGAACAATAAAAATACTCAGACTACGTATGTCCATATTACAGAAAAACAAAGTCAAACGAAGCCAGTCTCTGCAAGCATAAAAATAGTTCGCAGTGAGAGTCCAGTTTTACCTCCATCTCCTATATCTTCTTCAAGTTCCTCATTGTTCACACCATTTGGGAGCTTATCGAGTAACTTCTTGTCATCCTCATCGCCTTCCCCACCACCCAGTAGCAATAATCAGTTGTCTTTTGGGAACGTGGGAAATTCCACAAATGCACAGGAAGGAACCTCGCCTGTTAATAACTATGTTGCTCCATCAGGTATGGAGTTGAAACAACGCCAGTCACCAAATCCTTTGTACAGTAATGAAAACAATGAATCTCTATTTAGTCATCATATGAATTATCAACACCAAGTTTCCAGTGACTGTGGTTCCTATAATGGCCATCTGCACAATGAGGGTATGTTTCTGATTTAGTCATTTATTTTAAAATAGTTTTAGCCCACTGAAAGTTATTGTTTTCAATCTGCGATAAATTTTTCAGTGGATTACTCTAGAATGAAGTAGGATGAAACACTTCGTATTGCAGAATATAGTTGCAAGTTGTGGAAAGTAGAGATGAAAAATTTAATTCAATTAAATGCATATTTACATATGTATAAGACATATAAAAATAAGAAAATGAAGTGATGCACTACTAATAAATTATGAAATTCTTTTCTGTATTTATAGATAAAGAAATATCCATTGTGGGTGAAATTGCTAATATCTGCAAGACATATTTTAATTTTACTTAAATGCACATAGTAAACTCATGCATTACTCACAAAATTATGAAACACTTTCCTGTATTTGTAGGGAAAGAAACACATTTTAACATAAATTGCTAGTGCAGTTGAACCTCGTTAACATGAATTGGTTTTAACATGAACTGTTTCCACAATCCCTGTCAAAATCAAAATTAGTTACTGATTACATGAACTAATTTTTTATTTACCTTGAGATTCTAGTTAACGAGGTTCGACTGTATATATATGACAGATTTTATTCACATGCCATTGTAAAATCCTATTGGGAAGGTATGTATATACCGTAATGCACCGTTTATACATTTTTCAAGGGACCGTTCCTAAAAAACGTATAACTGAAAAAAACGTACAACTGAAAATTTGTTTTAACATTAATACACAATAAAGTGTCATATTAATAATAAAAGTCGAATAAATTTTTATGATACCCTTGACATTTATTTGACTAAGATATATTTTTAATTAAATTAATTTTTTTTTTTTTTTTTTTAAATATAGGATAAAAATTAAATGATAATTAAAAATATAGAAATTCAGAAAATTCCTCAAGATTTCGATTTAAACATTTAAAGACAAAACTTTTTGTTCTCTAAATGAAGATGACATTTTTGCAAACGATTAAAAGGAGATGGGAAATAAAAGGAGATGGGGAAAAAAAAAAAACCTTGTCTCTCCAACCATAATGTCAACAAGATAAGAAATAAGAAAACCTTCCACTATCCTATTCAAGTCTCCCAACAGAAGTGAGTAATAAATCTTCACGTTTACAAAATGCCTATAAAATTGTGGATTTTTGTCTTTTCATACCCCATCCCTGGAATCAATTAAAGGAGAGAGTGAGAGGACTAGAAATAGTCACTACTTGTATCCAACTACCGGCTACT
The DNA here is from genome assembly GCA_963930645.1 of Salticus scenicus. Classification (NCBI taxonomy): domain Eukaryota; kingdom Metazoa; phylum Arthropoda; class Arachnida; order Araneae; family Salticidae; genus Salticus; species Salticus scenicus. The sequence continues at coordinate 23,724,588 of OZ005659.1, read as the reverse complement.
TGTATCCAACTGCTTATTTCTGAAAATTTCTCTAACACCCACCCTCTCTATCCCTCAGGCTATCATTACAGATTGCACTTTGTATGTACTATTGTTCTAAAAAAAAATCATCGAAAAAGATAAAAATAGAAGATAGGAATAGAGATATAAAACATAGACAGCATACATCTTTTTTTTTTTTAATAAATCCTGGAATGAAATTTAAACTTGGGATTCTACATGGGGAAAGAACGTATAAGTGAAATTAAGAATTGACTCATGTCATATAAACCAAATATTTTAACATTAGAATTCAATGGAATGATTTGGGACCAAAGTTTAAAAACGTATAAATGGAAAATGTATAAAAGGTGCTCCACTGTATAATTGTTAGTTCACTTATATTGTTTGTTTTCAAAACTTATGTGTTAAATATTTATAAACTGCAAAAATTTTGCATATATAGTTTGAGAATGCAACTTGTTCTCTTTCTAGAGTATATCTGTATATATTACTTTTTTTTCATCAACTTGTATAATGGTGTGTAACAAATTGAGGCAGAATTTGGGAGTTATTCTTCATATTAATTAAATAAATCTAGAAAAGGTATTGTAATTATTGCTATTTGTGTTGGGATGTGCTGGGTTTCAATGTTTTTAATTTCTCTGAATCAGTTTTATATTCCTTTAAAGCCTACTGCATGCCTTATGTGTATAATCTTTCTTGAAACAAAGTGACATTTATTAAAATTCTCCGAGAAATTTGACTTTCATGTAATATTCTATAACAAGTACTCTAAGGTTTTTGAGAATATTTCGTCAATGTAATTGTTTGCATACACCCCATAACTACTCAGAAGTATACTTTTTTTTCTGTAAAGTCTCAACTCTTTCATTCAATTGTACATTATCTTCCTCTTTTGATATTATTCCTTTGAAATTGAAAAGAATGTTAGTCCTTTGTTGCTCCTTTGGAATAGTTCATTACCCTTTTAAAATAATCTAGCAGAATTACAAGTATATACCTAAGCGGTAGTTTTGTAGCTGCATCTTGATTTTTATTTGCTATATTACAAGCTAATCTGTTCATAATCTAATACTTAAATCCCTGATTGCTGTCTCTTGGTGCTTGGTGTGACAATTTTTAGAAAGAAAATGAATTTCCCTGTGTTTCTTCATTTGTGAAAAACGGCTTAAATATTAAAATTGAAAAATCTCATCAAAGATTCACATTCTCAGAATTAAAAAAAAAATAATTAAAATATCAAAAACTTATGGTCAAAATATTTTTTAAAGTTAGCTTGTATATCGGATCCAATAATTCTACCAAAACATAATTATTGGCTGAACTTATTTTAATAGGTCCAATTAAAATAGCATGGATCACCAGAAAAGTGATTTTTCAGCAAGCAACTCATTTGTCAACTTATCAGCTGCTCTCGAATATTCATATTTGTAATTGTTGGCTGAACTTGGTTCAAAAGGTCCAATCAAATTGGCATGGGCCACATGAAATAATGATTTTTGAGCAAGCAACTAATTGATTTGGCAACTTACCAGTTGCTCAAATCTTTCACTATAGCTAGTAGCCCTCACTTATCTTTGTTTGTAATATTGTTTAGCATGCTTTTTAAAACTTACAATTGACAATTTAATTCTAATTCTTCCCCAGTCATGAAACGACCTGCTGTTGAGAGATTACGAGCATATTTTCTTTCTTTTGCACTTGGTGATAACTAATTATTTTGAACTTTTATAACTAAGTTCTTTTAAAAAGTAACTCATCATAGTGTTTTTGCTTTCACATCTTCCTCCCTGCCAATTTTTTTGTAATTTCAAGCTTTATCTTTGAAGCTTTCTGAATTTTGATTGAACCCTATATTTGTTTGGCTCATTAAGGAGTGGGTCCGCTTTGAGGCCCAAGTCCTAAGAGGACAATTAAACAGATTTTAGGGGGAGGGGGGAAATGCAGATATATTTTATTTATTATTATTCTACCATTAAACATACTCTTGTATTTTTCTATGCTATAAATTTATTTTGAATAAATAATCCTTTTCGTACATTTTTTATATCAAAACAATAGAATCCTTATTATTAAGGGCCTGCTTCACTTACCATCGCCTGAAGCCCAAGCTAATATTATTCTATGGAAATTTTCTTTACTTATAACTCATTAACTAATACATATTTTTAATAACTGATACATATTATACCAGTTCAATTGACAGACCTGTTTTGGAAACTGAATTCATTTTTAAAAAAGGTCCGTCAATTTAAAAGTTGTGAATTTTCTGAATGTAAAAACAGAATTTAAAAATGTGCATTAATTAATGAGTTATAAATAAAGAAAATTTTAGTAGAATAACATTGGCTTGGGCTTCGGACAACAGTAAGTGAAGTGGGCTGTTAAATACGTGTTATATGTATCCTGGGTTTCTCAAAAATGTCTAATGATACCTCCCCCAACATCCTATTTGCCATGTCACAGGATGGGCACACATAGAACATCTTTAGAAACTTGAAAAACTATAGTTTCACTGTAAATAAATAATCAAAATAATCACATCATTTACAGGTATGCTTTCCTTTTGTCCCATTCAATATGAAACACGTATCATGAAGATTGTTTCAACTGGCAGAAGAAAATACTCAATCTTTTTCTTTCTTTCACTGTCACCTCAGGCAGTTGCTCTCAAATTAGAATTATATTTGAATAAACCATTTCAATTTTTTTTTAGCTCTATTTTCATTTTGATGTTTTCGTTTTGATTTTTCATACTTAATTCATGCTGCTTTTATTTGTATTCTTTAATGTAATTTCATGTTCACTAGCCAAAACATTTTTTCCCCTCTCTTCTCTCTCCATTTCACTTTTATTCTCATTAAAATATATAGTTGGATCATACCATTTTCGTTTGGTGGCTTATTTCTTTTTATTTTTGCATGTTGTGAGCTTATTTTGTAACTGAAGCTTTGATAATTTATTATGATTAACAATTTAATGGCTGAAAAATAGGAAAGAACAATGTATTTGACAGTTTATTTTTATAGTAGAACATTTTTAGTTGACTTTTTTACGTTAAAAGAAGCAATTTAATTTTAAATTATATACATTTTATAAAATAAACTATATTTAATGCTTTTTTCTCTTTATTTGTAAAACTATATTAAAATTTTGAAATGTGTAATTGTCTTCTTTTCCCATAACCTTCTGACTGCCATGACCAAATATATCCGTTCACAATTGTGGTTTCTTGTTTTTTCCGTATCATGCTTGTTATTTAAAATTACATAATTATACATTTTTAAACTTGTTTTGAAGTGAGAAGGTCATTGATAATACTCATAAGGTTAATTTTTAAATACATAGTTATTTTTTAATACCAAGTGTAATCTGCATTGTAGTACATTTTAAAAATTTTACAGTAAAAAGATTGCAATTTTGTCTTTTTCCAAGGTGGTCAGATGGTTAAGAATAAAATAGTTTTAAATTTAAATTTATTTTTCATAATATTTTTTTAAAATATGAAACATAGAAATTACCATAAATGTTTCTTAATACAATTGCAATAGATTTACTGGTTGGTTCATTTTATTGTAGAACCTTCCAACACAGACAATTCAGAGTGGAGCTCTAATTATTCTTTTGGTGATACACCAACACAAATGCCTGAAGATGACTTGGGTATGTTTTGATTTTTTAAATTAACTTCTTCAGTCCTGGGGAGTGGTTATGGTGCTTTTAAATGCTAGATAATTTTTTTAATATTAAATTTTGTTTCATTTCCATATTGTTGGGAATGCGACTGAAATAAATAAATAATTTAGCAGTGTATACTTAATTGATGGGTTAGCGCTGTTTACTATGGACTGAGGAAGTTAAGCCTTGATTTAAGATTCGACAAATTAATAACTCTAGTGTTAACAATATAATATTTTTTCTTTTTATAGGGATAAATTATTTTCAGCAATTACTTGAAAAAATTAGTATAATTATAATCTCAAATGACTGATTTCTTTTTCCAGTTTTTTTTTTTTTTTTAAATAACTTATGTGCCAAAAGATTATTTGCAGGAAATTTATAGATTTTAAATTTGGTGTAAAAAAAATGGACTATCGTTTTTAAATTTCTTGGAAAATGGCTAAACTTAAATAACAACTCATTAATAACTTAAAGCTACTTTTCTGTAATTTCTTACTTGAAAATTGTTTCAACTGTCAGTTTTATCTGCAATTTGTTAAAGAAATATATTACTTGTATAGTGCAATTGTTTAATTCAGGGTAACCTGAAAATTTTATGCATGGCATTATGGAAATTTGTTTGGGCCTTTGCATAGGAAATTCATTAATAACTGCTTTAACATTTCTAGTTAAAAGGGCCTGATTAAGGGAAGGCAAGCAGAATATTTGCCTCCCTGCCTCCTCCACTGTCACCTGCTGATGTGCATCCCCAAATCAAATTTAAAACTTATTTCAATACCTTTTTTTGGGGTTTAAGTGTAAAAGTGCCCCTAAAGGCGAATCGAATAAAAGGTGAATAGACTCGAATAATCATCGATTATGTATATCAAATACCACTTCTAAAAATTTTTGGTGAATATCGAATAAAAAAGTCTGGCAACACTGAAGGAATGGGCTGCGAATCGACGAACTAGCAACTACTAACGGGTTAAACAAGATTTTAAACTAATGTGTATTGAAATATTTTAGTTTTAAAGCAGACCAATTAAAAAAATGTAATGCATTTTACTTACCTAATTTTTTTTTTCTTTGCATTGATGTTTTTTTTTTTTTTTTTTTTTTTTTTTTTTTTCTATCTCCTTTTTAAGTAAAAATAAAAATATAATGAGCTACTTTCATTTAAAACATAAAAAAGTGTTTGAAAATGTATATTTAAATGTTTCAGGTGTGGCACAAAGCTTATATCAGCAATGTTTAAGAATTGTTGAAAAATAGAAGAGTTTTATTGGTATGTGCCAAATATGACACACAGTGGAGTGAAGGGATTAACTTATTGTAAATGTTATGTTGGTTATAAATAAACCACCCTATTACCTTATGCCATATAAACATTCCTTGTTTTTTAGTAATTTATGTCTTGTATTTGGTTTTCCACATCCTAACTTTCATGCTAATATTTTGAGAAATGGTTTATAATGGTATTGCAGCAAATAATTCATGCATAGAAATTGAATATTTTTACTGATGTTCTTAGTTTAATATTTGCTGTTTCTTTCAGTTTTATTGAATTAATTTTTATTTTAGACTTTGATCCCTGGAATGAGTCATCAAAGGGTTTAGCAGATCTAATGGCCAAAGAAGCAGTACACAATCCAGCATATACAGATATACCTACTCCTCCTGGGTTTTTCCAACCTATCAAAGCACCGGTGCCAAACCAACAAAGGATAGCTGTCCCGCCCCCTGGTTTTAGTTCCAGACAAGTCCCTCATTCAAATTCCTTAAATCACATACCTGGTGTCTTTGGACCTAATACAGGTAGTTTAACAAGATAGCTGTGCCTAACTGCTTGTGGAATCTATTAGTTTAACATATTGTAAAAATATCTGTTAATAAAATTTAATCAACATACTAATTGCATTTGGAATAAAAAGAACTGTTGAAATTACAGTTTTGTCCAATTTTTTAAAGTGGCAGATATGGCAGTAGATATGTTGACATGAATTTTTGAAGCAGTTTTGATCTTTGATTATTAAAATATAATATTAAACAAGAAGGTAACTGAAGCCTTTTCAAAAAACTGGTCTAAGGAAATTTTTGCTATTAATATAATTCTTAATTGAAATTGTGTTTTAATACCTAAATTCATTGCGGGATTTCTTTTTGCAAATTTCAAGCAATCATATGTGTAAGAAATTCTTAAAAAAAAAAAAAAAAAATGTTTGAATTAAAATTTGCTGTGTTTGTAATGGTGAGCAATTTGTTGATAATATTTTTTTAAGTTGGAAATAATTATTTGCTTACTCCTTTTTTGAAATAGATAAATCATTATACCATGGACCTTTTCACTGAAAATCGTTAGTTTTATTTTATTGAATTTTTTTGTTTTTATACACATATTTTACATGCAGTATAATGCAAACTGATTTCATTTAAATGCTATCTGTTATACACAGTTCAAACCTATAGAAGTGAAATATAGAAACATATAGAAATTATTGTACTTTATATTTAAATAATTATTTGGTTTATTAAATAGGAAAAAATAATAATTAGAACAGAAATTTTAATGTGTATAATATATAGTTTATGATCACTTTTCAAAATGTACTAGTAAAATTGAAAGTTTTTTTTTTTTTAATAAATTTTAAAAAGTTGTTTCTGAGTTGTGTTTAATATATATATATTTAAATATCAAATGCATAAAATTATGTTTTTATATTTTTCTTATTTCCTGTTAATTTTTTTGTTTTCTTTCAGATTATCTATCAAATAAATTATCTACATTTAGAGAACAAAGGCAAACTCTAAATGGCTGCACACATTATTTTACAGAAAATTCACAAAATCCCTTAGGAATTTCAAATCAATTTAAGCAGCCACAATATTCACAGTCAAATTCCCGTGATATTATTGTAAGTAAATGGTATTTGCTTCTAAATGATAGAATTTAATATTTTCAAATATTTAAATACCCGAGGGAGCTAATTCCCATTATTATTTATTTTCAGGAAAATCTTAGGGCAAAGAAAAATATGGATGTCCGTAATTTATTCCCTGATATGTTATATAATCATCTTGCTTCTAGGAATATTCAAAAAACACAAACACTAAATGGTAATTTTTTTAAATTCTATTTGCTAATTTTATCTAAAATTTCATTATTAAAAATCACATTTAGTAAATAATGCAGGGGTGTTTGTGTTCAGGGTTTACCCCTGATTTCAGGGTTTTTACTCTAACCCATGTGTATATTTTATTTCCTATAAAGTTATTTCTTGTTCTCATTGGTTGTTCATTTGTCATCCAGGTGATATGTGAATGAAATGTAAAAAGATTGAGGGCTTCTGCCCTAAATAGTTTGAGTATTATTTGATATTTTGGGGTTTTTTTAATTTGAGGCTCTAAATTTCAGGGTTTTTACCTTTGAGTCACAACCACCCCTGATAATGTGTTGAAATTTTGTGCCCTATTTCTTACATGTATTCATGTTAATTTTATTTTGTGTTCTAAAGCACTATATTTTAAAGTAGTGTGTTAAAATTCTTTAATATTAAATGCAGGTTATTATTGATAAAATAGGTTTTATGCATATAGCATAGGAAATCATGGAGAATCTAAATATATATGCATTACATGGATTACCTATTCTTATTTCATATATATTCAGTCTCTATATGTCTTATTTTTTATTTAAATCCATGCATTAATTGTATACAATGTTATTTGTTACAGTATAAGTATATCAAACAATGGTATGTTTATTGCAGGGCAAACATGGAACCATCAAACTAGAGACATTAATTGGCTATCAAATGATTCCCCGTTACTAAATTCAGGAAATATTACAGATGGTAAATTATTGTCTTAGTTTGTTTAAAAAAAAAAATAATAAATAAAATAAAGCTTTTGTATTTTAGAATTTAATAATGCATAGAATTGTAATTCAATGATTCTTTTTTTTTTTTACTTAAAAAAAAAAAAAAAAAAAAAACTATTAGTGTACAGTAAAGTTTGAATTACGTGTTTGTGCTGAACCAGGGTGGCAAGCAGTTCTATTCAAATTCCTAATGTGGGTTTTTAGCTGCAGCATGCATGAAAGGGAGATTTCCATTTTTTTTTTTTTTTTTTTTTATAATTTAATCATTATCTCTGTAAAATATTTCATTTCTATACTATATTAGAGAATTTTTTTTTTTTAAATGTGTAAAATTTTGCAAATGTTAATCATGGGCTTTTAATATAGTTATGGTGCTGCTGATGTGATTCTAATTTAAAAAAATATATATGTATAGTTTTTTCTTTTTTTATATTATAGATTTATTGTTGAGATTGATTTTTTTTTTTTTTTTTTTTTTTTGTATTATTTCAATATAACAAAATATTTACACCTGTACTTTAAACTTTTCAGGTCAAAGGAGCAGTCCTCAAATATGGATGAAAGCTCTACAACAGTTACAAATTGAAGAAAATTCTTCACAGTTTAATATTCATTCACCCTACAGTAATCCATTTGCTTTGCGAGGTTAGTTAAACTTTCTAAATACTGTCTCTTATTTGTAGAAATTTTTCTTAGCATTTATTTTGCCTTTTTGTTTTATTCCCTGTATCAAATGATGCGGTGTAAATGTGCCTGCAAATCTTTTGTTGTTGAATTAAGCATGATAATGCTCTGTTTATTTAAAAATAAATTTGTGCATGTGTATTATTAATCTTTTTTTTTTTTTTTTTTCATTGAATGACATATGTGGCTGTATTATGTCATTTTAATAGTTAGGGGTGATTGTGTGTAGGAATTGCCCCCCTTCCCCCCTATTTCTGAGGCTAGCCAAAGAAGTTTTGGTTTTGTAGCTAGTAGAAGGGAGGTGACATGTCCAAATCTAGATCAAGTTTGTTGACCTAGCCATTTAGAGTTTCCTTTGGATTTTTCCCATAACTTGCATGAATATGGGTTAGGCCCCTTAGGGAGACCTTCCCTCCCAACACGCAAACACACAACAAAAAGCAATCCATCAGGCTTAGGTCTCATTTATACACAACCAACCTTAACACCTATACCTGATTTGCTGAATTTTCGTCTAATAATTTTTTTTTTTTTTTTTCAATTATTTTTCAGTCACTAATAAGAGAACTATTGTTATAACAAAAATTTAAACACATCTTTTGTAATTTATTAGTTTCTTTTTTCATAAAAATTTTACATGTATTCTATTGGTTACAATTGTAAAAAAAAAAAAACTTTCTGAATATTAAGTCATTTGAGTATTTTTTCCATATATATAGTATGTTGTTTAATTTAACCCGATAGGTCATAATGATAAAGAAATTTTCGTTGTGTCCCTATAAAAATCTATAAATGCTAAATTCACCAAAATCTATATCTTTCACGCGATGGTAACCCATAACATGTATATAAATTTTCAGCTGAATTGAATAAGGCATTTAGACACTATCACACTTTAAACAATTTGAGCCCATAGACCACAATGATAAAGAATTTTTCTCTATGTGCCTGTAAAAAGAGTATAAGTGCTAGATTCACCAAAATCAAAATGGTTCGTGCTATGGTGACCTATGACATATGTACCAACTTTCAGCTCATTTAAACAAACCATTTAGATGCTATTGTGTTCACATACATACATCACTGTAAAAGTAGCAAAAATTATCTCAGGAGACCTCAAAACGTATAGACACACCAAAATCTCAAAGTTGAATTTTTGTCATGATTACAATACTTTCCTTACATATGTATGTTCAGAAAATAAGAAATTAATTGTACCCTGAAATTTTCTTCCTACCATATAATTTTAATATTTTTAGTTTGGTCACAATTAATCCTGAATGGTATAAATTGGAATTGTAAGAATTGGTAAATTAATTTTTTAAAGCTTCTTTTTTCCTTCTTTATCCCTGTATGCAAAATAGTTTTTTGGTGTTAATTTTGCTGTTCTTCAATCTTTAGCTGTAGAAGTAGTTTTTAATTTTGTTTCATTGTCTCATCAGTTTTTATCCAATTGAATATTATGAATCATTCATAATCCTGACCAGTGGCAAATATTTCAATGCTTAGCTTTAAAAATAATTATCTGTTCAAGGTAAGTCTGTACTAGAAACTTGAATTCACTCAATAACATATCAAATGCTATAATACTTTTCAGCTACATTATTTTTTAAAACTTGGTTTGGTTGGGTTCTTTGGTCTTTGAAGCATAGTTTAGTCATCTATTAAAAATATTTGCTTATTTTTGAATAATCTTTTTAATACCAGCTTGAAGAAACTAATCATCTGTAAAATAGACCTAAATTTGAAAAAATATGTTTTTCTGAGACTGGGGAATTCTCTAATTAGTTTTGAGTCTGTTTAAAAGTGGAAAACATAAATGGTTGACAGTAAAATTTACTTTTTTATAGTATGACAAAAAAGGGGATAATTTGATGCGTACCAAGAGTATTTGAAAGTTCATTAATGATGTTTTTGTGTAATAAGTTCTAGCATATTGTTTGTTTTCTAATAGTAGCTTTGTGGAGGTGTTTGTTTCAATTTTATTAAAATGGAGAGCAGTTTTATGTGCTTGGAATTTTCTCTTTGGCAGTTTATCTTTTAAATTACTTTAACTGTTATCAAGGTTATAAGTAACCTATAAAGGTAAAACTAACAAAAGTATTATTATTATTATTATTATTATTATTATTTTTTTTTTTTTTTTTTTTTCAAATTAAATATTACTTTAAGGATTGTTAATTCAGATTGTTTAGCTATTTATAGCCACACTGCCCTCTTAATAGCAGTTATTCTTTTTTGTGTTACAATATCTTTTTAAAATAATTTAAGAGTACATATGATATTCTTTCTTTTTTTTTTTTTTTAGAAATTCTGATTGTTATTTAGTTTAATCAGATTAACTTGAAAGTTTTTATTAAGTTTTAATATTTATGATTTCATATTAAGTCATATCCAGTCAACTGGCTGTAGGATTTGCAATGTCAGTTTCTGAAATTTTATCAATATTCACTGTTCTAAGAGTGATAGACATTACCATATTCCCAGAAACATTTTATTTTTAAATATCTATTTGACTTTAGCTAACTGTAATGAAATTTTAAAATATTTATTGTAATAAATAATTATGTAGGTCTTTCTATTCTTTTTATTTGTGTATATGTAAACACATACATTTTTAAGTTATGGAAACAGACTTCTTCCGCCTCCCCCTTTTTTAAATATAGTTAATGCCTAATTTTATGCTATTGCATAATACAGTAATTAGCTAGTGCTTCTAGTTTCAAAAGTGTTTAAAGTGAAAATGCATCTGATGTTTTTGCCATTTCTAATTTTACTTTTAACATGATAGCTTAATGCTTTGTAATTTATCTAATTCTTTGAATTTCCACTTAAGTTTGTCAACTTTATAGATGTATTCCTTACTAAGTATTCCTTCTCCTTTTCTGTTTTATAAGACATCAAGCAATGTATATGACTTTCCTTAAATTTGTCTTGCCTAACGAGGTTGGTAAATTTTTCTCAAAAAAATTTTGCATTTGTGAGGGAATTTTGTATAGTTTGGATTGTTTTGATTTTAGAAATGGTAAGTATTATGAAGTCATAAGTTGTTTAAATGTCTGATCACTTTTGGAATTGTAATAATGTAAGTAAATTATGTAGTCAGTTTTGTTGTTTTTTTATAAAGTTTTATTTAAATTCAGAGACTATAACATTACTGTTTTCATTTCATTAGACTGTTGAATCGTTAAAGTTTTATGTTCGGTTTATTATATAAGTTAATATTTTTATTAAGGAAAAAAAAAAGTGAATCTATACTATTAAAATATGAATAATATAATCTGAAAATTTTTATCTTAAATGTTTTAAAAAATTCATTAGTCATTAAAATTTTTAATAAGTCTCTCTACATTGCAATTTAAAAATCATTATAAATTTTAAAAATTTAAACATATTTAATATTTTATTATAAAATGACTTCTCTTTATTTGTTTTAAATTTTAACTCTTGAACATGTCACTCTGGTTTCAGTTTTTTGCATTTTTGTTTAATATTTTTCTAAAATATTAACGTATTTTGTAGTAAAATATCATAACTCTAAGAAATAAAATTTTGCATTCTCTATTTGTCATATTTGTGACAATATTTCAGCATGTTTCAGGACTTAACATGTAAAAATGCATTTTGCATTTAGTGTAAGTGAAACCTTGATTTAAACAGAATAATGTATTATATTTTGTTAAAATGTGTGCTTAATATCTTTCATAGATAGAACATTAATTCTTTTATGCACTCTTCTTCATTTTCTTATATGCAGCAAATTGTATGTAATTAAGTGCCCATACAGCACTTATGGTTCTAAGCACATCGCAGAGTGCGTTGCAGCTTTGTTTGCAGTGCTCGTACCTATTTTGTTCGACTGAGAAATGGTCATGTCTTCTTTTGACCCAAAACAGTTGTTGTGAGTTCTTGCATTTTATGGTGTTTATTCAAAGTTTTGTACTTATTAGTTATTACATGTTTCAAATAAGTGCATCATTGCGATATTTTTGCAATTTCTTCTATTTAATCAAATTAGGCTGTGAAAAGTATGCCTCTGAGATAGTGATATTATGGCAAGGTCTCATACATACACCATTGCATCATATAGTAGAACCTCGATTATCAGACGTAATTGGGACTGAACCTAAATCGGATAATCAAAATTTCTGGATAATAGGAAATTCATTAATCATGTAGTTTAATATGTAACATTGTCATTGAACTGTTATTATGACTATTTAATCTGCTAAATAAATATATAAATTCAAACTATACATGAAAATTTATTCAAAAACAAAAAACTTACAATGGTTTAAATGGAAGTTTCATCTGGCGTAAATTGGTGTGCATAGAAGATGGCGAGAGGGCTCAGGCTAATTAAAATTTTTTTTTTTTTTAAGAAAGCAGAACCAAAATATTTATCTATACTTTTAGTTTGGGGCTCGAGCCCCTGGAACCCCCCTCCCCTTTCCTCTGGATACGCCCCTGCTGTGACGCCTTTTCTGTGTTCAAACTGTGCTGTATGGGTGACTAAATCCAGCAAAACAGATATGTGGAAAATTCATTAAGTAGAGATTCAGTTAAATTCTCAAATTTATTGTTTTTAAATATATATTATATTCATTTTAAACGGCATTCTGTATGAAATTATATTCTTCCAATATTTTATGGTATTGCCACGTTTATTATAGCTAAATAGTTTTAGGAATACATACCACATGCATCTTTCATTTTAATTACTAAAAAAGTTATTAGATTAAGATTAGTTAAAGATTAGTATCACGAAATAAGCATAAAAATATTTGCGATGCCCCCCACCAAGTCATGAATTTTTTACGTAATGCAGTAGTTTTTTGGAAAGTGTTGATTGTCAGTTGTTTGTTAACATCACTGTCTTATGATTGTAGAATACATAATTTAAAAAAAAAAAATGAGATTACCTGTAAATTTGTATTGCGTACAAGTAATCCAAAGCTATGTCTCAGGTTTTTTAAATACATTAACCTTCTTCCAAATTACAAATAAACTTTATTAAGCCTGCAGTTTTATAGTTATTGATTTTGTCTTTTGAAGCCTTACACAAGTAAAATGTTCTAGCAATTTTATTTTATTTATTTTGGATCTTAATGAAACTTTTTTTCTTTGAAGAAAGCATATAATCTCAGGCGCATTGCTACAACATTTGGTTTTTGCCATAAAACTTCATTAAATTTTGAGTTCTTTGATTGATTTACTTTTTTAGAACTCATGTTATTAATTTATAGAATTTTTTGTATTAAGTGAGACTTGAATAAAAGTTTTTTGTACAGATCTTTTTAAATCAAGGTTTCACTCTATATTTTGGGTTCATACTTTCTTTTAGTGCTTCAAAGTTTTTACAAAAATAAAACTTAAAATTGTTTGAATTAGACCGAAGGTGCTATTTTATGATAAATACATTTCCACAATTTTTCCTGATAATGCTTTGCATTCAAGATTTGCCATTTTGTAATACTTATTAAAAATTTAAGTGGATCTTTATTTATTTCAAATTGCATCATCAACAATGTTTTTAGTAGTACAGTAGCACCTCATTATATTATGTGTGTCTGTAGATAGGGGGGGAAAATGCTATTTGTACTATGCATTAAAACTGTGAAGACATTAAAAATAACATTAGTAAATTTATGTACTTGTCTCCAAAATGATATATTATGATTTTATTTATAAAATTAAAGATAACATTTCTAAATGCATTTAATTTATATATAAAATAATTGGTGTACTTTCAGTATTTATATGGAGGAGAGAGATATTATAGTCACAGTATAATGGGGGAACTACTGTATTTTAAACTTCAGTTTGAAATCTTCTAATAAGGTGCTTCTTTTTTTCTCCCTCTCTTTTTAACTGGGAAAGGAAGTATGAATCCTGTGTATTGATTACTAAAATCATCTAATAAATTTTTGTGTGCGCCTATTGCATGATATTTTATTACGCAGGCCAATGGCCAGCAGCTCAGTGCCCTCCTCCTGGTTTTGCACCCTCTAGGTCCCCAGCCACAACCCCTTTCCAGCACTTGCAAGTTAACCAGAGTGAGTCAGCTATATATATATTTTTGAAAATTTATTTTGATTTCTTTTTTTATTGCCATTTTAATACTAGCCAAACTGTTTTGTTTTATTTTGACATTAACACTTTTTAAGCTTAAATGAAATTTGTAATAACACACGTCATTAGGTACATAATATTACTTTGCAAATGTCACTATGAATTCTTTTTTATTTTATTAGTTTTGTAGGGGTGAAACCTATATGATAATTTAACTTAAAATTGATTTTGACCATTTATTAGATCCATGTTTAATAACTTGATTAACCTTTTTAAATTGTTATGTATGTTTTACTAAACAAATATGGTAAGTTTAAATTCTGGTAATACAATACCCCCCCCCCCCCTTTTTTTTTTCTCCTAATAACTCAAATATAGGTGTTTGTTAAAAATAATATTCCTAAAAAAAATAAAATACAAATATTAGTTAATAATATAAAAAGTAGTAAATTTGAAATGATCTTTGTGTTTCCGCTTAGGTTTTTGATTAGCAAAAAAATGTGGTTTACTTAGAGATTTTTTTTTTTTTTTAGCTTCTAATTTTGAATAAAATTTTGTTTAGTTATTATAAAATATTAATTTAAAATATTAGTTATTTTTATTCTTTATACATAAATATTATAATATATATATATATATATATATAATAAAGATGATCTATTAAGCATAGTAGAAGCCAAGCAACAGATACAAGATCACTGAAACACCAATGACCAATAAGATAAAAAAAAAAAAAAAAAATCATCAGTGGATGAAATACACTAATGTAAAGAAACCAGATCTATTAATTAACAGCCTGCAAAACAAACGAATCAATAAAGTAAAACAACAAATCTTAACTTAAAACCATAAACTTATCAAAATTAATGAAAAAACAACCCAAGAAACACAAGATAGGATGAAGGAGGCAGGCGGCAAGACTTGTGACTTGCCTGTGGGGTTACACTAGTTTTATGCCGGCAACACTCCCCCAGCCTGCCACAACCAGAACAGGAACCATATGGATTTAAAAATGCAAAATTTCAAAGCAGATGAACAACAATGAAACCACGAAGCCACAATGAAATTCACCGATTGATCACATTGTGTTTAACAGTATAATTAGAACATTAAATATAGTTGACAACTCAAAAAGGAAAAATCTGAAATTTTATCGGAAAATGAAAGTTTGCATAGTAATACAAAGCAAATGCAACAAACCTTATATATATATATATGTATATACAGAGTGTTTATAAAGTCCCGGACCCATGTTGATGTTTAATAACTCATAAAATAATAAAGATAGATTAAAATTAATAACATAAATGGTTAGATAGACTCAAAAAGTTTCATGACCCTTGTCAATGAACTTCCACGTGTGCCCCCTTCGTTGCACGGAGAATATCAAGTCGATAGTCAATTTCACGCCAGGTAGTGGCAAGCATGTCGGCATCCACAGAGGCTATTGCAGTTGTAATTCTGACTTTTAGGTCATCAGTGTTCAACACTCTCCTCCTGTAAACATTGTCCTTTACAAATCCGCAAAGGAAAATGTCCAGCGGCGTTATATCAGGTGATCTGGGTGGCCAAGGAATTGGACCTCCTCGCCCAATCCATCTTCTTGGAAAATGGTCATTCAAAGAACTACGAGCGATGGTACCCCAATGAGGTGGTGCACCATCTTGTTGCAAAAAGACATGTGGCTGAAGCTCTTCTAGTTGTGGAAATACGAAGTTTTCCAACATGTCTAAGTATATGACTGATGAGACAGTCTTTTCTGTAAAAAAGAAAGGCACAATGACTCGGTCGGGCATCAGTCCACACCACACATTAACCTTTGGGGAATTCCTTTGTGCCTCACGGTATTCATGGGGGTTTTCAGATCCCCATATGCGCACATTATGGCAATTAACAATGCCAGAAACATGAAAGGATGCTTCGTCGGAGAACAATATGCGTTTCAGAAAATCAGCATCATCTTCTATCCTCCTTATCATATCTGTTGCAAAGGCCATCCTCCTAGGCCTATCGT
Organism: Salticus scenicus; assembly: GCA_963930645.1. Taxonomy (NCBI): domain Eukaryota; kingdom Metazoa; phylum Arthropoda; class Arachnida; order Araneae; family Salticidae; genus Salticus; species Salticus scenicus. Next base: position 23,708,275 of record OZ005659.1, on the reverse strand, counting down.
CCAGTTCCAAAACTTGAACAATTTGAACTTTGTATGCATGCAGTCTTAATTTTTTCTTAATAACCTTGTACACCGTCGAAATTGGTATATCCAATTCTCTTGCCGCTGATCTCACAGATCTTCTAGGATTGTGTAAAAATGTCTCTCTGACACGGTCAATATCAAAATCACTTGTGCAGGGACGTCCGGAACGTATCTTATCTGCGATACTTCCAGTTTCTAGAAAATTATTTTTCCACCGCAAGATGCTGCTTTTGGATAGAGGATCTTTTTGACAAATTCTTCTGCAATTTCTCTGTGCTTGCACTATCGATTTCGTTTCTATGTACCACCATAAAATCTGTGCTTTCTCTTGTGGTGTATGCATTCTCCTTAATATCCGCTTGAATAAAGCATCATATACAAAAGTACTACATAGAATAAAGACATCAAAAGTAAATATAACATTGCAATAGTTGCCAAAAACAAAAGAGAGAAAAATGCAATTAATAAGCTGACAATATTTAGAAAAGTACAGATATTTAGACTGGAAAATGAAATTATCTGAAATTAACCACACGCGCAGACGATATTTACAAAAGTAAAGATATTCAAACCTGAAACGAAAATATATGAGTTATTCCATCAATAAATGTCATAAGTTTGTTTAGATCTTCATTATTTTATGAGTTATTAAACATCAAAATGGGTCCGGGACTTTATAAACACCCTGTATATATATGGGGGGGGGGGAGATTTAAAACAGAATACAGTAAACTTTAGTTTATCTGCGATTTCAATCTTCCTTGACTTTTTTTATACTATCAATTACAGTGGATTTAAACAATAACAATTTATACAATTAAATTTTTAAATAAAATAAAAATTTAAGACTGAATATCAAGGAAAATATATGAAACGATGCCATAGATAATATTTCAATGCCTTGGATGATCGAGAATATACTGTATATTACTCAGGGTTTACATTAGAAAAAATGTTGAGTGGGATCAAAACAATTAAGAAGGATTTTTTAAGTTTAAGTGAGTAATTACATGTTTTGTATTTGCAAACAAAATTTTATCCCCCCCCCCCCTTCAAAAAAAAAAAAAAAAATTATGCAAATCAAACAATTGTAACAATCAAGTAACTGTTAAAATGTTTTTATAAACTTCTATTCTTGTTTGTTTGTGTGTTTGTTTGTCTGGTACATGTCTTGCAATCTATTTTTAACTAACTTCCCTACTAGCTAGACATTTGAAACTTTCACAGAACCCAGTGACAACACAATACTTTGAAGTTAGATTTTCAAATTTTTGAATAGTTTTCTTTTAATTAATTAAAATATGAAAATAATAACCTCGTAATAGCAATAAAAATAGAAATTAAAATATTAGCTATAATTTAATTGTTGCTAAAAAAAAAAAAAAAATGTGAGTTCATTTTTTTTTCAACATAAAAATAAATACGTTTTAATTAAAATGTGAATGTTAAAAAATGATAAAAAGTTAAATTATGCATCTCAACCAAAATTACCTAATGCGTAATTGCAATCTTTAGTTTCCAAACTTTCTAGAGTATTCTCTGTATATTCTTTTTAACAATTCTTTAGAATTAGGAAGATTTTAAATATGTTATTCAATTTTTCCACTTTTTTAGACTCGGAAATTTTATAAAAATTAAAAACATATCATAAGCTTTTAAAGCAACTAACAAATGCATAAAATATGCTTATAACGGTGAGAAAAGCCCATTTGTGAATTGTGGCATACTTTTAAATGGAATTTTTAAAAATATAGTGAGATTTCAGCAGTTCCACCCTCTAATGTGAATCCTGATCAATGTCAAATTTAGTTTTATTCATAAATTAACAATAGAACAGTAAAAATTTTATGACTGTACATTAATAATTATAAGATTATTTTAATACATCTAATAATATTTTAATTGTAATCAATATAATGTCTGTTTTTCTATCTACTATAACCATCAAAATTGTACTTTTCATTCTGAAAAGTTTGAACAAATTTATTCATTTTTTATGTGTTAAAGAGATAACAAATTTTAAATTTTGTGAATTGTGCTGTGAGTTGCATGCCATGCTGTACAAGGGCCACAAGTTGGCTACCCTGCCATGTGTAAAAAGTCCAGTCCTACAGAATACAATTTTTTCAACTGTAACCCTTAAGTAAAGTTTCTCATCTTGTACTATATAGGATATTTAGCACATTTTGATTTTCTGTAAAAACTGAATCTGGTTCAAGGTACAATAATTTTTCATATACTCGATGTGACATTTGCAAAAATAAACTTCATTTGAAATTTTGAATTATTTGTTTGGAATGCCTCATTTATAATATAATAACTTGTTTTTGATATTCATATTTTAAATTATTTCAAAAAATATTTTCAGTTTTTTCTTATTTTTTAAATAAATAAAATTTTTAAAAGTAAGAACTTTTCTTTTCTACAAGCAAGATTTCCTACAAAAACAAGTTTAGAGTGAATGGATAAATTATATATATTTTGGAAAAAAATACTGTAGCACATATCAAGGTTTTTGTGCGGCCTAAAATTGTAGATTAATTAATTTAATATACACATAAATCTTTTAGCTAGAATTGAATTTTAAGTTTTCTTATGATATTATTTTTTAAATAATAAATCTGATTTTAGTTACATTAAATGTTGTATGCTAGTTATGATTTAATTTTCATTTTAGAAATAGAAATTATCAGAACAAATGGATTGTTCAAAAATATAATTTTAATGTATTTTAAGGAAAATTTTTGGGTTTTATTTATGTTATCACATGCATTACGTTCTGGAGATAATTGCAAGAACTTAGAAGGTGGACATCATTCAAGGCTTTAATTCTATCGAAGAGTGTGAAGGTCAGCCAAGCTTATTAACCTGTGCTCCAGTATTATTTATTACATAATGCATATTTTTAAATTCATTTTGCATATTCAAAAAATTTATGACTTTAAAATTAGTCCTTGTTTTCCTAAATTTGATTGGTCCACCAGAAGCCGAGTGGTTCTGACTAAGCTGTTCAGAGTTTTCCAAAGTTTTCTCTGAAAATTGCGTAAATATGGGCTAGGACCCCTTAGAAAAACCCCATGAAGGGCACTCCCCCTCAGGCCTAGGACCCTAGTGCAGTCAGTCAGCCTTAATCCCCCACAACCCAACCCTAAAATTATTTTTTTAATTTGATATTTTATTTTGAAATTGTAAAATGTGAAATTTCATTATTAGGGGGGGGGGGGGGGAAACAAGGACTAATTTTATTGTGGTCATGAATTTTCTTAATCTGCAAATAGAATCGTAAAAATATGTATTATGTAATTTATGTAATGAGTAATACTGGAGTACATTTCCTGATAGGTTAACATGAGGTTTTTCTGACATAGTGAAACTTAATAGCACAACAACCTTAAGCAAATTAAAATATTCAGAATATATTTTTCTCTTTGAAGTTTTATATATGGGACATATTACTTTTTATTTTTTTACAACTTTCCTAGCTTCAACATTGCATTTTATTTTTACACATATATAGGTTTTCCTTTAACTAAGACACTAAAACTACCTATTGAATTTTGTATAGATATAGTTTAGATATATTGATTTTAATAGTGCATTTTATGGCTTTCTATTGCTTATATAGTTTTTCCGCTAAGCATTTAAAAATTATATGCATAAGCATTAATTTAAATTATTTTAGTGTAAGTTTTTCTTAAATTTTAATTTTTATTTATTTTTTCTTCTTCAAATAGTGACAGTACCCTTCCCTTATGCAAAACTACATTACATTTTCTGTTTCACATAACATTGCCAAAACATATATAATAACATTGAATGTAAGATTAGATCAATTTCTATGAATAAATCAAATTCTAAGTTTTAAGATAGTTTTTTCTCTTCCTCTCACATTAATGTATCAAAGTGAAATGCTCTGATAGTAATAATGTTTAGAGAAAGTTGGGAAACATCAATTTATATCAATAGAAATATTATTTAATTAAATATATGAGAATGCTGTATTTGAGGTTAACTTCTGTTTAAATTCATTTTTTAAATGTGGAATTTGAGGCAAGCACTACAGAATAATTTTTCCTTAATGTGATTAGTTCAGATTAACTGGAAGAGGTCCATTGGAACCTCATCTAAAGGTAAATGGTAAATTTATTTTTGTCCATGTGCGTTGGTATTTTTTTAATGGTTGCTGAACATAAAAAATGGTTGCTGAACATGGTGCATTTAATATGAATTTTGAAAGTGTCTTTCATTATAAATTTTATTATTTTAAAAATTAATTTACCATTAAATGCTTAAGTATTTGTATCTATTTATTAAAAAAAAAAAAAAAAAAAAAAAAAAAAAAAAATAGTATGTGATAATTTGATTACTTTTATTTTAATATAAAAGAACTTAAGATTACAGCTGAATTTCTGCATGTTTGTTTTAACCCAAAGTTTGTGACATAATTAATATATGACAGGATTTTAAGATTAATTATAGTTTAGTAAGTAATATTTAAATAAATTTCAATGAAACTACAAGTAAATATTTTTTTATATCTGGATGAATCAAAAACAAAAATCAAAATTTTACACTTTGGAATTCAAATTGAAAGAGTTCTAAATCAAAAATTGGCAAAGTTAATTGAAATCCAAACTAATTTAGGCATTTTCCAGCATCTGACTGAAAAAAGCTCTAATTAAATGCGAAGATTTCATCAATTAATGTATAGGGATTGACCTGTCATGAATGCTCTCATAACAGTTTACTGGCTTCACTGCATCGTATTTATCAGGGTTCCCATGGGTCAGGGAGAACAGGAAAAACCTGGAAAAGTCAGGGAATTTGAAATTACTGAAAAAAGTCAGGGAAAATTGTAAATATTGCTCAAAAACCTGGAAAAATGATGATATAAACCTGGAAAATGCTTTTTGAGCATTCAGTTTATATTGCAAGTCATATTACTATGTTGTCTTTTATGTCGCGAGCTATGTTCTGTTTTATACTGTGAGCTATTTTTAATCTCGCGAACCTAATTTTGTGACTGGAATTTTCTAAAAATAGACCTAGAAAACCTGGAAAAGTCAGGGAATTTTATTTTTGAAATTGAGTGGGAACCCTGATTTATGTGAATAAAAGACTTTAATTTCAATACACTGCCTTATCTATGCTTCCACAGTTGTTGTTTTACTAATACATATTATTATAGGATTACCTTATATTGTTATACATATATGATTGTATGTACATCTTTCATTAAGAAAACTAGTATTAAATAATAAATAATAATCACTTTGTTAACAAACAAAAAAAAATGCACGCAAATGCAACTATTGTTTCAGGTTGAAATAATTGGGTATAACTCTTTATCAAGTAGAAAAAATAGACTGCACTGGTGCCTACATTTTTCATTATACATTATGTTAGTCATAGAGATATACTTTCAGTTTGAAAAATTAATCAATATGGAGTAAAAATTTATTTTACTGTTTGATCATTAAATGCATTTCTAAAACAATTATTGTATTTTTAATTCTACTGTTTTTAATCAATAAATTCTAGATATCCTAAAACATATTCTAAAACAAACAAAAAATTTTAGATATGTAAAACAAACAAACAAATAAATAAAAAATTTGTTCATTCATAAATCAAAACTGATTATTTCATGAATTATATATTTTTATTGCATAAAAGAAAATCACTAAAGAAAAACTTAGTTCACTTAAAATATAAATAGATCACACTTAAAAGTAAAACTTAAGTACTGCTAAAAGTATTTTATTTATGTAAAAAAAAAAAAAAAAAAAAAGGTACAGAGGAAACTTTTGTGCTAGAAAGTCAATCCATATCTCAATAATTTCTTTATTTGCAAGTACATAAAATATTTTAATAGTTCATTCATTATTATTGTTTAACAATTTATATTTTGTCTTTTTCTTGAAAAGTGAAAAGAAAAACTATACATATATTTATAGTTTACAATAATATCTGTTTCCATGTGTATTGAGTGATTCATTAGATATTTCTGCAATCCTATAATTAAGTGAAATTGGTTTAAACTGTGGTTATATTTTTGGTTATATTTTTAAACTGTGTAAATGTACCTAGAAAATAGTTCTAGGAAGGATACTGTGAAATTAATTTTTTATATTCATTTGAAAATATTTTTATAACATATTAATATTTTTTAACTAACCTGTTTTTCTTTTCTTTTTCAGAGATATAAAAATCTAAATTCTGAAACTTAGGACTCTGGCTCGGAAAGAATTACAACAAAAGGCTAAGGAAAAAAATTGTCGTTGTATACAAAAGCTTGTTAAACATTAGTGCTATAGTTCATTTTCCCTTACAAATTTGCTCTAATATATACAAATATATATATATGTACACATAAAGTCTTAGTAAAAATCTTTTCCTACATCTATCTTTTGGATTTCTGGAACTGTAATTGTACGGAATTGAATGTTTTCTTTTGTTTTTTTTTCTTTTCCTTCCTTCCTTGGAAAATCCTCTGTCAGCACCAAGGCCTCTCACAGAGAGAAATGTATTTATGTGATATAGGAGCATGTAATAAAGTTTGATGGAGTTTAGCTATAATTTCTCATTAAGCAACATTTTTTTTTTTTTTGGTCGCTCATCAAAGAAAACTTCCTAACTTGTCTGACAAATTTCTAATAAAAATCTGATATGCATTAATTAGAAAGTATTTTATTTTCCATGATTTGCCATTATTACATAGTTTTTCAGATATGTCTGTCTATAAAGTAGCAACATTGTGCTTGGACGCAACTGCTGTTCACAAATTACCTAATTTCTTTCAAATATTTCTTTTGGAATAATGTGCGTTATAATGCACAAATATGCTTTGATTAGCAATGATAGTGTTTTGTATGAATGAGCTCAAATGTTAGATCATAATCAGGGTTTGGTAAAAAAGCACCACTCAACCTGTCAGGGAATTTAAAAAATATTTTTAAAGAAAGGGAAAATTCAGAGAATTTCAAAATTTATCGTAAACCATGGAAAATTCAAAGAATAAATAAAAACTTAGAACAAATAATAAAGTTCAAAGGTGAAACGTTTGAGGGACTACCCCTGAATTTCAGATTTCTGATAAATTTGCTGTCTCTGAATTTCATGTTAAATTATTTTGTTTTTATGATTATTTTAAGGTTAAATTTTCCTTATAATGTATTAAAAACTCTCTTAATATCATTTATTGTAGGTATAAATAAGTACTTTTAATAATAACTATGTGACATATCATTAACAAACGCCTGCATGAGAGTAGCGGTTTTCTGGGTTTTTGCATGTCAGTTAGTTTCACCCCTGAAAGTTTCATTCATTTTAAATCGTCTAGTTTTACATCTTGGAAAGAATTTAGTTTTATTTTATAGGGCTTTGTAATGAAGGTAAAAAGAAAATTGTATGATTTTCGTTAACTAGAGTAAGTTAACACATTAATCGCCATGTCAGTCATATGTGTCTGATGCTAAGAAGTTCTACATGAGCCATGTCAGACATATATGTCTGACGTACGCGATTTGGTAGAAGGCCACGTCAGTCACAGATGTCCGACGCAAACGATACATTTGCATAAACAGGTAATACTTGTTGTATGTTGTTTGGATGCGTCAGACATATAAGACTGACACGGCTTGTCGAGAAAAAAAGTTTTAATATAGGGCCATGTCAGTCATATATGCGTGACATAAAAAATAGTGTTTTTCCGGGAATTTTGGCAAAAAAATTTTTTTTCTGTGATACATTAAGTTTCCTTGATACATTTTTAACTAAATTATCTAATAAAGTTACCATGGCCCATGTGAAAATTTTTCTGATATTATCATGGCGATTAACGTGTTAATGAAATGAATACACCTTAGATATGTTTTATTTGACTTCTAAATGTGTTAGACGCTGCATGATTTCACATTTATTTACTTTTAAAATAAACTGAGAAGACTCAGGGAATTTCTTTTTCAGATTTGTGTAGCAGCCTTCAAGCATTTTATTTCAGTTTTGTGTAAAAATAAATGTCAGACAAAAATATCTCATCCATTTTTGATACATTACCCCTTGCTTAATCATTCAACTTAGCACAATGCTTTTTTTTTTTTTTTTTAAGAACCTTAGGGCTCTCTATCAGTAAACGTCAAGCAAGGTTCATACAAGCAAAAAAAAAAAATATCGAGTTAGATTTTTCTACTCTAACAAAAGGGGAAAAAAAATGTAATTACCTATTTTATTTCACATATAATTGCAATCGTTACCTTCTAAATGTTGTCACTGCTCGTTAATAAAATGTCCATATTTTCATATGTTTTTTTTTTAACAAATTTTTAGAATTAAGTAGTGTTAAAAAAAATAATAATAATAATCGCCCCCCTCCCTAACGAAATTCTATAGAAGCTAAAAACAGGGTCATAGAAGATCTAGAGAAGCTTCAAACCATTTATTACCCATAGTAATACAGTATAGGACCCATTATCCGGAACCCACGGGACCAGAAGTATTCTGTATTTTAGGTCCTTTTCCCATTATTGCTTTCCCTGAATTATAAAACATAACTCAGTAACTGACAGGTACTAATTTATATCTAAAAGAAACTACTTTACAGACAGACATTTTTAAAAAATAGTCTAATCATATTCTAGACCTCTCAAAACATGCAAATAAATCGAAAACTGAAAGTCAAGATTTTTTGCAAATCTGATACCTTTCTTCTATTGAATTTAGCAGGAAGTAAAAAAATAACTATAATTCATATAATATATATAAACAAGTACATTACTGACAGTGCCACTTGCCGTGAGCAGCATGGTTGCTTCTTTATTAGTGTTGCTAAACATGAATACTGACTCAATCATAAGAGCAGAGAGCTAAAACAAATGATTTTTCTTAAAAAAAAATATCCACACTTAAAAAAAAAAAAAAAAAAAAAATCTGTATCGAGAAGTTAAAAAATCACCAGAAATCTATCATCAAATAAATTAGAATTTTTTTATGTGAGTTGCTGTGAATTCCAGGGTTTTCCTGGATCACAAACATCCCTGACCATCTGGAAAAAAAGAAATTCTGCTTCAATTTCTAATTTTCATAATACTACCTAATAAAACACACACTAATTCATTTTAGAATGTTATTTTTTTTTTTCTGATTTTAGATAAAAATCTATTTTAATCATAAAAAAAAAAAAAAAAAATTAAATGATTCTAGATTTCGGTCTTCTGGATTTTGGAATTCCGGATAACGGGTAATAATAATAAAAAAAAAAAAAAAAATGAAATACAAAATGAACAATGGGAAAAGTCGTCTTGTGACATAATTTTGAGGAGAATTTTCACAATAAAGTCAAGGTCATTCGAATCCCATGTTAACCTATGAAGAAAATAAACCCCTATTCATATTTGTTAAATAATGTATACAGCAAACCCGTGCGAAATTTTTGCACTTATTTTTTTTTCTTATTTACCTTTAAAATTTGAAACTCATAAATCTTAGGCCAGTTTTTTCACCCAATTTTAATTTTAATTCATCAGAAGCCAAATTATTATCAGAAAAATATTAATATTGCGGGATGAAGCGCTAGTGATAATAAAGCCAATATCATTCAATAAAAGGCTTAAAAATAAAATTCATGTTTGACAACCCAATTTTCATATTTCACGAGGCAGGATAGATTTAGTATAGGACCCCCAGGGCGACTTTTTAATTTTTGTCACCATGTTGGCGAGACATTTTTATTAATTAAATTATTTATTCTGGCATAATTTTGTGTCAAAAACTTAGTTTGTATTTTTATTATACTTTTGATTATTGCTATTTTTAGTCAATTTATGACAAAAGTTCATATGGTGTTTATATCATTAAAATATTGCTAGAATTAAAATGACACTGGCAAAGATTGTAAACATGCAACTTTTAAAAATACATTTTTCTATAAAATGATGTCATCAGACAAATGTCGTCATTTTTTTTTTATTTTTTTATTAGAGTACTAAACTGAGTCTGCATGCTTAAATATTGCATATGTATTATTGTTTATCCTCGCGTATTTTATTAAGTCACTATCGTATTGTTTCTAAAAAAAATAATCATAACTGGACCACATTAGAGAAATATTATATAAATTTTTTAAATTCCTTTTTCACATTCAGAAAATTCATGTCTATTAAATCATGTCTCGTTTTTTTTTCAAAAGTGGATTTTTTTTTTTTTTTTTTTTAATAGTTTTTTAAATTTATTTTGAAGTTGCAAAATGGAAAGTTTCACATTTTACAGCTTTCAAATAAAATATTAAAAGTTTAAAAAATCAATTTTTGAAAAACAAGACATGATTTAAGTCATAAATTTTCAGAATGCAAAAATTAAATTAATAGAGATTGTTTTCTCCATTGATTAAAATGGGATTTGGATAACTAGTATTGACACTGATAACTAGTATTAAGGCTACTTACTCCCTCTTATGATTTCCCCATCTCTGGCCACCAATCCTGTGTAAATCTATGGCAAAATTTATTTATAGGTTTACTTTTTTACCTAATTGGTATTTTTAAATTCAGTTTTCACATTAAGAAAATTCATGACTGTTAAATTACTACCTGTTTTCCAAAACATGATTTTTTAAAATTGTAATATTTCATTTTACAGCTAAAAAAATGAAAAAAAAAAAAAAACCACTTATTTAATTTTTCATATTTTAAACTCAAAATTGAAATTGAAAAATTGAAAAAAAAAAAAAAAAACTTTGGAAAATGAGTACTAATTTAACAATTGTGTATTTTTCGAATGTGGAAATGGAATTTAAAAGTAAGTTAGGTTATAAGTAATTCTATAAACAATTTAACCCATAGAATAGCATGGGCTTTGGCTGACTTTGACGATCTGTGATGTACCCCCTTAAGTCTTCTTTGCTGTGAGAGAAAATTTTCTCTCCTGGCCCAACAAAATTCTCTCAGTAAAGAAGACTTAAAGTACTTGAATTCAATTAATACATGTTTTTGCTTTATAAACTTTAAACAATCTTATAGGTGGTTAAATGGATATTTTATTTATAAATAAAAAAATTTTTTAATAAATAAAAACCATGTAAGTAAACACTATAAAGTACAAAAACTCAAGACAAAGGTATTGCACACCTTGGGAGGTGCTTTTAATGTATGGAGAAGAAATCTGTGCTATGATTGGTTGTAGTCTTGCTGTTTGTGGGATAAAATACAAGAAAAGTGTCATTGTGATACTATACATCAAATGATGTCAAAGAGGCATATTGTCCATTGCTTCAGCTTGAAATAATTATGCATGACCTATGTGAAAGCAGGGAAGGGGATACAAGAATTGCAAAAAAGCAGCAATTGTGGAAAAGCACCACAGAACTGGCATTTAAAAGTAATAAGTACAAAGCTTTGAATAAACACCATAAAATGGAAGAACTCATAACAATTGTTTCAGGTTGAGAGAAAACACAACAATTTGTCAGGCGAACAAAGTAGACACTAGTGCTGCAAACAAAGACAAAGTAGCAAATGTTTGCTGCGCTCGTGCCTACTTTGTTTGTCTGACGAAGGGTTGTCTTTTCTTTTGACCCGAAATAATTGTTGCAAGTTCTTGTATTTTATGGTATTTATTCAATGCAGCAGTGTACTTTTTGAAATATTGGTGTTGAATGATTACAAATAAAAACTTTGTAAGCAAATACCATAAATTATGAAAACACACAGTTGTGTCAGATTTAAATTCAAGCACAGCATTCTTGTTGCACTTGTGCCAACTTTTTTTTTTCTATGATAAAAAGCTGTACATAAATATTTTGGCCCCTAAAACAGCTGTTGCATATTTTTGCAATTTATAGTGTTTGGATACAAAGTTTTTATTCATAATAATTCAATATCAGTTTTTCAGTCTCCCCCCCCCCCCCACCTCCAAAGTATCTCATGATACACTATTTATTTGTATTTTGCAATTAAGGGTACATTTACAGAGTAATTTATATTAAGGGTCATACATGATATTATTTCAAATAAATTTCTGCAATAGTAGCAAACATGTCGGGCATAATCACAAATACAAAAATTTATTTTGGTCAAAGCAAATGCAGTAGATTTTGCAAAAAGATTGTATTTTTTTTTAATTAATTGAAACAAAAAATGCATAATGAGACACTTGTACAAATTAAACCACACTCTATATACACATTCTTGAAATTTGTGTGTTATCTGCACTTTGTTTTTGTTATACACATCATTACTGCTTAATAACCACTGTCAGATGTATTAATTTTTAACTGATCTTTTGTTGGGTGTTTTAATGGAGATCGTATGATATAGAAGTTAAATAATGGCTAAATATTCTCACTCAAATAAGTTTATTTCAAAGTTGAACAATTTAAAATTTTTTTACATAACTTTTCTTTATTATGGTTTAAAAGTCGCAACGTCAATTAGTATTTTGATTGCAGTTCGCACCTCTTCATAATGATCATTGAGTACTCTCAACAACTGAAAGAAACAACACAACATGAATACAAGTTATAAAATGTATACAAATGTACATGTTGTAAAAATTTGTATGTGGATAAACAATAAAATTGTTTTCATTTCTTGCACATAATCTTTAATTAAAAAATTTCTTTCCTTTTCTCTCTCTCTCTCTCCCCCCCCCCCCCCCCCGAAATTTTGGAAATTTGCTTTCTTAACACTTTTCAATAAAGTTGAAAAATGTTTGATTTTGGTTTGTCTGTCTGCTTGTCTCTTTGTGCTGTAACTACATCATGTGTCACACTCTAAATACCTGCCTGCGTGCATAAATATTCTTAGAATGCCTTGATACGGATACACCATATTATACCACAAAAGTGTGGCCCCCCTCAATTAAACAACCCCGTCTGCTTTTCTCCTGAATTTCGTTTGTTCTAAAAATATCAAATAAGCATCTCTTTATGCTCAGCTATTTCTAAGATTTGCCTATGTGGTGTAAATAATTCATTTACTTTTTATGTTTTCATATTTTAATTTATTTTATTAATATTTTTAATTTTAATTATCAAAAGAATTTCGTTATTGAGGAATCAAAAACCTCATGGCGTACATTGCATTTTGACCGCTAACCCTTTTGTTCTTTGGGTCAGAATGTCAAATATTTTTATTTACTTAAGAGAAAAGAGGAATAAATTTACTTATTGGCTAGAATGCTGTAAAAAGAAAAATGCATACAAAAATAATGTTTGTAATAAAACTAAACTGCTGCATCAAAATTAATTTCTTTATTTTCAAAACCACACTAGTAATTCCAAATTAAGTAGGATATAAAAATTAATGGTTTTTAAAATTTGAATATGTATTCATATAAACTAATATATATATATTTATTATTAATAAGTAGGCACTCTCTCTCCAAATGATAAAATGGTCATTATTTTAAAACAGAAGAAAAACAAATCTTTCTCACCCCATGTTCTTCTCTTGAGAGCTGCTCAAACCCAACTGAATTTAAAACTGCCGGGATAACAGAAGGTGGGGTCAGAACCATCACCCTATTGGTTCTCAGCATGGTGTGATATGACATCACCACTAGGAAAGAAGAACCAATTTTTCTCCTGTGTGTGTATTGCAGTAAATCAAACACAACAGGGTGAGTTGAGCCAGCTGAGAGACACAATGCATTTAAGTGCAGAAAAACGATCTTATTTAAAATTTAAAAAGAAGTGATGTTTTTAACATCACATTACCCCTAACCAGGGTTGGGTTTCTTCCGGAAGAAACTAGTTTCTTCCAGGACAGTGGAAGAAACTGGAAAAAACTGGAAGAAATGGAAGAAACCGGAAGAAATGGAAGAAACTAACCAGAAGACAAAATAGATGTTCGAAATTAAAATTTATGAACTATATAAACTCAAAGCATAAATATAATGTCAAATCTAAACTATAATCCAATTAATATTAAAAATATTGTTAGAAAAATAAGTTATTTTATAACAAACACTAAATATTTATAGATGATGGGTTTTTACTTTTCAATGCTGATATTTTTAGAACTTTTTGCATATATACTATCTCATATTAGTATACATTCAGACAGTACAAGTGATAATAATTATGGAATTAACCATAATATTTGCACTTTTTTTTTAAAGGATACAATTTTTTGTATAAACTCGAAGCTGGTAAACTGTATCTATAAGTAATATACCTACTTTTAAACTCTCCTGCAAGTTCTCTAGGATTAAAAAAAAAAAAAAACATAGTTTGTATATCTATTTTAAGTTGAAAAATAAAGTGCAGTATTGAACTACTCTAAAAAAACATTTCATTTGTTTTACAGTTTTTAACTTCCTCTAACTCTCAAAAATTTTGTCTAGAGGTTGTGCGGATTATAGGAATTTGTAGATTAGAGATCATTGCCTTTGTTTACAGTTTTCTTTTGCAGATACAGAGTCAGTTATTAATTCATGAGAATAGACATCACAGGGGGTCGATCCAGGTTTTAAATTTTGGGTCCCTTTTTTGTGAAAAACAAAATATTTTTGTGAAATTTTTATTTATTTTTGTGAAATATAAAATATTTTTGTGAAAAAGTAAAAAATATTGCTTCAAATCTTCCGTTTTTACAATCACTTTATGTAATGTTTAATAACAAGTTATGAGCCAAATTAAGGCATTAATTAAAAATAATACTGAAAATATGAAAACATTTAATAAAAGGATCATTTTTATAAAACAAAATCTTGTGAAGGGACTCATTTTATAAATTCGAATTTTGTGAAGGGTCCTTTTTATGAATTTGAATTTTGTGAAGGGTCCCTTTTTAGGAATTTGAATTTTGTGAAGGGTCCCTTTTTAGTATGTGGAATTTTGTGAAGGGGCCGCAAAAGGGACCCAAATTTTGACTGGATCGACCCCTGCATCAGAATGGAAAGACGATTTCTAATAAATTTTAGAATAAAGTATTTCTTCAATATTAATAAAACTAATCGATCACATTCATATATGATAAATAATTTAAGCATATTCAAATAATAGGTACCTATAAAATGTAAACAAACATATTTAAAAAATATGAAACTAAATATTTTTGAAAGTTTGGAAATAATATTCCTCACCGATTAATTTTGTTAAACATTGATGTAATAGTGATTTGTTTTAAGCACTAGTCTGTATGAATTGCAGGATAATAAATACAAGAATGTTACCCCCCCCCCCTCTCAAGTTGAATTTCAAAGCAAAGATTAAGCTAAAAATTTGATTAAAAAAAAGTAATAATGTGAGAAATGTGAATTTATTTGAAATATGAGATGTAAATTTCTTTTTCACTGTACTGTATTAGGAAAATGAAGTTTTTGATGACATTTTGTAATACAGTAATTATTGAATACTGGCTCTTTTAATTAACTGAATGTTTGTTAAGAGCTGTTTTATCAGAAAGTATAAGCAAGTGATACAAACTATTATTTATTACCAGTTAAAGAAATAAAATTGTCTAAATAATAAATTATAAAACTTTACGCTTTTAAATTTAAATTGATTTTTTTACCGGATTTTGAGTATTTTGGAACGTGATTATCAGATACCGAAGATCACTTTGGTAAAAATCTCATAATTATTAATTAAATTTTTATAGGTATAATTAAAGTTACTTAAAGTTGTTTATAAGACAAATCCATCCATTGTATCTTACAAATCTGCAGTTTATAGGATAAATTTTTAAGAAAAACAGTTTCTTCCATTTCTTCCACTTGGAAGAAACCTATTTCTTCCGGCCGGTTTTTTCCATGGTTTTTTCCACGGTTTTTTCCACCTTGGAAGAAACTTGCCAACCCTGCCCCTAACGACCATTAAAAAAATTTGGAAGACTAAAAATGTGAATGGAGAGTGCATACATGAAGGATTACAATTTTTTTTTTTTTTTTTTTTTACATGTGGGAAAAAAAAATTCCATATTGACTACCTAATATTGTTAGAACGGCCGTTAAAGGCATGCATGTAACAAATTAAATTTTTAAGCAAATGAAAGGTCTTACAATACCTTGAATAACATGCATTTCATAAAAAAAAAATTTCAGAAATTTTGAGAGCAATGTTCATGTGCCACAATATTAATCTGAACCATACATAATACAAAATCGATATGTAAAGCTGAAACAATAAAATTCCGACAAACAACCTAATATCAACGCCTACCCTGGTAGGTGATCAATTCTACCAAAATAGGCGAGGAATACACCATTTCATCAAAAACAATACTATTTCAGCACTGTGGTTACAGACATTCTCAAATAAAAGATTTTATTGATACAAAAGCGGTCAGTGACATATCTAACAATATTTATTAGGATATTGACAACTAATAAAATATATCTATAAATGCAAACAGACACAGCTTTTATCAACAAGTGACATGAGTAAAAAAAATATTGATACCTTTTTAAAGAAGATAGCATTATAAACAGAAACATTGAAACGCATGCTAAGTGCTGTAAAATTTCTTTCTTATAAATTTGTAAAAATAATTAGTTAAAGCGAATAAAAAAATGCATGACATGTCAAAAGAACTTTAGTGGATGTGCAATTTCAACAAAAATATTTAACCAATAATCTTGATATTAAATACATGCATTATGATAAAACAAAATCAGTTATTATATTTCAGTATAAAATATTTACAGATGACCTCTTGAAGCATTATTATGAAGGAGAAAAAAAAATCAAAATAAGTATCAATACAAATGTCATAATAATTTTACAGATAAATATTACATTAGATACGGAAAAGGCATTCGAAACACTTAAGTATACTATTCGAATAAGATTTTTTAAAATTTTATCATTACCATTATTATTATTACTATTTAAAGAATATACATATTATAAATGGAAATAATAAATGTGAGTGGCTACTGAGGCCACCAAGTTAGATTACTAAACAAAATCAAAAATGCACTTAATATAAACGTCAAGTAATACTCAAATAAACATACTATCAGATATAACCAAAACAAAACTGCAATGTCAATAATCACAATAAACAAAAAATTTTATCAAACATACACATTTATATACATATCATGTGTGGATTGTGTATTAATTTGATTGTGTAATAGTGTGGATGTTGTGTATACTTGTGTTGTATAAGTGATGTTTGTGTCTGTGAAAATGGTGTGGAAGCTTCCAGAAATTGTATTTAATAACCCAATATATCCATAAACATGACAATGTGTAGTAATTAATATATGAAAGGAAAGAAGAAAAATTATGTATACACATATAAATATGCAAGTTTCCGATACATATAACACACACATACATACTGTACATTTTGAGCAGTAAATAATTATAGTATAGTTATCAAATTTAACAAATAAGACAATATATAAAATAAATCAGCATAACAGAAGATTTATATTCATATTAAATACAATACACACTGCACTAAGTTGTAGATACTCAACATTTGCCACAGGAAAAAAAAAAATATATATATATATAATTACACAATATATAACAGGACAATATATATAACACAACTTATAAAATATACCTGTACAAAATCACCTTTGTTTACAACAGGCAACTTTGGCGAATCACCTGATTAAGTCCCCTAAAAAAAAACTTAAAAAAAAACATGTTAAAAGAACATTTGTGAAAATGGAAACAAAAAAAAATTAAGTTTTACATCTTGGTCTGAGATCATAATGAGACTGCGGTTGAACAATCCCCGCTGGTTGACCTGTCTGAATTGTTTGTGGAATGAGATGTTGCTTTCTTTTATGAGCCAGGATGACACGGTCTATGTTAATAGTGAATGGTTCAGCCCCTTCATTTTCGAATTCTCTGACGGAGAGTAACACATCAGATATTACTTTTTGAACTGAATATGGGCCTATGAATCTTGGTTTAAATGTATCTTTGGTTTTTATAAAGACCATATCATTTTCTTTGAATTTCCGGAGAACTGCTTTTTTATGTTGTCTAGTATTACGTTGGTTTTGGTAAAACTTCATGTTATGATGCACTTGCCTAAAGATCTGTTTCATTGATTCCATGTATTTATGGTATTCATATGGAAATTCCAGTGTTTCTAACTGAGGAGCTTCAAACAAGTCAAAGATGCTTGTTAGTGACCTGCCAAAATGCAGAAAGGCTGGAGAATATCCAGTTGAAGAATAAACGGTGGTGTTATACAGGTTCTTGTGTATCATCAAAGCCTGATGAAAATCAAATCCTTCCTTGGTAAGAGTGGAAATTGAGGATTTGATGCTGGTATTAATTCTTTCTGATGAGCCTTGTGTTTGCGGGTGTCCTGATGATGAATGGGAGATTGTAATTTTCAATGTCTGTGCCAAGTTGTTAAAGATGTTTGTTGTGAACTGTGGGCCTAAGTCTGAGAGTATCGCAGAGGGTCGACCAAAGGTAGTAATGTATCCCGTAATGGCTTTAACTACAGCTTGTGCTGTTGCATTTTTTACTGGTACCAATTCAATATGTTTAGAAAAATGATCGAGGAATGTTAACACATGGAAGCCATTAGAGAAAGGACCCAAAAAGCCCATGGAAACTAACATACTTGGCGCAGAAGGAACAAACATTTCCTGCAGTGGAGCAGGTGGAATTCTGTGCGGTTTATATTGAATACATAATGTACAGGACAGAACAAAGTTTTTCACATCTTCAAATAATCCTGTCCAATAAAAGTGTTTAAGTATTCTTCTGTATGTATTTCTAATTCCAAAGTGAGGCATGTGACAAATTTTTAATACTTTAGGTTTTAACTTCTGTGGTACTACAATTTTTGTTTTTGGAGAGTTTTCAGGCTGGTGAAACTTTCGTTTGATCATTAACAGACCTGTGTCCGGATGGACAAAATAATTTTTATATTTAGGAGAAGGTTTCTCCGAAGTGATATCAACAATAATTTTTAGCAGAAAGTCATCTTCTCTTTGCTCTTTAAAAAAACATTCTTCCGAGATTTCCATCATAAGATTATCTGCGTCAGAGCTGTTTAAGGAACGACTGAGTGGAGCAGCATCGTTACTTAACAACTGAGGTAAGGAAGAACGATGAGGCTCTGATGAGGTGAGTGAATTATCAGATTTATGTGGGACATTGATATGATGAAGTTCAATTGTTGGAGAAGCTGAAGAAATGGGTAAATTGTTAGCCTCTTTAATTAATTCTGGGTTTGAGTTAAGATCTTGAGTGTATGCAGAAAAGTCTTCTCTTGAAAAATAGTCTGCCAAAACATTTGTTTTACCTTTTACATATCTGAATGTGTATTGATAGTTTGATAACTCAATTAGCCATTTAGTAGTTAGATCAGCAGGAGAGGAAATTTTCTTATAGTGTTCGAGTGGTCTGCTATCGCTGAGAATGGTGAAAGGTCGATTGAAAAGGAAAAATTTAAATGCACTGACTGACTTAGCTATGGCCATCAGCTCAAGCTTCATGGCTGAATATCGCTGTTCTGATTTAGATAGTGTTTTACTAAAGTAACTAACCGGAAGCAGAATGCCTTCCTTTTCTTGTAGAAGAACCCCTGAAATAGCAATTTTGCTAGCATCTGTATTAAGAAAAAATTGTTTTGACCAATCGGGTAATGAAAGAAAAGGTTTAGAGAAAAAAACTTTCTGTATTTGTTTAAAGACTTCAGCATGTTGCTCTGTCCATTTAAATGTAGTTTTCGGAGATGTTAATTTTATCAAAGGATCAATTAATCGTGAATAGCAGGGAATGAGTTTTCTGTAGAATCCACACAATCCTATAAATCTTTTTAGTTGTTTTCTGGTTGCTGGGATAGGAAATTGAGTAATTTTTGTAATGTTAGAAGAAATAGGATGTATTTTTTGATTTTGGATGCTAAAACCGAGATATTCAATAGATGACTGATGGAATTTACATTTCTTTGGAGACAATGTCAGATTGTACTTTTGTAGAGTAGCTAAAAGTGTTTGTAATTTTTCTGTTGTTTCCTGGAAAGAGTCACTTCCTATAATAATGTCGTCCTGGTAAGCATATATGCCTGAACAATTGCACTCTTGTATAATTGTGTCAATAAGCATTTGGAATGTTGATGCGGCTGATCTCAGCCCAAACATTAATCTTTTAAATGAATAAGTTCCCCATTGTGTAGTAAATGAGAGACGTCGTCTGTATTCTTTAGGTAATGAAATTTGATGATACGCTGAGGGAAAGTCTAATGTTGTAAAATATTTACATTTTGAGATGTTATTTATTATCATATCAATTCTTGGAAGAGGATAAGTGGAGCATCGAATCATAGAGTTGATTAACCTTAAATCTAGGGCCAGTCTAAAGGAAGGTTTATCCTCCTTAGACACAGCTTTCTTTTTAACCATGAGCATTGGGCATGCCCATTCAGAGATATTTCTCTCAATGATCCCTGCATCCAGTAATTTGTCAAGTTGATCTTTTGCCTCTTCTTGAATAGCTTGTGGAATAGGAAATGGGTAAGTTTTTAGGGGAATATCTGAAATGAATTTTATATGTGGAGTGATATGATCGGTGTGTCCAATCGACTTTAGTGAACATGAAAATACAGAGTTAAATTTCTGAAGAATATCTTGCATTATTACCCTTTCTGTAGTTTTTAAATGCTGAATAGAAAAATTATTTACATTAAATTCTTTCTGTCTTAAGGATAAAACTTCTGGTGTAGCCTTAATTAGATTACACATGTGATCAGGTGTATTTGTTGCAAGATCTAAGGTATTTTCTTCTATTTTATCTATCTCTGATATGTATCCGCAAACGGTATTTTTATTTATATGCAGTTTCTTGCTCGAATTGTTATACATAGGAATAAAAAATTGAATTAATTCTTGTTTAGTAGAATTTTCCTTGATATGTTGTACCTCCATAAGAGAAGGATAGGATGCAAGTGGACAGTGCTTGTTAGACGATGTAAACATTACTAACTGATTTTCTGGAATAAGCGTGGACCGCACAGGTACATATATAGTATCCTGAGGATCAATCATAATCTTCTGGGTAAGCCAACATTTTTGATAAGAGGGTAAGTTATCTTTATGAACATCAATTTTAGATTTTTTATATCCAGTTTGGGGAAAATCCGTATGAGTAGCTATCTTATGCGATGCCCGATTCATATCAGATTCAGATGATAGAAGACTGCAAGAGGGTACAGTGACTAGAATATCTAAAGCATTTTCATTAATTTGTATTTTGTTATTGTGTAAATTGATAACTACGTGATGGGACTTTAAAAAATCAAAGCCAAGTATACCAATAAATTTAGATTCAGTTGGTATTTCAATAAGAAAAAAAGTGTGTTTGTAAAAAGTTTTCCCTATTTTAAAGGAAATGCAAACACATCCGTCACATTGGACTATAGAGTTTACTGTAGATATCTTGACTCTTGAAGCAATTCTTTTGTAATATAATTTGTTTTGATTTTGTAAAAAGTAATGTTTTGAGAGTAATGACACAGAAGCTCCTGAGTCGAGAAGAAAATTCTCTAATGTTTTGTTTAACAGTAATTGTATGATGGGGAGATTGGGCAGATCATTGTCTGTGTGTAACAAGAATTCCAGTGAATTAACTAATATACAATAATCTCCATTTTCCTCCACACTCGGGGACGTTACCAGCACTGAAGATGTTGTCTGTATTGCAACAGATTTTACTTTGCGTTCTAATGACAAAGGGAACTTTGCCTGTGTGTCTGGAGATCTCAGAATGATTTCATTGTTATTTACAAAAAAATTATTAGGTAGATTAGAATATGTTGGGTTAGTTTGTGAAAAGTTGTTATGATAATTGACTTTATTTAAACCTGACCTATATGAGGAACTCTTTGTACTTAGGAGTTTAGTGTCACTTCTACCATTCTCCACTTCTAGTCATTGTGAATGACTACTTTTGGTTTGAGGGGAGTTAGATTTAAATGTTTTAGGGGCCCTGGCTCTCCATGACATGTCTCTATAAGTTCTAGAGAAAGTTTGCCCATTACGATATCTGTGAGAAAACTTATTATTTTGTAATTTTCTGAGTGCAAAGCACCTCTGAGCAGAATGTCCAGGTCTTTCACACCATTGGCATTGAATCGTGTGCGAACCTTTATTTTGTGGAAATTTATTGTATGGCCGCTTGCTATAAGATGAATTGTTAATCTTAGTCAAATTGTTTTCTGAGTTTGTACCTATCACTTCACTATCTATTTTATGATTGAAGTTCTGAATAGTAGCAAAAGATGTTCCTGGTAAGACAGGGTTTACTTGCAAGTTATAAATTTCCTGGAATTTTTCGAGACATTCCACCATCTGATAAAAGGTTGTGGCTTTTTGTGATAGTAGATGAATTCTAAAGTGGGGTGGAATGAGATCATTGAATTTTGCGATTAGTAATTGTTCAAGGGCTTTTTCTTCCATATCAGGAAATCGTTTTCTCACTAAATTTTCAAGCTTATTAGCAAAAATATTAATATTGACATCGGACTCAAACTTAAATTCATTAAATTGTTGTGCTATTGAAGTTTCCGACTCTACCTTAAAATATTTCTTAAATATATTAAATAATTCTTTAATATTTTTGGCTTTTTGGCAAGCTGGGGAGGAGACATAAAACTTAAGAGCAGTATCTGCTAATTTTGATTTCACAAAAGCCAAAGCATGGGATTCATCCCATTTGCTGTTCTCGGTTTTAAATTTCACTTGTTCAATAAAGAAATCCAATAATTGAGGGTCTCCAGAAAATGGCGTTACTAAAGTTTTGAATGGTAAACATCTTGTCAATCCTTTGTTAGAAGCCATTATTTTTTGTATATATATGAAACTACTATATTGGTTTAAAAAAACAACACAGATGTATGAAGCTTGTTATTTAAATTTCTTGATTTTTACATGTGTTGATAAATTCACGTAGTTGAGGAGAGAGAGACATACCTACAATTTTTTTTTTTTTTTTAAAGGACAACACTACAAAGTTCTGTTGGTTATTATTTATTTAATCAGTTATTCAAAATATATTGAACCAAAAAAATTTTTCATTTGTACAAAGTTCCAGCATATCAAATTTTGAAACAGGGAATTGTCTTATAGGTCACTTGGTATATATTCAATCACAAAAAAAATGTAATTGGTTATGTATGACTTTAAAAATAATTTTAGTAATTCTAGCAATAAAAATAAAATGACTTATTCAAAATAAACAATCTCTACAGTACCATTTATTCTTAAGAACAATAATCAAGTATTCCTTTCATTTTCCTTTTATTTATTTCCTTATGCATATATTCTTCAAACTTGCAGCCTATAGAATCATTGTAGATAATATAAATAAATATTTAATTCAATAAACCTTAAATAAGCCAATATTTTCCTCTTTTGCAATACTTTGGTAATCTAAATAAATGTATCTAATAGCTTAGCTTGAATGAATATTTTGCTTTGTGATCTCAATCTTTTTCCATCTGATCACAATTTGACACAACCGGCACCAAATGTGATGTAAATAATTCATTTACTTTTTATGTTTTCATATTTTAATTTATTTTATTAATATTTTTAATTTTAATTATCAAAAGAATTTCGTTATTGAGGAATCAAAAACCTCATGGCGTACATTGCATTTTGACCGCTAACCCTTTTGTTCTTTGGGTCAGAATGTCAAATATTTTTATTTACTTAAGAGAAAAGAGGAATAAATTTACTTATTGGCTAGAATGCTGTAAAAAGAAAAATGCATACAAAAATAATGTTTGTAATAAAACTAAACTGCTGCATCAAAATTAATTTCTTTATTTTCAAAACCACACTAGTAATTCCAAATTAAGTAGGATATAAAAATTAATGGTTTTTAAAATTTGAATATGTATTCATATAAACTAATATATATATATTTATTATTAATAAGTAGGCACTCTCTCTCCAAATGATAAAATGGTCATTATTTTAAAACAGAAGAAAAACAAATCTTTCTCACCCCATGTTCTTCTCTTGAGAGCTGCTCAAACCCAACTGAATTTAAAACTGCCGGGATAACAGAAGGTGGGGTCAGAACCATCACCCTATTGGTTCTCAGCATGGTGTGATATGACATCACCACTAGGAAAGAAGAACCAATTTTTCTCCTGTGTGTGTATTGCAGTAAAGCAAACACAATAGGGTGAGTTGAGCCAGCTGAGAGACACAATGCATTTAAGTGCAGAAAAACGATCTTATTTAAAATTTAAAAAGAAGTGATGTTTTTAACATCACAGCCTATAAAAGTATGGATATTAATTTGTTTATAATAAATCAGTCACTGTGAGTATTTGAAAATAGAAAACTTAAGTTTCCTAAAATAAAGGCAATTTTTTTAAAAAACAGTTCATTTAAAGTGGGAATAAAAAGTTTCTCGAATTTGTCTGGTTTGTTAAATGCCGGTTAACCAAGAGATAGCTGCATTTATTTTTTCACTGCAACTTAATATACATATATTATGTTTTGTTTTAAAATAATTTTTTTATGTCAATTTTAGCAGAAAAATACATGTCAATTTTTACATTTTATCCGTCCCCCTTCCCAAACATATCCCAATTTTCCTTGAAGATTAAGGGCGTGTGTGCTTGAACAGTATTTTATGGCACGTTATTTAAGTTGACTGTGCATATCCGCTCACAGAAAAAATATTTTGTTTAAACAAGAAAATTTTTTTAATTTTAAAATTTATTTATCAACCCTGAAAGTTCATTTCAGAAATTTTGGAGTGGAAGGCTGATTTTTTATATCAACTATGTGAAAAATACCAGAGCCGGGAATCAAACCTGGGCCTTCTGCTTTACGTGCGGATGCTCAAACCATTGAGCTACCCTGGCTGATTACCAGCTAGGCAGCTGGTACAGCTAATATGAATGTTATGTGAGAAATGCCTAGCTGGTAATCAGCCAGGGTAGCTCAATGGTTTGAGCATCCACACGTAATGCGGAAGGCTCGGATTCGATTCCTGGCTCTGGTATTTTTCACATAGTTGGTATAAAAAATCAGCCTTCCACTCCAAAATTTCTGAAATAGAAAGAAAAATTTCGTTAAATCAACCATTTTTTTTTTTTTTTTAAATCCAAATTTTTTTACCAGAACCCAAATTATTTTCTAGTTTTAACCAAACAGTTTTGTAGATTCAACCAATATCTATATATTAACTAGCAGACCCGGCCACGCGTTGCTGTGACTAAGTTATACGTTGAATTATACGGCTGTAAACTATTTAGTACAGTCAAATTATTATTTACGAACAAAGACGAAAACGTTGTAGCCGATGTAAAAACCCACAGGGTTGAGATTTGAAACTTAGGTCAAAATTTGGAAGCGATTGATAAAAATTTTCGTAGTGTTGCTATTAAGCACAAATTAATTTTATTGTAGGGTCCTATAAATTTTAATGGAGAAGTGATATATATTATTTCTAATGCTACTTTGGATAAAATTGCTAAAATGACTAATATATAAATTAAATTCTATTAAAATTCTATTAAAATAAAAGTATAAAAGAAACAGACGATTTGAAAATCAATTTTTATGGAGGAGTGAAATATAAGATATGCTATAATGGATAATTTTACTATAAAATGACCTCATCATTTTAAATATTTTAAAGAGGGCAACAGCTGTAGTTATAAAAAGGAAAACAATAAGGCTAAACCAGAAAAATAAGTAAATTTGATAAATATTTTAAAACTTTAAAATTGGAAATCTTATGAAATATTGGACATTTAAAGTAAATACATGTATCATTTTAAATGGAAAAAATTTTTGGAAAAGTTTAGTGTATTTTAACGAAGTGATGAGAAGTTTTTGAGTATGTTAAAATTTTAATAGTAAATTCAAGTTAATAAAGATGGGAAACATTGAGGATTAAGATAAGAATAATTATAAGATAAAAAAAAAAAAAAAAAAACTTTTTATATACCATGTTTTTAAATTTTAATATACTAATAATATACTAATTAAAAGGAAAATGATAAATATTCTATCATAGTTTGAAGTCAAATTTGTTTTCAAATGTCTAAATAAAATATCTGATGTAAGATACTAATATTTTGCAGCGGAATAGATTTCATTTCTGTCATCCTTGGCGAAAAAAAAAAGAATATCGCCAATTTATCTGGCGAAAATATTTAATTCCTTTCAAAAATCATGGTTATTTTAACAACTTATATTAAAAGAGTAATGAATAATATGAAACAATATTTCGTACAATACATATTACATGTCATACATACGTACAATGAATAATACATATTACATTTCGTACAATGCATACATCTGGCATGTATATTTTCGTGTTACGCTTTTGATCGCCAAATAATAATAATAATAATAATAAAAGCCAAGGGCGACAGAGTTTTGAAATTTAAAATTAAAATTTTGTCAATTTGACAGCAAAATAATTCAATCTAACACCCGCGATAACTAATACATATCTATACCCAAATATAAGGATTAAAATCGGGAAATAAATTTCCTCGATTTTTAATAATTTCTTACAAAAAATCCAGTGGGCAATTAACATAGGAAATCTTTTTCTTGGCTGCACAGACGGTCAGTGAGTCACACTTCGCTTGCGTATAGAACTCATAGATATATTATAGCATATATAGAATAGAGTGATCATTGGGGAGAAAAAAGTTATTCCTTTTCATTTGGGAAAAGACGACGTTTTTACCAAAATATGGCCGTCTTTCCCCGAGTGAATACATACGGGAATACATACTAATATTTTAGCAAATAAAATTTATGAATAATTTATTTGCTAAAGGGGAATGGAAGACTCCAGATACAGTTTCAAATTCATATTTATTTCTTTCTTTTCTTTTCTTTTCTTTTTTTTTTTTTTTCAATACCACTTAATGGCTGTTTCCAAAGCTTTTATTTATTTATTTATTTTTTTTTTTCGGCATCAAAAATCTTTGTACGATAACATGGGGATGAGAGATCTATATATATTACTATATCTATGATAGAACTACATTAGCACTTTATCAATGTGTATAAAATCTCTAAATTGATTATGACGTCAATTTTCGTGAGATGCATAATTTAACTTTTTATAATTTTTTAACGTTCACGTTTGATTAAATGTATTTATTTTTATGTCGAAAGAAAATGAACTCGTATTTTTTTTTTTTTTTTTTTTTTTTTTTTTGGCAACAATTAAATTAATGGAACTCACAGATATTTTGGAGCAACTTTAATAAAGGACTATAATTAACAAATAATTGCAATAAAACAATATTGTGACAATAAATTGAGATAAAAACTATCCTATCTCTCAAGTTGGACCAAACTGCACACAGTGTGCAAAATTTCATTAAAATCGGTTCCTTAGTTTAGGAGTTTACCCCGGACAAACATCGTGACACGTAATTTATATATATATACAGATATACAGATAGGCAAGCATAAAATTTGTAGTCCCTTTTTAACATATTAATTATGGGAGTAGAGGGTTGAAAATGGTATCATTCGAAAGGTATGGTTAGCCGGAAGGTGCGAATACAAATATTATTTTCTTACGATGTCAAGAAGGTATTTAAAAATACATTTATTTTTTATGCATTTTCCCCCATTTTTCCCTTTTATACACGTATTCCTTTACATTAAAAAATACCTAAAAGTAGAAAGTTGTTAAATCTGGCAATTTCATAAAGCTCAAATAAAACCATAGACACAGTAATTTGTATAATGTAGCATCACTATACGCAAGCGAAGTGATGACGTCACTGTCTGTCCATGGAGCCATGAAAAAGATTTTGTATGTTAATCGTCCATTGGATTTTTTGTAAAAAATTATTAAAAAATAACGGAAATTATCTGCCGATTTTAATTCCGATATTCGGGTATCCGCGATTGTAATGAAATGCTCGCCCTCTGGTGGGCTACGGTGAAATTACAATAAACATGGTTTAATTTGAATTCCATATAGCCGCCATTGCTAGCCGATGTTTAGTTTCACATATATTTATTGAATAAAAATGAATAAATACGGTAAAAAAGATAACACATACTTTTGTGTGCCACAGTGTAAATCCAAAGCATCAAGAAATCCAGAATTGAGCTTCCATTTATTTCCAAATGACGAATTTAAAATTTCAGTTGCTTCGGCTAATGGAAGTAAAGAATTAATCAGATGATTTGAAATTAATATTTGTTCAACTTCAGTTAAAAATCTACTTCCGATCGAACTTTGAATAAACTGAAGTATTTTTTCCAAAAGCAATCAATTTTCCATAATGTAATGGCGGAGAAATTATAGTACGAATATTAAGTAGAATAACAAGAACACTATTGGAACACACGTGGCTAATGTTTACTAACAACTGCAGTGTTCACAAAGCGCCGTCTATCGATCATTACAAACGCGGATAGTTATGTATACGTTACTGTCTACATGTGTTTGATTGAGTTATTTTTTCTGTAAAATTGATAAAATTTTAATTTAAAATGACAAAACTCCAGAAAAAAAAATGGCAAACTTCCAGTTTCGAATGTAAACATAAACATTTCATTTCAAAGGGTGATATTTAAACAATAAATATTCAACTAATATACTAAATAAAAGGAAAATGGATTTGTTACTAACTGCTGCATGTATAAGTAGACGATACGGGAAAAAATTCCGATTTCCGTTTGCTGAATTTACATGTTTTGAGCTTTCTTTACGTTTCAATTAACTGAAATTGGCTACTTATTTTTTAAAAAAGTGTCTTTATTGCTAGCTTTCGTGGGTAGAAGAAGCAAGTAGAAGATACATAAAAAGTAGAAGATACATTTCCGGTTTTCGATGAATTTACACGTTTTGAGATTTCCTTGCATTTTAATTAAGTGAAATTGACTACTTATTACTTTCTTCTATATGTAATATAGAGAAAGTATTGGATTCGTAAAAATTTTCGACCTCGGGTTTTTGATGAATTTACACGTTTTGAGAGCTGTAGAACACGATTTGACCATTTTTAGAAAATGTCTGTCTGTCTGTCTGTCTGTGTGTGTGTGACAAAATTTTGTGGCAACTGTATCTCAAGAACTACTGCACAGAATTTCATACAAATTGGTATGTAGTTGTACCTTGACATAAATTAGTGCCTATCAACTTTTGGTAAAAATTGTCTTACTGGTTGCGTTGCCATCCCGCTTTTTCTAAATTTTTAACATGGTGATATAGGACAAAATTTTGTATAAATGTGCATAAAGAGAATTATCTTTTAGTAATCATTATGAAATTTACAAGAATTATTTAAAATAGAGATAGTCAACTGGGAAAAAATTTTTGTATGCGTAGGAGCCTCGCCACCCCCCGTGGGGGGGAAGTCCCCCCTCGAGGGGAGTAAATTTTCAAGATGGGTATCTTTCGAAAGGTCTCGTCAATACCTTTAAAACGAATGGTTGAACTATAAATCTGTGATAATTTAAAACAAAGTTATCGATTTTTTTTACTTTTAACGAAAAATTTTTTTTTTTAACGAAATTTAACCAGACTTGGTATTTAGTTGGCCCCTGACATAAACTGAAGCTGATTAGATTTGGGGATCAATCGCTCAACAGGTGGCGCTGTGATCGTATTTTTTCTAAATTTTTAACATGGCAGTATAGGAAAAAATTTCGTATAAATGTACATAATGAGAGTTATTCTTAACCTGTGATTGTGAAATTAATATGAATTATTGATAATAGTAGTAGTTAATTAGGGAAAAAATTTGGGGCATCGCTTCCCCCCCCCCCTAGGGGGAAGTACCCCCCCCCCCCGGGGGGTGTAAATTTTCAAGATCGGTATCTTTCGAAAGGTCTCGCCAATACCTTTAAAACGAATGGTTGAACTATAAATCTGTGATAATTTAAAACAAAGTTATCGATTTTTTTTTACTTTTAACGAAAAAAAAAATGAAAAATTTTTTTTTTTTTTTTTTAATATTGTTACTGCGTGAATTTGTATTGGAAAATATAGAAGAAAGTCTTGTGGTGGCCACAACATACTAGTTTTTATTTTTAGAAAGTGGATTTATTATTCTTTCCTCTGCATATATAAGTAGAAAATATAAGATTCAGAAAAGTTTTAGATTTTCGGTTTTCGATAAAGTTACACGTTTTGAAATTTCCCGAACTCAATTCGACCATTTTTGAAAAATATCTTTTTTTTTTTTTTTTTTCTGTTCAAACACTGTACTTTATGAACCAATCTAATTAATTAAACAGATTTTGATACTTGGTTGGACCTTGGTTTGACATGGTACCTATTAGCTTCTAGGCTGTATCACACAACAAGGGGCGTTTTCACGTTGCGATTTTCTCTCATTTCAGGAAAGGCTAACATCTACAGAGAGAAATAGTTATATTAAGTAAAACTCTGCTGATTCAGTTAGAGTGAATATCGGCAAACAATTGCTGCAGCAGTGTTGCAATTGCATTCCGTTTAGGACACGGCAATAACTTTGCTTTGCCTCGCTTTGCAAAAAAAATGGTCGAGTTTCGACCACTGGGCGATACTAGTTTGTTTTAATTAAGAAATTATTTTGTTGATTTAAACAAACAGTTTGATTCAGCACACTTGATTGATCGAAACAAGTTCATTTAATTAATTGAACAAAATAAATCCAAAAATCAAACAACAAAATAAATTTGTTTTTTTCAACTAAACGTTTTTGTTCAGTGTATTGAAAATGGTATAAGCATGAACTTGCTTGTGTACAGGGACATTCAAGAGAATTTCAATACATTATGTTAGGTATTTTTATTAAGCATATTTTAATACCTTTCTATTGTACAAAACATAATAAAATTAACATATACTTTTTTTTTTCTCTGGGTATGAAGCTATTATTTAAATAGTAGCTATGATCCCTACTGATTCAAGTCTGCAAACAATACATCTTAAATGCCATTATAAAATATCACACTTCTGTTTGATTTTTGTCTGAAAACTCGTTAGAATAGGTGGACTCTGCTCAGTTTCCCATTACATATTTGCATAAATTTCTACTGCAGGGCATATTATATTATTGTGAAGAGATATAAACTACACTGTTTGAACGATATGGTCACAAACGGAAATGCACCACCTTGTAGGCTACCCACTTTTCAATTGGATTCAATTACGTTAACCTAATTTTCCTGACTTATTTTATTAGGGTCAGTTTTGTATTTTAAGTTTTGTGCAATTCCATACTATTTCCAGTGGAATGAACTCCATAAAGCAAGTTTATGAGAAATATTGTTCTATTCTGCTATGTTATAAAAATCTTAAATTTTGAATAATTTGTAATATTAGATTATTCGTATTTAATTATGTTCAAGCCAATATCATAATATTTTTAAACTGATCTGACATCTTTATGATGATAATATTCCTCATAATGGATGTTTATGCAAAATTTCGCCCTATATTGGCATGTGAAAAGAAATAGTAAATGTCAAATAATTTGTGAATTTTTTAAATTTGAAACTTCACAGTTAATGATGTTCATTCTAATATAAATGATACTTTAAGATGTCTGACGTCTATCTTTATGATGAAGATATTCCATATAACAGATGTTTATGCTAAAATTACCTTTTTCTGCCATGTTAAGAAAATTGTAAATTTCGAATAACTTACAAAGTTTTCTAAGTAGAATTTTCATAATTAATGATATTCATGCCAGTATCCTAATTGATATTTTGAAAGTGATCTGACATCTTTATGATGAAAATATCTCTCAAAATGGACACTGATGTGAAATTTTGCCCTATCCTGCCATGTTAAGAATTTCATAAATTACGAATAGCTTACAAAATTTTGAAAGTACGATTTTCATAGTCAATGATGTCTATGTCAACATCATAACTGATATTTAAATAGGTCGATTTCTAAAGAAATCAACCTAAAACTGGTCTGACATCTTTACGATGATAATATTTCTTGTTGAATTGATAGTTCTGTTGGACTGTTTCGAGAATACACGTTGAATAAAGTGACTTCATCATCGACAAAACCTGCCTGTTTCTTTATGAATTACTTTCTCCACACAAAAGAGTCAACATTTTCATAGCCATATTTACATTTACATACAGATCAGTATTTTAGCTAAAAATAAAAATAATTAATTGTATTGATTCTATTAAATGGAAATTTTGTT
This sequence comes from Salticus scenicus, assembly GCA_963930645.1. Classification (NCBI taxonomy): domain Eukaryota; kingdom Metazoa; phylum Arthropoda; class Arachnida; order Araneae; family Salticidae; genus Salticus; species Salticus scenicus. The sequence continues at coordinate 23,676,149 of OZ005659.1, read as the reverse complement.
CTTACCATACGGTAATATTTCAGAAGTTCTGATCTTCCCTCTGGAGCTTCACCCAAAACTGTAAGAACCTAACAAATATATATATACAGTCGGTAACAAAAGTGTTCGAACACTAGCAAAAATTCCTATGTAAAAAAAGTACACTTCATACGGTTCTGTTTAATAAATCCTTATCCAATCATGTTCTTAGACTAAGAACAGGATTCGACAAGGATTTATTTAACAAAACCGTATTAACTCTACTTTTTTTACATAGGAATTTTTGCTAGTGTTCGAACACTTTTGTTACCGACTGTACTTGCAGGCTACGCCCGCTTCGCTGGTCATTATATTTAAATAAATTTTCAAAACAATTGGATCAGTATTTATTTTTTACATCACATTATAAATAAAAACTAAAATAATTACATTGAAATCTCTCTAAACATCGCTTTGGGTTGGCAGCTCTTTTCTGCCCGCTCTGCATCGGGATCAGGTTCCCACTGCCTGCAGAAATCTCTTTCCTAAACATTTCAATATGGGTATTTATTGACGACAGGTGGGTCTGCTATTATTTACGAACGACTATTTTAAAGATATCTGTATCTCAGCATCTGTTAAATATTTTAGTTTTTAGACCATGACCATGTATTGCTCACGCTATTTACACTATATTACAATTTGATTCCGACCAATACAGTAGAACCTCGATCCATCATTTTTCACGGGGTGCGTCTAAAAAAACGATGAAAGCGGGAAAACGACGAATGTGGGTTAAAGTCAAAACACGAAGAAACAATGCTTCTGGACACACAATGCAAACAGTATACTACTAATAAAAACTAATTTGTTATTTTCCAAACTGTCAATGTTGTAAAACATTAAGTCAAATTTATTTTTAAAAATCAAAAATTTTATATTGGGTTTTTCGTTCATTTTATAAATTAAACAAGAATTTTTCCAGATTTACAATATTTTTCTGGTTTCTTTCTGTAATTTCATGTGCTTATATTGGAGTTTGTGCATTTTTAAACTCCATAATTGAGTCATCTGCGTGAAAATTATCCTCTTTTTTTTTTTTTTTTTTTTTTTTTTTTATCATTTTTTTTCATTTTTTGAAATCACATTTTTTATATGCTTTAGGATAGCGCATGTCGCAACGTCTTGATTAATGCAAATATTATCGCTAAATTTTGTACAGGACGCATCCTCTGCTATACGCAACCACTCTTCATCTGCATCATCATCATCATCATTTTCTTGCCTTTTTGTTTGGTATTCTTCATTTTATCGCACATAACCACATATCACGAAACAATTTTCTGGATTACTAAAGAGGTTACACTTCCTATCATGCTGAAATTACAAAATGAATAGATGGTCCGGAGACATGACATCACAATTTTGATCCACCGTGGAAATGGGGGAAAAAGAGTTATTTTAGATGAAAGAAGTACTTCCAGTTCGTATGACATATGGAACCACTTGACCATCAGAAGAAAATTTTTACAAGGTCAGGTGAAAATTTTTACAATGATGAATGCGGGAAAATGACTTTTTTGAAGCACGATACATGCGGGTTTCGTTAACATTATTTAAATACAAATTGTGCAGGGACCTTAGAAATAAAACAACCAATGCGGGAACGATAGATCGGGGTTTCACTGTATCTATGTTATTAAAACTCAGACTTTTGTATGTAAATTTGTCAGAATGAAAAAATTTTGTGATATCTTCACGTTTCACACATCATGAAAGCCTAAAATGACTTCAGAAAATTTTGCCTGTGTATGTGTGTCATCATGTCTGTATGTCGCTATTTTTGTCCGTGTCTCACTTGAGAACGGCTGGACAGAATTCAATGGCACTTCGCAGAAATTTAGTCTTTACCCAATTTAAAATTATATCTATCAACTTTTCAGAAATTCCTCCATGTTCTTCCCTGGGGGGCAAAAGACAAAAACACGTTTGTCCGGGTATAACTTGAGAACGGCTGGACGGAATTCAACGGTGCTTGGCAGAAATTTAGGTCTTTACCCAACTTAAAATTATATCTATTAACTTTTCCGAAATTCCTCCCCCGTTCCTCCCTGCGGAGGCAAAAGACGAAAACACGTTTGTAAGCATAACTCGGCTCCTAATTACATAAAACATTATCTGGGATTTAGGAATTTTCGATTTTTAAGGGAAAGAAGGGGTAAAATCGATTTTTGGTGGGAAATTTCGAAAATTCCTGATTTGAGTAGAACTCTACCAAAAATGGATCAAAGATGTTGAAAAAAGGCTACGCGACTTTCTTAGGATATTTCATAAAACACATTTTTGATTTTTTGTGATGTGCCATTTTTTTTTTTCCTTTGGGGGGGGGGGTAAAAAAGGGCAAATTCGAGACATCCTTTTTAACGCTAAATTCTTCCTGGGAAATTTATGAGAGCTGCGGTCACAAAGTTTGGTGCTTGGATTGTTTATATGCATCCGGCACCTAAAGAAGCGGGATTTATCGAAATACCCCCTTCCCCCCAGGGGGACAGGAAGCGAAAAAATGTTTGTAAGCATAACTCGGCACCAAATTACTTCATGGTGAAGAAATTGCACATGATGAAACTAGTCTTGAGTATAAATAAAGCATTATGTACGATTTTAGAATTCTTGATTCTTAAAGGAGAGAGGGGAAAAATTGTTTTTCAAGGGGGAAATTTCAGAAATTCCAGATTGCTTAGTACAGATCTACTAAAAATGTTACAAAGGTATTGAAAATAGCCCTGTGTCTTCTTTAGAATATTTTCAAAAACACATTTTTTTTTTTTTTTTTTTTTTTTTTTTTTGAGAGCGGGGGGGGGGGGGGGGAGGGGTTGCAAATTAAAGACCCCCCCCCTTTTACCGCTAAATTTGTCTTGGGAAATCTATGTGATCAGCGGTCATGAAATTTGGCACGCAAATTGTTTATATGTAACCGACACTTTTTGTAATGAGATTTTACGAAATTCGTCCACTTACCCCCTTGGGGTCGGGGGGGGGATAAACATGCGTGAAAACATTTTATTCTGTTTGAATTTGTTTTACTTTATCTTAGAATGATGAGTTTTGGTGTGGATGTTGATTAGGTGTAGGCATTACATACTTTGGTGAGATTTCGCAAAACTTCTAACTTAGCCGTTGGGAGGGAGGAAGTTAGAAGCGGGTAAGTTGCTGCCGAAGGCAGTGTAGACCCGGAATCCTCACATTGAGGGTGGGAAAAACCTCTACGGAATACAAAGGAAACTTTAATTTAGGTTATTAATAATTAAGATGGAATTTCGACAACTCATTTAATTATAGTGTGATTGCTAAAATATTGATATTAAATAACAACAACAACAATAATCACCTTAATAGCATTTAATCTGACTTCAATACTGTCACTTTTTACAAGATGAATTATTTTTTCTAAGGCTCCATGTTCCAAAGCTATATATTTTCCTGAGGTTTCGATACATATCCTAAGAATAATGTAGAAAAATGTATTAGTTAATTTTTAAATACTAGCTTATAAATTTAATTCTCTTTCATTTGACCGAGTTAACTAGATACGTTGTTGAATGATAATTGGATTAGAAATATCTGAATAATCACCAACCATAATCAGAATTTTCCGTTTTTCCTTTTTACAGGAAGGAGGTTTAAGAATAAAGATGAAGAGTTCAAATAAAAGGAATATAGTCTTGTATATGATTTGAATAATCATAGAAAAATACGGATTATTAGTTCCCCATCATACTATAGGTATGGGGAACTTAGGTAATCGTGAAAAATTTCGACCTTGGTTTTTTGACTTTTTTATACGTTTTCAGATGTGAGGAATCCGAAAATGACAAAATTTGTATGGTGTCTGTCTATAGTGTGTCTGTTAGTGTGTCAGTCCGTTAGTCATGTTAGTTTGTTAGACTATTTACACGATATCTCACGAACAAATGATCGCAGAGAGGTCAGATCAATTTTAAAATATAACTTTCGATACTGGCAAGAACCCTATTCATTTGCAACATTCGAATTAAAAAACTTCGTAAGTTATTAGAAATTTACGATTTTCTTAACATGGGAGAATAGGACAAAAATTCACTTAAACGTGCATTGAATGGAAAATTTTTACTGTAAAAATGTCAGACCAGTTTTAAAATATCAGTTTTGATGCCGTAATGAACATCAGTAACTATAAAGATGCTACTTTGAAAATTTTGCAAGTTAATGGAAATTTACGAATTTCTTAACATGGCAGTATAGGGCAAAATTTCACATAAACGTCAATTTTGTGGGATATTTTCATCGTAAAGATGTCAGACTACTTTTGAAATATTATTTAGGACACTGGCATGAATATTAATGACTATGAATTTTCCAATATAAAAATTTCAAAAGTTATTGGAAAATTACAAATTTCTTAACATGCAGAATAGAGCAAAGTTTCACATAAACGTCAATCTTGAGGGATATTTTCATCGTAAAGATGTCAAACCACTTTCAAAATATTTAGGATACTGGCATGAATATCATAGACTATGATTTTTCTAATTTAAAATATTCGTAAGTTATTTGGAATTTACGATTTACTTAACATGTCAGAATAATGCAAAATTGAGCATAAACTTCCATTTTGAGGATCCTAAATACATTAGACAACTTCAAAATTAGATTTATGATATTTGTTTGAACATGATTGAATACAAATATTGTAATAGGAAAATTTCGTAATTTACGATTTTATCAACATAGCAAAATCGTAAATTTTTCATATAAATATGAATTTTGAGGATTATTGCATTGGAAACAGTAGCATGAAAACTAAACAGCGGAATTGACCCTGATAAAATAAATTAATAGATTAGAATAAGATAAATATATCGAAGCGAACGGTGGATAGCCTATTAGGCGGGGATTTCATTCTGTCACTGTATCAAGCTTTGGTCAGATTCATTTCTCTTTACATGATTATAATATGTCTCTCACTAGAAATTTATGAGAACATAAATATGATGGGGAACTGAGCAGAGTCCACCTATGCCAACTAGTATTTTATATCAATCCAGTTTGGTTGACATTATTGTATCACATACTCACACATTACCGCATAAAGTGATGAAGCGTAAAATACGAAATTTTTGAGATTACCAAGGGGTACTAATACTAAATAAAATTTCAGTATGTTTAGAAATGATTGACTTATAACGGTTTATTTTCTTCGTATTATATATTGTTTTATAAACTTATTGTCTAAAATCTTCAGATAATACAATGCGACTATATCGAAATACGTAAACTACCTTTCATAATTAGATCTAAACAATTTTCAACTATTTATAGATTCATTAAAAAAAAAATATATGCTTACATTCTTTGTAAACAGAATTTAATTTAGTACGACAGAACTTATTTATTAAATATTTTTCCATATAAAGGCTTGCAGTAACTGTATTTCATTCCCTATCAACGGTTACTATATTCACTTCTTAAAATTGATATAGCTTTTAACTTTAACTTTGGTATGGCTTCAGCACAGGAGCCCCTTGGCGGTTTTTATATTTTTGTTGTCATTTTGGTGATGAATTGAAATGAGTACCGCAATGGTATGTGTAAACATCCTGGCGAGAAACGATCGAGCTATTTCGGTGGCAAATTTCAAATATTTCTTTGTTATATCCAGAAGATATCACCAGCAATTATTCAGAAATAAACATCAGTATTTATTCAGAAGATATCGCCAACAAATATTTATAAGCAATCATCAATACTTATTCAGAGGATATTGTCAAGAAATATTCAGAAGCCATCCAATTTATGAATGGTGACGGTCTCGGATACCGAAATCGGCATTTCGTTTTGTATACAGTCAAGGATGAATTTCTCACTTATCAATAGGTTTTAAAAAATGTAAAAGCCTTTACAGATATTTTGAGATAGTTTAACAAATTAAATGGTAAAATTGGACATTGGCGGACATCTTGGCAAATTCAAGGTGTAATACAATAAATGGCGACAACGCAAAATCGCTGTCTGAATGAAATAGTACCGTCGTACTAAAAATACGCATGACTGTACCAAGAAGACATGAATATTTATTTTAAGTCGTAGAATATATAGCGTGTCCCCCTGACGAATAAAGAATAATTTTGTAAAACTCGGTTATTAATTTCAGATATTTTTATCTTTCTTCTTCTTTTTTTTTTTTTTTTTTTTTTTTTTTTTTTTTACAATAGATTTGTATTAGTTTTTTATAAAAGATATTTTCATAAAGATCAAACACTGAAGGTGTATTTATAAACTCTATCACAAAGAACAGCTGAATTAAACAATACCTCAAAGGTCTAACACACAGAAATTCGCATCTACACTCATGTCCATAAATTAAAGATAATGCTAGCTGCGGCAAATAAAGGTTCAGAAGCAAAACAAACAAGACTTATTCATAAAGCCCATTTATTAAACAGAAGGTCAAGAACAAAAAAAAGGTGATTTATGTTGGATACTACTTATAAAAACTACGATTTTTGCTCCCTGAAGCAATTACAAAAGATATCTCCCTTACAAAAACTTAACATTACATCGTTGGTATGATAGTTAATACATTGTATGTCTCTCAGATGATGAAATACTGTCCTCACAACGTTTAAGAATGCTGAGTATTAAATTATTCATCTAATTTTGGGAAAGATTACTCCACTCAGAAAGCAATGTTCTCCGAAGTTCCGGTACACATGTAGGAGGTGGTTGACGAGCTGCAACTCGTCGGGAAGCATGTCCTACACATGCTCTATCGGATTCTAGTCAGGTGAGAATGCTGGCCATTCCATGCGAGTGATAGCTTCAGATTGTAGGCATCCGTGCACAATGTTTGCACGGTGAGGACGTGCATTGTCATCCATAAACACAAATTCTGGGCCCACGGCACCCCTAAACAAACATACATGTTGTTCCTGAATGATTTTCGATAAATTTGGCCTGTCATGGTTCCGATTTGAAATGCAGATCTGTTCTGGTGTCCAATATGACCCCCACCCCCCTCCAAACGAGCACTCCTGCCCCACAGTAACGGTGTCGTTGAATGATGTTTTGATGGTAACATGTACCTGACGTTCTACATATAAAAGTCTGGCGTGAATTCCATTGAAATCTAAACTTGGACTCGTCAGAAAACATCACACAAGCCCATTGTGCTGCTGTCGACATTGCATGTTCTTTACTCCAAGTTAACCGCTCGCAACAGTGCATTGCCGCGAGCGGAAAACATTTAACAGGCCTGCCAGCATATAGACTAATATCTCCCAAACGTCTATACACGTTTTGCCTTGAAACTGTGGTACCCGTGGCTGCAGACAACTGACGAGACCGGTCTGATGCTGTGCTCTATCTGCTCATTTTGGCAGTTACTGCCAAATACCGGTGCTCATTCGCCATTGTAACTCGGGGCCGACCAGTACTGTAACGTCGACTAGCATTTCCATCGTTTTGGAATCGTTGTCAAAGCCTAGATATGACACTTTGGGCGATTCTAAGTTCCCCCGATACTTCTATCTGAGTATGCCCACATTTTAGTCAGGCGATAATTCTACCACGTAAAAAATTATCTGCATGCGTCCTCTGTGTCATAACTATTTGGTTGTGACACTGGGCTTCATACATAACGCTTGTGAACAATTTTCTTTCTTTGCTCCCATTCCTCATCTACCCCCTTCTTATACTTTTGTCCCTGTAACATCATATCGGTGTCATCTGATGGCTTCCTATAATTTGCAGATTATTCTTAAAGATGTGTATGGTATTTCTACAGGTGAAATTTTTACATTAAAGTTCGATTTCCGTGTGATTTTGAATTATCCTTAATTTATGGACATGAGTGTAGATTAACAGTTTAATATGCGCTACAAATCCATTTTCACAATCAAACTTTCCGCTGCAGTTACGGCAGCCGAAGTTGTGAACACGACTAATACACTCTCATCTTTAGAGGTTACTAAAGAGCGCTTGTGTGCTCTGAGACAGACACAAACTATTGGAATTCAGTCTTGGAATATCTTAAAGCCTAATTTATTACTATACTTAAGCTTGTCGACAGCCAAAACCCATGATATTCTATGGATAAATTTGTTTCTATAATATCCGTTGGCAAAGTCACCCGGTGACTCTGCCAACTGACCTCTGTTATATGAGAAATGCCAAGTTAGTTATCGTCAGGGCGGCTCAGTGGTAGACGCTCTGCACTGTAAGCAGAGTTCCCGGGTTCGATTGACAGCTCTGGTATTTTCCCCATAATTGGTGAAACATGAATAAATAAAATAATAATAACTTTACACTCCAATTTCTATAAATAGATATTCATGGTTGATGAATAATATTTCTAAATATCTATCACCTTTCAGCCCAATCGAACAAAGAGCTTAGATGCTATCGTGTTTACTCCTCAAACATATACAAGAATTACAGTAAAAATAGCAAAAAATAATTCAGGAGACTTCAAAACGTATAAATGCATCAAAATATCATAGTCGATTTTTTTTTTCATGATTCCTTATACAGTTTATATTTGGAAAATATATTATTTAATAAACAATTCTCTTTTTGAATTTCATTAGAGAAATTTAGTGAGGGATTTAACAGTTCACAAAGTCCTCTAAAATATATCTTTCCAAAGCAAAGCGACGAGGAAAAGGAAAAATAAGGGAGTATTTTTTCTGCGACGTGGGTTTTGCATTGAAACACTGTAAAGAAAGCATATATATATATATACATATATTTAAGAAAATACTTACATCATAAGAGCTGCCAGAGCTTTAGCTTTAACAGGGTCATTTTCATCGAGGCACATTTCTGTCAAAGGTAATATAGCTCCCAGTTCTATTGCTCGTTTTCTTCCTTCCTTTTCAACACTATTAAAAGAGGATAACATCAGAAAAATATAAAGAGGTATCTTGAATTTAATATAATAAAAAAAAAAAAAGTTACAACTTTACAGGAAACGGGACTTGCTCATCCATAGGCATTCCCCAGGTTTGTGTGTGCGTGAACGGGAAAGATGAAAAGGGACCTTCCTATTTACTCAACACACTTATCGCCCCCCCCCCCCCTCCCCCGCTTTTTTTTTCTTTTCCCTTTTTTTTTTTCACTCTATATTGACCATTCAATAGTTTTCCTGTTTATACTTCGCGCAGAGGAAAAAATACACCGCTTACATCTAGAACGAATAAGTAGTCATTTTCTGAATTCCTAAAGTAGAAATATAGATATCCAAGTTGTGCGTGTAAGGTAAGCAAATACACTGACTAGAAGAAATGATCTAGAATTTCTAGTCTATACCATTCTAGGTGGTGAAACAATATTATAAATATTACGAATCCTTTGTATTGCGAGAAATTCTCACTTGATTTCATAGAATTGTGTCATAAACTCGAATTACAGTAGTGGTGTAAATTCGCCTCTTGTGTTCGCATTTATTTGCAGAGATTTTTAAATAAGTTTGACACGATAATATTTGAAAATGCTCTAGAATTCTAGTAGGGGTTTCTAGAATTCGCGAGCAAAGTGAACTAGAATTTATAAGGATGACACGGAACTACTTTTACTACAACTACAATTTACTTTCTAGATTTTGTTGTCAGATTTATTTTCTAGTTTTCTGTCAGTCAGAGAATTATTATTATTATTATTATTCAGTGCAGAAACTTGGAAAGGACATTTTTCTAATTCGATCGAATAGCGTTTGGGTAGCTTTTCTTCCTGTATAATCATTGACTTGCCCGTATAATTTACTATTTATTATTTTTTTCTATATACATAAGAAGAATATATTGAACTCGAGAAAATGTTGACATTTGCGCATTGACAGTTTCTCATTGCTTCTCCATCATTTTGTCTATATTATTATCAAAGTTTCAATATTTTTTCGAAATGAGTGTATTACTATTATTAGTAGTAGTAGCAATATTTAAACAGAGTATGTATAATATTAAACGAATTCAAAAGTTTAAAATTACGTTAAATCCGTGATGACGGATGCAGCGAGTTGTTTTACTTTAAGACTTGGTCTTTTCAGCAGCGGAACCAATTCCTTTAATCCATCGATTTTCAATGACTCTTCAGAATTTAGACGGCAAAAATGATGCAAGGTTTGCAGAAGAGGTACCTATTTGATTGTAAAAATTCATTATGAGAGAAAGATATTACTGCAAAACTGATAAAAGATGCATTATTTAACTTTTTCGCCTTAACTTTATTTAAATGACGAATCGTACCGAAAATAAATAAATAAACAAACAAAAATTAAAAACTAGTTTAAGCCTCAGTTTTTAATTGATATGAAGAGAAAACGTTTTCGTTTAACTTCAAAATAAAAGAGTAGGCATTTCGCCACATCATCAATATATAGAGGAATGTCTCCTGTTATGGGTAGAGCCCCTAAATAAAATAATAGGCCGGCGCATCACCGCCATTTTTTTGCCTCCGAAGAGGACAGCATTCCCGCTTGGCTTCCTTATCGCTTCCCTAATGATTTTAAGAAATCTTGATCTGAAGCTAATCCGGTCAAGATAAGAGCAATAAGCAACAATAATATTTCTAAAAACACATTTTTTTCACAGTACATTCTCAGGATGTCATTTTATTCATAGGATATCCTATGGATGTACTGGGGTAAGATGTGTTGTTAGGGCGGTTTCTGTTTCTTTTACAAAATGTCGCCAAATTCACTTCTTGAATGATTATAGCAGTTTATCGCTAAACAAACTTCCATATCATAGTTTACTTAGCTAAAATTATGAAATATAGTAAAACAAGTTACTCTAAAATAACGTAAGACGATTAAAAAAAAGTTTGTCGTTTGTTTATCAGAGAAACGCGCTGGGTACATGTGGCAACCCTAAGGCAACAAAGTGCCTGATGCGCCAGCTCGTATATATAGGAGCCTTAGTTATGGGCATTCTCTGGTTATGAGCACCCCATCATATCTTTTAACAAAAAGCAAATATGGTGGATTTGAGTACTGTCAAACACGTATTGTGATAGTACGCAGTTTTTGTGCTAACACCGAAGTGAATAGATGCATTTTCTTTGTAAGTGCAAGCATCGAAAAAAAAAAAAAAAAAAAAAAAAAAAATCTGAAAAAGCAACACAAATGTGATTTGTGAAATTGCGATAAATCGAAGTAAATTAATTCAAAAATGTAAACGCAAGGCATATTTAGGCAGTATTTTTCTTATATTTAGCGATGCAATGTAGAATTCAACCAAAATGCGGGCCGAACATTGGTTTTTCTGCCATTATAAAAATGGTTGACATTCCCAGGTGTGGGTACACTTGTTTTTTCATTAAAAACATGTGTTTGACTTACAAACTGTAAAATATGGTCGTTTATGTCAAAATAACATATTTTATTAGTATTTTTATGTATTGTTTAGGCGAATTTAGCAATGTCAACCTCGAAAAAGTCAACCGATCCAAAGAAATGGGTTTTAATGCGTTGGTTATAGCCATTTACGATTGCTTAGTAGATAAGAAATCCATAAAATCGACTGCCCGAAAATATGGACTTCTTTGTACTTGAATAAGGCATCTGAGTCCCTCAAGAAGAAGCCTGGAGAAAATAAGGCAATTCCATCTTTCAATGTGCCGGCCAAACGCGCTAAAAAATGGAGTCTCAACAATCTGATGATGTCGACTTCTGTGTCATCTGTTTGAAGCGCCTGTCACTATGCCTAACAAGAGCCATCTCAATCAAATGCAACGAGTGTGATCGTCTGGTGCATTTGAAGTGTGCCAATATTAATATACATGCAAATTATTTTACTTGCAAGCATTGCACTTCTGATTTGGAGAACGAAGAAGATGACGAATAAAATTGAAAAAATGCAATTTTCTGTTATTATTTCGGCCACTGAATGTTTATAAAAGGAATAGATTTTGTTGTTTTCTGTATTTATGGTGTTTTTTCTTATTATTTTCCCATTTTTAGCGGATTTTTCAAGTGTGCCCACAACTGGGTACAAAATGTTTTTGTCCAAAAATGACCACTTCACAAAATTTGTAATAATTTTTTTCTGGTTAACAGAATCAATACAGTTACTTCATCAAACTTTAGCTAAGGATTCTAGTTTTCCACTAGTATTCATATGTTTGCATAATATCTATACTCTATCAAAAGTTATAAGCCAAAATCAAAACTGTATCCACAAGCGGAGAAATTCCCCTACTCCGTATTAATTTGGAATGATTTGCATATCCATCTAAAAGTTTAATCTTGCTTCCTCCCCTCCCCCCCCCCCCCCACTTTCAACCTCCCCTTCCTGCCAAAAGTATTGTAGTTTCGCCTTATTGGCTTTCTAAAAAGATTTTTTACAAGAAAAATGTAGGAATCCAATGTTATCTATTCATGTATATGTTCATAATTTAACATTACTAAAGCGAACTTTAAGTGTTTGAACCCATTAACCGCAATAATAACTTATAAATTCTATTTTGTATAACGGATAAAAAAAAAAAGAAAGAAAGTGCCACATTTATGTAAATATGTATAGTTCTTGTGATAGTAACCTATAACCTATAACATGCCTACCAAGTTCTATTTCAATCGAATGCAGAGTGTAGACTGTGCCGCACTTCAAATAATTTGAGTCTGTATTCCGTGACGATAAAGAATTTCTTTTTGTGCCCATCTAAAAGAACTATACGTACTAGATTCAGAAATCTATACAGTTGTACAACAGTGACCTAAAACATGTGCAGAAATTTTCTATTAATTTGAAAAAGCGTTTAGACGCTATCGTACTTTAAATAATTAGCCCATAGGCCATAATGAAAAAACATTTTCCGTTGTGTCCCTGTAAAAAAAAAAAAAAAAACTATTAGCGCTATATTTTACAAAATTTGTTCAGCTCGTGCTATGGCGATTTGTAACATATATACCAACTTTGAGCTCATTCGAACAGAGTGTTTAAATGCTATCGTGTTCACTCACTCACACAAATATGCATGCATCACTCTAAAATTGGCAAAAATGAACCCAGAGGACCTCAAAACGATAAATATACCAAAATATCGCAATCGGATTGTTATCATGATTACAATACTTTCTTTATACATACGTAAGTTCGAAATATATATATATAAATATTGAATTGCGAAGCATAATTTAATGATAATAAAACTTATATTGTTACTAAATTTAGACAAAAAAGAAATAGCTCACAAGTTTCAGTTGGATATTTTAAATGTCTTTCTCAATTCTGGATTCAATACGGGAGAACAAATCTGTCATAAATTATATCACACTCATTTTCTTGCAAAGATTTCACGTTGTTTCATTCTAAATCATAAGATTTCGAAAGATCCATGGAGTAAAATCTTCAGCCGGCGTGATAAAAGTCATGTGCAAAACATTCTTAACATGTAAGAGTAATAAAAAAATTATATGAAAAAAAATCTTACTAATAGATTATCTGATTCTTTAGATATTCTGCGAATCAATACTTCTACTGCATCATCTTGCATCAGTGATTCTACTCCTAAATTTATTTTAAAAAGGTTGTCTTTATTTTGGTAATTTATGCGCAAAAATTTGCAAATAAATAAATAATAAAAGTACTCCAAGGTAACAAGTGAATAGATAAAAGTAAATGGTAACATAAAAATTTATAAGCTCGTAATGAAACTGAGATCTTCAAAAATTAGATTTTAAGAATTTAGAGGAACGGTGGAGAGAGAATGCGGTGTAGTTGGGTAAAATGGAATACTATTTATTGTATATCACCTGCATGGTGCTGCAACCTAGCGGAAGCACGTCAAAGGTTTTCAGTGGACCTCAAATATAAACGGTAATTCACCTTGTGCCAGTGAAAAGAGCAGCTTTTGTATCATACAACTTCTTTGATTTATAAAGGTGCAGACTTTTTTGGAGTATTACAAATTCTGTAATCTATTTACGAAGCAGTAAAATGGGTGAAAACCTAGTGTCATTTCCGGCAGAGGAGTTGAATTAGTAATCTGATTCCCATGAACTGATTTCTATGAACTTATTTTCCAAGGTGGTGATTCGGGTAATATGGAATACCAACTATTCCATATTATTTGCGATTTTTGGAAAACTAGAATGTTGATAATTTTTTTAATACTGTTTGTTTTTAATAATAATAATATCAAAAGGAAATATTTATATTGCAATTATTCATGATTTTCTGTAAAAATTTATAGTTTCTATTCCATATTATCCTTCAAAGAAATGGGTATTCCATATTTCCCTTCATAACTATTCCATATTACCCACTTCGTCCATATCACCCGAAAAAAGCTTTTTTTTTTCTTTCTTAACTAAAACTTTTGCACGTAAACTCTATCTTTCTATAACATAAAACCATCAAAACACACTAATTTTTGAGCAGATTAGACAAAAGTTTGTCACGCATCGTAAAGAACATTTAGCGTTGGTTCGTTGGTGTCGTGTCATGGATAGAAAATAATTTTAAACGGGACCAAAGGTCCTATATACAGCATCTGCGATTTGAAGGCAATTTCCTTAAGTCCGCCCACGGATTATCCCTTATTTGCTGCAATTGCGCCAGAATAGCGGGACAGTTGAAAAGATGTTTGGGGGTTAGATGTCTGGGCAGTTTTTGCAGAGGCAGTAAGTCCTTGTCCCGTCTTTATGGATCTTCATTCCCCTAAAGTGTCCTGTCCGGAGTCTTGTTAGAGTGCTGGTGAGAGTTCTATTGGTACTGATTTCAGGGATTTGGTGTATGATTTTGAGTTTCCTATCATTGAGTTTTGCTTTAGCAACTGAATTTATATCTCTGAGAGTGACATGAGTAACCCTGCTGGTGTTTAATTGTCTTGCTTCTTTTGCCAAGGCATCATCTCTCTCGTTTTCAGTAATGCCAACATGCGCGGGAATCCACTGCATGGTGCACTGTTTCTTCAAATGGAAAATCTTACGAAGTGTACGGTGTATATTTATAATTACCCCTGAAGAACCCCTTTGAATTGCTTGAAGAGCAGCTCTGCAGTCACTGAAGATGATTAACCCTTTGGCTCTTTCATTTTCTTCAAGATTTATATACTCATCTAGGGCTTTTTGGATGGCAATGAGTTCACAAGTGTAGTTTGAAGCTGTTTTGCCTCCTCCGATCTTAAATTGCTTTGTGCTTCTACTCTGACATTTAGCGTGTTGGCGTGATATCACTTTTAAATTGAGGAATTTCTTAGAAGAATGAAACAGTAGATTGCAACTTTTGACTGCTTAAAGAATTAATTATTACAGATCAAATTAAACAAAAATTACTATAAGACATTTTAGAACACTTGATTGATGATTGGCCTAAAATCAAAAATGGTGAAATCTTTATGAATAAGGTGAAATGTAATGAAGAGGCAAGGCGGAATGTAAAGAAACTAATAACGTAGATAGAGTTAACAAAAAAAAAAAAAAGCACAGTGTATAGATAGTAAAAATTTAAAATTATCCCTTCGTTTTCCAAACGGTTTCAAACCGAAAACAAAACAAAATGATTCAGAACATAATTCTAAAAATGTAACTAAATCAAACGTTTAGTTCTCATGTAATAATCACGGGTCCATAACTGCACACTGTGCCACGAAAAAATTTGGCTTAAAATGTGCCAACTGTAATAATTAGACGTATGTACAAAATCAGTGTCCACAAAGCGAAGTTAATATTAACAAAACTAGCCTTGTCAGTGATAATTTAAGTGGTTTAACTACTGCAGAAAAAACTATCGAAATTAAAGGGAGGGGGGGGGGGGTACGAGATCTTAATTTGATACAGGTGCAGAAATTTTAATTCTAAATTATACATGTAATGATGATATTGGATACCCAAAGTTATATTTTGACAACGTTACCTTGACTGGTATAAGACAAGAACAAGCATATCCTATTGGTTATTTTTCTCGCGATTTGTGTATTGACGGTATTAAAATTACTACCAATACTTATGTGGTGAGGAAATCGGCTCATCATACTTCGGAAATTGGCTCATGCGGCTTCTATAGTTCTACGAGTATATTAAAAGAAAGATAACTGCTATTGAATATGTCAAGATTATCGTTAGCTAAAAAAGAAAATTTCCAAAGACCGATTCGCCCTACCAGTAACGGAACGGAAGATATCCTAGATCGTTTAGAACTCCTTTCATTTTTATGTTTTCTGAATGTATTAATATAAAAAAAAATTACATCATATTTATATAAGGATGTATCAAATGAAGACGGAACAGTGGTCATAATTTGGTGTATATGTGTGTGTAACAAAACTGTGTATAGAGTAATGGCCATATCATACGAGAGACTTTCGTTCAGCATTTTACTAAACACAGCATTATACCCAACATACTCAGCCTGATTTTGTTCAAGGACAGCAAGTTTTCGGATGATCAACTTTTACGAAACCGTTTAGAAAAAGTTGAGTATGTTGAGCGTGCTGATCAAAATTGACCAATAGGAGGAATAAACGGGATTTTTTCTGGAATACCTTTAGAGAAGGGAATACATCACGCTATCAATTCGGGGGAACCCTACGGACAGCTGACCGGTTTCTCGTTCGTTCAGCATAGTGAACATGTTGCGTATAATGTTGTGTTGAGTATATATGCTCCCGTGTGATATGGCCATTAGAGTGGGAGGTGAAAGATGAGATACCCTATTGAGGAGTAGTAGACTCGCCCTTGGTAAGAGCGCACAACCACATAATTTGAGCTGTGTCGTCCGATACTCGATAGGCAGTCTGTTTGTGTCATGTATTCGACGAAAGAAGAGCAACGTGGTGTTATTTGCTTTTTAGCGGCAGAAGATGTCAGAGTTCGTGAAGTGCACCGACGAAATAAAACAGTATGCGGAGAACACTCATTGTCATTGACTCGTGTGCAGGACTGGCACAAGCGTTTTCGTTAGTGACAGAAATCTTTGAAAAATGATCCGCGATCTGATCAAATTCACCTCATCATCATGGACGTTTTTGTGAATGAAGTTCAGCAGATTATCCGTGCAAACAGATGACACACAATAAAGGACACCAGCGAGAAGGTGGGTGTGAGTTTAAGTTCTGTTTGTGCTGTCATTTAAAAAAAAAAAAAAAAAAAAAATGCATTACAGAAAACTGAGTGTACAGTGGGTACCACACAATCTCACAGGCGCTCAAAAATGGTTTTGCATGGGACTGTCCTTGCAGAATCTCCGATATTAAGCTGAAGACAATTTCTTGAATAGAATTGTGGCAGGTGATGAATATTGGTGCCATCACTACCAAAGAAAGCATTCGATAAAGTGAACAGTGGAAACATTCCAGTTAACCGCCGCCAAAGAAAGGATGATGCACAGTACGGGTAAAATCATGCTGACTTTTTTTTTCTTCGATATGAAAGATCTACTTCCTAATGAGTTCTTGCTCTATGATCAAACGATCAGTGCTGATCAGTACTGCGATAACTTGCAACGTTTGTGTGCAGCAATCAAAGCCAAGCGACCAGTTATGTTGTCCTCCGGAGTGATTTTTCTTCACAACAATGCGCGGCCACATACAGCCACTCGCATACTGAGCATGCTGGTGAAGTTATCAAAAAAAGGCATTAAAGATATGACGTTTTTATTTAAATAGTGAAGTCATGGTCACTGTTCGAAATTGGTTTAAATGTCAGCCAAACTCTTTCTACGAATGACGTATACAGCAGTAGGACAAGTGCATGTGTAATTTTGGTGATTAAATTTGAAAATAAATAAATAATAGATATACATTTCATTTTGTGGCTATTGTTCCGTTTCCATTTGATCAACCGTAATAAACATACACTAAGGACAAAAAAAAAAAAAAAAAAAAAAAAAAAAAAGCCGCACTGCAGGAAAATTTACTTATACCTTTTTAATTTATAATAACTTCAAAACTAATGGGTGAATCAAGTAAAACTCTGTCATGTTTACTTAATACCAAAGGGATAAGATGATACCTATGTACTTTTACGACTTAGTAATTCGCTTTATTACACTCTATGAAGTACTTAATAAAAAACTACATAAAACTTTATTTTTAAGCGTAATATAATAAACACATACTTTGTGTTCTATTATGATTTATTACATGAAATAAACAAGCTATATTTTAATATATGGAATAAAATTACTCTTTTGTTAGATCTAAACAACTTTTTTATAAAAATCTGCATTGGACTAATTCCACCTTTTTATGGGATTATGCTTTAATGTGCACTAACATAGTATTTGTTCCTTTAAAATACCTCGATAGCACAGAATATTATTTTATAATAACGCAGATGTCACACATATTTATTTTAATTATATATATATATTTCGATAGAATAATTTTACAGGTAATTATAATTAAGAAAATCTTCTTACCTGTATTCGTCAATTTAGCATCCGATCACTCTATTCTTGTTTAGACAGCTAAATCATTATAAACTTTTCTATAAAGAAAATATCCATTAGATTCAAATGATTCAGCATACTCAATTATGAGATGACTTTGTGTCTTTTAAATATTTAATAAAAGAATAAAAAAATAAAAAACATGAGTTTAAGTTACGGAGCTACTAAACGCTCCGAACATTAGAAGATCTACATAACGACTACAGATGAAAATATTACATGTACACTGATGCAGGTGCGAGCGGTTTCGTAGGCATGCGCAGATGCCTCATTTGTTTCTTTTCACAGTTCGAATCGAAAGTAAAATGTTTTGATAGTCTGTGAAATATATTGGGCAGATAATTGTTATATTTTTCAACACTCCACCTTGCACAATATATATTAAGTTTTAATAAGTTGCAGTTTATCTCTGTGTTTAATGAATGCCGCTTTAGGTAGTGCCTTAGTAAGCACATCGGCAAGCATAACCTTGCTTGAGATATATTTCAATTTAATAATTCCTTGTTCACACAACTGTTTAATTAAATGATATTTCACATCTATATGTTTCGTGCGACTTTGGTACTTATCAGATTCAGCGAGTTTAATGCAGGCTTGGTTGTCTTCATAAATAACGATTGGTTGTTTTTGTTCCATATCAAGATCTTTTAGTAGTTTTAATATTGATAGTTTTTCCTTTGCTGCATTTCCAGCCGAGATATACTCAGCTTCAGCTGTCGACAGTGCTATGCAGTTCTGTTTCTTGGATGTCCAGTTAATCGGGTTTTTCCCAACAAAGTATATATTACCACTTGTAGATTTTCTATCAAGTGTGTCATTTGCCCAGTCAGCATCAGCAAAAACTTTTAAAATAGGTTCTTGATCAACATTATATTTTAATTTATAGTCATTAGTAGTGTTTAAGTATTTAATTACCCTTTTTGCGGCTTCCCAATCCTTTTCTCTAGGTTGTTCATTTCTACGACTAAGTATATTAACTGCTGCCGAGATGTCCGGTCTGCGTTGCTCCTACAGCTTGCCGATATTTGGTGTTATTTGGTAGAATATTTTCAATTTTATCATCTTTCTGGTATCCTGGATCAAGTGGTGTGTTAACTGGTTTGGAATTTTGCAAATTAAATTTTTTTACAAGTTCATTTATTTTATTTTTCTGATGTATAGCTAATGTCCCATTATCACCTCTTTCTATTTGTATTCGTAAGTATTTGTTTACTTGACCTAGATTTGTGATTTCGAATTCGTTTTCAAGTTCCTTTATTACTTCGTATATTTCATCTTTGTTTCCTGCCAACAATATGTCATCGACATAAATAAGTAAGTAAACTGTATTATTGTCCTTTGACCTTTTGTATAAACACTTGTCTGATTCACAGGCAGTAAAATTTAATTTGATTAGTGTATCATTGATTTTGGTATTCCAAGACCTGGCTGCTTGTTTGAGGCCATATATGGCTTTTCGTAATTTGCAGACCTTTTTCTCTTGTCCTGGTATTATGAAGCCTTCTGGCTGGCTCATAAAAATGTCTTCTTCTAGTTCTCCATGTAGGAAAGCGGTTTTCACGTCAACGTGAGTTAACTGCAAATTTTTGTATAATGCATTTATCAAAAAGGTTCTGATCGTTGTATGAGAAGCCACTGGGGCAAAAGTCTCATCATAATCAGTTCCATACTTTTGACTAAAACTTCTTGCCACGAGACGTGCTTTGTATTTTTCAATTTTGCCTGAGTCATTGTATTTTGCTTTGAAAGCCCATTTAGAGCCAACAATGTGTGTATTAGGTGGAGGATCAACAAAATCCCACGTTTCATTTTTATTTAATGATTTTATTTCTTCTTCCGCTGCTTCTAACCATTTTTCTTTCTCAATAGGATTTTTCATGTTTACTATATCGTCAAATGTTTTCGGTTCAATATAACTTGTATTAGTTGACAGAAAAACAAAACGTTCAGGTAGTATCCCTTTGTTTATTCTATCTGACCTCCTTAGGGTTTGCGTATTCTGTATTTCATTATGTTCTTCTGTTACATCATTTTCATTGTTTAGAATAACAGGAATTTTAGATTCTTCATTAATTGCATTTTGGTCAATGTTTCGAGAATGTTCGTGAGTTTCATGCTCTTCGAGGAATTTTACTGTTCTGCAGATTTTTATGTTTTTATTTACATAAATTCTATATCCTTTACTTTTTAGATCATAACCCATGAAAATTCCACGCTTCGCTTTATTGTCCAACTTTTTTCTATCAGTTTTGTTCACATAAACATAAGCTTTGCAGCCAAATGTTCTTAATTTTGAGAGGTCTGGTTTCATACCAGTCCAAAGCTCATATGGTGTCTTTTCACGGGCACTTGTTGGTAGTCTGTTTTGTAAATAGTTTGCTGTCATTAAAGCTTCTCCCCAAAAGTTTTTATTTAATTGACTTTCATTTAACATGCATCTGGTCATTTCTACCAAAGTACGGTTTTTCCTTTCAGACACGCCGTTCTGTTGAGAACAATGGGGCACAATAAGTTGGTGTTGTATACCCTCATTTTGAAGAAATTTTTCAAACTCTTTATTCATATATTCACCACCATTGTCAGAATGCAAAATTTTAATTTTTCTTCCAAATATATTGGAAGTGAGTGCATGGTAATTTTTGAAAGCTTCTAAAGCTTCATATTTATTTTTCAACAGATATATATAAGTGTAGCGGCTGTAGTCATCGATGAAAGTGAGAAAATAACTTTTTCCACCCACCGTAGGTGTCTGGAATGGCCCACAGAGGTCAGAATGTATTATGTCTAATGTTTGTTTTGTCTTGTGTGTAGCTACTTTGGGGTATGAGTCGTTTTCCAATTTTGACATAATACAAGTTTCACAATTATCATCGTGTTTACAATTGTTCAGTTTAATTCCCATTGCCATTTCCTTACTGACGAGTTCTTTTATTTGTGCGATATTTTTGTGTCCTAATCTACTGTGCCATAGTTTAACACAATTTTTATTATCGCAAGTTTGTGTCATGTTTATTTTTTCTTCTATGTTATCATTTGTTTTAACTTCATACAAATTGTCAGCTACTGTCGCAAAAATATATTCTTCGTTTTTAAATTTAATTTCACAAGTGTTCTCTTTAAATATTGCCTGACAACCATTCTCGGTTGCCTTTTTTATTGAAATTAAATTTGTGGCAATTTCAGGAATAAATAGATTGTCTTTGAGTATAATGTGTTTGGTTTCGTTTTTAGAATTTCTCACTTCTATTTTTACATCTCCACAACCTTGTGAGATTACTGATTGACCATTGGCTAACATAGCTTGTGTTTTATCATTGTTTTTAAATGATATGAACCTCTTTATACTGTTGCATACATGGCTTGAACTCCCGCTATCTACAATGAACGAGTTTCTGTTTGAATTTCCTACCACAAAAGTTAGATTTTTCATTTTATTTTCCGTTTCTTGTATCATGTTTGATCTTTGTTTGTTTTTATATTTATTGCGACTGTAGAAATTGCTTTGATAGTTATTTGAATTTTTGTAGTCATTATTCTCTTTGTGTTTATATTCGTTGCTTTCTCTGTTTTTTAAATGCCAACAATCGCTTTTATTATGCGAACTCTTTTTGTAATAATTGCAAAACTTTCGTGGTGGTGTTTTATTTTTAATGTGCATTTTATATGCGCTTTCATTATTTGTTTGATTGTTTTCTGATCTTTTTAGATCTTCGTCTAGTAACTTTCCCCTAATGAATTCTGGGGTCAAGTCTTCCTGATCTCTAGATTCAATTGCAGTAATCAAGGTATCCAAACTTGGAGGAAGTGAGCATAGCATAAGAGCTGACATGTGCTCATCATTTATCACTTCACCTATAGCGGTCAGTCTATCACGGATCTGATATATGTGCGTTAGATGTTGAGATAGGTTTTCACCCTCTGCTAGTTTAACAGAATATAATTTTCTCAATAGAAATAATTTACTGGATAAATTTGATCGCTCGTAAATTCTTTTTAAAGTGTCCCACGTTTGCCTAGCTGTCGCGAGATTTTTTATGTGTACGATTTGGTCGTTTTCTATCGATAAATTAACAATCGCTTTGGCTTTGCGATCCTTTATTGTCCACTCATTAGTGACAGGATTGGGAGGCTCGTCTGTTATCAATTCAAACAAATTTTCCTTGCATAGCATCATTTCTATTTTGAACTTCCATAAATCGTAATTCGTGGAATTCAATTTGTCGATGATTGAAACATCTTTTGCAAAAGGCATTTTAACTTTATTATTTAATCACTGCAAATATTTTGATTATATAATATTTCTTTTCTTATTATACTTAATTACAATTCAATTGAGTTTTTTCTTTTCTTTCTTTTTGTTTCTAGAACACATATATTTTTCAAACCAAAACTTTTGGTTTCAGTTCTATTTAGAACGGATGCTTTTTAAATCGAAATTTATTTCAATTCATTTATTAATTTTTGTATTTTTAATATATTCCACTTCATATTATCTTAAAATAGAATACTATACTTTTCTTATATCTATATAAATGAATTTATATATATAGAAAGTGTGGCATCATTTTTTTGTTATGTGCTCATAATCTGTTCCTTTAAAATACCTCGATAGCACAGAATATTATTTTATAATAACGCAGATGTCACACATATTTACTTTAATTATATATATATATATATTTCGATAGAATAATTTTACAGGTAATTATAATTAAGAAAATCTTCTTACCTGTATTCGTCAATTTAGCATCCGATCACTCTATTCTTGTTTAGACAGCTAAATCATTATAAACTCTTCTATAAAGAAAATATCCATTAGATTCAAATGATTCAGCATACTCAATTACGAGATGACTTTGTGTCTTTTAAATATTTAATAAAAGAATAAAAAAAATAAAAAACATGAGTTTAAGTTACGGAGCTACTAAACGCTCCGAACATTAGAAGATCTACATAACGACTACAGATGAAAATATTACATGTGCACTGATGCAGGTGCGAGCGGTTTCGTAGGCATGCGCAGATGCCTCATTTGTTTCTTTTCACAGTTCGAATCGAAAGTAAAATGTTTTGATAGTCTGTGAAATATATTGGGCAGATAATTGTTATATTTTTCAACAGTATTAAGCAGTGTTTTAACATAAATCTAATTTCACTGAGCTAAATATCATAAATAATTCTTTCTAGTTCTTGCAGAGTTGTAGGCTGCAAATTTCGAATCCTCCCACCTCTCCCCTGCCTTTTAATAGACTAAGTATTTTCGAGCGGAGTGAGATTAGGATTATTTGCAGGTCCTGGTAATGAAGAAATTTTGCAATATTTTTCGTGGGATTGAACTTAAAGTGAAAAAAGATATGATTACTTACAGAATTAAAGGTGCTCATGCGAATGGATATTTAATTTTAACAATTTGAATCAAATAAACGCACCCACCACAAGCGCCTTTTGCAAGGTGTATTATCATCTTGAAATGCTGTTTGCGAAAAGTCTGAAATACCTTTAAAATAGTCGCGAGTTAATTTTGATCCCTTGAACATAAAAGTTTGCCCTACTCCTTGAAAAGTTATGCACGTCTGTACCATAATGTAAGGAGAATGTGTTACTTTTTTAAGAGAGCAGTTTTCATAAAATCGGTCGCATTTTCGCCGTCCTACTAGCATTTTTCATCAGTTTGAAACAAATTCAACTTGACTCATCAGATAGAACCAGTTCAGCCCAATAATTAATTGTTATTTTTTTTTTTTAGTTTTTTGGTCATCTGAAGACTTGTTTCTTTTAATTTTTTTCCTTAATAATGGCTTTTTCTGCAGATTTTCTGGTTTTTAACCTGCTTTGTTTAATTGTTGCTGCACAGTTTTTGAAGAAATTATTTTGCTAAATACTTTTTTTGAATCTTTTCAAAGTTTTGAACATGATGCAAATCGATTTTTTGAACATTTGCTTTTTAACTTGCCGTCATCTCGCTTGGATGAGCAACGTGGCCGCCTAAATCCAAATTTCCAGTTTAAACAGCCAAAAAATTTTATATCTTGCTAAAAAACCATCTGACCAATATTTTGTTAACATTTAATTATTTTTACTCTCTCGCGTATTAAAATATTTTTTTTATTTTCATTCTAAAATTATTATTTTTTATGTCATCGTTAATTGCCTTATCCTTGCCATTTATGAAATACTTTCTAAAATTACAATTTTCCTGACAACTGCGTTTTGTTTTTAACATTGAGCTCAATTCTAAAGTGTACGTTGAGGACGACGTAATAGAATCTGATCAAAAATTTGCTTTTTAAACGATAAAATTGGCGGTGGCAGAAAGATAAAAGGAAAATAACAAAGTGCAGCTTTTTTTTTTTTTGTCCCTTAGTTTAAAGATATATACAGTAGAATATCGTACAATGCGCTCCCACAAAACGCGATTTCGTATAACGCGACGAAAAATCTGCGACACTCATACAACGCGTTAAAGAGTCTCGTATAACGCGTGAATTAAAGGAAGCACAGGACGACATCTTTTCTACTTTCAACTTGTTCAAGGAAGGATTGCTCCGTTACTATGCCAACACCCGACGCTTTTGGTCTCAATGCGGAATGAAATCGTCTGCTCATGAAATGTCTCCTATAACGCGATTTTCTATTAATCGGAACGTATCCTCCGCGTTATACGAGAATCTACTGTTTATTAATTATACGATCGTCTTACCAAAAAATGAGAGGGAGACTCGCTCAATAGCTGTAAGTGCTGCATATCGGACATCTACATCTTCATCCTCAACCAGTTTCAAAGCTGAGTTATTTAATTCATGCTTCACAAACGCTCGACGACCAGCTGCAGTCACTGAAATACAGTGTTGATTCTTAGAATAGATGCAAGTTTAGTGGACATAAATGATTTGTAGTAAATGTTTACTTCTGAATTACAATCCATTCATTTTTTATTTTTTTATTTTTTTAAATTCATATTTTTATTTAACCGACTTCCGGGTACTGAGTTTATTCAGGAATCGATTCAGGCAAAAGTTGGGGGTATTTTTGCTTCATGTAAATTAAAATACTAATAGATGACGTTTGGTATTTTTTTTTTTTTTTTTTTTTTTTTTTTTCACACATCTTAAATGTCTTTTAATTCATCGTTGAAAGCTTTGAATTGATGGTCAAAGATAGCGATTTTATAAGATCTCATATATCACTGTCTCAGAAACAGCACATTTTTTATTACCTTACTGCTGTAATTGCCCTTGATAAAAATATAGCAGTTTGGGGGAAATTTAAAAGTTATTTTTAATACAATTATTAACTTTTCAATATCTTTTGTTGTATAATGTCCCATTTCCATGTGTAATTATATATTTAATTATTCTTAACACCTTAACAGTTATTTTTCCTGGTGTTTGATCATAATAATAATAATTATTATTATTATTATATACCATACACACAAAAGAAAGCAGAGAGAGAGAGAAACTAACTGATATATTTATATTGATAATAAAAATAAAATAATTTAAATATATTTAGAACGACAAATTTACTCTTTTCTCTTAATAATAATAATTATAATTATAATAATAATGAAACATGAATTATTTTCAATATACGTTTTGAATAATAGTTACCCCCTCATAAAAATTAATTATTCCTTTATTTACACTTAGTTATACGGTTTCAGTGTTTTAGTGAATAATGGTAAAAACCTGGTTGTGTGAGTGGATTTAAAGATTAAGGAGAGAAATCTTTTATGGCTTCAAATATGTAAGCACACAGATTTATCTTATTATAGAAAGCTTTGTGCAACAATTAGCTTATTATATAAAGCTTTGCGCAAAATCTCTTACACGCTTAAATAACCATTACTTTGTTTTATTCGTTAATTTGTAATAATCCTCACTACTTTTTTTCATTAATCTATGTTATAATTTAATATTTACTGGTTTTATTTTTAGTTTAATTTTCCCCCACTTATTTTTTCTTAATTGTAGTTTCTTAATTTCTTAATTTTAACTATCTACATACATTATTATTATTATTATTATTATTATTATTATTATTATTTTAATATTCTAATCTAGCAACTTTAAATTCTTCTTTTATTAATTTACTAGCAGGCTACGCCCGCTTAGCTGGTCACTATATTTAAATGATCTTTCAAAAAAATTGGGTCAGTATTTATTTTTTACACCACATTGTAAATAAAAACTAAAAAAAAATTACATTAAAATTGCTCCAAACCTCGCTTCGGGTACCCGCTGCCTACAGCAGCTCTTGTTTCGTCCGCGCTGCATCGGGTCCAGGTCCCCACTGCCTGGAGGAAGGTATTTGCTGGGCACTTCAATTTGGGTATTTATCGACGACAGGTGGATCTACTATTATTTAAGAACTACGATTTTAAAGATAACTGTATCTCAGCATCTATTAAATAATTTAGTTTTCGAATCATGCATTTTATAGCGCTATTTACACTATATTACGATTTGATTCAGACCAATATAACAAAATAAAATAAAAAATAGATTTTCTTTTAAAAGGAATTAAATACATAAAAAACAAATACATTTTAATCAGTTTAACTCTTTTTACTATATACCACCATGTTTCTCAGATAAATACTATAAATTAACAAAAAAATCTTTTAAAGGAATTAATTTAAAAAAATGAAAAACAAAAAGTTGTTGTTGTTACACTATAAAAATTTTACATAAACATAACTATTATAAATACGTTTTTAAATTTAAAATTTAATATATATTTTTTTTCTACTGCATTCCCATTTTATTTTCAATAAATATAATAAACTAGCACTGGGCGCGAAATTTCCGCTCGCCAGCTCGCCATTGGTGAGTGGAAGTTTTACTGTGGCGAGTTAAATTTCAGTCTAAATCATAGAATAATAATAAAAGAAGAAGGAGCATGCCAATACTCTAATGCTTACAAACCCCTTCTAGTGAAATGCCAGCGAAAGCTACTTTTGCTCCTCTCAACTTTGAAGTAGGGCACCCATCCTCCACGCATTTATCACTGTTTGTAGTGGGTGCTGCCCAAAGCTTCCCAGATCTACTATCAAGCCTGAAGGTCCCCTTCGTGACGTCACAACCGGGGTCCTTCCGCATCGTTTACTTTCGCCTGAAACCTCTTAAGATCTTCTCTTAAAGCGTTAAAGCTTCATTTCTTCTTCATAAAAACTGATTTCTCATTAATATTCCGTTAAAAAATATCATTTGGCATTCATCTACTCTTTTTATTATATATAATATATGTATATGTATTTTTCCCCCATACTTTCAGCTAAAATAGATATATTTTCCCTTTCATTTATGTTTATACGTGTGTACATCATTAAGTATTTTTTAAAATCTAATATTTGATGTTATAAAACTAAGATTGTACATGTTATTTTAATAAACGAGGGAAATACACCGAATTCCATTGGAATAATTTATTTTATAACTAATACACCAAGGAAATTAAATATTTAAATAATAATAATAAGTTTTGACACACGTCCTTTAATTTTAAATTTCCAAATTTTAGCATATAAAGATTTAAATTTGAGATAAAACAACAAAAATGATAATTAATATTGCTCATTTGAAAATTAATATAAATGAAAATCTTTATTATACATATTTTACCAAATATTTATTTTATTTTTAATTATATTCACATATATAAGTGTATTTTAAAATCAAATATATAATGCAATAAATCAAGCTTTGTATATTTTTTCATTATTTAAAAAAGTATTATGATATATTCAGAATTTCATTAAGATCATTCAAATTCGAAGTTTTGTACAAAGAGTATTAAATTAATATTTAAAAAATAAATATTAATAATTTTTAGCTAAACATGCATTCACTCTTTCTAAATTTCCAAACTGTGACTTATAAAAGTTGAAATATGAATCTAAATTCAATCTTTAAATGTAAAAAAAAAAATATATATATATATATATATATATTTTTTTTTTTTTTTAATCATCTATTTTTGGCTATGTAACATATTTGAAAATGTTAAATATGCACATTTTTCATCATTTTTATACATGAATTTGAAAGTTTATTTTCTGAAATGTAGATACAACAACTCTTTAGTAAATGCTGATTTGTAAATTAAAAAAAAAAAAAAAAAAAAAAAAAAATTCGAGTTATAATAAATACAAGATGTTTGAATTAATATTTCAAATTAGTCTGTATTGGGCAAAATTAAAATCATTCAGTTTAGAGGTAAAACCGAATAAATTTGAAATAATGTTTGCCAAAAGAATAATGAATTTTTAACATGTGTACATACATTTAGTACTTTTAAATTTCCAATTTTTAACATATGAAGATTGAAATTTGAATGTTAAATTTATATTTTAAGAACACTAAAAATTTATATTTAAAATTATCCCCTATTTGCAAAGCACAATAATTGAAAATGTTTTACATATTTTACGAAGTTTTTATTGATGGCTTTCGAAGATTACTTCATAAAGCATAAATACATCATTTGAGTTATTATAATTGTTTTCCAAACATTTAAAGTAAACAATTTGAAGTCATAAATATAAGATGCTTAAAAAATATTTCAGATTAATATATAAGAAAATTTTGGATCATTCAATTTAAAATTACATGGGCCGAAAAAAAAAAAAATTACAAATCTGTTTCAGATAAATTTATAATTCTTAAACAAATTCACGCAATACAAACTACTTATCAAAATTAATTTCCACAATGAATGGAGACAACTTTCATATCAGAGAAGTACAATACTAAATTTCGAAAAAAATAATTTTATGCTCTATATTCGAGACTGTAGGAAGTGTTTCTTTCTTTCTTTCTTTCTTTATATATATATATATATATATATATATATATATATAAATCGATAACTTTGATTAACATTATCGAAGGTATTATTTCTTTTAAAAAATATTTATATTGAAAGTTTACAACATCGGGAGGGTTTTCCTCCAAGGATGCAAAGATGCTCCTATTTATACAAATTTTTCCTATAAGTATTTCGGCCCGCCAGTGGCCGAGCGGTTCTGCACTCAAAGCTGGTAGACGTGAAGTGCCGGGTTCAATCCCAGGTAACACTCGTCGGCCTAGCCGTTCGGAATTTTCCGTGGTTTTCTCCAAAATTGTGTAAATACGGGATAGGAACCCTTAGGAAAACATCCACGGAGGGCATTCCCCTGAGGCCTAGGATCCTAGTGCAGTCCTCAGAACCCAACCCACCTACAAGTATTTCGTTTTATTTCACGAGGGTTCATTAAAAATAATCGTAATTGTGCTCATTTATACGAAATTTTCTCCTATATTGCCACATTAATAATGATCATAAAACATTATGGTATCTCCCCCTGTTGGCGATTTTCACCAAAAGTTGAAGGACATTTATAAATCAAGAAGCAACTTAAACTTTTATGAAATTTTTCCTGATTCGTCAGTTCCTGAGATAAAGATACCACAATATTTTGTCACACACACACACACACGCATATATTGACAGTTTCTAAAACTGATCAGATCGTGTTTGTCCCTTTCAAAACGTGTAAATCCATCGAAAACCAGAAATAGAAAATCTTTACGAATCTAAGACGTTTTACTATTGAATTCAGAAGAAAGAGAAAAATAAATAAAAATGAAACGAAAAGTTGAAAATTAAAATCTTTTAACGAGTGGTGTTGCCGTTCCGATTTTCATAATTTTTAATGTGCCTGTATAGGACAAAGTTTCGTATAAATGAGAATAATTTTTAACAAATTATTGTAAAATTAAGAAAGAATTATTCATAACAGTAACAGTCAATCAGGATAACAATCAACCTTGCGTTGGTGGGTGTGTAAATTTTCAATATGGATATCTTTTAAAAGAACTCGTCATTACCTTTAAAACGAATGACTGAGCAACAATCTGTGATAATTATACGAAGTTTTTTGTTTTTTTTCATTTGGAGAAAGTGTCTTCCGTGGGGGTCATTTTACGGGGTCCTAGCCCTATATTTAAATGTTTCGGGAAAAACAAGGAGAACTCCCAAAGGATAGATGTCTTTGAGAGCAGAACCTTTTGACCACTGGTGAGAGACTTTCGTAATTTTTACATAATTTCTAAAGAAATATTTAATTTTTTTTAGAAATATTACAAATTTAAAAGAAATTAATTGACGCTTTTTAAAATCTCTGTTTGACACTTTTTTTTAAATCTATTATTTACAGTTGCTAATTTTCTGGAGGATCTACTATGAAATTAATCATTTCTTGTCTTCGTATAATTATTCAAAAGAATGTTACACATTGTTTTTATACATTAATTAATTAACTGAGTTAGTGATTTACCACAATTACAAATTCCTTCAAATTCTAATTCGTCATCCATTAGTTTTTCTTCAGACAATTAACATAATAGAAAACATTGATTTTCAGATTTCAAAAAAATTTCCTCATATTCTGCAGTAATACAATGTAAATGAAAATTAATTCAATTAATGAAAATAAATGATGGAATCTAAAAATTCATTCTGAAAAATGTAATTTAAATGTATGTGAGGTGTGAAGTGAGGACAAACATTGTTTGCTACATGCATTCCAAGCAGAAAATAAGATAGTAAAACAGAATAAACGGACCCGAGGGACATCAGTTTCTTACAGATAAGGGACCCGGGTTGTGACGTCACACGCTGTCCGCAGTGATGATACCTTCAGGCTTGATAGTAGATCTAGGAAGCTTTGGTGCTGCCTCGCAGACTGATTGAGAGAGAGACGAGATGATTCAAAAATCTCGCCAACAAGTCGCCAACCAATCAGATGGAAGCACTGTTACAACCGTATACCCGGCATTCCTGGATTTTACAAACCGAAACCAAACACGTACACTCCTTCTTCCTTTATTATTATTCTATGGTCTAAATATAGATAGAATTCTTACAGTACACGGAGCTATCTATATTAATAAAATCAGACTTTTGTCTGTAAATTTGTCGGAATCAAAAAATTTTGCGATATCTCCACGTTTTACACCCCATGAAAGCCGAAAATGACTTCAGAAAATTTTGCCTGTGTGTGTGTGTGTGTGTGTGTGTGTGTGTGTGTGTGTGTGTGATCGTGTCCAAATGTCGCTTTTTTTGTCCGGGCATCACTTGAGAACGGCTGGGCGGAATTCAACGGCGCTTGGCAGGAATTTAGGTCTTATCCCAACTTAAAATTATATCTATCAACTTTTCAGAAATCCCCCCCCGTTCCCCCCCTAGAGGGTAAAAGACTAAAACACGTTTGTCCGGGCATCACTCGAGAACGGCTGGACGGAATTCAACGGCGCTTGGCAAAAACTTAGGTCTTCACCCAACTTGAAATTATATCTATAGAAATTTTCAAAATTATGATTAGTGTTTAAATTGTGGGTAAAAAACGCCTGCGCATGCGCCATAAATATTTTTTCACTAAAATGCTTTGAATGGAAAAATAAAATATAAAAATAATTTTTTAAGTTAAAAACTTTAGTATTCGCGTGATTCGCACTACAAATTATGAAAAGATTGAAAAGAAGTGTTGCCATCTAAATTTCATACTTTAGTTAATTTTAAAAAATCTAATTGTCGTATCGAAAAACTGTTTACACCCCAGGATTCAGAAAAATCACCTCTTTCATTTGGTACTGAATTTGTAATGATAGGTCTGATATTTCTAATTTATTTTTCCCTTTATCCGTTTTTCCGTTGCCTCTTAAATTTCATACTTTAGTTATTTTTAAAAAATCTAATTGTCGCATCGAAAAACTGTTTGAACCCCTGGATTCAGCAAAATCGCCTCTTTCATTTGGTATAAAATTTATAAATATAGGTCTGATATTTCTAATTTATTTTACCCTTTTTCCGTTTTCAACCCAGATTCGATATGGAACAGCTTTAATATTGGATCCCTTTGGCAAAATTTGAAATTCGGCACTGAAGTAGCTCGGACGTTTTCTCGCCAAGATCTTTAATTGCACAATTGAGATAGCCAATTCAGTTCATCGCAAAAATGGCTTAAAATATTTAAAGTCACCAAATTGTTCCGATACTTAAGCTGTGCTTTTTGTATTTATTTATTTATAATACTGTCTATTAAAGACTTCTGTGGTCACGAAATTTGGTGTGTAAATTGTTTGTATGCATCCGGCACTTATTGTAACTGCATTTCACGAAATTTGAAATCCCCCCCCCCCCCCTTCTCGGAGTCGGAGGGCAATAAACATGTGTAAAAACATGTTTTTCCGATTGAATTCGCTTTGAATTATCTTAGAAGGGCGAATTTTGGTGTGTGGATATTGATTAAGTGTACGCATTATGTACATTAGTGGGATTTTGCAAAACTTCGAACTCACCCGCTGAGGGTGGGGAAGTAAGAAGTGGGTAAGTTGTGCCGAAGGCAGTCGGGACCCAGACTCCTCACATTGGGAGAGAGAAAACTTCTACCAATCACATCGAGAACTTAGGTTATTAATAAAGATATGGCATTTTGACAACTCATTTAAGTTTAATGTCCAGCGAAGCGGGCAAAGCCTGCTAGTAAAATATATATATATCGATTTAAAAACGTATAATCATGCTGATCTTAGGTAAGGTGACCAGATATCCTCTTTTTAAAAGTACAGTATTCTTTTTCAACGCTCTGCCTTCTTAAACAACAACAAAAAAAAATAAATAAATAAAAATATAAAAAAAAAATAAAAAAATAAATAAATAAAAAATACAGGACTAAAAAGCCCTCTTTTTTTATGTTTTTGTCCACTGTCCTCCTTTTCAAATGAAAAGGATTTAGTCCTTAATTTCAAAAATTTCGCAAAACTGGGAAGCTCGATCGGCTCTGTTGGCTGTATCGAACGGTGAACACAAACTAAAAAAAAAAAAAAAAAACCTATATTGTCCAGTGACATTTATAAAAATAAGGAATTTTTCCTCTCGTATCCGTATATTACTAATTTAAATTATGGTGTACTGATCCAAATTCATCATTTGGGACAAAAATGTTTCCATCACTTGTATAAAGTAGCTTTTGAATCGACTTTTATAATCATATGCATTCAATTTTCTGTCCTTTAAAATAACCGCTTTCTCAAAATTGAATCTCTTCTATTTTCTTATAAAATAAAAGACACTGCGTAATTTCTCCTCTTTTTCCAATAAAAAATTCTGGTCACCTTATACGTAAAAAATAGAGTAAATTAATCATATTTTGTGGTCTTTTTACTCCGTGGTGGCGAATAACTTTTTTTTTCAGCGAGTGTAATCTCTAATCTAAGTTGAAATTTCGGGCCCTGACTAGCAGGCTTTGCGCGCTTCGCTGGGCACTATACTTAAATTAGTTGTCAAAATCCCATATCATTTTTAATAACCTAAGTTAAAAGTTCTCGATGTGTTCGGTAGAGTTTTTTCCCGCTCGCAGCGTGAGGAGTCCGGGTCTACACTGCCTTCGGCAGCAACTCACCCCCTTCTTACTTCCCCTTCCTTAAGAATCCTATATTGGGAGCTGACGCATCCCCCATTATTACGCTCAAAGGTTACCATAACTATATTCTCCTGTACAGTGGGAATTGTGCGTGATTGTCTTTAAACGCATTTTCAGATAATTTTTTATGTGAAATAAGGGCAATTGTATTGTCAATTGTACAAATCAAAGTACTTGTCAAAGTCGTACAAATCATGTACTTTTCGAAGTCTGAACACAAACTGAGCTCTTTGAAATTAAATCATCTCTTTTTATAGTCTCGGTCGTGATTTGGCGAACTTTCGGCATTGTTTTGAGGTAGAATCTAACAGATCATTTCGGAAAATTTCAGAAGGTCCCCTCTTATTGATATTTATTTATTGGCTTTCAAACTTTATGAAATTCTGAACTATGATTTTTTCGCAAAATTTGGTCATGAAGTTACCAAGTTCGTCGCCAAATCCGCAAGGCCGACATTTGTGGAAGCGAAAACATTGACTTGTGTGCCCATTTTAGCTGTAAATCTACTTTTTCTGCGACAACGCCTTTGACGCAGGAGAAAGGTTTAATCTTTTAGTAACAACTTTTTTTACGAGGAATAAAACTCCTTTTATTTATTAAAACTATTGCTGGAATATATATATATATATACATGTAAAGCCAGAGGAGGAACATAATACCATTTTATTTGCTTCATTGGGAGTCAGTATTAACGACGAACTTCACGACTTGGTGAGATTAGGGACCAGATTTGGCGAAAAGTAATAGTTTAGATTTTGCAGAATCTGAAAGTCCTTTCTCCATTTAAAATGGAGTTACTAATTTTTTTTTTTTTTTTTTTTTTTTAAATAATGTGCCGTTTCTCCCCAATATTTCCCCCCAAACAGTATAAAAGGAGGCCATCTATACACTCAGGGAAATTTCAATGAACTCTGAGCTGTGCGTTTGGATAAGCTGCAATAAGATGTTTATTCTGCGATAAGCTGAAAGCAGGTTATCTGCATTCGAATGAACTAAATTAAATCTGAGTTCTGCGATTTTCAATGTGAGATTGTGCAGTTAACTGTTCATTAATGTTCCTGAACTAGCAATATTCATGCCTGCGATGTATATAACACTATTACCGTCACTTTTATGCTACCACTAAGTTTTATTCACCTGTTTCAGTAATAATCGTCGGAATAGTGTGAATTCGACCAGCCTGTTCATTTACGAACTATTTACCATACTATAAATACCAATATTTTCGTACCAATATACATAACTAAACTGGTGTGTACAAAGAAATCATGTCTTGACATCAGATTTCTTTAATATGTATTTATATCACTGAATAATAATATTTATGTTATTTAATCACTGAAAAATTTTAGTAAAGATTACTTTTCAAAAATATTGATGTTAAATAGGTCGGGTAATGTTGTTTAGAGCTTAATGATGTTATAAAGTTACACTTACAATTATTTCATCTATTTTGAAATCAAATTACCAGCAATAGCTCCAAAACACTCGGCTACTTTCAATCTAACTTCCTTATTTTCATCATCAGGCAAATTCTTCAGAAGAGGAACCACACCTAGAAAAATTACAAAGAAAGTTTCTGTATATGCCTTGAGATACTGACATATAGTATAGCAAAATAAGAAAGAAAAATTAAGACCTTTTATTATCTTTGCTACTAACTGCAGTCGAAAGATTAAGCCAAATTGATTTAGTTTTAGATAACGCTTTCTTTGTTTCGAATCATTAAAATTTTTTTAGGCGAGTACCTCTGTAGTCAAGCCAAAGTTATTTTTGAGAAATTTATAAAATTTCAAGTTACATATCTTAAAACTAAGTTTAATACACAATAATAAACGAGTTCTTTCAGCACAGATCGAAAGAGTACGATTGATTAATTTTTTCTTATCAAAGTGGATTTCTATTCAAAGTGGCTGCCATTTTGAAAACAAATGGCGGATCGGGTTCATTAATAAATTTGATTGAGTCTTATTTATGGGCAATGTATGTATGAAGTTTTAAGCGAATCCATTCATATTTTTTTTTTTTTTTTTTTACTTTCTTCTACATGTATATGTTACCGTTAAAGTTCGAAATCCGTTAATGTGCAGATTACCTAGCTAATCTGCAGATTAACTAAATTGAGCCGTTAAAGTGTAGAATCAAGAGTTTTCCGCATTTTAACTAGGTAATCTGCAGATTAGCGGCTTATGTGTCGTTAAAGTTCAAATGTTTGTTTCGAGCCTTAGTTTTTTTACATTCACTATGACGTCAAACAGTCATGTGATACAGATACGCGAATGACCTTCAAACACAAACCAAAACTTTCATCCTTTCCGCTCCGCTTACGCTATGATAATTGGTAAACGCAAAACTTGGAGCATCGAAGACATGGTTATTATAGGTTTCTTATCATGACCAACACAAAACTTAAAGTAACAAGTAAGTTATAATTGTTTTAATTTTGATTTTATTTCTTCTCTTTTTTAATTCTGTCAATATAAGTTTGATTAGGGTCTGCACTGCATTTTATTATTGAAATCTAATCTTAATCTAAACGCTCTATCTCCTGAAACTTCATTTTGAATTATGAATATTAAAATTTACAACACAGTAATTGTTTCCTCCCAAAATAAAACTATTAAAACACAACTTTTTAAAACTAATTTATTTAAAAATTGATTTAAATTACTATTACTTACTGAAAAAAAGTTTTAATTTTTAACTCTGAAAATATGGCATTCAATATTATGGCTTTCTTTAATAAATACTTAATATGAAATTTTTATGCATTTTTTAGCATTTTATTACATTTTGTTGTTATTTCATTCAATTTCATGTTTCCTTTATATATTTTATATATCACGATTACATTTTTATTTTTATTTTTTCGCTTTTTCAGACAATTTCGTTGTAGTTTATCACATAAAATGTGTTAATAAAGTTTTTTTTTTTTTTTTTTGGTAAAATTAATATATTTGCTAAACTTGTACTTGTTGTTGTAATATGTATGCTGCAAAATATAGTTTAATAAAGCATTGGAAAACAGTT
The DNA here is from genome assembly GCA_963930645.1 of Salticus scenicus. Taxonomy (NCBI): domain Eukaryota; kingdom Metazoa; phylum Arthropoda; class Arachnida; order Araneae; family Salticidae; genus Salticus; species Salticus scenicus. The sequence goes on along the minus strand of OZ005659.1, from coordinate 23,639,264 downwards.
ATTTTAATTTTCCTGCGGTCTAAAAATTATTAAAGCAGTTTTAATTATTGGGAAGTACTTCTTAAATAATGCTTCTGAATTGTCTAATTTAATATTTCTTTATCGAATTAAAAATTGGTGCATAACTTTAAAAAAAAAATAGTAATAGCAATGTAAGTTGTTAATAAAACTTTTTTTTTTTTTTTTAATTTAAATGGTTAAATATATTTATTTTGAAAAGAAATCATTATTGTATTACAATTCTAACATTAATTTATAAAATAGAATTTATTGAAAGCTATTAAAGTTATTATATTTCATATTAAAAATGCATAACATCTTCAAACTTATATTGACAGAATAAAAAAGATGAAATAAGTAAAAAAATTAAAACAAATATAACTTTAAAAGACATAAAAATTAAAACACATACAGATTAAAATAAGTAAAGAAAGAAAGAAAAGGAAAGAAAACTATTTTTTTTCCCCCGAATGAAAAAAACAAATATACAACACAGCGTGCTGTAAAATTACACCACCAGAGATCTTATTTTCACTTTAACGAGTGACTAGTAGGTAATGTGCAGATTATCTAGGTAATTCGCAGATTACCTAGGTAATTTGAGAAATGGAACAATTTTCCTCACTTTAACGGATCGCCCTAGTTAATGTGCAGATTACCTAGCTAATATGCAGATTAACTGACTTCTGCACTTTAGCGGTAACATATATAGAGAGAGAGTATTGGATTCGTGAAAATTTTCAAACTACAGTTTTCGATAGATTTACACGTTTTGGGATGTCCTGAACACGATTTGACTGTTTTTAGAAAATGTTTGTCTGTCTGTCTGTCAGTCTGTGTGTGTGTATCACAAATTTTGTGGACGCTGTATCTCACGAACCAATGAACGAAATTTAACCAAACTTGGTATTTAGTTGGACCCTGACATAAACTGGTGCTGATTAGATTTGTGGAACAATGGCTCAAAAGGTAGCGCTGTGAAAAAGTTTTGTGTATGTGGGCATCGCTTGGGGGGAGTAAATTTTCAATATGGGTGTCTTTCGAAAGATCTCGTCAATACCTTTAAAACGAATGGTTGAACTATACATCTGTGATAATTTAAAACAAAGTTATAGATTTTTTTTTTATCTTTTAACGAAAAAAAAAACTTATAAAAAAAATCGTATTTCTTTTGATATTGGCAAAAAATTGACTTTCTTTCGGCATTTAGTGATATAATTCTGTCAGATAAAAATCGTCTGCGTTTATAATAGAAAATAATTTAATAAATAATTTGTATTCAATGAATTTTGTGTAAAATTATATAGAAGAAAGTCATGTGGTGGCCACATCATACTAGTTTTTTATGTGAATTTTAAATTTTCAAATGTCTGGCGCTTGAAATTAAGATGGTGGATCAAGTAGATGGCGAATTAACAAAATTAACAATTAACAAAGGTATTTCTAAGATAAGTCTACTGTTCAAATTTGATTCGAATTAATTCAGTAATTCGAAATACATTGTAATGTCAAATTTTCAAGTTGTCAATGAGAAAAATTAAATGTATATAGGGAAGACCGGGGTTAGTTGACATAGAATTTTCTAATTGTTTGGGCAATGCTGAGAGAAATTCTGATGAATAGGACGAAAAACTTGACTGTTTGGCTACGAAATTGTGTATGACCAATCAATTAAGTACGTAATTAAACAGCCAAAAACGCACTTTTCCTAAGAGCTTGCAACAATGCAAACTAACCCGGGTTACGGGATTAATTGGCATACACGTAGGGGTAAGTTGGCATAACGTGATATGGATAAAGATACTTAAACAGAACACAGCAAATTTGAGGGAAAACATTTTGCTTTTTCGAAACATACTATTTTAATAATATTTGGTTAAAAATCTTTGCTTAAATGTATAAAAAAAACTAGTTGGCATAGGTGGACTCAGTGCCCCATCATATTTATGTTCTCATAAATTTCTAGTGCGAGACATTATAATCATGTTAAAAGAAATGAATTTGACCAAAGTGGCAGAATACAGTGACAGAATGAAATCCCCGCCTAATAGGCTATCCACCGTTCACTTCGATATATTTATCTTATTCTAATCTATTAATTTATTTTATCAGGGTCAATTCCGTTGTTTAGTTTACATGCTACTATTTCCAATGCAATAATCCTCAAAATTCAGATTTATATGAAAAATTTACAATTTCGCTAAGTTGATAAAATCGTAAATTACGAATAATTTACGAAATTTTCCTATTAGAATATTTGTTTCAATCATGTTCAAACAAATATCATAAATGTAATTTTGAAGTTGTCTAATGTTTTTATGATCCTCAAAATGGAAATTTATGCTCAATTTTGCCTTATTCTGACATGTTAAGTAAATCGTAAATTCCAAATAACTTACGAATTTTTTAAATTGGAAAAACCCATAGTCTATGATATTCATGCCAGTGTGCTAAATAATATTTCGAAAGTGGTTTGACATCTTTACGATGAAAATATCCCTCAAGATTGACGTTTAGGTGAAATTTTACTCTTTTCTGCCATGTTAAGAAATTCGTAAATTTCCAATAACTTACGAAATTTTTATATTGGAAAATTCATAGTCATTAATATTCATGCCAGTGTCCAAAATAATATTTCAAAAGTAGTCTGACATCTTTACGATGAAAATATCTCTCAAAATTGACGTTTATGTGAAATTTTGCCCTATACTGCCATGTTAAGAAATTCGTAAATTTCCAATAACTTGCGAAATTTTCAAAGTAGCATATTTAGAGTAACTGATGTTCATTCCGGCATCAAAACTGATATTTTAAAACTGGTATGACATTTTTACAGTAAAAAGTTTCCATTTAATGCACGTTTAAGTGGATTTTTGTCCTATTCTCCCATGTTAAGAAAATCGTAAATTTCTAATAACTTACGAAGTTTTTTAATTCGAATGTTGCAAATGAATAGGGTTCTTGCCAGTGTCAAAAGCAATATTTTAAAACTAATTTGACCTTTCTGCGACAATTTGTTCTTGAGATATCGTGTACACAGACTAACAAACCCTAAAAGACACCATACAAATTTTGTCATTTTCGGATTCCTCACACCTGAAAACGTGTAAAAAAGTCAAAAAATCTAGGTCGAAAATTTTCACGGTTACCTAAGTTCCCCATACCTATAGTATGGTGGGGAACTAAAAAGGAATTCATCAAGAAAAATGATTTCCATTTATTATTAGACCTATGGTTATTCAAACCGAATGAGCTCAGTGTTTGAAATCAATTACGAGTGTAGGAGTTGCGCGCTCGTTTATTTGAACAGATGGGTTCAGTTATTGCACAATTTTATTTTGGTCTACAAAATTAAATCATTCTCGTCTGGTCATCGTCATTATTACCCCCTTTTTGACTATGGAGGACATATGAATCTCATTGTCATAGGTTTCGTCAGATTTCCTACAGGTACCTAACAGGATTGGTATTTGACAAAAACAAAGTCATTTATTTTGTATTCAGAGTGGTCAGGAGGCCCTTGACTTTATGGAAGATTCAATGTTGGTGTTGTTTCATGTGTCCTTTTTACATTTTTTTTGAGGTTTTCCAGGGTTTGCAGGGACTGTCGAATAAAAACCCTCACCATCATCTTGGAAGAAGGCTCAGAGAGAAAACTTTTCCTCTTGCAGAGGTTCTTCAGCCTTTGGATTATCATTAAGGAAAGTCAACATATAGTGTAACCATGTTTCCTATGCCTAGCAGTGAGGACGAGTCAAAAATCTTGGAGGGTTTCCAAGTTGACCAACAGGTTTGAATTTAGTAAATATCCAGTCATTCGGTATTCCCTTATCGCTTATTTTCTCTCAACAAAAAGCTTGTATCCCCTATTTTACTAGTGGACTCGTTGAATCCGCTCTTGCGCAGAGGCTTCCATGGTCGCAAGAAATGTAGTTAAAGAGTTCACTGGGTTTCAAAATGATATGAACACCAAGTTTTTCAAGCATAAGAATGAAAACAATGCTACAAAATAAACTTATCAACATTAGAAATAGAACAAAGAATTTTATTTTATAGCAAAATATAATTCAAACAGACGTTTTTTTATAAAGAAAACTGCATTTTTCGTTTTTCAGGTGCTGCATAATGATAAGAACACGACCCGAAAATAGGAATTAGTAGCCAGTGTATGCACCAGATTTTGTAATTAATATAAAAACGCGGTCAAGCATGGAGCGAACCAGGCTTTTTAATGTATTTTGATCGATTTTTTTCAAGTGGAAGATGATAGATGATTTTAATTCTGAAATTGTGGCATATTGCTTTCCATTTGTATAAATTGCTCTAACAAGTAGGCTCCAAAGTTTTCCATCGAGTTTAAATCAGGAGAAACATATGGCTATGGAATTATATGCACACCATCATTTAGGAATCATTCCCAAGTACTTTTTGCCGTGTGGATGGATGCATTGTCCTGTTGGAGCATCCAGAATGGTCCTCCAATTGCCTTGGCAACAGACAATAAATTTTCTTCAAGTAGATTTTGGTAGGTTATTGCATCCATTCTGCCAGGGAGAAGCGCAATGTCGACTTTACCACAAAATCCAAACCATGAGTGGCCCTTCACCTTTTTGCCGTTTAGAAAATGTTTTAGGTTCTTTGCACAGATAGTGTCTATAATAAGCAAAACCGTCAGGACCATCTAAATTTTTTTTTCACCGGAAAATACTATTCTTTCGTATTCTTACTTCCAGGACATGTGATCTTTCACCCAATCCAGGTAATTCTGCAAGTGCTTTTTAGTCATACGTGGTTGGGATTTTCTTTTTTTGTACTTCAGCACTTTAGAGCTGTGGACTGTTCTGTACAATGTACTTTTTGACACCGTTATCGCTAGGTCTCTCGTAAGTTCACCTAAACTTGTTTACACATTACTTATTCTTTTTATAACGGTTCTTTTTCCCTTTTTGATAGCTTTGGCAGACGTCCTGGCGATTTCTTTGCTCCGTAATTCTTTTGTAATCGAAGAAAATTCAATATTACACTTCAGGATCTTTTCAATTTTTTTACGATAGCTCCTGCTGAGAATCCTTGATCATGAAATGTCATAATTTTGTGTTTCTCAAAACAGCTTAAAGTGCTTTTATGACCCATACTTCATAGTTTGCGGACTCGTTTGAAAGTTTCCAAGCCCGCGAAACACATTTAAATGCTTAATTAATCTGCATATTTTGTATTCTTCTTCTCGGAGTCGTATTCAATATTCCTGATTAGTTTATATGCTCGTTTAGCAGTAATTTCGATCAGTGTTTATATTATTTTGCAACACCATTTTTTTTTTTTTTTTTTTTTTTTTAATGTGTTTTCAATAAATTTGAAGTTTTGTACTCATTTTATCATAATGTATTAGGTAAGTTTATCGCATTTGTCCACCTAATAGCATTTTCTGACAATTCTTTATGAAGTTTTGTCTTGATATCACAAAATTACTAGGTGTTCATATCATTTTGCAACCCAGTGTATGACATAGCTATGTTATATCTATGCCAACTGGCTCCATAACTAACTATGCCAACTAGTCCACAGGGATACCCAACATAAGATGGATACCACAGACTCCCAAACATCAGGAAAAATAGATTATGATACATGCCTGGAACAGCAGTTAACCACTCTTTCGAAAACCGCCATAAGCAGCGCATCAATTTGATTTACAAGTTTACTAGACCAAAAAATTTTATGATAAAAAAATTTACTCAACAGTGAGAAAAATGATGAAACGGAGATTTTTGCTTTATGATGCTTCTAAGCAGATTGAATTTATGGTGTACACTTATACATGCACTACCTACTAATGAGTGAACATATATATATATGATGGGGAACTGAGCAGAGTCCACCTATGCCAACTAGTTTTTAGCTGTAATTGCTCTTCGTACTTCATTAAATTTTGTGTAAAAAAGTAGAAGTATACCTGTTCATAATTTATATCCTTATCGTAAATCTTCTTAATGCTAAATATAATAACTGTGAATTCAACGAATATTTTAGAAGCAGTACTATAAAGCTGTCACTCGTACCACTGAAGTCCGCATCCAATAAATATTCTTAAGATAGTCCAAAAATAGTACTTGTGCCAAAGAAAAAAAAAAAAAAAAAAAAAAAAAAGAAGGAAGAAAGAAAGAAAGAAAAAGTAAAGTGAATATCATGAAATACACCTCTGAACAAGTATTTCCCTGATTCATGTTCAATTACGATAACTTAGAACAATAGTCTGAAGTCAATTCAACTCAACACGAGCAATATGCTGCTATTTATAACGCTGACTGCCGGATTTTAGCGACGGTTATCGTTAATTTTGTGTTAGAATCAAATGGAAAATTCTCAAACTGAGCTGTCATTGAAGCTAGACCTTCGAAACTTTGGGAACTCTAAACAACCATTTTTCACGAAATTTGGTTGCCAAGTCTCGACAAATCTGTCGCTAAGTCGTCACATTTGTCACCAAAGCTACCTTAATGTAAGCGAATGGGCTGTCCTTTCTTTCCAGTTGACTGTGAATCTACTTTTACTCTAACAGCATATTTTATGCAAGAAAGAGTTCGTCGAAACGATATAACGCAAACGATGATAAAATAGATCCATTTAAAAAAAAATAATTTTGGCGGCGTATGTGCCTCTTGAAGCTTTTTGTGGTTAATGAGGTGCCTAAAATGAAGCCTGGTTCATTCTTGGGATGAAGAACGAAGTGCTAGTACTGATAAACCGCGGAAGAAAGATCCCTGGCATCATCTGCGCATAGGTGAAAATGGCTGGTCCATTTATAAAATAGGAATGTCCGCAGCAGAAAACAAAGCAGGAGTATCAATGATTAGCAGACGAAACAAGAATAATAGAAAAACTTTCCCTCTCTCTTCCTTTACTGTATCTCCTAGCGCGTGAGTGGAATCGTCCTGGCACTTTGCCAACCGGGGATCAATTCAACGTAGTTTATCAGTAATGATTAGTCGGAAACTAATTAACTAATATGCAATTTCAAGTGTCATAAAGGAGATGTTGGCCCTTTAGTGAAGAAAGTTACGAATTCAAAACATGCGAACATGCGTCTGAGAGCGAATTTTTTAATGATAATAAATTGCTAGTAAAGGCTAAGATCTGTGGCACTTCCAGCTCTTGAGAATACTTCCTGAGAGTACCTGCGAATGCTACAGCGCATCAGCTCATGCCGTAGAATAGAGAATTGCAAGATGCTTATACTACCGACCATATCATATATACTATTTATATTCAATTAAGATTCTAATCGTTATCTGGAGACACCTTATTTCTATAATAAAAAGAACACGTCTGCATTTCCCCTATATGACATACCAGTGACGCTAAATATGACAAAATAAAAATCTCAAACATTAAAACAAATGCCTGAAGCTTTTAAGCTTACTTTCGAATTCTTTTGACGCTACTCTCCTCGGATCAAAGACGTAGTCACATAAAGATTGAAGAGCTCGTCTTCTATCCATTGGGTCGGGTTCTTGCATTTTTTGTGCCTGAAAAATGACAATAACAATAATGTTAGTAATTTGCTTGTCGCAGTCTTTAAGATTACATCCCATCGTCTGCTTTTATATAAATAGACATATCGTACCCTTTAAGACACTCTTTCTTTGATCCCATAACACTGGAAATCATCTAAAATGTTCTTTCTATTTCAGTAACGAATTACGTTGTTTCACACTATATATTTGGTAATATGTTCCAATAACTTATTATTTTTATAACTTATTATTGCTTAATTAATATGTGACTAAAGTCCGTTCTAACCATTTCAGGATATAAACAGGATATACATGTGTCGTACATAGTCGATGGTTAATATAATTCAGCATTAAGAAATTCGAACCATAATCTTTACTTTTTCAAATAGTAGAACTTTTTTGATTTAAAAAGAAAAAAAAAACTTTTATAAAATTGTAGTAGCCAAAGTTTAAAAAATCGTACATGAACACTCATCCCGAGTGAATAAGAACAAAAATATATTACATCCAAAGCACTTCTTATCAAAGCTAGATCAATGCAAAAGTCGGCCTAGAGTCCATTGTGCATTTACCCGACCGCTCCTTCCCCATTTACCAAACTTACTCTATCCTCAGAAAAAAATTAAATATTTTCGTCTTATTAAAATACGTTATGTACATCTATAAATGAATATCACTGTGTATGCATATTTTAAAATTTTCGGAAAATATTTTCCTCACAGTCTTTAGAATTTTTTGAAATTAACTTCCATTTTTTACTTCCATTACCCGACTACCGTAGGTAATGGAAGTATTGTATTGGTCCAAATATTCGATATCGAGTTGAATTACACTATGAATTACACAAAAACCGTTTGAGACATATCCATTAAAATCCAATTTCTGTCATGTTTCGTTCCTAACAGAATTTTGTTCCCAACGGTAATTTTCCTGAAGATTATTCCTGGACGAATTTTCGTCTCAAAAATCCCTTAGCTCTGAATCTTTATTGATTTTTTTGAGCATTTTCCAAGAAAGCGAAGTTTTTACCGTATTTTGTCCTGGGCGGAGCGCAGGCTACCAGCGAACGATAGTTTCTAGATGAAAGTAATTCAAATTGAATAGTCTCCCCAACTCTAAATTTTTATTTGTCACCCCTAAAACACACTGTCTCTAAATTTTCATAAAAATCGATCGCGCGATTCATAAGAAAACCAAATTTTTGCCATATCTTGCTCTGGCAAAGGGTAGATTACCAGCGAATGCTAATTTCCTTGAAAATTAGTGCAACTCAAATCGAATTGATGCGTTAAAAAAGTCCTAATCTTAAATTTGTGTCAAATTATATGAACTGTTTCTGAGAAAACAGAGTTCCTGCTATATTTTGAACCGGACGGAGCACAGGTTACCAGCAAACACTAATATTCGGGAAAGAATGATAAGTCACTAAAATGATTACTAATGATCTAAAAGAAAAGCAAATGTCAGGAATAGTTTATTGTTTCTGTTTCATTATTATTATTATTATTATTATTATTAGTTTACAATATAACTTAGTTATAATTTTAACGCGTGGCAGGCTTAAAATGGCTGTTCTATAAGTAAAGCGTTTGGCGAAAAATGCCCAGACTTTTTCGGCGACAAAATTTCAAAAGTCGCTAAAAGGTCCTTTATTTAAGTTGATCTGAATTTTTACTTACATTGTGCAGAGAAATTTATAGGGGAGGAACAGCGGTACAACTATAGTATTTCCCCTCAGCTGAATTTGGCGATTTTTCTTTGGCGCTGATTTGACCGATAACGATGTCGTTCTGGATTGTTTGCGATATAATATGGCAGCCTGCATGCTATTTATTTTGGATTTATGATTTTATGATTTATAGTTTAGCTTACGATTTTATCATGGTACAACTATAGTATTTCCCCTCAGCTAGATTTGGCGATTTTTCGTTGGCGCCGATTTGAACGATAACGATGTCGTTCTGGATTGTTTGCGATATAATATGGCAGCCTACATGCTATTTATTTTGGATTTATGATTTTATGATTTATGATTTATAATTTAGCTTACGATTTTATCATTTATGCTATATGATTTATGATTTTAAGATTTATGATTTAGCCATAATAGCCAACGAAAAATCGCCAAATCTAGCTGAGGGGAAATACTATAGTTGTTCCATCATCATTCCAAATCTAGCTGAGGGGAAATACTATAGTTGTTCCGGAACAGCTTTAGCATAGGATCCCCTTGAAGAAATTTGAAATTTGGCATCAAAATAGCTCGGACGTTTCTCAGTATGGTCTTTATTTGCACAATTGAGATAATCATTTTAATTCAACGCAAAAATGATAACAAAAATCTTAAAGTCGCCAAGAGGGTTCTATATTAAAGCTATACCAAAAAGTATCCTATAAAATGCTTTTAATTTTAAAATAAATTCTCTCTAATATATGTCATACAAGATAACAAATGATAATAATTATTCATTTTCATTTTGTAATAATAAATATTGCATACCATTACTGGCATCGCCCATCTCCCAAAAGATATATTTTGCCGTTCTGGGTGAATTGACACAAATCCTGTAGCCGTTAAGGGTGTTCCTTTAATAGATTTTGTATCCATTGCACCTTTTTAGGCCCTTAAAATTTCTTACTAAACATTTTCAAATGCACAAATTGGTAAAAATAGTTAGGAGTCAAGCATACAAAATTCTTTGTTTCAAAACAAAGTTGATTTTAAAACGTGAACGAGAAAAAGGTCCGCGTTTGTAATGATCGATAGATGGCGGTTTCTCAACTGCAGTTGTTAGTAAATATTTCCACGTGTAATAATTGCCACGTGTATTTATTATTGTGTTTTCTTCATAGAATAATAATAAAGGAAGAAGGAGCATAAGTGTTTCTAATAAGCTGTTGTGTTGCCACAACAAACAGCGATATTATTATTATTCTATGGCCCTTCTTTAAGGTTTTGAGTAGCAAAAGTAGCTTTCGCTGGCATTTCACTAGAAGGGGTTTGTAAGCATTAAGAGTATTGGCATGCTCCTTCTTCCTAATTATTATTCTATGGTTTTCTTGTTGTTCTATCATTGTTTCAGCGTGAAAGCTATCAGTGGTATGATAATTTCACCTTAGCCCACCAGAGGGCGAGCATTTCATTACAATCGCGGATAGAGTTTCAATGGTAACAAATGATTTATTGCTCTATGACTTAAATTAAAGTTAAATCATAGAATAATAATAAAGGAAGAAGGAGCATAAGGTTTCTACATAAGCTGTTGTGTTGCCACAAAAAACAGCGATTATTAACAAGCCTTTATTAAAAAACTTCAATGTTGAGAGGAGCAAAAGTAGCTTTCGCTGGCATTTCACTAGAAGTGGTTTGTAAGCATTAAGACTATTGGCGTGCTCCTTCTTCCTCTATTATTATTCTAAGAGTTAAATGCAACAAATTTTCTTATTTTAGGAAAGAGATAATTTTGTTAAAAATGATGTCAATTTCATTAGCGAAAAATTTTTACTACGTATTCAAGGAACATGATCTTCAAACGTTTCCAATATTGAAAATGAAATCATACTGAAAAGAAAATATTTAATTTTATGCGTAAAACTAGCGCTTATTATGTACTAGCAGGCTTTGCCCGCTTCGCTGGTCACTATATTTAAATGAATTAAAAAAATAATCTATTTAAAAAAACTTTGAAAATCCAAATTCTTAATGTATCGTATCACATAAATCTTTTCGAAGTTAAAATAAAATTTAATTAAAAAAAAAAAAAAAAAAAAAAAACTTTTTTGTTTATTAACCAAAAAACAGATGAAATTTGAAATGCAAGTTGGTCTTGTGGGGTACATCTTGTGGGCTGTATATTATATTTTTGTGATCTTGAGGGGAAAAAAAAAAAAAATTGAAAACTGCAATTTTTAATCCCACTTCAAAAACATGTGACTTAATCTAAAGCCATAGAATAATAATAAAGGAAGAAGGAGCATAAGTGTTTCTACATAAGCTGTTGTGTTGCCACAAAAAACAGCGATTATTAACAAGCCTTTATTAACAAACTTCAATGTTGAGAGGAGCAAAAGTAGCTTTCGCTGGCATTTCACTAGAAGGGGTTTATAAGCATTAAGACTATTGGCGTGCTCCTTCTTCCTCTATTATTATTCTATGTCTAAAGCAGATTTTTTTTTTTTTTCCTAATGGTTTCCATACAATCTTCTGCTGTTGCCACCTAAAATACATACTTTAGTTAATTTAAAAAAATCTAATTGTCCGATCGATAAGCTGTTTAATCCATCGGATTCAAAAAAAATTTCCCTTTCACTTGGTACCTTATTTGTAGCGATACGAATGATATTTCTAATTTATTTTCTAATTCTAATTTATTTTTATCATTTTAAATAAATGTACGTTTTTTTTTTGTTTTTTGATTTATTCTGTCCAAAAAAAAAAGAAAAAAAAAAAAATGGCAACAGTTAAATTATGTTGAGATTCACAAACATACAGTAGTAAATGACAGTAAGTACATAAGAATTTGGGGAAAAAAAAGAATCAATATTTTTTATACCGTTCTACAAATTAAAACTAAAGAGAAAATACATTGAAATTGCTTTAAAACTTCGCTTCGGGCCCTCGCTGACTTCGGCAAAGACTTCTTAGAAGGACTTAATCCTGGAATCGAGTAAACACACCATGCAATGTCTTAATATATAAATGTACTTAAATGAGAAGTTTATTCCGGTGTGAAACCTACATTCGATTTTGATTAAAGAAAAGCGAAACTTCTATGCTTGTTAAAAAATGTAGCTATTTTGATTCAGAGGTGAGAATTATGTAGGACCGACAAAGGGTTAAATACTGAAAACAAACTTTCAGATTTAGATTAAGAACAGTTTAATTGAAAAAAATAAAAACGAAGAACTTTTATCATTTTAATGATTTTTCTAGTACTTTTGAATAAGGAAATAAAAGTTTGTTTGCTTTGTCTGTGCTCATTTTTAACTCATTTTTTGCACTCTTTTCTTTCATGTGACTAAAATAAATATGCAGAATTCATTTATTGCGCTAAAATTTTTAGTTTAGGTTTAACATGTAACATTTTTAGGTACCCACTATAGGTATCACAAAATGTCATCATGGCCACAGGGCTCTTTAAATACGATCGTCTTGTCGCCATTGGTGACCAATATATTTCAGCTGGCGACTATGTATTCAACAAAAACTCAACATTCTTTTAATTTTTTAATATTTTTTGAAAAAAAATTGGGCCAATCGAATGCCGAAACCTATGCTAAACTGCAGTGAAGTTCATGTCAATTCGTGTAAGAAACAAGTAGGAGGAAAAAAGCGACTCATGGCTATATGTGCGTGTTTCGCACACCGTCGTGTTGATATGAGACACCGTGTTGAATCAATATACCAATAGGAAATTCATACCGCGTTCCACTGTGCATATGTTTAACAATCCGGTGTTGAATCGGTGCAGTTTACATCGCTCTCGCTCGAAAAAATAGCCCCAATCTATCGAAATACTTGGGGTAGTCCCGTAAATAAATGACATTTCCATACCACAATGTACAAAAAACATGCTTTTACGCATACAAAAAGAAAAAAAAAAGAAAGAAAGAAAATTGTTCATTCCGTTTTGTTCAAGTCAGTCTATAGATATTACACTGTAATTACCAGAAATTTCCCCATAAACGTAATGTATTTGAATTATCTTGGATGGCCCTGTACACGAACCATTTGCTTGATTTCAACGAAAAGTTTAGTGTAGCGTCCCTATATGATACACATTTAGAATACCGAGTTTGGACTTTCTGCTACTATTTTTTCCTGAGATATACTGATATAAGACAGACACACACACAGAGACCAACCGCTAAAAACATGTTTTTCAGATTCATAGGGGACCTTAAAACATACAAATATAACAAGAACTCCATTTAGAAAATTTGACTCAAAAACAATACGTTCCCTATTATATATATGGGTAAGAGAAGGTAAAAAATTAATTGATATATAGAACAAAGTTCTAAAATTAACAACAGTACACAAAAATAGCCAGAAAATGTCTTTAAAGTGTCCACTGCTGGTGCTAGTTACCCTTAATCTGTTTTATAAAGAACGTATGACTTTTTTTTTTTTTTTTTTTAATAATGCGCAAGCTTTACATAAACTTTTTATTTCTTCAAATTTGAAAGTAAGACTTCAAAACGCGCAATTCTAACACAATAAAACTAAATAAAATTAATTTAATAAATACAATCTTTTTAATAATAAAAGTTCAAGTTTCTTTAAACTAATGCTCGAAACTGATGTTATTGCTACAAAAATATATTGAAATTAAAAAAAAGTAAATAAATTTGTATCCTTGGTTTGAAGGAATGGATGAAATAACGGAAGAAAATTGATTTAGCAGAAATAATTTCAAGATAAAAAGAACTTTTTATATACCCCGTTTTTAAATATCATATAAATGCTACCGAAAAGCAGCGGGAACCCGGAACAATTGGCTAAAAGTATTAAAAAGATTCATTGCTATCGTGTATTGAGCTATTATAAAAGTTTCAAATGGCTAGCTAGCCGAGAAGTTAGTTAAAAATCGATTGCAAGCTTTATACTGGTAACGCCGCCGAAGGCAGCAGGAACCCAAAACAGTTAGCTAAAAGCATTAAAAAAATGCATTTTCACCATGTTCTGAACTATTCTGAAAGTTTCAAATGTCTAGCTAGTCGGGAAGTTAGTTAAATAAATTTTCTGTCGAATCATATAAACGCTGCCGAAGGCAGTAGGGACCTGAATCAGTTAACTAAAACTATTCAAAAAATGTCTTGTCTGGTCACCTTGTTCTGAGCTGTCCTGAAAGTTTCAAATGTATAGCTTAGCTAGTCGGGAAGTTAGTTAAAAATCGATTGCAAGATTTGTACTGGACAAACAAACAAACAAGAATCGAAGTTAATAAAATCATGGTAAAATATGACGCTACAATTGAAACAAGGCGTTAAAAACAAATAATAATAATAATTAAAAAATTCTGTCAAAGACAGAATTTAGCTTAGTACGGAGAATTATTAATTTCGATCTGTAAAATTTATTTTTATTTTTTAAATGATTTTTTATCTCATAATAATAATAATAATTATTTATTTATTTATTATTATTATTATTATTTTTTTTTTTTTTACCGTAAAACTGAGCCATATTCTTTTTAAAATGGCTGAAATGAATTAAAGTGAAGTGTTTCCACCTAAATTTCATACTTTAGTTAATTTAAAAAAAATCTAATTGTCGTGTCGAAAAACTGTTTGCACCTCTGGATTCAGAAAAATCTTCCCTTTTATTCAGTACCAAATTTGTAACGATCGGACTGATATTTCTAATTTATTTTGGTGTTACACAAAACTGGTCTACAAAAAAATCCAGATTTAAACTAATAGTCCTCCGTTCTAATAATAATTTATCCTGATATTTAAAAAACGTAAAATAAGTCGAAATGTTAATTCAAAAAAAGACATGTAATTCTATGTAAGGATCGCGTATGTGTGTATAAGTGTGCGTTTGTGAGTAAACACGATAACGTCTAAACGCTTGATTTGACTGTTGGTAGATATGTTATAGGTCATTGTCACTCGAACTGTATAGATTTTGATGAGTGTAGGACTTATAGTTCTTTTTTATACAAATAGTTCTTTTTACACATATGGTTCTTAAAAAAATTACACATATAGTTTTTTTTAGGGAGACAAAGAAAATTTTTTTATCATTACAACTATAAACTCGAATTATTTGAAGGTCTTTAGCTTATAAATTCTATATTCGATTACGATATCAATTGGTAGGCATGTTACAGGTTATCAATTACCATCGCAAGAGGAATTTTTATACACTGCGGTTTATGGGCTTAAATTATTTGATGTTCGCTTTAGTAATGTTAATTTTTTTAAAACATTGAAAATATAAATATTTGATATTGTGAGTTTAACAATTGCAGTTAGTTAACAGAGACGCATTAATATACATATATATTGGATACATTATTATGTGTTAAACGACATACAACTTGCGGCGAAATACTCAGACATTTTCGCTTTTGTTTATTTAGCGGCGTCTCTAATTTAAATTTGTTTAAACAACTCTTAATTACTAAATATTCGAAAAGCCAAGCGGAGTCATTCAAGATTTTTTTTTTTTTTTTTTTTACTTTCTTGTATAAATTATAAGGAAGTACATATTGAAGAAAGAATAATAATAATAAAATGCAAATTTTTAAGTTAATCGCGCATAATTTAATGTCTAATAATTTTTAACTATGTGTTCTAAATTGAAACCAGCTATGTGTATTTTACACCTCGATTTTCTCAATTCTGTTAATCTGTCGTTGTTTTTCCGTGTTTATTTTTAGCGTCATAAAGTAAAGGGAAAGGAAACCCGTAAAATATCATTTTCTCTCTGCATAATGGATTCGATCGAAATCCAATATCCTATTTAGGCAGTGATTTTGAATTAACTTGTTTAGTCTTCTTCCTAACACGAATGGCGATTAAAGAGGAGCATAATTTTACGCTAAAATTGTAATGAATTCGTATTGGAGAAGGGTTTTTCAGCAGCTTTTGCGACGCTAAAATAAGGAAAATGAAAAGAAAATTTGATGCGAAATTGGTGACAAAATGGTAAGTGCGTAGTCTATTTTAAACTTTTAAATCACATTTACCACAAATGTTTTTAAAAAGGAATCTGTCTCAAAAAAAAAAAAAATTAAGTGGACTTGGCACCCATGAAGGTTTCATACAAGAGTTTATATTCCCATTTAATATTTATAAATTGAATTCTATTAGGTTTGTGCAAAATATATATGGATGAATACCTTATGGATCAATATGGCTAAATATGATAATTCTTATGGTTTTTGATACATTTTTTACAGATTTGAAATCTTTAAATTGTGTTTTCTCAGTTTGCATTTTTACATAAATTCAGGACCTTAAAAATGGGTCATTCCATAAAAATTCAAGTATGTTGTTTAACTATTTTTGTTTCTTTTGATACTTGTGTTTCTTACAAGTACATATGAGAGAAGTTCAAAACAACTTTTAGTTTTCTCAACTATTAATCTGGGATTTTATACAGGTCATCAAAAGTCGTTCTCCAGGTCAAAAAAGGGATCATTAGATCTTTATATTTTGGTACAAACCTCTTTTAATTAAATTTATGAGTGCTAATTTCAAATATTAGTATCAAAGTACATAAGGTAAAGGTGTGTCCTGCTTAGTTATACTGCTGTAACTTAATAATTAAAATAATTACAATAGGTCAAAGTTCAAGGTCAAACGTAATTTTTTTTTTTTTTTTCAATATTTTTTTTAACTGTTCTACGGAAATAAACCACAAAATAAAATATCACAAAAATTAATCTCTGGAATAACGCTAATGAAAAAATTTAATTGTAATTGTGTGGTTTTTTTTTTTGCCTTTACAGTTTACAAGTTCACGAAGTATCAGAAAAATTGAAAAAATTACATTTTAAGACCTCCATAAACCAAAAGAGGATGAACTTAAAAAAAAAAAAAAAAAACTTTTGGCCAATTTATTAATTTATTAAAACATTATGTATATTATGTGTATTGTTTTGTGGTTTTGAGTTTAATAAAAATATTTATAAAATAATGCAAAAATATTTACCAAAAAAAAAAAAAAAAAAAAAGAAAGGGAGCAAAAATATTTTACATTTTGTAATAATTCGATTGAGTTAATTTTGCATTATTATAAAGCACATTTTAATCAAACAAAATTAATCTGCAGTTATTTAATTTAATTTCAGAAAATTTTGGAGTGGAAGGCTGATTTTTTATATCAACTATGTGAAAAATACCAGAGCCGGGAAACGAACCCGTGCCTTCCGCTTTACGTGCGGATGCTCAAACCCTCGAGATACCCTGACTGATAACCCGCTAGGCATTTCTCACATAACATACGTTGGCAAAGTCACCGATATTTTTCACATAGTTGGTATAAAAACTCAGCCTTTCACTCCAAAATTTTCTGAAATGAACTTTCAGGCTTCATGAATAAATTTCTAAAATTAAATTAAATTTAATGTTTAATCTTCTACTTTAGTGTGCGTCAATTAGCCGATTACACAATTTAAAAAAGTATATAGTTTTTTAAAATTCAAAACCACAAAACAATACACACAGTATACATAATATACTTTCATAGATTAATAAATTGGCAAAGCAATTTTATTTTACTTTTAATTTCATCCCCTTTTAGAATATGGGGGTCTAAAAATGTCATTTTTGCCCTTTTTCTCACATTTCGTGCACCTGTAAACTATAAAGGGTTAAAAACCATATAATTACAATTAAATTTTCTCAATTATGTGATTCCAGAGATTAATTTTTGTAATATTTTACTTTGTGGTTTATTTCCTTAGAAGAGTTGAATCACTATCGAAATTAACAAAAATTGTACATTTGACTTTGAACTTTGACCTATTGTAATTATTTTAGTTATTAAGTTACAACAGTATAATTACGCATGACATACCTTTACCTTCTGTACTTTGATACTGATATTTAAAATTTACACTCATAAATTTAATTCAAAGAGATTTGTGCCAAAATATAAGGGTCTAATAATTCCATTTTTTATCAGAAGGAATTTTGATGACCTGTATAAAACCCCAGGTTGATAGTAGAGAAAAATTAAAAGTTGTTTGAACATCTCTTATGTGTACCTATAAGAGACACAAGTATCAAAAGAAACAAAAATAATCTACATGCATATTTTTTGAAGATTATGTAAAACCACATGGTGCACCTAAACGTAATAATACACGGTCACTATAGTAATAATACACGGCACAACCTGAAATGCACTTCCACCAATTTTCAACGATTGTCGCACCATAATCTATTTCTTTTGTATAGCCCTATAAACGAACGGTGAATAATATCCTTAACATATTCTGCAGGAGACATGTTTTTACGCATATATAAAAAATATATATTAATTTCATTTGGTTTAGTGCAGTCTATAGACGTTAAACTCTCCTTACCTGCAATTTTCCCCATAGACGTAATGTATATGAATTCTCTTGGGTGTCCCTGTACACGAACCATTTGCTTCATCTCAACAAAAAGCTTACACTAGCATCCCTTTATGATACACATTTAGTATACTGATACACTTTCTGCTATTATTTGTTCTTGAAATATGCTGATAACACACACAGAGACACACACACACAGACAGACACACACACACAGACAGACAGACACACACACACACACACACAGACCAACCTCTAAAAACATAATTTTCGGATTCAATGCACCTCAAAAAGTGTAAATATAACAAAAACTCACTTTCGAAAATTTGACCCCAAAACAATACTTTCTCTACCGTATGGGTAGGAGAAAATAATAGACGAGCAACATATTTCCTTGAATTTATATGGAATGACCCAAATGCTAAAATTTCGACAGATATCTAAGAAAAGGCTCAACATTTTTTTGGATGTTTAATGGAATCTACTTAAAAGAATTAGGGATGAATTTTGAAATTTATTAATTAGTTTTGGGTAAAAAATAAATAAATAAATAAATAAAAAGCGCTACGTAAAAATTTGCAAGGGAAAAAAAAGTAAAATAAAATAAAATAAAATAAAATAAAAATAAAAAATATATATTTGTTTTCTTTTAAAGATATTGTAAAATTCATCATAACTAATTCTTTAAGTAGTTTCTATTTAACACAGCAGAAAGAAAACATCTGGAAATAATTAAGGTCACATGTTTTTGAAGTGGGATTAAAAAATGCAATTTTCAAAATTCTTCAAATTTTCTCTCACGAACACAAAACTTAATATACAGCCTGAACAACACAAGACGAACTTGCAATTCAAATTTCATAAATTTTGGTTAATAAACGAAAAAGTTACTTTTTTTTTTTTTTTTTTTTGCAAATTAATTTTATTTTAACACACGCCTCTCTCTATCGAAAGCTGATGTCAGTTTCCTATAGCAACGAATACATTTGAAGGTAAAAATAACTCTTTTTCTTTTTTATTTCAAAGTATTTTAAATTGAGATACGACGCTGAAATTTCGTATTTTGGGGCCTACAAGTCGAATGAGGATTTTTCAAAAGTGCAAAATTATTAGGGGGGCGGGAAGGGGGCGAAAAATTAGAAATTGAGTGAGACTGTTCAAAATTGGAATATATAGGTTTTCGGGGCCTACAAGTCGAATGAGGATATTTTCGAAAGTGTAAAATTATTACGGGAGAGGGCGGAAAGGGGGACGAAGGAGGCAAAGAATTAGAAATTGAGTAAGACCGTTCAAAATTGGTATATATAGGTTTTTAGGGTCTACAAGTCGAATGAGGATATTTCCGAAAGTGTAAAATTATTAGGAGAGGGGCGAAGGGGGCAAAAAAATTAGAAATTGACTTAGACCTTTCAAAATTGGTATATATGAGTTTTTGGGGCCTACAAGTCGAATGACGATATTTTCGAAAGTGTAAAATTATTAGGGGTGCGGGAGGGGGGCGAAGCAGGCAAAAAAAATAGAAGTTGAGTTAGATCGTTCAAAATTCGTATATATAGGTTTTGGGGGCCTACAAGTCGAATGAGGATAGTTTCGAAATTGTAAAATTATTAAGAGGGGCGGGAAGGGGGAGAAAAAAATTAGAAATTGAGTTGGACCGTTCAAAATTGGTACATAGTGGTTTATGGGGTCTACAAGTCGAATGAAGATATTTTCGAAATTGTAAAATTATCAGGGAGGGGGGGGGGAGATTTTAGAAATTGAGTTAGACTGTTCAATGTTCGTATATATGGGTTTTAGGGGCCTACAAATCGAATGACGATATTTTCGAAAGTGTAAAATTATTAGGGGGGCGGGAAGGGGGCAGGGGGGTAAAATATTAGAAATTTAGTTAGAGCGTTAAAAATTTGCATATATTGGTTTTAGGGGCCTACAAGTCGAATGTAGATAGTTTCGAAATCGTAAAATATTAGGGGGGCGGGAAGGGGGGAGCAAAAAATTAGAAATTAAGTTAGACCGTTCAAAATTCGTAAATAGAGGTTTATGTCGCCTACAAGTCGAATGAATATATTTTTGAAAGCGTAAAATTATTAGGGGTGGGAAGGGGGGCGAAAGGGGCAAAAAAATAGAAATTGAGTTAGACCGTTCAAAATTGGTATAGATAGGTCTTTGGAGCCTACAAGTCGAATGAGGATATTTTCGAAAATTTAAATTTATTAGAAGGGGGGCAAAAAATTAGAAATTTAGTTAGGCCGTTCAAAATTGGTATATATAGTTTTTTGGGGCCTACAAGTCGAATGAGGATATTTTCGAAAGTGTAAAATTATTAGGGGAGTGGGAAAGGGGGCGAAGGGGGCAAAAAGTTAAAAATTGGGTTAGACCGTTCAAAATTGGTATATATAGGGTTTTGGGGCCTACAAGTCGAATGAGTATATTTTCGAAAGTGTAAAATTATTTTGGGGGGCGGGAAGGGGGGCGAAAAATGCAGAAGACCTGAAACGTAAAAAAGGCGCCACAGGCGCCACCTAGCTGGAGTTTCTTAAAGTCGGATTTTTCAAGAATTGCGAACCAGCTGGTCGCCAAGGGCTGCTAGTCATTAATAAACATGAACATTCTTTTAAGAGTATGAAAAATATAGATTAATTTCATGACGTTAAATGTAGTGTGAGCATTTTCAATCGCATTCAAAAGAAATGCCATTTCTAGACCATAATATAACAAAAGATTTTTATGTGTCCCTGTACACGATCAGAAATACTTTATACACCAAATGCTATACAGCTGATTAAATGTAATTCATAAGTGTTTATGTCAAATTTGAAATTAATCGAATGATTTTTTATGACCGTTCTAGCTATATATAAAGACATACACAGACACCAAAAATTATTTTAGGTATCAATAAGATGGTCTGGCTGACGTTTTAGCCATTAGCTAACACGCCATAAGATTTCTTTTTTATTTTTATTTCTTTTTTAGGTAGATTCCTTATAGGAGATCTACCTATTGCAATGGTTCTCATGACACGACTTCTGGAAAATTTCTTCATATCTTCACCGATCATGACCCCTAGAACCCAAAACCACCCTCCGTTCAAAAGTTTATATATATATATATATATATATATAGGTATATATATATATATATATATGTATAACGCTTTTTCCCATATTAAGTTGTGAACACGATAACTGGAGTAATTTTTATTTAAATTTAACCAGCTCAGGATATGTTGTCAGGACAGTAAAAATCTCGGTCGAGTTCGTAGATGGGGTGTCCAGCTCAAAGCGGGTGGAAATGGTGGGGTGTGGAAATTTTCATTTGCCCATAATTTCTTTAATATTGAAAATAGGAAAATACTTCAAATCAGGCGAATTACCGCCTTACTCTAAAGAACAACTTTTGTATTTAAACTTTTTCGATAACTTCAATTGCTTAAAAGTTACAAGTTAAAAAGTGATTTTTCGACATTTGTGATGAACATTTTCCATAGCTTTCATTGCAAAAATTTATAATCTGATGCTTATATCACGTGCAAAAGATAATAAAAAAAATCACTGAAAATATAATAAAATTTTAATCATGTTTTTAAACAATATAATAATCTGATTTTAAAAAAAAGTTTAATTTAACAGAAAATATGACGTCACAATTACAACAATGTACTGAGAAAAATGAAATAAAATTTTATCCGTGATTGCAAATAAAATAAAAGTTAATAAAAAAATAAGTAAATAAAATCAACATATCTTACGGCTAAGCAGATTTAGACTTAGTCTTATGACATAGATGCTATAATGTATGTTATGTAATGTGATGTGAAGACAATAATGAACACTTATATTTTTCTTTCACAAACGAAAACTATATTTAACAAACAATACACAGAATTAAATATGCGTGAAGAACATAAGGTGTGATAAATCATTGCGATTTAGTAATAAACAATAATAATGTAAAGTAATAATTGCGAAAATAAGAATGCGAAAGATAGCATGCAAGCTATCATGCGGATGAAAAAGAATAAACAAACTGTTCCTTGCGGTTGAATATTTACGATAAACAATATAATGCGAAGATAGTGCGTAAATAATAATATGAAGTAATATTTGCGAATATAATAATGCGAAAGATAGCATGCAAGCTACCGTGCGATTGAAAAGAATAAACTGTTCCTTGCGGTTTCTGTTCGAGTAGAGTTGAGATGTTCGTACCCGTTGAACAGAAAAAAGTAAAGTTGAGATGAAACAGTTAAATCGAAAGTGTCATTGAGTGCGGAGTTCGATTATGTTATGAATCGAATATGACTGTATGGTGGAAATCGAACATGACTCCCACCCTATCAGGGCGCTAGTCCTGATATAAAAGAAGAACAGCAATTGGCCAGGATAAAGGTGAGCAGCTGTGGTTCTCCTTCCTTGATATTTGTTGCAGGATGTTGCCATCGGTTCTTGAGATTCCTGCTACAGGATAATGGTTCGTCTGCAGGTGAAAGCATGACATCACCTGTAAGAAAATGTGATGGGGTGAGAACATTAATAGAGCATAAGTGTGCAATATGTTTCTCTTGTATAATAAGGTCGCTCAATTTGTGTTTAGACGGCAATTTTACCGGATGCTTTTCGTTATATGATAATTGGGCGTTTTGTAAGCGACCTCCCACCCGTAACAGACCGTTCTGGTCAATGAATGGATGTAGAGAGTGTAAAGGACTTTTCCTAGACAAAATGTTTTGATTCTTGATGTGTTTTAAGTCTTCGTGAAAGTATTTATTTTGTACCCATCGAATGATGTTCTCTTCGGCGTGTTTAGCTTCCCTACATGTAAGAGGGGAGTAAGAATCATCTGTTGAGACATGAACTTTACTTGCTGACTTGCAGTTATTTATGAATCTTAGGCAATATGCCAGAATGCGTTTGATTTTAAAAAATGAAGAAAATTTATTCAATAGTTGATCATAAAGATCATTAGATGTATCAATATGGTAAGACAAAATGGGATCAGCTTTCTTTTCAGCCGAAATTTGATCCTCGATTTCCTTAGACTTAGGCGCATCATTAGGCCAATGTGTAGGATCCAAAAGTAGCCAACTTGGGCCATTCCACCACAAGTTGCATTCCGGTAAACTTTTAGGATCTATGCCCCGAGAAGCGATATCAGCGGGGTTTTCTTTAGATGGAACGTGTCTCCAATGTTTTGTGGGAAGAACATCTAATATTTGTGACGTTCTATTTGCAACAAAAGTTTTCCACTTACGTGGATGTGCGGATAACCAAGAAAGAACAACTGTGGAATCTGTCCATGCGTAAATGTCAAAGTTATAATTTTCTAATATTTTTATGACTGAAGAAAATAACTTAGATAATAAATGAGCACCACAAAGTTCCAACTTGGGAACGGAAATTTGCTTGATAGGAGCTAGTTTAGTTTTGGCAACTAAGAGTGAGACTTTTGATTTGTTATCATGAGTCTGTCGACAATAGATTGCAGCGGCGTAAGCATGTGTTGACGCATCGCTGAAACCATGTAATTCAAATGTACTATCGGATGAAAGCGTGACGCATCTAGGAACAGAAAATTGGCTAATTTTATTGAATGAATTCTCATATTTAATGAGCTCCTCTTCAAATTGTTGCGGAATAGGAGAATCCCAGTCTCCTTTTGTTAACCATAGCTTTTGATAAAATATTTTTAACACTACTGTACAAGGTGAAATTAACCCTAGAGGATCAAAAATGCGTGCGGATTCAGACAAAATGCGTCTTTTTGTTAGTGGTGGTTTGAGAGTAAGTGCGGTTTTGAAAATAAATGTATCTGCTAAAGAGTTCCAGTAAAGCCCTAGAACTTTAGAACTTTCATTGTTGTTTGGTATTATTTTAAAGTCTGTATCTGTGATGCAATTTTCTCGAAATTCTGCAAGGAATTCATTCGAATTGGAATTCCACTTTCTCAAATGAAACCCATGTTCTTCCAAAACATTAGCAGTCTCCTTAGCAATTGATATTGCTCTATTAACTGAGTTTGAACCAGATATCAAGTCATCCATATATATATCTTTTAACAAAGTACGCGAGACGTGTGTATTTTGAGTATAATCTAGAGCGATTTGCTTAATGCACCTAGTGGCCAAAAAGGATGCTGGAGCAAGGCCATATGTAACTGTCTTCAATTTATATTCCTTTATTTCCTCATTAGGGTTGTATCTCCAAAGGATTTTTTGATAATTTTGATCGTCCTCAGAAATTAAAACCTGGCGGTACATTTTCTCCACGTCTGCAGAAAAAACTATCTCCGGTAATCGAAAATTAAGTAAGATCTCAAAAATGTCTCGTTGTAATTTAGGGCCAACACCTAAAACTGAATTTAATGATTTACCATCAGAAGTTTTACAGGAACCGTCAAAAACGACTCTTAATTTAGTGGTAGTGCTAGAAGGTTTAATAACTGCGTGATGAGGTAGGAAATATTGTTCCCTTTGAGAAATATTTAGTGAATTCTGAGTAATTACCTCCATGTGTCCTAATTGTTCGTATTCATATAAAAAATCTTTATATTGTTGTTCGAATTCCGGATTTTCAGAAAATTTCCTCTCCATTGCATATAATCGGGAAAGTGCAGCGGGTTTTGTATTGCATAATTCAGATTTGCATTTATAAAATGGTAGTTTCACCACAAAACGGCCTTCTGGATTAATTGAATAATTTTCCTGAAAATGTGACTCCACAAACTGTTCCTCGGGTGAAAGTAACTTCTCACTTGGATTAAAAACTTCTTCTAATTCCCAAAAACGTTTTAACTCACTATCAATATTAGTTTCGTAAATATGTAAATTTGAAATCGAATTACATTTTGTCTGAGATTCAGGTAATTTTCCGGATACGAGAAAACCAAAAATTGAATTTTGAGCAATTAAACCATTCTCAGTACAAATTGTTTGACAAGGAAGTAAAATAGAAAAAAAATAATCAGATCCCAAAATCATATCAATTTTACTTGGAATTTCAAATTTGGGATCGGCCAGTTGCATATTTTTTAAATGCGAAAAATGTTCCTTGTTTATTTTCTCTGATGGCAATGGAGCTGTTAATTTATCTAATATAAAAACTCGCATGGGTAACTTGACATCGGAATCGTGAACGGAAATTAAATTAATGTCTGTATAACCTTTAGTTATTGCAATCTTTGAATTTGCTAACCCTTTGACGGGAAATCTTGCATTTTTTCTCTCATAACCTAAAATACTCATACATGTTTCAGTGATAAAAGAACTTTCAGAGCCTGAATCGCATAAAATTTTTAGCACATGTCTCTGACCCATTGAATCATAAATATAAGCGCTAGCTGTAGGAAGTAAAGCGAAAGATGTTTGTATAGAATATTTATGAGTACTTGTTTGGAATTGAGGTATGCCAGATGGCTCTGTACGATTCTCAGAGTTTTCAAAATTATTACCAGCAGATGAAGCCGAAGCTGCATAAGTTTTCAAATTATTATCGCATATACTAGAATTGATGTTTTGCATTACAAAAATGACAGGTATAAGTGGAATTACATTGAGCGATAGAGTGTTTATTAGATAAACAATTGCTGCATAATGAGTTCTTTCTAACAAATTGTTTTCTATCCTTAACAGGAAGTTCTTTAAATTTAAAGCATTTGAACAAGAAATGATTATTGTTTTTACATAAAATGCATTTGTAATTAACGTTAGAATGAAACTTAGATAACTTAAATTGTTTATCCTTATTTTGTTTATACTCATTCTCTTTACTCTCATTTTCATTACATAATTCCATAGATGCACATTTATCATTAATAAATTGTAAAAAGATCTCTAAAGTAGGAAAATCAATTTTTGCGGAATATTGTGCCCATTCTTCACGTGATTTATGGTCAAGTTTTTGTAATAAAATATAAATTAACCATACATCTCTTTCAGTAGCTTTAGTGTCAATAGTTTTTAATCCCCTAATTACTTCATCCGAAGTATCTGCTATCTTACGTAAGTTATATGCGGTAGCATGACTTACAGTTGGTTGATCCATAAAGGTTTTAATAAGTGCAGAAATAATTTTTTTTCTTATCATACCTAGTAAGTAATTTTTCCCAGGCTTCTAGATAACTATTCTCAGATATTGGAATGTGTTTAATAATAGAAGCCGGTTCGTCTTTTAATAAACCCTTTAGGTGTTGAAATTTTTGTACATTACATAAATTAACATTTTCATGAACTAATGATATATACAAATCCTTAAAAGACATCTTTATAATTACCGTTAAATGGACAAATTTAATTTTGGCAAACGAAAATTACTGTATATAGCATTTGTATTAATGGGGGGATTTTGAAAATTTAAAATATTTGTTTGCATGTTTACAGATAAATTTTCAAGTTTTTGTTGAAGCTTGGCTTTGGTTTCATAATATTTCAATTCAAATTCTTCTATTTCTGAAATTTCATCAGGTAATTCAGAATCGGCTTTATCAAAATCAGAATAAATAATTTCAATCTTTTCAAGTTTATTTAAGAGATCATGTTTTTGAAAAATTTGATTTTCATTATTTATGAAATTCATAATTCTAGTAAGCGCAGATTTCGCTCTGTCTCGATAATGTTTTGCTATTTTTTCAGCATCTTCTAAAGCAACAGTTTCATTACTGTCATCGTCATTGTTCTTTTTGCTTGCCATTACTACGTAATGGAGTAATGCGAAAAGCCAAAGTCAAACTTGTAAAATAGGAATATAAGTACTTATATGTTTTATTCCTTAATAGCTGCGCTTGGATATCCAAATTTGTAAGCTAGCGAAAATTCACACATGTTCACCAAAAATCTCGCCGGTGCCTCCAGAAAATGTTATGTAATGTGATGTGAAGACAATAATGAACACTTATATTTTTCTTTCACAAACGAAAACTATATTTAACAAACAATACACAGAATTAAATATGCGTGAAGAACATAAGGTGCGATAAATCATTGCGATTTAGTAATAAACAATAATAATGTAAAGTAATAATTGCGAAAATAAGAATGCGAAAGATAGCATGCAAGCTATCATGCGGATGAAAAAGAATAAACTTAAACTGTTCCTTGCGGTTGAATATTTACGATAAACAATATAATGCGAAGATAGTGCGTAAATAATAATATGAAGTAATATTTGCGAATATAATAATGCGAAAGATAGCATGCAAGCTACCGTGCGATTGAAAAGAATAAACTGTTCCTTGCGGTTTCTGTTCGAGTAGAGTTGAGATGTTCGTACCCGTTGAACAGAAAAAAGTAAAGTTGAGATGAAACAGTTAAATCGAAAGTGTCATTGAGTGCGGAGTTCGATTATGTTATGAATCGAATATGACTGTATGGTGGAAATCGAACAATGTAAAAGATAAATGTCATCGTTAAAAAAAAAAAAAAAAAAAAAAAAAAAAATCGTGTAAATCAACGCTAAACGAATTAAACTGGCATGGTAGAAAAGGTAATAAATTTGGGGACATTTAGGTATTATCCCTTTAACAAAAGAACTAGGGACGATTTTAATGGATTTTCCGTTGAAGTTTATTTTCATGAAAACTTAAATTTAAATTAGAGTATTTCATTACTCGAATTCCCTTATTTTGATAAATAAAATTATACCATTTAAAAAAAATAAAGAACATTCTTTTATTGAAAAATGAACTAATAAAGGTTTTAGAAAACTATTACATACTTTTAAATCTTTATTAAAAAAAATTAATTGTTGCCACTCGACATTATACAAATACATCCAAATCCTGTGTCACATACGATAGTTTTATACAAGTATAGATTTTTTGTTTGTACCTGGAACCTGATGGGAAAAGTGCCTGGAAACACTTGTATCTAGTATTATGAAGTCGTGTGCAAAATTTCAGGTCCTTCGGACGACAAGAAGTTGCCGAACATTGAATTGCAGAATTCCGTTATATACATTAATAGTTGCATCATATCAAGTTAATAAAAGTGTGTTAATTAAAAACCATGTTAAGCGCTTTAATTAATCATTTAAAAATATAAAATTAAAATAATACGTCAATCTTAATACAAATATCGTTTGTAGTGACTAGTTTAGAATGTCGGTTTAGGCAAGAATTTAAAATTTACGATTGAGAGAAATACGTTACAGCTTCCTTTGACTTTTTATGTTATCGAAACAAGATATTGGTCTGTGAAGAGATATGATGTTTTCGCGTGGAAAGAAAATATAATGACGCCAAAGCTGCCTTTCTCCATCGCCAGGCTCGCCAAATTTTGTCGCCAAGTCAAAAATTTTATCGTCAACTATGAACTTTGGCCGCCAAATCAGAAATTTCCTTGCTAAGGCGCAAGTTTTTTCACCAAAATCTCGCCAAATCATACAATTTACTAAATTCATAACAATTAACATTGAAATTCAGCGGTGCCAAATGTCCAAGGTTAACTAATGTTAATGTTCCAGCTTATGTGAACCAAAACAGTTTCACTTTACAATTTTTACTCATCTGACAATAAGAATCACAAAAACACAATACAAAACTTTCAATAATTCAATAAAAATTACAACGAAATAATTATCCAAAAACCGCTACCACTTATCTGTATTTGACTTGACCATAGCAACGCCAGGCTTACCAGAGCTTGACCATAGTAAGATCACAAGTGCATTTTCACGTTTCTATTATTGTTTCTTTTAAAAGAAAGATATTGATCAACAGTTATATGGATTTAAAATAAAAATTATAATTTTTATTTAGCTTGGGTGGGAAGGGGGGGGGGGGGGTAGCCCAATAGCCCCCTCCGGGATTCACCATTGCTGTGATTGTATATCGTTAAGGCTTCTATTTGTTGGATGATTATGAGCTTGAATTTTAAAAAATTGGAACATTTACAAACCAATAAATCTAGCCTAAAATTTTAAGTAAAACCCTTTTGTAGTTGAAAATTAAATTTCTTGAAAACAGAATAGCGACGTAAATAATGCAATGTGTGGCAACAAAGTCATTGGCTAAGTATTAATGCATATGTAAAATTTCTTTACAATTGTAACATTTACGTAAAGGAATCTACCTTTGCCTTTAAGCTTGCCGAAAAGGGATTTTTTATGTTTAGGATCGGTAGTGTCTTACTTCTTTCAAACAGAGAAAAAAAAAAAAAAAAAAAAAGGTGCTATTACCATTTACAGTAGACCACCTTAAATTTTGCATAAAAATGTCACGAATTTGTAAATAATAGTAGTTACTTTTATGTAATTTCATTTAAAGAGGCTTAGTCAGGTTATAAAATGTTAATTCTCTGCATTTCTAGCTTGTTTCCGCGTTGAAATAGCTCATTTGCCTTAAAAAACCCGTTAAAAGTTTTCACCAAGAGCCAATGACCTTGGCTCCAAATTTGGAGACCTTTTCGCTCTTTCGCAACTTTTTTGTCGACATTGGCAAGAAAATCCTGATTATCGATATCTCGAATATCTAAGCTCTAACTCCATTTCATAAGAAGTTACCAGAACTTTCTGGGTTTATAGGATGCTATAAAAGGAAGCCAAATGCGGCCAAATCAGTCAGTTTCCACCAAAGGTATTCCTGCGTAAAGAGCTCCTAACCGATCCTCGTTGTATACAGCCTACACTGTCAAAAGAAAAAAAAAAAAAAAGTCCTGTTTGCTGCTAGAAATTGTCTGTAATTTAGAAAAATACGTTCTATCAACGTAATTTTTCCGTTGATAGAACGTATTTTTCTGAATTACAGAAAATTTCTGGCAGCAAACATGACTTTTTTTTTTTTTTTTTTGACAGTGTATTGCTGTGTGTTAATGCTATGGTACAGTTTATGCTGTAAATTTGGTGTTGTCAGCTATTATTTAAGCTGTGTTTTCTGGTGAAACTGAAGTTGATAATTGGTTTACAGACCTGCAATTTTCTGTAAATAAACTTTTAAGGCTCAGCAAGATTCACCTTTCATTCATAGGCAATTCACGAACCCTGAGTACGCAACAATAAATCTACTAGAAAATCTAAACGTTTATAAATGCGTAAGAGGAAATATCTGAGTCAAAAATAGGACTCAAATATTAAATTAAATTCTATTTAGAAATAATTCCTTTGTAACAACAGTAATAATAATAATAATAATTATTATTATTATAATTGAAGTTGGAAGAAAGTGGACTTAAAATTTAACCTCTTAAAATTCATATTTCTTAATTTCACGATGGTTTAACTAAAATATAAAAACGATCGATTTTTTACCAGACTTAATTCGGAATTTTCAAAAGAAAATTTAAAAATGGGTGTTACTAAAAAAATAAAAAAAATAAAATAAAATTTGTACTGAAAAGTACAAATTCCAGTTTAGTACTTTTGAGTTTAGTGGCTTCTAGTTTAGTACTTTTGAGCTGCCACTATATCTAAACATTTCCTCTAATTGTAATTAAAAGCTAATATTCAACTATATTATTAAGAGAAACTTGTCTACACTCTTGTGTGAGAAAGTGGTTCATAAGGAAGCGGCCAGGATTTAGTCCATGAATGAACTTTATTCTACATAACTTCCCGAATCTGCACAACGAAACTGTTATTACCACGAATATTCTCAAAAACAGTCGAATAGTACTGTTATTTCATCAAATATTCTAGTAGCAGTCCCATGAAGCTGTCAATCGTACTGCAAAAGTCACTATTCAACGAATATTCTGTGACAGTCCAAGAAAACTGCTACTTGCTCCACAGGAGTAAAGCAAAGAACATCAAGTGTTCCGGAGCAGAAATCTTCGGTAGCTCAAGAACAAATTTCAATCGCTTGAAGCGCAATCTCCTAAGTGCAATCGCTCAGAATAACTCTCTGAACAACATTGATTCGCAGTGACCCCACTCTCTCGTAGAAGTTAACTCACTCCTATTTATACCTTTTGGCGATAAAATCCATGAAGAATGACATGGTAAGTCCTTTGGCTCCGTGCATCGGAGCGTGCCGAAATTTCCGAAACCCTAAACTACTATATTTCTCCAAAATTGGTCGCCAAGGTTTTTGCCAAAATTGACCTCATTGAAAACGAATGTACTGCCCCTTTATTTTCCATTTGCCTGTAAAACTGAATTCACTGTAAAAGGACAACTGAGGCAGGAAAAAGGACTTAATCTATTGTAATAACATGTTACGTTAAACACAGGCTTATGGGAAAGAAATGTCAATAACGTGTATCTCGGTAACTGGCACTTAGGCAATCAACACTACTAAAGCCGCTATCAGACATGGAGGAAGCGGTTAAAATATCCCCGTCTGATACGATTTGCCTCACGTATATTCTTTAATCACGACGCATTTACGACTATTTGAATCACATAAAGTAGTTTTCAGCATGAACTCCTCCAATCAGAGAATCGCAGTTCCAGAATATCTTCTGTCTTCATTCCTTTCAATATCTTCTGTCCTCATTCCTGTCTCATTCCTTCTCCTTGAGGTGAACTATCGCCAAATGTTGCATCCATTGTTTACATTTGTGGATTTCGTTTATGCTTAAAAATAACCATAGATTCACCTCAACAAAGTCGTTCGGTAGCTTTGAGATCTATTATCTTATACTTCAGAATAAACGTTCTACTGTCTGATAGCAGCTTAAACTTTATAGAACCTACATTGTTTTTTCGAATTTTTCATTAAGTATTATACATTAAATATAGTTTGGTCATGTTTCTTGCGACCATGGGAGATTCTGCATATGTGCTCATTGGACTTGTTTAGCTTTATAGAGGTGAAAACTCTCGCGTGTAAAAGAAACTAAGCGATAAGCAACCGCATGTTTCCCAAATCTTGTCAGTCAACTTGATACCTCTCCTAACATTTACCATCATCTTTTACGCTACGCGCGTCAAACGTGGTCCCACATTAGTGTAGAATTTTTGTGGTTAGTTCAGTGATGCCAGATTGGAGATTTTTGAGGTTTCTGGGGACAATTTTGGGACCAAATGTTTGTGGGGACTTTTTTGGGGAATTCTAAAATGTTTGGGGACAAATCTGGGGAGTTCTTCAGCTTTCTGTCAATGTTGGCAGCGTAATAATTTATCCCTACGACCAGGAATTTTCAATAGCTTTATTGTTATTTGGGGATTTTTTTCAAAAATTGCCTTCATGTGGGGAAAAATCTGAGCTTAAATCCACTTAAATCCGCTTTATATATATATATATATTTGAAAAAAAATTTATTTTTCCTTTTTAGTAGAAATCAAGTTGGGGATTTTTCGAAAAAAAAAAACTCTGATTTGGGGAAATTTGAAGACCTGTTTGGGGAAACAATTTTCGACCATCTGGCATCACTGGGTTAATTTTCATTTCCACTTTAGTACTTTTGATCTGAAACTGTGTCTAGTGTAATAAATTCTAATGTAGAACTGTTATATTTCATCAAACACCAGTTTACAACTAAGGATATTTATTAATCTATATCTTGTTAAGTAGCGCTTTGGCAAATCAGCAGTAACTGATAAAATTCTAGAAACAAAATTTTTCTTTCGAATTTTACATAAATCGTGTTAATATTCAATAGGATAGAGGTTTTTGCGATTGGCTTCTAGTTAAGTAGTTTTCATCTACAGCCACCTCCAGTGTAATAAATTCTAATGCAGAATTATGTACATAAACATCGGCTTTCATATGTGATGTGGCGTCAAATAACAAAAATGTTAACTAAATCACGTCTTTTTAACTAGGGCTTATGCAAGTGAATACTTAAGTATTGTAACTTCACTGTCTTTAAAATTATACACAATCTGTGGTGACATTGACATAGAAATACATAGCATAAAAATTTCTGTAGTTGACATTTTATTTAGTACTTTTGATAAACAACTACTTCTAGTATAATATAATCTAATGTTCCATGAAACATTGGGTTACAACACAGAAATTTTACCAATCGATATCTCAAAGCAAAAAAATCCACACTCGGCAGCTTGTACAAATATCCCTCTGTTCTCTGTTCTACCAGCAGTAATTTTATCCTCAGTTTTAAGACCCAAGATACAATCTTCGGATAGAGAGAGAAAGAGAGAGAGAGAGATAAAATATCAGTGAAGCCGAGCTGTTACATTTTGTAAGAAACCCGAGACACCCTTGTCTCAGAGGATTAAAGCTGAATACCTAGAAACATAACTTGGGAAAAATGATCGTAAGGATTTGTTTCTACCTGAGTTGTTAGTAGAGAGTGTTAGAAAGTGAACAGAAGCAAGCAAGCAGGTCAGAGACCGGTGACATTTGATGACTTTCCAAGACTATTGGATTAATCGAGTGATTGCTTACTGGAAAAGAATGAGCGACGTTTTTTTTCGTTTTTTATGGGTATGGTTATGGTTCATTCATCTGTGAGATACGTGTTTTTAAAATGAAACATTTTGAGGACGGAAATTGTTTCAAATCCTTAGTATTTTATTTTTGAAAATACATTAGATATTCAGGACCCGATCAAGACTGAGTTGGGCCTTAGGAAAAGCATTATTTCTGAGTCTTATTATTATTATTATTATTTTACTGCTTATTATACAGAAACTATAAAATCTGGAGTGACTTCCATCGATTTTCTGAACATTAAGAAATTAACCATTGTATAAATAAATACAAGAAAGAGAAATCGTTAAATAAACAAAAAAGAAAATTATAATAGGGTGTTTGAGTATTTTTCTCCCTGTAGTATGTTGTTTTATTTAACGCTATTGCACTTCAAATAATTTGAGCTCATAGGTCATAATGATAAAAAAATTTTCGTTGTGTCCCTGCAAAAACCTGTAAATGCTAATTCATCAAAATCTATACAGCTCGAGCAATAGCGATCTATAATATGTATATAACTTTTCAGCTCAATAGGATAAAGTATTTAGACGTTGTCACACTTTAAATATAATTTGAGCCCATAAGCTATAATGATAAAGAATTTTTCGTTGTGTCCCTGCAAAAAAGAACTATAAGTGCTAGATTGTCCAAAATTCATGCGATTCGTATTATGGTAATCTGTAATGTGCATGCAAAATTTTAGTTAATTCGAATAAGGCGTTTAGACGCTATCGCACATTAAATAAATTGAGCCCATAGGTCATGATGATGAAGAATTTTTCTTTGTGTCCCTGTAAAGAAACTA
The DNA here is from genome assembly GCA_963930645.1 of Salticus scenicus. NCBI lineage: Eukaryota > Metazoa > Arthropoda > Arachnida > Araneae > Salticidae > Salticus > Salticus scenicus. The sequence continues at coordinate 23,604,594 of OZ005659.1, read as the reverse complement.
TAAGTGCTAGATTCATTAAAATCAATAGGAAGTGCTACGGTGACCTATAATATAGTACCATCTTTCAGCTCATTCGAACAATGCTTTTAGACGCTATCGTGTTTACTCACACACATACACACGCACATGTATACATCACCGTAAAATTAGTAAAAATGAATTCATGTAATCTCAAAACGTATAGATACACCAAAAACTCAAAGTCTAATATTTTTCATGATTACAATACTTTCACTACATAGAATGTTCGGAAAGCAAAATGGTCTCCAATTCTCCTCAGAATTATTTGGGTTGTTATTGAAAGATACATATATTTAAACAGTGGTGATGTTATATTTTTAACATACCACCTCCTCCCCTCCCCCTTTTTTTTCAAACAAAAATAATCTTCTATTTTAATACACAATATAAATTTCATAAATTTAATTAACAGTACTTATTCATTAAAATTGTATATTATGTCAGAATTATTATTCCTTTCAGAAGAAAAATTGCGTATTTTAGTGTACATGTCATATTCCCTTTAGTTTATTCCTTATCTGACTCCCCCCCCCATAAAGGATGTGTAAATATGAAATCTGATTTTATATATATATATATATATATATATATATATACTATTAAGTAAGTATACATTGACAGAATTAAAAATAATTATTCGATAAAAAAAAAAAAAAAAAAACTTTTTATATACCATGTTTTTAAATTTCCTGTTGAATCGTTGAAACATAAGCTATTCGCAAGCGAAGTGTGACGTCATTAACCGTCAGTGGGGCCAAAAAAAAAAAAAAAAAAAAAAAAAATCCTATGTTAATTATCGATTGGATTTTTTGTAAAAAATTATTAAAAATTAAGAAAAAATATTTCCTGATTTTAATCCCCGTATTTGGATATAGTTATATATAAACTATTGTCTACATGTGTTAGATTGAGTTACTTTTGCTGTAAAATTGATAAGCTTTTAATTTTAAATTTCAAAATTGTGCCGTTCTTGGCGTTTTTTATATTTGGCGATCAAAATCGTAATACGAAAATATACATACCAGATGTATATTTTCGAAATATGCATTGTACGATATATTGTTTCATATTACTGATTGCTCTCTTAATATACGTTGTTGAAACAACCATTATTTTTAAAAGGAACTAAATATGTTCGCCAGATAATTTGGGGATTTTTTTTTTTTCTGTCAAGGACGACAGATATCAAATATTTCGCTGCAATATATTAATATCTTATATCAGACACTTTATTTAGACATTTGAAAACAAATTTGACTTCAAATTATGATAGAATATTTATTATTTTCCTTTTAATTAGTATGTAAGTTGGATATTTATTGTGTAAATATAAACCTTTGAAATAAAGTGTTTATGTTTACATTTTTGAAGTGAAAACTTCTTTAGGCGCTTTGAGCACTTTTGGGTAAACAAAAATCAAGGAACTCGCGTCATCGTCAGCGAATGCTTTGAAATTCTGCAGGCGTTCGTTACCATGACAACCCATTTACCAGAAGAACAACCCATTCCGGAAGAAACCAGGACGAGAGAAAGAGATATCTCTTAATTTAATTCCTGTACTACCTCGAGAATCTACCACCATTCTTATAGAAAGAATATAAAGAACATAAAAGAAAAAAAAATACAATGGTTCTAATACCTTTTTTCAGTCTCCATGTACCAGTGGTAAACTAAAGTACCATCTCACTAAATTCTCATTAGTTATTAAGAAAAGAGGATATCCATAATTTTTATTACATTAATCTCTAAAAAATACTCTTAAGTAACTAAACGAAAATCTGGAGGGACTCGACTCGACTTTCCGAACATTCAGTAATTAATCGTTGTATGAATAAATTAAAGCAAGACAAGTTGTTAAATAAACAAAAGGGAAAAATATAATAGGGGTGTTCAGTATTTTCCCCCATTGTTTAATTTTATGCAATAGCACTTAATTTGAGCCTAAAGATCATAATGACATAGAATATTTCTCTGTGCCCCTGTAAAAAAAATTATAAGTGCTAGATTCACCAAAATCTATATAGTTCATGTGACTGTGACCTATAATGTGAGTATAAATTTTCATCTCAATCGAATAAGGCGTTTAAATGCTATTGTACTTTAAAATATTTGGGGCCATAGGCATAATGATAAAGAATTTTTCGTTGTGTCCCTGTAAAAAAAACTATAAGTGCTAGATTCACTAAAATGTATATACTTCGTGCGTTGGTGATTTATAACACATACATAAATTTTTAGCTCAGACGAATAAGGTGTTTAGTCGCTATCGCACTTTAAAAAGTTTTAGCCCACAGGTCATAATGATAAAAAAAATTTCTTTGTATTCACTAAAATCAGTACGTGCTATGGTGGCCTTTATTCTGCGTATCAACTTACAGCTCGTTCGAACAAAACGTTTAGGCGCTATCGTTTTCACTCACACGCATACACACACACATCCATATACATTATCGTAAACATGAACTCAGGGGACCTCAAAACGTATAGAAACACCAAAATTTCAAAGTCGGCTTTTTGGCATAATTACAGTACTTTTCTTTATGTATGTTCGGAAAGTAAAAATATGTTTAATTTACATTTTTTATTTGTTTTTCATAATGCGATCGATAAAGGGTTAAAACTTACCAATAAATTTTAGTAGTACATGTACATTAGGTAAATTTATTTTACAATTTACCTACACCATTAGTTTTTTTTTTTTTTTTTTTTTTTTTACAAATATACATATATATTTTAGTAATTAATGAAAAGTATTTAAAATTTGTATTTTTTAAAAGCTATTTTCTACTTTAGGGTAGGTGCTCCAGTGATTGGCATGCTCCAGTAATTGACATCTATCCCAAAATAATTAATAAATAAGAAAAATAATAAAATCATATATTTTACATATAAGAATTTTAACATTTTATGTCACATAGGGTGCTAAAAACTGGTAAAATGAATAACTAGCAGTGTCAAACACTGGATCATAGGGGGCCAATTACTGATAAAATGAAAAACTGGCAGTGTAAATTACTGGAACACTGAGAGGGTGTCAAATAAAAATTCATAAAAAAAATAATTGTTATCAAATGTATATATTTTAACATATATGTGGTTCTGAATGTCTTTCATACCATATGTACTAACTTAAGATTTCTAAAAATATTTTCTGATGACTAAAACATTAAAAACATCAGAGATTGCTCGAAAAGTGTCAATCCCTGGTGCACTTACCCTATATGCTTTGAATTTTTGTCAAAATATCATATTATATATTTTTTAACCATTTTTCGGAGGAAAAATATAGTGTATTATGTGATCATAAAATTAGACTCTTTTCCAAATTATTTTTAAAAAAAATTGCGTCATAATTTCATTTTGCCTTTAATTAAAACGCATATTATATGAAATGCATAATACTATATGTAAAATTTATTTTTTACTCTATATGCTGTAAATACTTGTTAAATATTTAATTCGTGAAGAAAATAAATGTATTATGCATATCATTAATACAAACCACAATGAAATAGAAAATACGTTGAAAATTAGACTTTCTTTGAAATTATTTTTAAAATATTACATATAATTTTGTTCATATTTTAATTAATACTATACATAAAAATTTATTTTCTACTTTATATGCTTTGAAATTTTGTTAAAATATTTAGTTCTTGTAAAAAAAATATAGTGTATTGTGCGATCATTAATGTAAACCTTAATAAAATAGAAAATGTATTCAAAATTAGACTTTCTTCCATTTTTTACTTCCTTATACAAAGTATAAGGAAGTATAGTAATCCCGATTTGCGAAATGGATTTTGTATTTCACATTGCTTGAAAACGAATGATCGCTGAATGTTGCCAATTTATACGTGCGACTGCCATGATGTATAGTTGCACACTTGCAAGTGTCGTCTTAACACGAGCTCTCGTTTTAGAGATATAAGGGATTTTACGCGATTTTTCGTGACGTCTGTATGTGTGTGTGTGTGTGTCTGTGTGTGTGTAAGTCGCATAACTCAAAAACGGTTGGACGTAGAAAGTTGCGAATTGGTATGTAGGTTTGTTATAACATCTAGTTGTGCACCTCCCTTTTTGGACTTTGTATGATTTTCCGTTTTGGAGATATTTAGGAAAATTTGGTTCATAATGACAAAAATACATAGGTTTTAGCCATAATGTATCAAAAAACGGTAATAACTCAAAAACGGTTTAGAGAAATCTTGCAATTTAACTGACTTTCCGACTAGCTAGACATTTGAAACTTTCAGAAAAGCTCAGAACACGTTGACAATTCATTTTTTAAATATTTTTAGCCAACTGTTTTCGATACCTGCTGCCTTCAGCAGCGTTTATGCGATTCAACAGAAAGTTTATTTAACTAACTTCACGACTAGCTAGACATTTGAAACTTTCAGACTAGATCAGAACACGGTGAAAATGTATTTTTTAAATACTTTTAGCCAACTGTGTAGGGTCCCTGCTGCCTTCGGCAGCGTTACCAGTACAAATCTTGCAATCGATTTTTAACTAACTTCCCGACTAGCTAGACATTTAAAACTTCCCCAAGGCACAACTATGACATGAGTCCCCCCCAAGGTACAACTTTGACATGAGTCCCCCCAAGGCACAACTTTGACATGAGTCCCCCCAAAGCAAAATTTTGACATAAGTCCCCCCCCCCCCCCAAGGCACAACTTTTTTTTTTTTTTTTTTTTTTTACGTATGCATGCATTTTTTAAAAATATTTTTAGCCAACTGTTTCGGGTCCAGTGACAATGTTTTTTAACATTATGTATATTTCTAAAAGTGTGTAAGGAAGTCATGTGGTGCCCACATCAGATTTTTTTACTTTCTTATACAAAGTATAAGGAAGTATAGTAATCCCGATTTGCGAAATTGATTTTGCATTTCACATTGCTCGAAAACGAATGATCGCTGAATGTTGCCAATTTATACGTGTGACTGTCATCATGTCTAGTTGTACACCTGCAAGTGTCGTCTTAACACGAGCTCTCGTTTTAGAGATATAAGGGACTTTACACGATTTTTCGTGACGTCTGTATGTATGTGTGTCTCTGTGTGTGTGTGTGAGTATGTCGCATAACTCAAAAACGGTTGGACGTAGAAAGTTGCGAATTGGCACATAGGTTTGTTATAACATCTAGTTGTGCATCTCCCTTTTTGGACTTTGTGTGCTTTTCCGTTTTGGAGATATTTAGGAAAATTAGGTTCGCAATGGCCAAAATGTATCAAAAAACGGTAATAACTGAAAAACGGTTTGGACAAATCTTGCAATTTAATGACTTCTCGACTAGCTAGACATTTGAAACTTTCAGAAAAGTTCAGAATACGTTGACAATGCATTTTTAAAAATATTGTTTAGCCAACTGTTTCTAATACCTGCTGCCTTCAGCAGCGTTTATGTGATTCAACAGAAAATTTATTTAACTAACTTCTCGACCAGCTAGACATTTGAAACTTTCAGACTAGATCAGAACACGGTGAAAATGCATTTTTTAAAAATACTTTTAGCCAACTGTTTAGGGTCCCTGCTGTCTTCGGCAGCGTTACCAGAACAAATCTTGCAATCGATTTTTAACTAACTTCCCGACTAGCTAGACATTTAAAACTTCTGGAAATCTGAGAACACGGTGACAGTGCATTTTTTAAATATTTTTAGCCAATTGTTTCAGGTGGCTGCTGCCTTCGACAGCTTTTATATGGCTCAACAGAAAATTTATTTAACTAACTTCCCGACTAGCTAGACATTTGAAACTTTCAGAATAGTTCAGAACACGGTGAAAATGCATTTTTTAAATACTTTTAGCCAATTTTTTCGGGTCCCTGCTGCCTTCGTCAGCGTTACCAGTACAAATCTTGCATCGGTTTTTAACTAACTTTCAGAAAAGCTCAGAACACGGTGATAATTCATTTTTTTAAATATTTTTAGCCAACTGTTTCGGGTCCAATGACAATGTTTTTTAACATTATGTATATTTCTAAAAGTGTATAAGGGAGTCCTGTGGTGCCCACATCAGATTTTTTTCTTTTAATTACAGCATAATTATATTTTGTATTTTAATTAATACTATGTGCAAAATTTATTTTCTAATTCATATGCCATAAATATTTGATAAAATGTATAATTCATGAAGAAAATAAGTGTATTATGCATATCATTAATACAAACCATAGTAAAATAGAAAATACATTAAAAATTAGATTATTTCGACATTATTTTGAAAATATTACAATTTATTTTATATTTTATGTGCTTTGAATTTTTGTTAAAATAATTAGTGCCTAAAGAAAATGTAGTGTACTATGTAACTGTTTATACAAACTTTAATAAAATAGAAAATATATTAAAAATTAGACTTTCTTCCAATTTATTTTTAAAAAATTGCGTCATAATTTCATTTTGTATTTTGATTAATACTATATATAAAATTTATTTTCTACTCTATATGCTATAAATACTTGTTAAATATTTTATTCTTGAAGAAAATAAGTCTATTATGTATATCATTAAGATAAACCATAATAAAATAGAAAATACATTCAAAATTAGACTTTCTTCTAAACCATTTTAAAAATATTACATTATAACTTTGTTTGTAATTTTATTATACTGTAGTAAATATAAATTTATTTTCTACTTTATATGCTTCGAAATTTTTGTTAAAATATTTAGTTCTTAAAAAAAATATATTGTATTGTGCGATCATTAATGTAAACCTTAATAAAATAGAAAATGTATTCAAAATTAGACTTTCTTCCATTTTTTTTCTTTTAATTACAGCATAATTATATTTTGTATTTTAATTAATACTATGTGCAAAATTTATTTTCTAAAACAGGCTTTGCCCGCTTCGCTGAGCACTATACTTAAATGAGTTGTCAAAATTCCATTACATTATTAATAATCTAACTTAAAGTTTCCTCTGTATTCCGTAGAGGTTTTTCCCGCTCGCAACGTGAGGATTCCGGGTCCACACTGCCTTCGGCAGCAACTTACCCGCTTCTTACTTCCCCTTCCCCAGCGGCTAAGTTAGAAATTTTGCGAAATCTCACCAAAGTACATAATGCGTACACCTAATCAACATCCATACACCAAAGCGCATCATTCTAAGATAGTGTAAAGCGAATTCAAACAGAATAACGTGTTTTTACGCGTGTGTATTGCCCCCCCCCTCCCGACCCAAGGGGGTAAGTGGGTGAATTTCGTAAAATCTCGTTACAATAAGTGTCAGATACATATAAACAATTTGCGCCCCAAATTTCGTGACCGCAGATCCCATAGCTTTCCTAAGACAAATTTAGCGCTAAAGGGGGGGGGGGGGGTCAAATTTGCAAACCCCCCCCCCCCCTCGAAAAAAAAAAAAAAAAAAAAAATCGAAAATCACAAAAAAAAAAAAAAAAAAAAAAACACGAAAATGTGTTTTTGAAAATATTCTAAAGAAGACACGTGGCTATTTTTAATACCTTTGTAATATCTGTAGTAGAGCTCTGCTAAAAAATCTTGAATTTCTTAAATTTCCTCCTCCTTTAAGAATTAAGAATTCTAAAATCGTACATGTTTTATTTATACTCAAGTCTAGTCTCATCATGTGCAATTTCTTCACCGTGATGTAATTTGGGGCCGAGTTATGCTTACAAACGTTTTTTTTTTTTTGCTTCCTGTCCCGCTGGGGGGGGAAGAGGATATTTCGATAAATCCCGTTTCTTTAGGTGCCGGTTGCATATAAGAAATCCAAGCACCAAACATCGTGACCGCAGCTCTCATAAATTTTCAAGGACAAATTTAGCGCTAAAAAGGGTGTCTCGAATTTACCCTTTGTAACACGTACCCCCCCCCCCCCAAAAAAAAAAAAAAAAAAAAAAAAGAAGGCAGATTACAAAAAATCAAAAATGTGTTTTAGGAAATATCCTACGAAAGTCGCACAGCCTGTTTTCAACATCTTTATTCCCTTTTTCGTAGAGTTCGACTTAAATCAGGAATTTTCAAATTTCCCCGTCAAAAATCGATTTTCTCCCTTCCTTCCTTTAAAAATCGAAAATTCCTAAATCGCAGTTAATGTTTTATTTGTACTCATATCTAGTCTCCCCATGTGGAATTTCTTTATTGTGAAGTAATTAGGAGCCGAGTTATGCTTACAAACGTGTTTTTGTCTTTTTCTCCTGCAGGGGGAACGGGGGGGGGAATTTCGGAAAAGTTGATAGATATAATTTTAAGTTAAGACCTAAATTCCTTTCAAGCGCCGTTTAATTCCGTCCAGCCGTTCTCAAGTGATTCCCGGACAAACTTGTTTTTGTCGTTTGCCCCCCAGGGGGAACCGGGGGGGGGAATTTCTGAAAAGTTGATAGGTATAATTTTAAGTTGAATAAAGATCTAAGTTTCTGCCAAGCGCTTGCCAAGTGCTGTTGAATTCAGTCCAGCCGTTCTCATGTGATGCCCGGACAAACGTGTTTTTGTCTTTTGCCCCCCCCCCAAGGGGGAACGGGGGGAATTTCTGAAAAGTTGATAGATATAATTTTAAGTTGGGTGAAGATCCAAGTTTCTGCCAAGCGCCGTTGAATTCTGTCCAGCCGTTCTCAAGTGATGCCCGGACAAAAAAAAGCAACATACAGACACGATGACACACACACAAACACACAACAATTTTTAACCGACTTCAAAAAAAGAAGGAAGGTTCTCAATTCAAACCGTATGTTTTTTTTATGTTTGTTAGCTCATAACTTCTAAACGGATGCTCCGATTTTGACACTTTTTGTTTTGTTGAAAAGGTCTTGGTCTGAAATAGGTCCCATTGTAATATCTTTACAATCTAAAGAAAATACAGGGTGCCCAAAAACATCAGTCCCAACTCTTTTAACTGCTAAACGGCTGCAGCTATACTGTTAAAAATGGTATGTAAGTATAGCCAAGTGGCCATGCAGTGCAAGGTTAAACCGCTTGTAGCGCCACCTGGTGGAAAATAGCGAAGTTAGTGTTACTATCTCGAAAACGGTTCTAGAGAAAAAAGTGAATTAAAAATTGAAAAGTATCATCGATTTAGTACAAAAAGATTGTTTAGACATTTATGCTAGCGTTCCTATCTCGGAAACGGTTCAAGGTTTCAGGCTTCTCGTGGCAAAACATTCCAAATTTTCTGAGTTATCTGTTTTTTAAATTTGAATATTCTAGCAATATAAATCTCGAGCAATATACTTTCCTATTCCTTTCCTAATTTTACAAAATTATTTATTTTATTTTTTAGTTGTATAATTTATAGAAGAAAAAAAAGACCCTTAATACTGGCCCTTTTTTTAGTATGGTGAGCTTTTTAGGTATTTTTAACCGACTTCAAAAAAAGAAGGAAGGTTCTCAATTCAAACCGTATGTTTTTTTTATGTTTGTTAGCTCATAACTTCTAAACGGATGCTCCGATTTTGACACTTTTTGTTTTGTTGAAAAGGTCTTGGTCTGAAATAGGTCCCATTGTAATATCTTTACAATCTAAAGAAAATACAGGGTGCCCAAAAACATCAGTCCCAACTCTTTTAACTGCTAAACGGCTGCAGCTATACTGTTAAAAATGGTATGTAAGTATAGCCAAGTGGCCATGCAGTGCAAGGTTAAACCGCTTGTAGCGCCACCTGGTGGAAAATAGCGAAGTTAGTGTTACTATCTCGAAAACGGTTCTAGAGAAAAAAGTGAATTAAAAATTGAAAAGTATCATCGATTTAGTACAAAAAGATTGTTTAGACATTTATGCTAGCGTTCCTATCTCGGAAACGGTTCAAGACAGGGGCAAAAAGGGAATTATAAAATTGCTGGGCATCATCGATTTAGTACGAAAAGATAGTTTATACATTGATGCTAAAAATACAATGCTATAAACGTGCATTTGTTTGTTCGCAATTTCTTACACTATGCACACTTGAGCTACATTGCACACATTGTAGCGTAGCTAGTGAGACATACGTTATATAGTTGAAAATACGGTTACTTGATACTTTTTGTTTTGTTGTAAAGATCTTGGTCTGAAGTAGGTCCCATTGTAATATCTTTACAATCTAAAAAAATAAAATGCCATCTGGTGAAAAACAGCGGAATCAGCGCTCCTATCTCAAAAACGGTTCAAGATGGGAGAAAAGTTAATTACGAAAATGTAGAGCATCATCGATTTACTACGAAAAGACAGTTTTTAGACATTATTGCTAAAAATAGAACGCTTAAAACGTGCAGTTGTTTCTTTGCAATCTCCTACACTGTGCACACTTGAACTACGTTGCACACTTTGCAGCGTAGCGAATGACACGTATACTCTGTGGTTCAAACTAATGTTACTGTAAGCGGTCGAATCGATTAGCGCAAAGTCGTTTTCACCAAACTTCAGGAAAGAAGGTGCTATTAATTCGAGCTATGTGTTGTTATTGGTGTTTGTAAGCTTATAATTTCGTAAGATATGCTCTAAATAACCGACTTCAAAAAGGAGAAGGTTCTCAATTCAAACCGTATGTTTTTTTTTGTTTTTATTTTTGTTTGTTAGCTCATGACTTCTGAAGAGATAATCCGACTTTGGTACTTTTTGTTTTATTGTAAAGGTCTTGGTCTGAAATAGGTCTGATTGCAATAATTTTACGATCAAAAGAAAATACAGTGTGCCCAAAAAAGTCAGTCCCGACTCTTTTAACTGCTGAACAGCTGCAGCTATAGTCATAAAAGTGGTATGTAGGTATAGTAAAGTGGATATGTGCTGCGTGATTCAACCACCTACAGTGCCACCTGGTGGGAAACAGTGGAGTTAGCGTTCCTATCTCGGAAACAGTTCAAGACAGGGGAAAAAAGTGAATTATAAAATTGCAGAGCATCATCGATTTTGTTCGAAAAGATAGTTTAGACGTTAATGCTAAAAACAGAACGCTTAAAACGTGCATTTGTTTGTTCACAATCTCCTGTTTTGTGCGCACTTGAACGGCTTTGCATATGTTGTAGCGTAGCGGATGACATTTCTGCTATGTAAAATTCAGAGTATGATTATTGTAAGCGGTCACATCGAATAACAAAGACGTTTTAAGCTGACTTCATAAAGGAAGATGTTCTCAATACAAACCATGTTTCTCATTGTTGTTGTTGTTGTTGTTGTTGAAATTTGTTAGCTTATAACTTCTTAAGAGATGATTTAATTTTAATACTTTTTTTGTTGTCGTAATGATCTGGGCCTGAAATACGTTCATTATCATTTCATTAAGGTATAAACAAATTACAGGATACTCACAAAAATCTGTTCTCACTCCAACTGCTGAACGCATGCAGCTACACTGGTAAAAGCAGTATTTAAGTATCGATGTTGAAACTTCTGTCCGTCAGCTGCAATGCATATTTTGCTCTTTGTTTGAACTTTACGCTGCGCAATTTTCAGCGCAGCGAGTGATACGTATTCAATGTAAAGTTCAATATATAAATCCTAACAGAATTTTTGGTTTCGAATACAGTGTATCCGTTCGTTACATTTCTATAGACTTTTTAACTTAACGTATGTTCATTCAATAGATAGTTTTTTGCTCATATCCGATAAAGGCAAGAAAAGTGACACAACTTAAAAATGCAGCATTTGAGAAAAATCAGTTTAAAAATAACTTGACTAGAATAAAACTGGCTCAACTGTCTCTTGAGTGGATAACTTTCTAGATGGAGATGTAACTTTTTTCTTCACATTCGGTGCATTTCATGTATTTTTCAGTGACATAAACCATTTTTTGAGTTATGCCACTTTTCTTGGAAGTTGTGATTTGTGAAACTGCCGTCGAACGTCTTTTGATGTTCTGCTATATGAATAAATTTTCACTGAAAAGAGAAAAATAAAATATTTTTGTAAAAAAATAGAACCGACTCCAAAAAGCAATTACTATTCAAACAAATAATAAAGAAAAAAATGTATGAAATAAAACTAAATTGCGCCTAAGAGTATAAAATAATTTCCTTCGCCAAACAACCTATAACACTACAATTAATCATAATTTTGAAGTCGGCGCAAAATTAAATAAAAATTGATACCTTTATTCAATACAAAAATCAAATCCTATTCAAAATACACATCTCACATTGTCACCTGCAAAATGCAGCCGAAAACTATTTTGATTCAAGAAAACAAATAAGATTTCGTAAGCAGCAAAAGTTGGCGAAGATGCTGGTATCTGACGTCCTTGGTGAAAGAACAATCGAAAAATTATCTGGCAAACATATTTAATTTCTTTGGGATATCATTATTAATTTGATAAGGTGTATTAAGAGAGTAATCAAGAATATGAAACAACACATCGTACAAAATATATTATGAAAATATACATCTTGCGTGTATATTTTTGCAATACGTTTTGAACGCCAAATCCAAAAGCCACCAAGGATGATAGTTATCAAAGTTATACCAAATTTGCAAAGAAACTCTAACTTCGTAGAAACATAAATACCGCATTGTGAAGAATGTTCACTGTTCTATGTAGATGCTACTAATGGACCAATTGTTTACAGTGATAAAATAATAAAGGAAACATGAAAATGGATCATTCGAGACAACAGCATTTGTTGCTACCGATCTAAAAACAAACCTTTAAAAACTAATTAAATTATATTTAATTTTGCGCCGACTTCAAAAGTTATGATTAATTGTAGTGTTATAGGTTGTTTGGCGAAGGAAATTATTTTATACTCTTAGGCGCAATTTAGTTTTATTTCATACATTTTTTTCTTTATTATTTGTTTGAATAGTAATTGCTTTTTGGAGTCGGTTCTATTTTTTTACAAAAATATTTTATTTTGAAGTCATTTTCGGCTTTCATGGTGTGTGAAACGTGAAGATATCGCAAAATTTTTCAATTCTGACAAATTTACAGACAAAACTCTGATTTTATTAATATAGATAGTAAATAAAAATTTATTTTCTACTCTATATGCTATAAATACTTGTTAAATATTTTATTCTTGAAGAAAATAAGTGTATTATGTATATCATTAAGACAAACCATAATAAAATAGAAAATGCATTCAGAATTAGACTTTCTTCTAAATCATTTTAAAAATATTACATTATAACTTTGTTTGTAATTTTATTATACTATAGTAAATAGAAAATTATTTTCTACTTTATATGCTTTCAATTTTTGTTAAAATATTTAGCTCGTGAAGAAAGTATAGTATATTATGTATATCATTAATACAAACCTTAATAAAATAGAAAATATATTGAAAATTAGACTTTCATCCAAATTACAGTATGCTCTCGATTATCCGTGGATTTAAATGGCACAGGTTTCGCGGTTAATGCAAGTCACAGATAAATAGCAAAAAGGTTGGAAATGAGGATTCAATGAGATTAAAAAAAAAAAAAAATTCTAGCCCCAAAACACAATTGATTGTATTGTACATAAAAGATAATACAAAAAGTGAAATTATTCAAAATGTAATAAAAATATTTGTATTGTTACAATGGATTGTCTTTTCCCTGCATCAAAGTTTCTGTTGTAATGAAAGTAGTTTTACAGGCAAGGTGAAAAAGAAGCAGGTCATTCACCTTCAGTGAGGTTAGCCTTAGCGACGAATTTGGCGACTTGGAAATTACGTTTAGCGGAAAAATAGTTGTTTAGTGTTCCCGAAGTTTCGAAGCTGCACTATGTACGGGGACCGAGTTCTAGAACTTGCCATGGGTTTCGAGATTGAAATAACGCCAAACTTCATTCCTAAAAGATAAATAGGAGTGAGTTGACTTCTGCGGAATGTATGTTGTCACTGCGATGCAGAGTTCTTTGGAGACCTATTCTGAGCGATTGAACTTTGGAGATTGTGCTCTAAGCCAGTTTTCGCCAACCAGTGGTCCGTGACAAAATTCTGGTGGTCCGTAGAAAAATCTGGACATTATTTTCAGTTTTAATGTTTTATTAGAAACAATACTAATACTAATTTTAAATTCGGGATTTTCTGAATCCCTAATACTTGCAACATTATACTTCGTAATTTTCTGCATTAAAGAGAGGATAAATGGAATAATCTTTTATCACAAAAATTTGAATTATAAGTATCTGGCATCGTTATGAATAATGAATCGCTTTGAATTTCTGATCTGCATCTATTGCTTAGCTGATAATTGTCCTAAATTTATCAGAACACTTCAATTCTTTAATATAGTTTAAAATATACGTCCAAAACATAATTTTTAATTAGATTTAAATAATTTAACACTGTATGTAACACTCATATTAATCTAATTAATAAGTACAGTTTTATATATAGAAATGCATTATCTACCTATAAGTTTTTGGGCATTTTCGAATGGATGGATGAGTTTTTACGTCGCACTAGTGCTGCAATTGGCGACGGTCCGGAGACATGACATCACAATTTTGATCCTCTACGGAAGGGATGGATGATGGCTCTTCCGCTTCGGTGACCCCCAGAGGTATAATTTTTGATGGGAACATGGAGGACATTGCGGCCACGGCAGATTTTACATGCACCAGCCACCATTAATGTACACGATGGTCTTTGGCCGGTTCGAATACCGAACCTGCAATCTTCCAATTACGAGCCCGGCGTTTTGTCAAATATCTAGAAAAGTTTAAGGGGAATTATCTTAAAACTTCGGCGGTGTAAAGAACATGTTATACCTCATAAATTTCAGCAAAAGTTGTGTCCTGAAGAGGAAAAGAGAACCAATAAAAAATTAAGTAAAAAAACAAACAAACAAAATATTTTGTATCACCCTGTACCAGAGCATTTTAATGCCTGCTCTTTATTTACACCACTTTTTTTGTAGTGAAATTTTCTCCAATATATAAGAATTAAAATACAATTCAAAAAATGTGGTGTAAAAAAAAGTGGGTACTAGTAATGCTTACTAACAATAATACTCATAAACAAATAATGAATAAATTAAAAGGTTGGCATGTCTGGTAGAGTACTGTACTGTACAAAAAATAAAACAAAAGCAATATAGCTTTTTATGTTTTCTTGTTGAGAAAACCTTATTTGTTGATCCCGACCTGTTTTTGTGCCCGCGGATAGTCGGGAGTTTACTGTATTTTATATTTATTTATTTATTTATTTATTTTTAAGTCATAGTTTCATTTTGTTTTTCAATCGGTACTATATATAATTTTTTTTTCCTGATTTATGTGCTTAAATTTTTGTCAAAATATTTAGTATACGTGAAGAAAATATAGTGTGTCATATAATTGTTAATTCAAACCTTAGTAAGATAGAAAATATATTTAATATTAAACTTTCTTTCAAATTTTTAAAAAAAATCTGGAGTGCCTCCACTCGACTTTCCAAACATTAAGTAATTAACGGTTGTATAAACGAATTAAAATAAGAGAAGTCGTTAGACAAACAAAAAAGATTATGTAATAGGTTGTTCAGTATCTTTCTCCATTGTTTAATTTAACGCCATTGTCCTTCAAATAATTTGAGCCCATACATCATAATGATAAAGAATCTTTCGTTGTGTCCCTGTAAGAAACTGTACAAGGACTATATTCACCTAAATCTATGCAGTTCGTTTGACAGTCGCCTAAAACATGTCTATAAATTTTCGGCTCATTCGGATGAGGCGTTTAGACGTTACAGCACTTTAAATAATCTAAATCTATAAGCCACAGTGATGAAGAATTTTTCTTTGTGTCTATGTAAAATCTATTAGTGCTAAATTCTCAAAAATTCGTATAGTTCGTGTGACGATGATCTATAAAATGTATAGAAATTTTTAGCTCAATCGAATAAGGCATTTAATCGCTATTGCACTTCAAATAATTTTAGCCCATAAACCACAATAATAAAGAATTTTTCTTTGTGCCCCTATTAAAAAAAAAAATCTGGAGTGACTCCACTCGACTTTCCGAACATTGAGTAATTAACAGTTTTGTAGATAAAGTAAAGGAAGAGGAGTTGTTAAACAAACAAAAGAGAGAAAACCATAATAGAGTGTTTGAGTATTTTTGTCCATATATTACACGATGTTTTATTTAAAGCTACTGAACATTGAGCCCATAGATCATAATGATAAAGAATTTTTCGTTCTGTCCCTGAGAAAATCTATAAATGCTAGATTCACCAAAATGCTTATAGTTAGTGCAACAGTGATTTATAATATTCATATAAAGTTTTAGCTCAATTGAATAAGGCGTTTAGATGCTATCCCACTTTTAAAAATTTGGCCCCATAGGCCATAATGATAAAGAATTTTTCTTTGTGTCCCCGTAAAAAACTGTAAGTGCTAGATTCACCAAAATCTATACTGTTGGTGCAACTGCGACCTATAACATGTGTACAAATGTTTTGCTCAGATTAATAAGGCGTTTAGACGCTATCATACTTTTAAAAATTTGGCCCCATAGGCCATAATGATAAAGAATTTTTCTTTGTGTCCCCGTAAAAAACTGTAAGTGCTAGATTCACCAAAATCTATACTGTTGGTGCAACTGCGACCTATAACATGTGTACAAATGTTTTGCTCAGATTAATAAGGCGTTTAGACGCTATCATACTTTTAAAAATTTGGCTCCATAGGCCATAATGATAAAGAATTTTTCTTTGTGTCCCTGTAAAAAAACTATAAGTGCTAGATTCTCCAAAATCTATACCGATTGAGAATCTATGACCTATAATATGTGTATAAATTTTTTGCTCAATTGAATAAGGCGTTTAGATGCTATCGCACTTTTGAAAATTTGGCCCCATAGGCCATAATGATAAAGAATTTTTCCTGGTGTCCCTGTAAAAAAACTATAAGTGCTAGATTCACCAAAATCAATAGGGTTCGTACTATAGTGACTTACAATATACGTGCCAACTTTCAGCTTATTCGAACAAAGCGTTTAGACGCTAGCGTGTTCACTCACACACATACACACACGCACACACACATATACACACACATACACGCACACATACATACATCATCGTAGAAATAGTGAAAACGGACTCATTGGACCTCGAAAAGTATAGAAACATCAAAATCTCAAATTCGGATTTTTGACAGGATTACAATACTTTCCTCACTATACTGTTCGGAAAGTAAAAAACTATTAGCTGCTAAATTCTCCAAAATTCATACAGTTCATGTGATAGTGATGTATAACAAGTATATAAATTTTCAGCTCCCTGAATAAGGCATTTATATACACTTAAAATTTGAGCTAAAAAAAAAAAAAAAAAAAAAAGATATATATATATATAAGAAGATATAAGAATTTTTCTTTGTGTCCCCGTAAAAAACTGTAAGTGCTAGATTCACCAAAATCTATACTGTTGGTGCAACTGCGACCTATAACATGTGTACAAATGTTTTGCTGAGATTAATAAGGCGTTTAGACGCTTTTTGTATCCCTGTAAAAAAAATATAAGGGCTAGATTCATGAAAATCTATACAGTTCGTAGGATGGTGACTTATAGCATGTGAATAAATGTTCATCTCAATCGAATAAGGCATTTAGGGGCTATCGCACTTTAAAAAATTTGGTTCATAGGCCACAATGATAAAGAATTTTTCTTTGTGTCTTTGTATATATATAAAAAAAAAAACTATAAATGCTAGAGTCACCAAAATCAATAGGATTCGTGCTACGGTGACCTATAACATACGTACCAACTTTCAGCTCACTGGAACAAAGCGCTTAGACGCTATCGTGTTCACTCACACAGGGATGGCCAACCCACGGCCCGCATGCGGTCAACCGCGTAGTTTCTTGCGGCCCGCGAGGAGACTAACGATATTTAAAGTTTGTCAAATTTGGTTAACAGAACAAACAATTTTTGGTTAACAAAAATTAATAAATCCGTACTGACTTTTCAAAGCAAAAATACCTTTCAACAATTCTGGTAGCTAAAGAATTGTTGTAATGAAATATCACTAGATCCATTATTCATTTTTTTTATTATAGTTTTAATATATAGTCATACATTTTCTACGATTTTATCGTTAGTTTGTGAATGAAAATAATTTAAATCAATGCATTCTGCTCCGAACTTTCACCCAACCTTTTCCCGAAAAAAGTATATACATATATGAATCACATACTCACAAACATGGACGCACATATGCATATGTACAGTCGTAAAATAATAATTACTAGTGGTCGCCCAGTGGTCGAAATTCGACCATAATTAATTAAAATTATAAGTTTAAACATTATTAAGGTTCTATTGTCAAAGACTATACTGACTATAATTTTTTGACTTACTTTTTATTGAAGGTTCATTTGAAATAAGTCCATCATACAATGATTTAAAATATTCATTTTGACTTAAGGGCGGTAATATTGCTTTACCCTTATGACAACATGAAGTGAATGCAGTTCTGTCACCTAAAGTGACTTCAGATTCAAAATGTTTCGCATTGCAAAACCTGCATTCCAAATCCATTAATCCACAATCATAACTATAAAAAACTTTTGGAATGACATTTCGTGCACATTTAAATTTATCTGTCAAATTCACTTCTTCATTCTGTATAATATTAACACTATTTGTATTTTCATTACTATTATTATTATGTGTCCGCAAATATAGATTCCTTCTTTGTCTCTCAATCCGACCCGTTAATGTTCTATGTCGAGGCATAATAAAAGTAGAAAAAAACTTTCATCGTCAGTAGAAAAAATCGTTATTTTTTTTTATTTTAGGTTGATTTCTTTAGAAACTGATCTATACAAATTGAATGAGTTGAGTTGAGTTGAGTTGATTAATTAGTATATATATAATGCAAAACTTGTGTGTTTTTAAAAAATATTAGCATTCTGCGATAACTCTTTCAGATGAAACTGGCTATTTAAAAAATAACTCATTGTTATTAACTTTTATTATTGTTATTAACATATTAACTTTTTATTATTAATTGAAATTTCAAAATTTTGGCAACAGTATAAAAAAATGAAAATGCTAATTTTAATCTGGAAATAAAACCCGATAATATAGGCTTTGAATTGCACCTTTGTCGTTTCACAAATGTTCCAATTTCTCGTCTTTGTCGTTGTATTTTTAAAAAATATTAGCATTCTGCACTTCTTCTCTATATAAACTATAAGTGTGCGAAATTTCATAATCCTCCGTCCGCGCAATTTTCGTAAAAAGGGGTACGAGTTGAGTTGAGTTGATTAATTAGTATATATATAATGCAAAACTTGTGTGTTTTTAAAAAATATTAGCATTCTGCGATAACTCTTTCAGATGAAACTGGCTATTTAAAAAATAACTCATTGTTATTAACTTTTATTATTGTTATTAACATATTAACTTTTTATTATTAATTGAAATTTCAAAATTTTGGCAACAGTATAAAAAAATGAAAATGCTAATTTTAATCTGGAAATAAAACCCGATAATATAGGCTTTGAATTGCACCTTTGTCGTTTCACAAATGTTCCAATTTCTCGTCTTTGTCGTTGTATTTTTAAAAAATATTAGCATTCTGCACTTCTTCTCTATATAAACTATAAGTGTGCGAAATTTCATAATCCTCCGTCCGCGCAATTTTCGTAAAAAGGGGTACAAAGTTTTTGCTTCACGTATTAATATTCTGGAAATAAAACCCGATAATATAGGCTTTGAATTGCACCTTTGTCGTTTCACAAATGTTCCAATTTCTCGTCTTTGTCGTTGTATTTTAAAAAAATATTAGCATTCTGCACTTCTTCTCTATATAAACTATAAGTGTGCGAAATTTCATAATCCTCCGTCCGCGCAATTTTCGTAAAAAGGGGTACAAAGTTTTTGCTTCACGTATTAATATTCTGGAAATAAAACCCGATAATATAGGCTTTGAATTGCACCTTTGTCGTTTCACAAATGTTCCAATTTCTCGTCTTTGTCGTTGTATTTTTAAAAAATATTAGCATTCTGCACTTCTTCTCTATATAAACTATAAGTGTGCGAAATTTCATAATCCTCCGTCCGCGCAATTTTCGTAAAAAGGGGTACAAAGTTTTTGCTTCACGTATTAATATATAGATTTCCTTCCCCGACTAATTTCGCCGTAAATTATCGTAGAAACCAGCAGCTGATGCCTAACGATTGGTAATAACATCTAGTTTTTAATTCAATTGCGTAATTTTGTTTATGGTGTCATGCACACATTAAAACTTGAACAAACTTCTTCTTCTTCTTTTTTTTTTTTTCCCCGAATTGTAACACCCATTTTTGACTACATATTCGATTTTCTGTGGTCAAGGCTGTTCGGAAAAAAGTACATTTTATGTTCTTTATATGAAGTCTCCATAGAGTTATAAGCAAAAATTGATAAGGTTACATCTGTATATTGAAAAAAAAAAAAAAAAAAAAAAAAAAAAAAATCAGATATCACACAGAAAAGTATTATATCCATTCTGATAGTAATCGGAAAATAAATATAATAATTTTAAATATAAAATGTAAAGTAATGCTAATTAAGAAATGATGTACGTCTAAACTTACTTGAATAACTATTTTAAATCATGCACAAGCAAAGTAATATATGACACAAATAATAGCAAATGACAGCCCCCTAAGAGCAATAAAAATTGAAATAGCACTATAATTCGAAAAATAATGATAGAAATGAACTGTAAATTTAGAAACCCACATTTTTTTATGATGTCCATTCTATTCGTGCAAAAATTGATGCAGGTCATAACTCATAATTTTTTGAAATATGAATTCATTAATTATTTTCATAATTCAAAAAATGTTTTTTAATCAAAAATATGCATGGAATACATTTGGGTTAATTCATACCAACGTAAAAAAAAAAAAAAAAAAAAAAAAAAATAGAAAAAGAAAAAAAAAAAAAAGAAAAGAAAAGAAATTTTAATATATTAATTTTTTGGGAAGACATGAATTAATGTTTATTACATTCATTTAACATTAGCATCTCCATATTTTAACAAATTATAACTCTGAGAAAAATTGAGAGAAACATATAAACTATACCATTTTCTGGGCTGATTTGAAACAATTAATCCAGAAAGCTTGTCGAAATTGGGGGTCGCCTTTGAAAAAAAAAAAAAAAAAAAAAAATGAAGTTGTTGTCAGTTTTAATATATAGACACCCCTTAAGCAAAATCTAACTAAGCCGTTCTAAACTAGGCCTTATTACTAATCGATTGGCACCACCCTTTCATTTCAGAAAATCTTGTTTTTCTGTTACATATTGTAATATAAAAATGCTATAGACCAAAAAAATAGTGTGTGTTTATTATTAATTTTTTTTTTCATACACCTGGGTGGTTTCTACACAGAACATTAAAATCATACAACTTTTTAATTAAGAACAGTCAGATTTTTGAGGTTAAATAATAGATTTTTCCCGAAATAGTGGGTGTTTTATCTTGTTTTGGGTAACCTTTCTCAGAAAAAATTCAATTTCAGTGTGAAAATACGAAACAAAAAATTCAAGACCATGTTTTTAATCCTTATGGGGCCCCCTCTTAAATTTTAGAGGGGAAGCTTGTGCTTCCTGAGCCTTTTGGATAATCAGGGCCTGACTCAAGGGACTTCAAAATCTCAAAGTCGGTTTTTTGACAAGATTATAATACTTTCCTTACATGTGTATGTTCGGGAAAAAACAAAAAACAAAAAAAAAAAAAAAAAAAAAAAAAACTCATGTCTGTTGTCTTTGGGAATCTAAACAATCAAAACCTTGAACATCAAAATCTCAGTCATCTGTGACTTAAATTAGGGGGGACCGGGTGGGTCCCGACTCAAGTGACTCCACTTTCACACGGACAAACGACTCCTTCAGAACGTCGCCCAACCCATCATTGTTTGGCAGGAGGCCAAAAGAAATCAGATGGATGGATAAAAAACTACTTTTCTAATACCGGTTCGTGACGTCATTTGCTTTTTTTCATTCAGGATCTTTTTTGTCAAAGCTGATATAGTACGAGAGTGGCTTCTATTAATAAAGTTCTGACAGGTTTGCACGGAAATTTGTTTGTGCTGAATTTTTAAACAGAGAAAATGGATTACTGGGTGAGTGAAAGTTTATTTTTTATTTACAAATTCTAAAAATTTATGTCTTTTCATGTTTTAATATTCCTTTCTCTCTTTTCTTCGGTTTCTCTTTTTTCGGCACTTGTGCTGTGCATACATTGTTCGCCTGACGGAGGGTCACGTTTTCTTTCGACCCGAAACAATTGTTGCGACTTCTTGCATTTTATGGTGTTTATTCAAAGTTTTTGTTGTTATTAATGTCTTACTTTGTAATATATATATATATATATATATATATATAATAAGTGTTGAATTTACGGAATGTCTTTAACTGAAATGAATACTATCCAAAGGAATATATTTTCAAATAATATTATAGTTTTAAAAAATTAAAGAACACGCTTTTATAGAAATGTGAACTAAAAAGCACAAAATATCTATCTTAGTATTAAAATGCAGGGTAAGAGAAAATCGTGTGAGTGACACACCATAATATTTGCATACATTTAAATTTTTAATTAAAATAATTTAGAATTAAACAAAAACCATTTTAAAAAAATCTCCCCTGACTGGGCTCGAACGCTGGACCTTTTAGAGGTTCGTAGCGCCGAGCATTACCTCACAGCCCAGCGTTCACGTAGGGAAATTCTTTTTTTACAATATAGATTTTTTGTTTACTCCCAGAGCGGTTACAAACATACATTATACATACAAACATACATACAGGTGAAGCTAATAAAAGCGTGTTAAAAAAGAAAAGAAAGAAAAAAAAAGGCGTGCTACGTAAAAAGAAAAAAGTGGGTTACATATTCTATTCTACATTCTTACCTTACTAGCAAAAGCAAATTTTTACTGAAGCATTTTTATGATTAGTTTATGAATATTTATTAATTTACTTTTTTACATTATTTAGTAACACATTGTAACTGAATATTTAACATTTTGTATAGAACAATTTTTCAATATTTTTTCTTGTTTCAATCGATTTTTAATCATTAGTTCCTTCCCTGTTCGTCAGATAACAGCACTACTCCGATATTTAATGAGTAAACCTTGCTGCTTTTATCATGCACTAGTGCCTAGTTTTTCTTCACCTGATGAAGGGCCGTACAATTATTTTGGCTAAAGAAGACTTAGCACCTTTGAATTGACACCATTTATAAAAAAAATATATTTCCATTTAGTATTGAACTAAATTAGTAAATTGAACTATTTTAGTAAATTGAACTAAATTACGTTTGTTCAATAAAATATATATTCAGGCAACAATTCTTATGGTTTTTAACATATTTTTTACTGATTTGAAATCGTTAAATTGCTGTTTCTCAGTTTGCATTTTTTCATGAATTCGTGATCATCAAATTGCTAAAACCTACAAATATTTACGAAAAGACTTAATATACATACATATACATACATATATATATATATATATATATATATATATATATATATTTGGAAAGGGGGGCTGTTTAATAGAATCTACTCAAAAGAATTAGGGATGGGTTTTATAATATCCTTAAATGATAAAATATTAAAAATATAACAAAAATCAGTTTTTTTTTTTTTTTTCAATTTTTTACATAGACATTCACTTTTTAATTTTTTTCTCAAAAACTAATTAATTAATTTCAAAACCCCTCCCGAATTCTTTAAAGCAGGTTCTATTAAACATTCACAAAAAAGAAAGAAATTAAAATATTAAGTCTTTTCTTAAATATCTATAGAAGTTTTAGCGTTTTGAAAATCATGAATTCATGAAAAAAAAGCACACTGAGAAAACCCAATTTAAAGATTTCATATCTGTAAAAAATAAATTTAAAAAAACCCTTAAGATTTGTTGTCTGTATATATATATTTATTGAACAAACCTAATATGGTTCTATTTATAAAGATTAAAAGGAAATATAAGCTTTTATATTAAATCTTCAGTTGTGCCGAACCCCCTTTAAAGAACTACTGCGAGTTTTTCGCAATTTACACTGTGTTTAATTGCAAATTTATTTATTTGAATGTAATCTAATAAATATATAGTTGTTTCAAACCAAAAATTTCTCAAAAATTAAAAATTCTTTTTTTTTTTTTTCATACTTTTGACCAACGTTGTGCATATAGCCATTTCTGCAATTAGTTTTACCAGTTTTCATAAGAAATTTGATGGGGGAACTGTAAAAGGAATAAGTAAACAGTTGATTTCGAGCGATTTTAACCGATTGAAATTCGGATGAAAATGCACATTGAGTAATTAAATTTCTTAACGGCCCTCTTCACTTACCGTCGCCGGAAGCCCGACCCAATGTTATTGTACGGAGAAATTTTCTTTACAAATAACTTATTAACTAATACATATTTTTAAATTCTGTTTTCACATTCAGAAAATTCCCAACTGTTAAATTGACGGACCTTTTTTAAAAATGTATTTTTTTAATTTTTAATATTTTATTCTGGAATTGCAAAATGAAAAAAACTCACATATTGAAAATTCGTATTTTGCAGCTTCAAAATAAAATATAAAAAATAATAATAATAAATTTTTAAAAAAGGTCCGTCGATTTAACAGCTGGGAATTTTCAGAATGTGAAAACAGAATTTAAAAACATCTATTAGTTAAAAAGTTATTTGTAAAGAAAAATTTCCCATAGAATAACATTAGCTTCGGCTTCCGGCAACGGTGAGTGAAGAGGGCCCTTAAGTTTAATTGAAATACTACGGCTCTTGCTAGATACCATCAAGAAAATAATATAGAAATAGATTTTAACATTGTAACCAAATTAGCAAACTACAATAACCAGAAGTTCTCACACTTACGATTTCCCCCGTCTCATGTAAGTCTATGGCGAAATTTTTTTATAGAATTACTCATTACTTATGGGTAATTTTTAATTCTGTTTTCACATTCAGAAAATTCGCAACCGTTAAATTAATACCCATTTTCCAAAAACTGAATTTTTTTAAATGTTATTGTTTCATTTTACAGCTTAAAAAGGAGAAAAAATCATTTAGTGAAAATTTGCATTTATAAATTCAAAATGCAATTAAAAATTTTTTTTAAATAAATTTTTGGAAGACGAGTAGTCTTTTTACTATTGCGTATATTAAAAATGTGAAAACGGACTTTGAATATAACATTCAGGTAATGTTTAATTCTATAAACAAATTTTAACATAGAATAACATGGTCTTTGGATGACCTTGACGATCCTTGATGTACCACCTTAATATCATCCACCTTTGCATATGATACTATGTTTTTCTTACTTTTTTCATTTCTTTAAATATTAATATAATAATAATAATAATAATAATAATAATATAGTAATAATAACAATAATAATTTTAGATGTGCTTGGAAAAAAATAATTAAGTTTAGGATTCGTGTATGAGATTCATTTACAAATCTAAAGTAGATGTAATAAAAATTTTTGACGGGCTATAATTTGTAACAATAATAATAATAATAATAAATAAATAAATAAAAATAAAATAAATTGTATAAAATGCATCCAAAATGTGATGTTGAAGGTAGATGAATGATAAAATTGTAAATTAACATCGTAAATTGCAAAAACACCAACAATAGTTCTCAGACGAAGAAATTAAGAAAATAGTGTAACTTTTATTTTTCTTTAACTCAGCGTTATTTATTGATTTTTATTTTATTTTATTTTTCAATTATATATATATATATATATATATATATATAATTATTTTAACACTTTTTTGTAATATGTACATTTAACCTTCATTAAATTTACGTCATACCAGTGCTTTTTAACAACTATTTTCTCTTTCTTTTACCAAAGTTTTGTGTATTTTTGCTTTCATGCTGCAGACTTCTCTAATTTTTTATGACTGATGAAGCACAGTATAAATATTTTAAGGGAAAAAAATATTGAGTTTCATTTTTTTCTTTTTTTTTTAAATTTTTAAATTTCTTAATTTTGTAATTTAAATAAGAACTGTGTTAATTTCAAAATTTCAAAATTATTAATTCGAGGAAATAATAAGAAAAATATGCGAAATTAACTACAAATTTAATTTGATTTTGATTCCTTTGACTTGGATATGTTTATTTCTCTAGATTGTAAGTTTTATTAGTAAAGGAAAAGAGGTATTGTGCAGTTATTTAAATTTTAATTTTTTTCTCCGACAATGCTCTAAATTTTTAGTCTAACAAGGAGAGGTCACGACATGGAAAATTCAGATCGGGACGAAATTGCGCAGGATTGTAGTATACTATGAGGGTAACAACATATTAAAGCAGTAGAACCCACTATCCACAAAATTTCGAGAAAAAATAATCTTTAAATACAAGTTATTTTGCAAGCATGTAAGCGCCTCAGTGGTGTGATCCTAAAGCGCGAGTCTCTCAACCAGATGACTTGGGTTCGAGGATACCTGTGGGACTACTTTTTTTTTTTTTTTTTTTTACTTTTTATGTAATCTTAACTTTTTATTTATTTTACAATTCAATTCAAAATTTGAAAATTTTAATAAAAAATTATTTAATTTTCTTGAGTATAAAATAACTTTTTCTATTTTTAATATTTATAACTTAAAAATACAACAAATTTATATACCTTAAAAAATAAATTTTAGTTTTATTTTAACTGTAAAATAAGGTAAGACTAAAGAAACTGTTTTTAATTATTTAACTAAATATTTTATTTTATTTTAGGTATATTTAATTTTATTTATTAAATTACAAAAAAAAAAAAAAAAAAAAAAAAAAAAAAAATACAGAGAAATGATGATTTTAATTGCATATATAATTACTATCCAAATTAGATAATTACTTCTCCAATCAATAGTTTCTTAAAAATTATAGTATAGGATTGCGATGCTATTAAATTATTACCGGTAAAGAAATGTTATCTTCAAATGTAGATTTTAAATGTTAATGAACATCGTTTCTTTTTCGATAATGACTTCCTTTTTTTTTTTTTTTTTTTTTATCCTTCTGTGCACAAAATAAAATTCCACCTGCCCTTTATTATTAACTAACCGCCTTCGGCGACCAGCTGGTTCGCGATCCCTGAAAAATCCGATTTTACGGAACTCCCGCTCGGTAACGATCGAACTAATATTTCTAATTTATTTTCCACTTTCTATTTCTATGCAATCGCGGTGAATTCTGAGTAATTGAGATCGCTTTTTACATTTTAATTAATATCTCCGGAACTAATTAAAATTTTTAAATTCTGTTTTCACTATCAACTCGGGAAGGCTTTTGAGCACCCGTATGTCAAATTTTATACTTCTGCGTTCAGTAGGGGCTGAACGTATAGATGCACAGACAGACAGACAGACAGACAAACATCTTCTTTTATTATTATAGACAAGCTAGAAGTGTTTACGTAATTTATACACATTCAAACCAAATTAGGAAGCTCAAACCAAGATTTAAGTACACCTGCTAACTATTTTACACTTTGTTTACAGCTTGCTTATTTTTAATTATTTAAATATTTGTCTGTTTTCTTTGTGTTTCTTATTTGGGGTTTTGTAAAACTAAACTTTATTTTTTAAGTTATAGAAATTTATTGTATTTTAAAGTTATAAATATTAAAAATAGAAAAAGTTATTTTATACTCAAGAAAATTAAATAATTTTTTATTAAAATTTTCAAATTTTGAATTGAATTGTAAAATAAAGTAAAATAAATAGAAAGTTAAGATTACATAAAAAGTTAAAGAAAAAAAAAAGTAGTCCCGCAGGTAGCCGCGAACCCAAGTCATCTGGTTGGGAGACTCGCGCTTTAGGATCACACCACTGAGGCGCTTACTCGCTTCCGAAATAACTTGTATTTAAAGATTACTGAAACTTTAAAGGCTTTTTTCTTGAAATTTTGTGGATAGTGGGTCCTACTGCTTTAATATGTTGTTACCCTCATAGTATACTACAATCCTGCGCAATTTCGTCCCGATCTGAATTTTCCATGTCGTGACCTCTCCTTGTAAGACAGTTTGATCCATTGCAATTCTCTTAATAATAATAATGGTAATAATAAAAAGAAATTCTGTATGCATTCTTTGTAAACAGAATTTAATTTAGTACGACAGGACTTGTTTTAATCTCTTCTTCCATATAAAGGCATGCAGTAAATGTATTTCATTCCCTAGCATCGGTAACTATATTTATTTCTTAAAATTACTTTGGTATAGTTTTAGCATAGAAACTCCGTGGCAATTTTTATATATTTTTTTTGTCATTTTGACGATGAATTAAAATGGCTTGGCTGTCGCAGTTACATAAGTAAAAATATCTTTGTGAGAAACGTCCGAGCTATTTCGGAGCCACATTTCACATTTCGCAAAAGGGTTCTATACTGAAGCTGTTCCATTTCTTTAGAATAATTTTTCTCAAGTTTATTTTAATTATTTAAAAAATATTGTTTACGCGTTCTTTTTTTTTTTTCCCATAAAAAGAAAGATAAACGATATTTACTTTTTTATATATTTATTTTTGGCTCATAAATAATAGAATCTTTCGATATATATATTTTGTAATTTTAATAAATTTTTAATAGTGAAATTTATGTCACAAAGTTTGTTTTCTTTCAGAAATGTCTATTTTTTTCCCCCGCCTTTTCCATTTATTGTAATTTATTACAAATTGCCATCATTATTTTAGAAATTTTATTTTCAGTAATTTTTAGAACGTTAACTGTAAATATTTTCAAAGGAATTTCTTAGTTAACTAATGACATCATATCCTTCTAAAATTATAATAAGTACATATATATATATATATTTTCGACAAATGTAAATAATAATAATTTAGAATTATTAGCCACTTGGAATTATTAGCCATGTAGGAAAAGAGGGGAAAATAAGCTAAAAACCCCATAGGAATAGCATGGGAAGAAAAGCAAAAAAACTCACAATGTGAAGTGTGTTAAAAAAAAAAAAAAAAAAAAAAAAGGCTCGCACCGGAAGTAATAAAAGAGCAAAACTGACTAGAAAAAGACATCGAAGAGCGGGAATCGGGCGGGCTACATGACATACAATAGTACATGACATACGTCGCGTCGTTCTATACTAAAGCTGTTTCATTTCTTTAACACGATTTTTCTAAATTTTATTTTAATTGTTTTAAAAAAAGTGTTTGTATATTCTTCTTCTTCTTCTTTTTTTTTTTTTTTTTTTTTTTTTTTTTGGGGGGGGGGGGGGGGGCACATTAAAAGAAATATAAAATTCAAGATGTAATACCACAAACGGCGACACCGCAAAATCGTAGATTGAAACATATAGTACGACCTGACGTACTATTAAATTAAAAAAAAAAAAAAAAAAAAAAAAATCAACAAATTTACTGTTATTATAAGAAGTATAAAATAGTGTGGTGTACGAATTATGAAATTATGGGAGGTGGGGGAGGCAGTTAAAAACAGGGTAAGTAATTTTGTTCACTCAAGATTTTTTGCATATGCACTGACATCGCTGCTTTCCCGTGGGGGGGGAGGGGGGGAAGAGAGTATCCCACAGGACGTGTAAATTTTCAGTATTAAAAAGAAAAAAAAAAAAAAAAAAAAAAAAACCTCGTCAATAACTTTAAAATAAATAGTTGATTTATACATCTGTGATAGTTTAAAGCAAAGTTATGGATTTATTTATTTATTAGGACTGAGGGCCTATTAGTCTCAATCTGGGATTTTTGCGTTGTCGATTTCGATAGTTGGACATTTGTCAAAATCTAAAATTTATCGAAAATATAATTGAATAATTTGAAAGCGATGTTATAATTTGAAAAAAGAAAAAAAAAAAAAAAAAAAAAAACTAATAGTCCTCCGTCCTAAACTAAATTCTGCTTTTGCCAGAATTTCATCAAAATCTTTTTTTTTTTAGTATTATTATTGAAAGAAAAAGAAAAGAAAATTAATAATGATCAGTATGGTTACAAGCAATATCGAAAAAGTTTTTTTTTTTTTTTTTTTTTATAATTTTGAATTAGGAAATAAAAAGTGCGCGTGAAATAATATGAAATAAAAATAAGTAAAAAAATGAATTTAATGATTTAATGTTTTTGTTTTTCGGGGGCTGATCATGCATGTAAAAAATGCGTATTAAAACGAGTCGAAGAAGGAAGAGAAATAAGTATTGAGTTATATTACGGTAAATACGATGTATAATATGATACGATATATAATATGATACGGTATATTAGACCTATCGTCCAGGGTTAGTAGGCATTTTCGTTAAAAGAAATAGTTTGTTCGTTCGGTGCAACTTGCACATTAGTCCCGTGAGGTACAACTTGCACATTACTCCCCTTTAAATATAGTGACCAGCGAAGCTGGCAAAGCATTCGTTAATTCACTATCTCAATTGATTTTTTTTTTTTTTTTTTAACTATTATTTTGTAGATTTTTACTGTCAAGTTGTTATTAAAAAAAAAAAAAAAAAAAAAACTGCTCATGACGTCACATTTGACTGCATAGCGTTTCTTTACTACAATAAACTCTATGAACTATAAATTTATTTTATCAGTTTTATTTATAGATCCTACTGGGCGATTTTTTTAAATTTTGGCGTTGAAATAAACCGAATGTTTTTCGCCAAGAAGTTTAATTTAGCAACAGCCATTTTAATCCATTTTAATTTAGCAATAGCCGTTTAAAGGAATTCAACCGAAATAGTAGTCACATAAATGATCTATTTTTATCTGAATATATAATTTTATAGGGGAAAAAAAAAAAAAGAAAGAAAAGAAAACGTAGTTTTAAAAATAGAATTTTTTTTTTTTTTTTTCTATTCACAATATAAACGACAGTTAAACTTGGAACTTTCAACTTACCTCATTACTGTAATTTCGTAATATAATAAGTTTTTTTTTTTTTCATTTTTAACAGGGAAAAAAATGAAGGAAAGAAAAACATTTTATCAGATGTCGTCCATAGGGAACGATATTGATTTTCTTTCGATGTTTAGAGGTATATCTCTGAGATGAAAATCGTCTGCATTTGCATTTATCATGAAAAATATTTACTGTAAATAATAATTTTAATAAGTAATTTGTACAGCGTGAATTTAAATGGGAAAATATAGAAGAAAGTTCTACGGTGGCCAAAACATGCTTGTTTTTTTTTTTTTTTTTTTTTTCCCTTTTTTTAAATTTTAGTTTATTATATTTTATTTAAAAAGAAAAAGAAAGAAAAAAATCATAACAGGAAGCAGCTCCTTAAATTGTTCTAAATGTAAAACTTCTTTATATCTTTTCATGAAAACCAGGCTGAAATAAATTTTAAATTTATAAAACTATGTTTACTTTGAATATAAAGGTGATTAAGTTTTATATAACAACTAATGAATTTATACTTTCATAATTGAAAATTTATTCTTAACACTTTTCAACAAAGATGAAAATGTGTTTATGAGTTCGGGTTGTCTGTCTGTCCGCGATCTAAGTCCATTAAATGTTAATTAAATTTCTTGAAACTGATGTATGTTGTTCAAGTACATATCAAAAATGGGGTAAATATCACTGCTAGTTTGTGTACAGAGACACCCGAAGGTATTTTAAAGCATTATCTTCTATGAGAGATACTTCTATAAACCATACTTTAATACCTTAACTTTTCACAAATCTTAATAAAATTTCAAGTTTACTATCAGATGACCTCTTTTGGAAATGGAGTAAATACTACCACTGGTATTACTCCAGGGACACCCGAAAATATTCCAAAGCATTGCATTCTATAAGAGGTATTTCTATAAACCTTATTTTAATACCTAACTTTGTACAAATTATAATGAAATTGAAATATGTTGTTCAGATGCACAAAAGAATGCTTTCTATAAAATGTAGTGTGATTTTTATTAAGATTTACAGGGTCACCCAAAAATATTCAGTTACATTAAGGGGACTTGGCACCTTTGACCTGGCACCACTGAAGTAGGTTTCATATAAAAATTTATATATCCATTTGATATTTATAAATTGGATTATATGACATCCGTTTGATAAAATATACATTCAGGCACCAATTCTTATGGTTTTTGATACTTTTTTTTTTTTTTTTTTTTTTTTTTTCAGATTTGAAATCTTTAAATTAGGTTTTCTCAGTTTGCCTTTTTTCGGGAATTCAACACTCTCAGAAATGGATACTCAAATTTCACGAAAATTTCTTCATTTTTGACGAAAGTGTTTCTAGGGATATGGTCCGAGCGAACATTTCGTCAAATTGACGAAATTTGTTTCGTTACCTATTTGATAATACGAATTTCGTCAAAAAAAAAAAAAAAATTCTCCTTATTTCGTCAAATTGAGAAAATTACTTTCGTTACTTGTTTGAACATACGGATTTCGTCAAAAGTAAAGATACATTTTTTTCATCCTAGTATCGTGATACAGAATAAAATACAAATTACAGAATTATAAAATTACTTGCAAGTTCGTTGCTTTAGGCATTAAATCCTAATTATATTTAATGAAAATATCAATAAAACAGAGTAAACAAATAAAAATCATTTGGACATTTATTTGACACCTATAGTTACAATGATTTTTGTCTCAATTGATCCATATTTTTACAGAAATCCACAGAAACAAGCTCACACAATATTTTGTAGACATAGGACATCACAAACATCCATGCCCGCACCACGATTCGAACCCGGGACGTGGGAATCCAGAAGGCAGTGCCCTACCGACCGAACCACGAGGCCGGCAAATAATAGTCATTGTAACGTAAAGTCGAAAGAACACAGGGAAAAAAAAACAATATGGCGGTAATGAAAGCTATAGTGTAACCACGTTTCCTATGCCTAGCAGTGAGGACGAGTCCAAAAGCTTGGAGGGTTGCCAAGTTGACAGACAAGTTGAGATTTAGTAAACATCTAGTCATTCCCTTATTTCTTATTTTCTCTCAACGATAAGATTATCTCCCTTATTTTAACAGTGGACTCGTTGAGTTCGCACTTGCGCAGAGGCTTCCATGTTCGCAAGAAATGCGGTTAAAGAATAGCACATGTTATTGTGAGTAAACAGTTTCGTCAAATATTTAAGAGTTTACGTTTATTCAAAATTCATGTGATCGCTTGACGAAATGGTTGTAAAAAACAACGACATTAAACCCGAGGATGAAAAAAACAAAATACTCGTCAAAATTGAGTATATTATTTCTGTGCTGATAAGTATAAAGGATTTAAGTCCATATTCTTGATTTTTCAGGAGACGAAAAATAAAGTTAAACTAACTAAAAACTAATGAACAGAATCGATTAGGAAAAAGGGATTATGTTGGTTTATACGCTTTATACCATTCAGTAATTGTCAATCTTCATTTAATAAAGGGAAAAATTGAATTAAATATTTCATACCAAAGATTAATGCTAAATTTCTGACTTGAACCTTTTTTTACCAATGGATTTTCTCAAAGACTAAATGACATGGATTTAAATCCTTTATACCAATCGATAGAGAATTTTTTTCTGAGTCTGACTATGTACTTAACTCAAAATCGACAATTTTGGACTTAAATCCTTTATACTTATCAGTACAGATTTTTGAGAGTGAAGATCTCCAAAATGCAAAAACCGAAAAGACTTATTTACTTTTTTTGGATAGTTATGGAACATACTTAAAAGAATTAGGGATGGGTTTTGAAATTTATTAAGTTGTTTTCGAGAAAAAAAAGAAAAAAAAAAGTGCATGTCTAGGTAAAACTTTGGGGAAAAAAACGAAAAAAAAAAATATATATATATATTTCTGTTAGATTTTTATTTTTAATATTTTTCTTTTAAAAATATTGCAAATTCTATCCCTAATTCTTTTAAAAGTAAGCATATCATATACCAAAAAACATCACCGTCAAGAAAATATTGTTTATTAACTTATTTTCTTTGTTTTCAGAAGTTAGACATTAGACTGTTTCTGCTGCTGTGCCACAGTTTATCACTCGCCTTTTCATCACAAGCAGTGCCATCCAAAAACACCATCAATTCCTTGACAAAATCACCTGAACCTGCGAAGTAAGATTTTTTTTTTTTTTCTTTTTTTAAATACCCAAATGACAAAATATGTTGAATGATATTTATTTAAAAGATTTTTAAACATTGTACACTGAAAAAGAAAGAAAATAATCTGGTGTGTCACTCACACGGCTTTCTCTTACCCTGAAATTTAATACTATAAATACAGGTTGGAGATTAAGAGGTAAGATAACGATGTTATGGAAACCTTTGTTAAACAATTCAAATTAGGCTTCAGAAGAGTTTTATATGATATTTAATTCTGTGTGAGGAGGGCTACCGCCATCCTCAACCCCCCGTTTCATTAATGCACCTACATTTATATAGAATTTAATTCGGTTATTAAAAAATAATTTATTAAAATTAATATTTAAAAAAATTATCTTTTATGATAATGCAGATGATTTCCATATTAGAGAAGTAGTATAACACTAAATATTTTAAAAAAGTCCATTTTATTCTCAATATTGAAAAAAAAAAAAAAAAAAAAATCGGGTTTTTTTTTCGTTAAAAGTAAAAAAAAAAAAAAATAAAATAAATAAAAAATCGATAACTTTGTTTTAAATTATCGCGGATCGATGGTTCAACTATTCGTTTTAAAGATATTGACGAGCTCTTTTGAAAGATACCCATCATGAAAATTTACTCCCCTCGAGGGGGGACTTCCCCCCCAAGGGGAAGGCGAGGCTCCTACATACACAATTTTTTTTCCCAGTTGACTATCTCTATTACAAAAAATATTCATTTGGTTTAGTGCAGTCTATAGACGTTAAACTCTACTTACCTGCAATTTCCCCCATAGACGTAATGTATTAGAATTCTCTTGATTGTCCCTGTACACGAACCATTTGCTTGATCTCAACGAAAAGCTTACTGTAGCATCCCTATATGATACACATTTAGAATACCAAGTTTGGAATGTCTGCTACTATTTGTTCTTGAGATATGCTGATAACAGACAGACACACACACAGACCCACAGACATACACACAGACCAACCGCTAAAAACATGATTTTGGTATTCAGGAGACCTCAAAACATGTACCATATAACAAAATCTCACTTTCGAAAATTTGACCCATAAACAATACTTTCTCTACCTTATGGGTAAAAGAAAATAAAAAAAATCCTGTTGTATTACAGGAAATTTCTTGCAGCAAAAGTGCCAACTGTATGGTACGGGAAAAGATTGTAGCCAAAAATTTTCAGTACGTGAAAAATACAGAAAATTTTCGTACAAACACATTTTTTCTACATTGTTAAAAAAAAAAAAAAAAAAAAAAAAAAAAAAACTCACATTAAATAAAAACTTCGACAAGACAGGATTGTACAGAGCCCTCTGCACAGTACTCAAAGAATTTACCTCACAGTCAAGAAATCCCTCTTCCCACTCATCATTAGCACTTCCTAATTCTGCTTTGATACCAAGTTTTTCGTATCAAAACAGAAAAAAATTGTATCCACCAGATAAAATTTGTAACAATGATTATAGGTTTTATATATTTACAGAAAAAATATGTCTGTTTGTAGATTGAGAGGAAATTTTATACTAAATTTTTGTAGTTTTAAAAAACAGAAATTTTCTGTAAGAAGGTTACAGGTTTTCTGTTTTGTAATAGAAATTTTTTACAGTGTACTATTAATTTGAATTCTATAAGACCAAAACTGTTTGCTTTCTCTTATCCATATACATCTGTCCCCACTTAATCGGGTAACGGATAATCGAATACCCCACTTATAAGAATATAAAGTTATAGAACCAATTTTTTTCCCATAGAAGTAATGTTAAATTTCCTCGTTTAAAGAAATATTTTTTACAACGCCACCCCGCTTAATCGCATAAATACTCAAAGTTTCTTAAATAAAATTCCTCTATTTCTGGGCAAATTTTTCCTCTCATTCTCAAAAAAAAAAAAAAAAAAAAAATCCATCGTTCTTTTAAAAAGCTTACATAACTAAGACATGCTCTTTAAACATGAGGCGGTATTCCTGCCGAGGTGATAAAAATTGTTTTGCAAAAGAAAAATTTTTCAAATCAGCAACTGATGAGAAAATTAGAAATTAAAATACAAATTATCTCCAGGAATTAGAAATCACAAATTTTGAAAGTTTTCAGATGATTGAAAAAGAACTTTATGAACTCATAGATGTGGATAAAGATGGAGAAACAGAAAGAGATGAAGAGTTTAATCTTCCAATAAAACCTTTAAATGAAAGGGATAAAGAAGAGCAAGCGAACGAAAAATGAAGTTGCAAAATCCGTTAACATTATTCATCGTCATTTTGAGTCTCATAGAAGCGATTATAATTTATTTATGTGCTTTAGAAAAAGAAATCGAAAAATGTTTAGTTAAGTCTATGTTAAAGTAATCAGTCATAACAGATTTTTTTTTTTTTTTTTTTGTTAAAAGTAAAATTGTAAGTACACTTTATTTTATATTTATTCCAGCATTAAATGCATTTATAAATTACTATAATGTTTTAACTTAGTAAAAATTTTGTTAAATATTTAAATAAGAAAGAGGTATCGATCATTTATCTTTTCATGTAAAGCATAAAACCATTATAGTTATACATGCAATTGCGTTTCTAGTCTTCCTCGTATAATTGAATACCCCGCTTAATCGAATTAATATAGTTGGAACGGTAGATATTCATTTAAGCGGGGCCGACTGTATATGGTAGAGAAAGTATTGTTTTTGTGTCAAATTTTCGAAACTGAGTTTTTGTTATATTTACACATTTTGAAGTCCCCTGATTTCGAAAAACATGTTTTTTGCAGTTGATCTGTGTGTGTGTCTGTTATCAGCATAACTCATGAACAAATAGTAGCAGGACTTCCAAACTCGGTATTCTAAATCTGTATCATACATAGGGATGCTACGCCAAACTTTTCGGTGAGGTCAAGCAAGTAGTTCATGTACAGAGACATCCAAGAGAATTCAGATACGGGGAAATTTCTAGTAAGTACAATATAACATCTGTAGGCTGACCTATACAAAATGGAATGAACATATTTTTTAATTCCCCATCATACTATAGGTATGGGGAACTTAGGTAATCGTGAAAATTTTCGACCTCGGTTTTTTGACTTTTTTACACGTTTTCAGGTGTGAGGAATCCGAAAATGACAAAATTTCTATAGTGTCTGTCTGTAGGGTGTCTGTTAGTGTGTTATTCCGTTAGTGTATTAGTCTGTGTACACGATATCTCAAGAACAAATTGTCGCAAAGGGGTCAGATCAGTTTTAAAATATTACTTTCGATACTGGCAAAAACCCTATTCATTTGCAACGTTCGAATTTAAAAACTTCGTAAGTTATTTGAAATTTACGATTTTCTTAACATGGTAGAATAGAACAAAAATTCACTTAAACGTGCATTAAATGGAAACTTTTCACTGTAAAAATGTCAGACCAGTTTTAAAATATCAGTTTTGATGCCGGAAGGAACATCAATAACTATAAATATGCTACTTTGAAAATTTCTCAAGTTATTGAAAATTTACAAATTTCTTAACATGGCAGTATAGGGCAAAATTTTACATAAACGTCAATTTTGAGAGATATTTTTATCGTAAAGATGTCAGACTACTTTTGAAATATTATTTAGGATACTGGCATGAATATTTATGACTATGAATTTTCCAATATAAAAATTTCGTAAGTTATTGGAAATTTACGAACTTCTTAACATGGCAGAATAGAGCAAAATTTCACATAAACGTCAATCTTGAGGGATATTTTCATAGTAAGGATGTCAAACCACTTTCGAAATATTATATAGGATACTGGCATGAATATCATAGACTATGTTTTTTCCAATTTAAAAAATTCGTAAGTTATTTGAAATTTACGATTTACTTGACATTTCAGAATAAGGCAAGTTTAAGCATAAACTTCCATTTTGAGGATCATAAATACATTAGACAACTTCAAAATTACATTTATGATATTTGTTTGAACATGATTGAATACAAATATTCTAATAGGAAAATTATTCGTAATTTACGATTTTACCAACATAGGGAAATTGTAAATTTTTCATATAAAGGTCATTGTGCCTAAATGCGACGTGATTTTTGGTAAGTTTATCGCATTTAGGAAACTTATGACATTTTAGTAAACAAATAAGTATGAAAAGAAAGAGAAAATGGTTGAACATTACACTCGTAGTTCTAAACCTGTGTTTTGTGCCATTTCTTTTTAAGAAATAAAAAAAAAGTCTGTAATTTATGAAAAAATATACCAGCGTCACATTTAGGAAATTTTTGTCGCATTTAAGGTACTATATCCTAAATGCGATGTTCAAACTCCCTAATTGCGATAATGCATTTAATGTATGGGAGTTGCTTGAATGTTATTAACACTTTCCAAAGCAGGTTGAAAACTGTTATTGACTTCGGTTTGGGTCTGTCCGTCTGTCTACCCTTCTGTCCATCCCTACGTCTGTTCGTCTGTCTGTCCGTGCACTAACTCCCGTAAATATTCATGGAACTTGTTGAAACTGATATGTATTATTCAAGTTCCTTATAACATGTTCCCTATTGAAAATGGAATGTGTACCTCTACTGGTTTGTATACAGGAACACCCGAAAGTATTCCAAAGCGTTATGTTCTATGGAAGGTATTTTCATAAACCATATTTTATTACCGTTACTTTGCACATATCTTGATGAAATTGAAATATGTTATTCAAGATTACTAGCGGATGTTCCCCATTGAAAATGGAGTAAATACCATCACTAGTTTGAATACAGGGAAACTTGAAAGTATTCCCTAAAGCATTGCGTTCTAATAGAGGTATTTCCATAAACCAAACTTTAAAAACTTTGCACAAATCTTAATGAAATTAAAATATGTTAGTCATATGCACTAAAGAATGCTTCCCATACAATAAAGTATGATTAGCGTTAGATTTACAGGGCCAAACAAAAATATTCAGTTATAATAAGGGCTATTGCAAATTTGTTGGAAATGCAGTTTCGTTTACATTAAACGTTTTTATTACTTTCTAAATGTTTTTAACACTTTCCAACGAAGTTGAAAGGTTTTAATAACTTCGGTTTGTCTGTCTGTCCGTTTATCGGCTGTCTGTGCGTTTGTCTGTCTGCGCTTTAATTAGCGTTATTACTTATGGAATTTCTTGAAACTGATACATATTATTAAAGTTTAGTATAGGATGTTCCCTATTGAAAATGAAGTGTATACCTCTACTAGTTAGTTCACAG
This sequence comes from Salticus scenicus, assembly GCA_963930645.1. Lineage (NCBI taxonomy): Eukaryota > Metazoa > Arthropoda > Arachnida > Araneae > Salticidae > Salticus > Salticus scenicus. The sequence continues at coordinate 23,565,442 of OZ005659.1, read as the reverse complement.
GGGCACCCGAAAATATTCCAAAGCATTGTGTTCTGTGAGAGGTATTTTTATAAACCACATTTCATTACCGTTACTTTACATATCTTAATAAAATTGAAATGTTATTCAAGTTCACTATCGGATGTTTCCCATTGAAAATAGGGTAAATACCTTCACTGGTTTGTATACAGGGACACCCGAAAGTACTTCAAAGCATCGCGTTCGATGAGAGGTATTACTATGATTTAAATTTTGATTTCTTTATTTTACCCAAATTTTAATGAAATTGAAATATGTTATTCATATGCATAAAAAAAAGGCTATCTACAGAATGTAGTATGATTAGCATTAGATTTACAGGGCCACACAAAAATATTCAGCTACATAAAGAGTTTTTATTGAAAATTTGCTGGAATTGTATTTTCGTTTACATTAAGCGATTTAACAGTTTTTAACATTTTTTAAGTCTGAACGTGTTTTCAATTTTTGTATCTATCTGCCCGACTCTCCATTTGTCTATCTGTTCGTCTACCGCACTCATCGTCCGTAAATATTTTCTGAATTTTTAAAATATTACATATGTTGTTCATATTCACTATTGAATGTTCCTAAATTAAAAGGGCATTAATAGGTCCTATACAACTTTTTTATGTACACGGACACGCAAAAAAATGCCAATGCATCACATTTTAGGAGATAAATTTTTATAATTTACATTTAAGGAACTTTCTACTGTAAAACCATAAAGAAATTGATACTATTTATTGTTAATTTGCTAAAATAACGTTTTGTATAAAATATGGTTTTGTTAACGTTAAGATTTACAGGGCTACACTGAAATTTTCAGATAGATTAAGGGCTGGAATTACAATCTAAGGGCTACGTTTCCTTTTCTGTTAAGCATTTTTAACACTTTAAAACAATGCTTAAGAATGATTAGGAATTCAATTAGTCGGTCTGTATGCCTTTCAGAACTACTGTTTGTTTGTTGTGTGATAACGTAGGTACAGAACTTTGAAAGTTATAAGATACAACAATTACGTGCAGTTGGAAAGTGTTAATAATCATTGCGTAATGCATGATTTTTCGTCTTTTTTTTACAGTTTATAAACATTTAATACCACATAACTATTTGAAGATAAAGTGTTGTGTAACTCTACTTGTAACTCTGCCTTTAATAGTGTGTGAAACTCTTCCTTTTTATTAACAGTGTGTGGAACTTTGTGTGTAACTCTGCTGTTTGTTAACAGTGTGTAACTCTTCTTCTTCTTCTTCTTTTTTTTTTTTTTTAACAGTGTGTGTGTATGTAATTCTGTGTGTATTACTGAACTTTTCTAACAGTGTACGTAACGCTATGTGAAACTGACACTGTGTGTGTAACCCTGTATGCAATTAACAGTGTGTGTGCGTGTATCTCTTCTTTCTTATTAACAGTGTATGTAACTCTGCTTTTTATTAACAGTGTGTGTAACTCCTCTTTTTTTAACATTGTGTCTGTAACACTGTGTGTATCGCTGATTTTTTTGCAAACAGCGTGTGTAATTATACTTATGTGTAACTAACAGTGTGTGTGTAACCCTGTATGTAATTAAAAGTATGTGTGTAACTCTGCCTTCTTATTAACTCTGTGTATAATTCTGTCTTTTTATTAACAGCGTGTGTAATTCAATGTTTAATTCTTCTTCTTCTTTTTTTTTTTTTTTTGAACAATGTGTGTAACTCTGTCTGTGACTCATTTTTTGCTAACAGTGTGTGTAATTCTATGTGTAACAGTGTGGGTGTAACCCTGTATATAATCAACAGTACGTGTGTAACTCTGCCTTCTTTTTAATTGTGTGTGTGTGTAACCCTGCCTTTTTATTAACTGAGTATGTAACTCTGTATAATTCCGTCTTTTTATTAACAATGTGTGTTACTCCGTATGTAAATCTCTCTCTTTTTTTTTTTTTTTTTGTCAATGTGTGTAAAGCTGTGTGTACCGCTAATTTTTTGCTAACAGTGTGTAACTCTGTCAGTTTGTGTGTAATTGTTTGTGTAACTTTGCCTTTTTCTAACAGAGTGTGTAACTCCGTGTTTAACTCTTCTTTTCTGAACAGTGTATGTGTAACTCTGTTTGATTCCATGAATATTTACGGGAGATAGAGCACAGACAGACAGACAAACATAAGTCATTAACACTTTTCAGGTTTGTTGGAAAGTGTTAAAAACATATAGAAAGTGATAAAAACGCTTAATGTAAACGAAAATGCAATTCCAGCAAATTTCCAATTAATACCCCTTAATGTAGCTGAATATTTTTGTGTGGCCCTGTAAATATAATGCTAATAATATTGTATTTTATGGAAGACAGTTTTTTGTGCATATGAATAATATATTTTAATTTTTTTAAGACTTGTGCAAAGTAAAGTTATTAAAATTTGGTGTTTAGAAATACCTTCCATAGAACGCAATGCTTTTAAATACATTCGGATGTCCCTGTATACAAACCAGTGATGGTATTTACTTTAATTTACATGGGGAACATCGACAGTGGACTTAAATGATATATTTCAATTTCATTAAGATTTGTGTAAAGTAAACTATCAAAATACTGTTTATAGAAATATCTCTCATGGAACACAATGCTTTGGAAATTTTTGGGTGTCCTTGTAGACAAACCATGAGAGGAATTCACTCCATTTTCAATAGGGAATATCCGATAGTGAATTTGAATACGATTTATTAGTTTCAAGAAATTCCATGAATATTTACGGGAGTTAGAGCGCGACAAATCGAAGTCATTAACGCTTTTCAACTTTTTTCTAAAGAGTTAAAACAAGAAAGAAAAATCATGCACTACGCACTGGTTATTAACACTATCCAACTGTACGTGCTTGTTGAATCGTATAACTTTCAATATTCTTTGCCTGCATTATCAAACAAAATACAGAAGAACAGAAAAATATACAGACTGACTAATTGAATTTAAAACCGCTCTTAGACATCGTTGAAGAACGTTAAAAAAGCTTAATGCAAAAGAAAATCCAGCCATTAGATTATAATTGCTGCCCTTATTGTATTTGAATATTTTAGTGTAGTCCTGTAAATCAGAAGGTTGATCATATCATATTCTATACAAAAGATTATTTTAGAATATTAAAATACATTTCAATTTATTTATAATTTTTACGGTAGAAAGTTATTTAAATGTGATTTATAAAAATATCTGTCCTAAAACGCAAAGCATTGGAAGTTTCCTGTACACTTGTTCAGGACATATTAAAGGCATTTTAAATAGGAAACATTCCATAGTGAACTTGAATAACACATATCAATTTTTAAAAATTCTGAAAATATTTAAGAACTCTCGAGACGAGAGACAACCAGATAGAAAGATAGACAATCGGACAGAAAGATAAACAAATAAAAATAATATTCACGCTTAAAAATTGTTAGAAAGTGTTAAAAACGCTTATTGTAAAAGAAAATACAATTACAGCAAGTTTTTATTAATAGATCTTAATGTAACTTAATATTTTTATGTGGCCTTGTAAGACTAATACTAATCATACTGTCTTTTATAAAAAGCATTCTTTTGTGCAAATGAATAACATATTTCTATTTCATTAAGCTTTGTGAAAATTAAAGTTATTAAAATTTGGTTTCTCGAAATACCTCTCATACAATGCAATACTTTCGTGTCTCCCTGTACTCAAACCAGTGGAAATATTGTATCTATTTTACATAGGAAACATCTGATAGTGAAACTGAATAACATATTTTAATTTCATTAAAATTTGTGTAATGTAACAGTATTAAAATATGGTTTATAGAAATACCTCTCATAGAAAACAATAGTTTGCAGTAATTTCCGATGCCAGTGTACACAAACTAGTAGAGGTATTCACCCCATTTTCAATAGGGGACATCCGATAGTGAACTTGAAAAACATATATTAGTTTCAAGATATTCCATAAATCTTTTCCGGAGTTAGAGTGCCGAAAGACAGACAGATGGACAGATACACAGATACACAAATGGAAATTATATTCACACTTAAAAATTGTTAGAAAATGCTAAAAACGCTTAATGTGAACGAAAGTGCAATTCCAGAAAACTTTTACTAATAGCTTTTAATGTATCTGAATATTTTTGTGTTGCTCTGTAAATCTAATACTAAACATACTATATTCTATAGAAAGCAGTCTTTTGTGCATATGAATAACATATTTCAATTTCATTAAGCTTTGTGGAAAGTAAAGTTATTAAAATTTGGTTTATAGAAATACTTCTGATATAACGCAATGCTTTGGTATGCTTTCAAGTGTCTCTGTGCCCACACCAGTGGTGGTATTTACTCCATTTAATATACAAAACATCCGATAGTGAACTGGAATAACATATTTCAATTTATTAAGATTTGTGTACAGTAAAGGTATTAAAATATGGTTTATAGAAATATCTCTCATAGAACACATTGCTTTGGAAAAGGTTTGAGTGTCCCTGATGTACACAAACCAGTAGAGATATTAACTCCTTTTGAGATAGGGAACATCCGATAGTGAACTTAAATAACATATATCAGTTTCAAGAAATTACATAAATATTTACGGGAGTTAGAGCGCGGACAGACGAACAGACGTATAGGCAGACGAACAGACAGATGGACAGACGAACAAACATTCACACATCTATATATTAATAGGCAAGCATAAAATTTGTAGTCCCTTTTTAACATATTAATTATGGGAGTAAAGGGTTGAAAATGGTATCATTCGAAAGGTATGGTTAGCCGGAAGGTGCGAATACAAATATTATTTTCTTACGATGTCAAGAAGGTATTTAAAAATACTTTTATTTTTTATGCATTTTCCCCCATTTTTCCCTTTTATACACGTATTACTTTACATTAAAAAATACCTAAAAGTAGAAAGTTGTTAAATCTGGCAATTTCATAAAGCTCAAATTAAACCATAGACACAGTAATTTGTATAATGTAGCATCACTATACGCAAGCGAAGTGATGACGTCACTGTCTGTCCATGGAACCATGAAAAAGATTTTCTATGTTAATCGTCCATTGGATTTTTTGTAAAAAATTATTAAAAAATAACGGAAATTATCTGCCGATTTTAATTCCGATATTTGGGTATAGTTATATATAAGTTACTGTCTACATGTGTTTGATTGAGTTATTTTTTCTGTAAAATTGATAAAATTTTAATTTAAAATCACAAAACTCCAGAAAAAAAAATGGCAAACTTCCAGTTTCGAATGTAAACATAAACATTTCATTTCAAAGGGTGATATTTAAACAATAAATATTCAACTAATATACTACATAAAAGGAAAATGGATTTGTTACTAACTGCTGCATGTATAAGTAGACGTTACGGGAAAAATTCAGATTTCCGTTTTTTGCTGAATTTACATGTTTTGAGCTTTCTTTACGTTTCAATTAACTGAAATTGGCTACTTATTTTTTAAAAAAGTGTCTTTATTGCCAGCTTTTGTGGGTAGAAGAAGCAAGTAGAAGATACATAAAAACTTTTGATTTACGGTTTTCGATGAATTTACACGTTTTGAGATTTCCTTGCATTTTAATTAAGTGAAATTGACTACTTATTTTTATTTTTTTAAAAGTGGATTTATTATTCTTTCCTCTGCATATATAAGTAGAAAATATAAGATTCGGAAAAGTTTTAGATTTTCGGTTTTCGATAAAGTTACATGTTTTGAAATTTCTCGAACTCAATTCGACCATTTTTGAAAAATATCTTTTTTTTTTTTTTTCACGTTGCGATTTTCTCTCATTTCAGGAAAGGCTAACATCTATAGAGAGAAATAGTTATATTAAGTAAAACTCTGCTGATTCAGTTAGAGTAAATATCGGCAAACAATTGCCGCAGCTGTGTTGCAATTGCATTCCGTGTAGGACAAGGCAATAACTTTGCTTTGCCTCGCTTTGCAAAAAAAAAAAAATGGTCGAGTTTCGACCACTGGGCGATACTAGTAAAAATTATTAGACAGCGTTAAAAACGCTTAATGTAAACGAAATTGCATTTCTAGCAAATTTTTATTAACAGCTCATAATGTAACTGAATATTTTTGTGTGGCCCTGTAAATCTAATTCTGATCATACTATATTCTATAGAAAGCACTCTTTTGTGCATATAAATAACATATTTCAATTTCAGTAAGCTTTGTGGAAAGTAAAGTTATTAAAATTTGGTTTTTAAAAATACCTCTCATAGAACACAATGCTTTGGAATACTTTCGAGTGTCCCTGTACACAAACTAGTGTTGATATTTGTTCCATTTTATATATGAAACATCAGATAGTGAACTTGAATAACATGATTCAATTTCACTAAGATTATACAGTTGAGGTATTAAATATGACTTACAGAAATACCACTCATAGAACACAATGCTTTGGAATACTTTCGGGTGTCCCTACAGGAGTTAGAGCGCGGACAGACAGACAGACAGGCAGACAGACGGACAGACAGACCAACCGAAGTCACTTGTAAACCTTGTTGGAAAGTGTTAAAAAGGAAAAAATGCTTAAAGTTACCTTTATATATCAACTGTAAAACTCTCCGCATTTAAGGGATAAAATTTGTCGCATTTAGGAATATGGTGTAAACAGACCCTTAAATGCGATAAAAAATTTTAAACCCCTCTTTTTAAAAAATCATAGTATTTTCTTTAATTTTCTTTTGATAGTTGTAAAGGGTATTCAAGCACATGACGTAACAGTGGTTATTTGACCTTGAAAAATAAAAGGATAAAATTACAGTTACTATTTGAAAATATTTCATCGCAATTAGGAAAAGACGGCGGAAAGCCATAATGAACAATGTTTACTGCAAAAGAAAATTCTACTCGAAAAAACATTTAAAATTTAATGAAAAGTTTCGCGAACCATTCCTGAAATGTGTATGTTCCATTATGATTCATAAGTATGCGATTTATGCATTTAGATTTTCAGTAGAAGCACTTTGTCGCATTTATGGGTTATCGCATTTAGGCACAATGACCTTAAATATGAATTTTGAGGATTATTGCATTGGAAATGTAGCATGAAAACTAAACAACGGAATTGACTCTGATAAAATAAATTAATAGATTAGAATAAGATAAATATATCGAAGTGAACGGTGGATAGCCTATTAGTCGGGGATTTCATTCTGTCACTGTATCAAGCTTTGGTCAAATTCATTTCTTTTAACATGATTATATGTCTCAAACTAGAAATTTATGAGAACATAAATATGATGGGGAACTGAGCAGAGTCCACCTATGCCAACTAGTTTTATATGCATAAAAACATGTTTTGGGTAGATTGTGATACGGAAACCATTCATACAGGTTTACAGGTTTACAGGGCTACCCAAAGTATTTGGATATAATTCGTTGTAATTGGAAATTGCTGGAAGTTTATTTATTTTTGTGTTAAGTTTTTTTTAATATAAAACTAAATTTAAGTGCACAATGTGATGTGAATGTAGTTTATAGACAATATACAGGGCTACCCAAAATGAAGCTAAACATTCTTTTCTATTGAATGCAATAATGGAAGTTCTTTGCTACATTTTACTATGTCGACGAACACTGCTCAAGAAGGAAAGTAAATTTTTCATATCCAAACCAAACTATAAATAAAGTATTCTTTGATGTCCTATTTTACCATGTTTTTATTAACTTCTTGTTTGTTTGTTTGTTTGTTTGTCGGTACAAATCTTGCAATCGAATTTTAACTAACTTCCCTACTAGTTAGACATTTGAAACTTTCACAGTAGCTCAGAACCCGGTGACAACACAATACTTCGAAGTCCGATTTTCAAATTTTTGATTAGTTTTCTTATAATTAATTAAAATATGAAAATAATAACATCTTAATAGCGTTAAAATAGCCATTAAAATATTAGCTGTAATTTAATTGTTGGCAAGGAAAAAAAAAAAAAAATACGAGTTCATTTTCTTTCGACATAAAAATAAATACATTTAATTAAACTTTAACGTTAAAAAATTATAAAAATTTAAATTATGCATCTCACAAAAATTGACGTCATTATCAGTTTAAAAATGTTGTGCACATTGACAAGAGCTCTGTGATTCATCAGAAAATTTAAAACATGGTGTATAAAAAGTTTTTTTATCTTATAATTATATTTAACTATGGTTATTTGTATAATATCACGTTTTGAAGTAATCTGAATATGAAAATCTAATTTTTAGCAGTTGATCTGTTTATATAACTGTATAAGTATAATTTAAAAACAGATATCTGAAGAAAATGCAAATTTGGTATTTTGAAGTTTGTTTTAGGGACCACTTGAATAATTTGATCAATACTGGCAAGTTTGAAAGCAGATTATTAACAGTCTTTTAAAAAATAAAAAGTAAATAGAGTAAAACCTCTCTAAGTTGGACACCTATGGCTCCAGGAAAAAGTGTCCAACTTAGAGAAGTGTCCAACTTATAGAGGTGCTTACATTTTTCGATTTAATTAAACTGTATGTATGCATGCCTTATAACTTTTAATCATATTTAAATATAACATAATTAAGTATTCATAACTGATATACAAAAATGATTAATTTGCCAAATTAAAATTAAAATTTAAATTGGTATAATGTGGTTATAAAAACACTTTCTTCTATAACTTTTTATATAACAGCGCCATCCACCAGTTAATATGCACGAAAATTTAATCAACATTACTTCTCACAATAAAGATTTTGTATATGCATGTTGGTGCTATCTTATTCAATAGACGCTGTGATAGTCATATGGAAAATCGGAGAATGCGATTAAAAGTACACCACTTTGTCTACTGATATACACCCAAATTAAGATAACATTCATTTTCATAATAGCTATCTCACTTATGAAGTTTAGTGAATTTATTCGCTCTAGAAACTGAGGTATAATTTTCCCACGAACGGGGAAAACTGCAGCATAGCAGCGACACCTATCGATTGATATGCACCCAAATTGAATCAGCATCTTTTTTTCACTACAGATAGATCTCTCACATATTAAATTTAGTGCAATTATACACTCAAGTAAAAATTGGTAGGAAAAATAAAAGAGACAAATGAAGAGGAAACCTAACAACTGAAATGTACCTATGTATTGTCAAATGCTCATTTTAAAACAGTCTTAGTCAAAACATGCCTGAAGTCTCTCTACTGGTTATTTCTTGGAGAAAAGGACAAAAACAATTCATGCAAATCAATAAAAAGAAAGACTCTTGCATTATGCGCGAAAATTCAGTAATTTGTGCATTTTTCAATTGAAGAAAATAAATATTTTTGTACAAGATGAGACAGAGGTGAATATATTGTGACAAGAAACATTGTTTTTAGATATTTACAGCTACTTCTGCAAGGGATAAGTAAAATTTAAAAAAAAAAAAAAAAAAAAAAAGCTGAGAAAATGGAAGTTTTATATCTTTTTTTTTCCTGTCTTATTGGGTGAAAGTGTCCAACTTAGGGCAGGATTTGTATGTGCAACTTCCAAGTTAGAGGAATATCCAACTTATAGAGGTTGGACGTAGTGTTAATCCTATGGATACATTCTGTTCCGAGAAAAAGTGTCCAACTTATAGGGGTGTCCAACTTGACAAGTTTCACTGTATATGAATAATAAATGTAGCCACTATAATTGAACGGTGGGTTGAGAGGGGCGGTAGCTCACCTCTCACTGCATTATATGTCAAGTAAAACTGATCCTAAACCTATATTAGATTATTTTTAAAGTACATTGAACTTTAATATTTTACCTTATTGATCTTACGACTTAATATGCAATCTATGTCTATAGTATTGAAATGCAGGGTAAGAGAAAGTCGTGTGAGTGACACATTAGATTATTTAATCCAAGACAGTTCTTAAAACTAACTTTTGAAGATAGACTCTGCTCAATTGCCTATGGGTTTGTTAAAGTTTCTCTACAAATACATAGGACAACCGGGAGAAAAAAAAAAAAAAAAAAAAAAAAAAGAAACTCAAAGCAGTCTTTAGGGACTGCCGATAGAAGTGAAAACTAAGTAACTTGTGAATTGTATCGTCGAGCTATTAAATTATTATTTTCGAATTATTTTTGGTTTCTAAAGAAGTGTTTATGATCTGTATTATATGATTCGGCACAATATTTGTAGCTACCCATATTAAATGAACTAAGCCTTATATTAGGTAAAAATATTGATTACTTATGAAATTATTTTAATTAGTAGCTGAGATACAAAGGAAAACCGATTCAGGACACTTCAAAACGTGTAAATCAGGTGAAATCTTGAATTCCACTTTCGATAATATAAAAGAACTTTAAAATATCTTTCGAATAATGTATTAAAAATAATTTAATCATAATTAGAATTTGAAATATTGAAATTTTAAAATATTACAGCGCCATCTGGCGTTAGAAATTTCTGTAAGCTACTGTTCGATTCCAACTCAACAAAGCTTTCAAATGATGTACAGTCGGTAACAAAAGTGTTCGAACACTAGCAAAAATTCCTATGTAAAAAAAGTACACTTCATACGGTTTTGTTTAATAAATCCTTATCGAATCGTGTTCTTAGACTGACTAACAAGGAGAGGTCACGACATGGAAAATTCAAATCGGGACGAAATTGCGCAGGATTGTAGTATACTATGAGGGTAACAACATATTAAAGCAACAGGACCCACTATCCACAGCCCACCAGCGGCCGAGCGGTTCTGCGCTCAAAGCTGGTAGATGGGAGGTGCCGGGTTCGATCCCAGGTCGCGCTCATCGACCTAGCCGTTCGGAGTTTTCCGTGGTTTCCTCCGAAACTTGCGTAAATACGGGCTAGGACCCCTTAGAAAGACCCCCACGGAGGGCATTCCCCCTTTTGGCCTAGGACACATCTGGAGTCAATCGGCCATAAATCCTACAACCAACCAACCAACCCACTATCCACAAAATTTCGAGAAAAAAGCATTTAAAGTTTCAGTAATCTTTAAATAGAAGTTATTTCGTAAAAGAACAAGCGCCCCAGTGGTGTGATCTTAAAGCGCGAATCTGCTAGCCAGCTGATTTGGGTTCGAGGCTACCTCGAGACAATTTTTTTTTTTTTTCTTCTCTAACTTTTTATGTAATCTAAACTTTTTATTTATTTTTACTTTATTTTACAATTCAATTCAAAATTTGAAAATTTTAATAAATTATTTAATTTTCTTGAGTATAAAATAACTTTTTCTATATTTAATATTTATAACTTAAAAATACAATAAATTTCTATAACTTAAAAAATAAAGTTTAGTTTTACAAAACCCTAAATAAGAAACATAAAGAAAAACAGACAAATATTTAAATAATTAAAAAATTAGCAAGCTGTAAACAAAGTGTAAAATAGTTAGCAGGTGTTACTTAAATCTTGGTTTGAGCTTCCTGATTTTGTTTGAATGTGTATAAATTACGTAGACGCTTCTAGCTTGTTAATAATAAAGGGCAGGTGGAATTATTTTGTGCAAGGAAGGATAAAAAAAAAAAAAAAGGAAGTCGTTATCGAAAAAGAAACGATGTTCATTAACATTTAAAACCTACATTTAAAGTTAACATTTCTTTACCTGAAATAATTTAATAGCGTTGTAATCCTATACTATAATTTTTCAAGAAACTGTATTTTTTGGAGAAGTAATTATTTAATTTGGATAGTAATTATATATGCAATTAAAATGATCATTTCCCTGTATTTTTATTTATTTATTTTTATTTTTTATTTAAAAAACAAAATGTACTATTGTTTCAAGCATACCTAAAATAAAATAAAATATATTTCGATAAATAATCAAAAACAGTTTCTTTAGTTTTACCTTATTTTACAGTTAAAATAAAACTAAAATTTATTTTTTAAGTTATAGAAATTTATTGTATTTTTAAGTTATAAATACTAAAAATAGAAAAATTTATTTATTTTATATTGAAAAAAATTAAATAATATTTTATTAAAACTTTCAAATTTTGAATTGAATTGTAAAATAAAGTAAAAATAAATAAAAAGTTTAGATTACATAAAAAGTTAAAGGAAAAAAAAAGTAGTCTCGAGGTAGCCTCGAACCCAAGTCGCCTGGCTAGCAGACTCGCGCTTTAGGATCACACCACTGGGGCGCTTGCTCGCTTGCGAAATAACATGTATTTAAAGATTACTGAAACTTTAAATGCTTTTTTCTCGAAATTTTGTGGATAGTGGGTTCTACTGCCTTAATATGTTGTTACCCTCATAGTATACTACAATCCTGCGGAGTTTCGTCCCGATCTGAATTTTCCATGTCGTGACCTCTCCTTGTAAGAACAGGATTCGACAAGGACTTATTTAACAAAGCCGTATGAAGTGTACTTTTTTAGATAGGAATTTTTACTAGTGTTCGGACACTTTTGTTACCGACTGTATTACTTATGAAATTATTTTAATTAGTAGCTGAGATACAAAAGAAAACCGATTCAGGACACCTCAAAACGTGTAAATCAGCTGAAATCTCGAATTCCACTTTCACTAATATAAAAGTACTTTAAAATATCTTTCGAATGATGCATTAAAAATAATTTAATCATAATTAGAATTTGAAATACGCGTATTAGAATAAAATTTAATTTCCAATTAAAATGTAATTTTTTTTCAAAATCGATGAAATTTGAACTGCAACTATCCCCTGTGCTGTTAATGGCGCATAGAAAGTTTGAAAGAATTTAGAAGAAAATTGAAGCATTTTGAAATTTGCAATTTTTATTCCTAGTAGAAAAACCACATGATGTCAGTTGTTAAAAAACATGTTTCTTCCCGACCAGACGGGGTGAATGGGTTGTCATGGTAACGAACGCCTGCAGAATTTCAAAGCATTCCTGACGATGACGCGAGTTCCATGATTTTTGTTCACCCAAATGTGCTCAACGCGTCTAAAGAAGTTTTCACTTCAAATGGAAAGCGTTCGCTGACGATGACGCGAGTTTCATGATTTTTGTTCACCCAAAAGTGCTCAACGCGCCTAAAGAAGTTTTCACTTAAAAAAAAAATGATTTTCGCTTTCAAGGAGGCCTTAAAACATGCAGTACAAGCAAAAACCCAGATTTGAAAATTCAAGACCAAAACTATACTTTATGTGTGCGTCATATTTGTAAGAGAAAGTAAACGCAATTACAAGACTTTTTCTTTACTTTACTAGTATGCTGTGGCCATGAAAAAATTTTCTTCAAAATCGTTCTGTATAAGAGTTCGACCTACCGGATAACAAGCAAAAAAAAAAAAATAATAATAAAAAAAAAAATAAATAAATAAATAAATAAATAAAAAATAATAATAATCAACATAACTTCTCACAATAAAAGTTTTAAAGATGCAGTTTTGTGTGCAATTTTAATTGATAGATTCTGAGATATGGCCATCTGAAAAATTGCAGAAAATTAATAACAGCAACGCCATCTGTGTTCTGGTACATATACAAATGAACTTTTTTTTTTACTTAAATTTACATCCCATCACCCATTTAATTTTCATGGTCAAAACCATTTGTTACTAATAAGATATGAAAACCTACTGATACGACATTATATATATAGGGAAGAACCGTGTATATGTACCCCCTAAGCAAAAATGCTCATAAAACTTAAATTATTAAAATAAAAAGACTTAATTTGGTGGCTGCTCATTACAATTGCATACTTACATAGTTTAAACTTGGTAAAGTACTCTGAGAATTATTAATAATTGCAGAAAATAATTATTTTATTTACGTATCGGTGGTCCATATTACACGAACGTATGTGTAATATGGACCAAGTAGTCCTTCCCGTTCCCCAATAGTTGACACACTTGGAATTGTGAAACGAACTGTTCAGCATGTTCTCTCACACACTTGTACACCTCTTGGGAATAGTAGAAATGGACGGAAAAAAAAAATAGTTAATGGACGAAAAAAAAAGGGGAGGTCTGAAGGTTTTATCCACTGGGTAGTGTACAAAAGAAGTGATAATTTGATTACCTCTGCTTCCCTGGCCTATTCTATAGCCTCAAGATTTTGAGTATGCGACATATGTACGTCGGGCATTAACAAAATCTCTCTGTTTCTATTATGGACCACTGGTCCATATTACACAACACATCATGGTTCATATTACACGCGTAAACAGAGCAACGTGGTTTTTCCAATCAAAAATCGCTATGCAAATTGATGCCCATGAAACGCATGTCTAAATTGTTCATAAAGTAAGTGCATTTGCTACTATTAATGCGAAGATTATATTAGAATTACCTAACAGCAGAAAGTAATACTTCCATTTTAACATACTTGTTACATCAATGATCATACGAGGGTTGCTATTTATATTTCTGGCCTTGGCAACAGTAAGTGTTGCTAGGCGACCGCAGACGATTTTAATCGAAAGTTTGATATTTTTAAACGTAAATTCAGCAGACGATTTACCATTATAGCTTTATTTGTGTTGTTGACAGTAAATTGAAAAGTTCTTCTCTTTCAAAAAATGGAATTGAATCGTGAAAATTTTCGTGCGATTATTTTTCATAACTTTCGACGTGGATTGTCAAGACAAGAGTGCTTCGATGAACTTAATTCTTTATACAGCGATAAAGCGCCATCCTACAGCACTGTAAAAAATTGGTATAACGAATTTAATCGTGGTCGATGTTCGATCCAGGACGAATCCCGTGCAGGTCGTCCAAAATCCGCTGTTGTGCCAGAAAAGATCGATGCTGTGCGTGAACTGATAAAGCAAGATCGTCATGTGACATACCGTGAGATTGAGGCGTCTTTGGACATTAGTATGACTAGCATCAATAAAATATTGCATGAACATTTGAGCGTAAAAAAATTTGTTCGCGTTGGATCCCGCATAATCTGACAAACGCTCAAAAAAAGGCTCGTGTCGATTGGTGCAAGGAAATGTTGGAAAAATACGTTCAAGGTACATCAAAGGCTGTGTATAACATCTACACAGGTGACGAATCATGGATCTATGCATATGAGCCGGAAACAAAACAGCAATCAACTGTATGGGTCTTCCAAGGCGAGGCAAAACCAACAAAAGTTGTTCGAGGAAGAAGCACATCGAAACAAATGATTGCCTGTTTCTTCGGCATTAACGGTCATGTGGCAACAGTGGCGTTAGAGCAACGCAGGACGGTCAATTCTGAATGGTACACGACCATTTGTTTGCCAGAAGTCATCGGAGAAATCCGAAAAAAGCAGAAGAACAGGCGAATCATTCTTCATCATGACAATGCGAGCTCTCACACATCGACTCAAACAAATGCATTTCTGACTGAGCGAAAGATCGAACTGATGGGTCATCCGCCGTACAGCCCTGATTTGGCACCCAATGACTTCTTCTTATTCCCACACATCAAAAATAAATTACGTGGACAATGATTTTCGACCCCCGAAGAAGCGGTTGATGCATTCAAAACGCATGTTTTGGAGTTACCTCAATCGGACTGGAAAAAGTGCTTTGAAAATTGGTTCAAACGCATGCAAAAGTGTATTGATCATCATGGAGAATATTTTGAAAAACAATAAAACCAATTTCGATCCTACATATTTGTTTTTTCATTATTAGGCCAGAAATATAAATAGCAACCCTCGTATAAACCGAAAACTCAATTTCATAATCGTCCAAATACAGGTATGCATGTGCAAGTCACTCCATGGTTTGTGTAACAATAATATTCACTAAAGGCAGTGAGATGATTTCACCATCTAGTGTTGAACATATAAATTTCCTCATAGTCCGTATTACACGATGGTCCATAATACACGGTTCTTCCCTATATATTTTTTTAAATATCGTCATTAATGAATTTTTCTCTATGCATTAGAAGAGTTGAATGCATTGAAAGTGTACTTTATTTAGTTAATCTGATTTGATAAATATTCCTCTCTAATATATATTTGTTTATTCAAGCGTGCCATCTTCGTTTTTTTTTTTTTTAATAGAATGAAAATTTAATCGTCCAAAGTGGTTTGAATGAAACTTAATGGTCCAAAAATAAAAATGGTAGACTAACATATACGAATGCACACTTTTTATATATTTTTTTATACTATTTTGTTAAGGCTCCTGATCTGCACATCCAGGAGTTATTACATCTGTATCTCTGCTTATTATAATAACTATTCAACAGCAGAATAGAAACGTTTAATTCGTTGAACTTATTCTTTATTTATTTAGCTTGATAACTATCCCTTTGAATAACATTTGTTTATCTAAGTCTGCCTTTCCTTCATATCTCTGTTTTTATTTGATCACCAACGTGTTTTTTTCTTTTTCCCTCTTAAGAACAGATGCTTCATAAATATTATTTTAAAGAGATCAATTAAAATGAAAAGAAGTTAATAAATCCTAGCTGACTTTGTATTGGCTGTTTTACTTTATACTGCTTTTATATGAGCAGCGTACATAAGAGTTGCTTTTAAATACAAAATCTTGGTAGCTGCTCATGAATATTTCTGATTGTGGAAGTTCTCACAAGAATACATTTTAGGAAGCTAAGAACGCCGTAAAACCAGTCATGAAAGAAAAAAAAAAAAAAAGAGAGAAGAAGAAGAAAAAACAAAAAACAAAAATTTATCAAGCTCTTCAAGCCGTACATAGGAAAAAAAAAAAAAAAAAAAAAAAAAAAAAAAATACATTAAACAGAGCTTCTATGAAAACAGATACATTTAAAATATAACATGTAAATAATAGCTTATTTTATACATAATGAGTTTCGATTCTGTCATAGCCTTTCTGTGAATTTTTCGTATTTTCATCCTTACTTTGTAAAAAAAAAAACTGCTATGTGACAGGAAGAAAAGATAAGCATTTCTGAATTCAGTATATCGAAAAATATTAGACACCCAAAGCAGTGCCAAAAAAAATTTCACAAGTGCGATTTCGCAGGCCTACTTAATCCCTCGTAAACATTTTTGGAAAGTGTTAAAAATAATTAACACATACAAAAATGCAATTCCAACAATTTTTAATTGTAGCTCTTAATATAACTAAATATTTTTTTCTATAGAAAGCATTTGCTTGTACATATGAATTATAAATGTCAAATTTTAATTTGTGCAAAATAAAAGTATTAATATATGGTTTATAGAAATACCTCCCATAGAACGCAATGCTTTGGATGTCCCTGAACTCAACCAGTCGTGGTATTTATCCCCATTTTCAATAAGGAACATCCCATACTGAACTTAAATAACATCTATCAATTAAAAAAAAAATATTCATAAATATTTACTCGAGTTAGAGCTTGGAAAGACGGATAGACAGGCGGACAGACTCTTCGACCACATTTCATGAAACCATGAAGCATCTGCGCAAGTGCTAACTCAACGAGTCCAATGCTAAAATAGGGGTGACAGTCATCTGACTCAGAGAAAATGAGCAATAACAGAGCGCGGAATTACTGGATGTTTTCCAAATTCCAAATTGTTGGTCAAGCTGGCATCCCTCCAACATTTTGGACACGTTCTCACTGCTAGTTTTAGGATATGTGGCCGCACTGTACACAGAACGAAGTCATAAACACGTTTCAGCTTTGTTGGAAAGTGTAAAATCGGAAGAGGGAAGGGATATAAGGGTAATTATCGATGCAATTAATTATTAGCATCAACTATTCATAACAATTCTCAATATTATTGTGAAGTGTTGATGATTTCTTTTATGTTTGTCCGTCCACATTTTTATCTCCGTTAGTGTTTTTAGAAAGTGTTATTCAAGTTCTCTATCATTTTCATATTAAAAATGGTAAAAATAACACTTCTGAATTGTGTACGAGAACCCACAAAAGAATTCGTATATTTTAAGATCTATGAGAGGTATTATTGAGGGTTATTTTGATACATTTATACCACAAAAAGAAAAAAAAAACTATCAAACATTATTCAGATGAAACAAAAACATTTTTTCCTATAGGGTATTATAATTCGATTAGCATTAATTATGGGTTTGCAAGCCACACAAAAACATTCAGATATATTAGAGGATATAAGTGGAATTGTTCGTAATGCATTCTCAGTCGTGTTAAGAGTTTTTAACTCTTTAATGGTCCAATGTCTGTGGGTACAGCGTAGTTTTTCTTTCTTTCTTTTTTTTTTTTTTAAACTTCCTTTTTCTCGTACATAGTAGAAAAAGTATTGTTATTGGGTTAAATTTTCGAAATTGAAAATTTTGAGGTTCTCTCTCTCTCTCTCTTTGTGTGTGTGTGTGTTTGTTATTAGCATATCTCAAGAACAAATAGTATTATGAAGTCCAAACTCAGTATTCAACATCTGTGTCATATCATATAGAGATGCGACACTGAACTTTTCATTGAGATCAAACGAATAGGCCGTGTACAGGGATATACAAGAGAATTCAAATATTTACATCTATGAGCAAAATTTCTGGTAGGTACAATTTAATATCCATGGGCTGCACTAAACAAAATGAAATGAGCATTTTTTATGTGTATAAAAGCCTGTTCCGTGTAAAATATGGTATGAAAATCATTCACCATTCATTTACAAGGCTACCTTAAATGAACCAGAATATATGGGGAAGAAAAATGCTGGAAGTGCATTTCCGGTTGTATTATATGTTATTAATATGTTACATGTTATTAAGTATACAATGTGATGTGTACATACTTTATAGACGAGATACAGAACGAGACGTGATATAGACGAGATATAGATTTATTGGTAACCATAATAAAGAGAAAACATTCTTTTCTACTGAATGTAATTGTGTGCGTTTCTACATTTTACTATGTCCAGGAAAACTGCTTAGGAATGAAAATTAATTCTTTATACCCATACAGTAAAAGTATTTTTATACTTAAATTAAATTTTCAACGCTGGTTGTTTTGTATTATTACACATTTTGATATTCCCTAAATACTAATGACAAGTTTTTAACGGTTAATTTTTATGTATGACTGTTTTCAGCGTAACATAAAAACAAATACTTGCAAGGAATTCAAGTGTTGTTTTCTTAAAGTTCATATGAAGATGCTATTTGAAAAGTTTGATAAGTTTTAGGGAATAATGGTGCGGGTAAAAACTGTGTGAATAACTTGGAAAACTCTTTTAAATTTGAAAATCAGATTTGAATTATAAAATGTGAGTACTATATTCAAACGAGAAATGCAGGGTAATGGAAAGTCGTGTGAGTGCTACGACAGAATATTTTTTGGATAATCCGAACTATTCTTACTTATTTATTTATTTATTTTTTAATGCTGTGTTAAATAATAAATAAATAAATAAACAAATATATTTTTTTATAATTAGAATTATTTTGTTTTCAGGCAAGCTCTTTCTCCTCAGATAATAGATACGAGTGAATCTGACTCAAATGATCCGGCTGATGGTAAGATTTATGCATTGTGTTTTATTTTACATTTGTACTTCGCGATTATTTGTCTCCTTAATAAATGCACTTTTTTTTTTTTTTTTTTAATGGCACATAGTTTATTAAACGCTTTGGACGTCAATAATGAGAAAATGTTTTAAATCTTTCTCTTTTTGTGTGGCATTAGCTTCTAGTCTGTTCTAAAGAAGAGGAAGTTTTGAGACCAGATTTCTGGAGTGATATTAGGCTAATATGTCATAGCTAATATAATAGGAATCAATATATATATATATATATTATATATATCTACACACACACACAGGTGTTGGACAAAATAATGTAAACACTTTCTTTTCTTTCTTTCTTTTTTTTTTTTTTTTTTTTTTTTTGTTACGTTTTGCCGAATATCTCGAAAAATATTCAATGTGTATTGAATTTTGGGAATAATGAAAGTATGTCTTTTTTCATATTTTCCGGCAAATATTTTGTCCCGATCACTTTTAGGGGCGAGCAACAAATCCAATAAAATAAAAATATATCTGTAATTACCCTGTATCTGGAAGTGCGCCCATTCATCTGCAAATTTTAGATGCGGTTATAAATGTTACATTTTATACGCGTGTAGAGTTTTGTGAGGCTAGCTTGAATATTTAAGGAGTTATAAATATTTTATTAAAAAATGAAAAAAAAAAAAATTTTTTTTTTTTTACTTTGTAGCTCTAAAGTTTTTTCCCGAAATTTCATGAAACTCAGAAAACGTGTCAGCATATGCCTGTATGCAATTGTATGTCTGTATAGTATAAATATGCAACATATTTATACTATAATTTAAAACAAATACATTTAATATTGAAAGCAATAAGGACAGTTGTAGTAAATAATTTATTACTGCGCATGTGCGGACTGTAGCCCCCCCCCCCCCCCAAAAAAAAAAGATATATTATAGTACTCAATTGTATAGAGTACCTAAAAAAACCAGTTGAATATCATCAAAATTCATAGAAATATCGGTGATTAAATTAGCTGTTTTCTAAAAAGGTTTTTACGATAAAGGGCCATGCACAAATGAAAATTTGTATCAGAAAAAAACTGTTACAGTATGAAACTTCATACAACATTTGTGATTCAATTTTCTTTTTTTATAGGCATGTATTACATACACACACACACACGCATATATAGTATATCTGAAGAAAAATCCATTATTTGAAAAGAAAAATGAAACGTTTTTTCGGATACAAATTTTCATTTGTGAATGACCTTTTATCGTACAGACCTTTTCAGAAAACACCTGAAAAACAGCTCATTCAATCACCGGTATCTCTATGAATTTTTATGATATTCAACTGGATTTTTTTTATATGGTACTCTATACAGTTGAGTATTATACTATATCAAAGCTTTTTTGCCATAGTCCGCGTATTCGCAGTAATAAATTATTTACTACAACTGTCCATATCTCTTTCAATATTAAATGTATTTGTTTTAAACCATAGTATAATGAATCAAACATATATTGTAAAAAAAAAAAAAAAAAAAAAAAAAAAAAAAACATTAGAGTTAGTTATAAAGAAAAAATATCCGAAATTTTTTTTGCATTTTTTAGTAAAATATTTATAACTCCTTGAATATTCGAGCTAGCTTCACAAAACTCTACACACTTATAAAATATAACATTTGTAACCACATCTAAAATTTGCAGATGAATGGACGCACTTCCAGGTACAGTGTAACTACAAATGTTTTTTATTTTACGGGATTTGTTGTTCACCTCCTAAAGGCGTTCGTGCCAAAATCTTTGCTGGAAAATATGAGGAAAGACATGTTTTCCTCATTCCCAAAATTCAAGAACAACATATTAAGAATTTTTTGAGATATTTGTCAAAACGTAAAAAAATGAAAGCGTTTCCATTATTTTGTCCAACACCTGTATATAAACGTGTAAAACTTAACCCCTTATATACCCTTCAATGCAGTGGAAATTTCCTCAATTGCAGATAAATTAATACGGTTAAAAATGGTTAGAGTAGGGGAGCACGACCTTTCAGAAATGAGAGACACTCTTACAGCCCTGATTGGCGCTCAGTACAGCTGATTAGAGTACGTTGAGCCACAAGATACAAAGGATTAGGCAATAAAGGGCCAATTGCATATTTAATGTTTGTTAACATATATCTGTATTTAAATGTTGTTAAATTTCCAATTATAATTTAAAAAAAAAAAAAATATATTCACCAATTTTTTACTTCCATTACCCTACTACCGTAGGAAATGGAAGTATTTGGTCTAAAAATTCGATATCGAGATTTCACCTGATTTACACGTTTTAAGGTCCACTGAGTCCAAAAAAGTGGTTTTTGGCAATTGGTCAGTATGTGTGTGTGTGTGTGCATGTATGTGTGGAATCTTCTGGCTATCATATCTCCGAAACTAATAAAGATAGAACTACAAAACTTCAGAATTAAGACAGGTCTGGTGTACAGATGAATTTTCCAAATTTTGGTGAAAATTGAAAAACCGGAAGTGGGACCATAAGTCCGTATCTCAAAAACGGCTCTAAAGATTTTCTTCAAATTTGCCATATAAACACTCTATTAGATGTCCTTTCGAATGATACGATTGGTTAGTTCAGGAAAAGTGATACGCGTCCTGTATAAATAGCTCAATTTCAGGTCTTGCAAGCGCGTTCCTTTAAAAACGGATGTACGAATTTTTTTCAAACTCGCCATATTAACTCCCTTTTAAGTATTCTTTGGTATGTAATTATTGTTTTCCGGTCAATAATTGATTTTTTGTAAAAGTTGGTATCTCAAAAACGAGTCTAACGATTCTCTCTTTAGGTCACTTTTATGTTTTCTGACCGTATTAGCTCTCAAAAATGCGTATAATACGTGTAATAGTGGGTAATGAAAGTCGTGTGGTTGTTTCACACCAGAATTTTTTTTATATCAGATTTGTAGGATGAGGGTCTTGTAAGGGTAAATAATTTTTTTTTTTTTTTTTTTTTTTTTTACTTTTGCAGTGTATGTTGTGGTGCAACGAATTAATGTTAAATATACAAAATATTTTTGTCCATTTATTGGCAACATTTATTTTCTATAAAACAGTTTCTGTTATAAATTTAGCGACGCAAATAACATTTTATTTCTTTTAAGAATGCTTGGTTATTTTTTATAAGCCTAAAAAACTTCTTTAAAACTAATATTTCATTTAGTTTAATATCAAAATTTATCCATAATTCACTTAGAGGAAGTTCTAAAGAACAAAATTTTAAAAACACATAAAAAATATTTGGAATATTTAGTTTGTAAAGAATATTTTTCTGTGGTGGCAAAAAATAGATATGGGTTATAGGTAGCAATTTAGTCTATATATTTAAAATTATTGGAATTAAAATTAGCTACAGACAATGAAGTATCCATTCTTTGTCTGTTTTTACTTTAAAACCTCTGGATGTTGTGTTTTTGTCCTAGGAAAGCGCTTAGAGAATAATTTTAAACACATTGCATACATACAGCGAGTCGTTTTCAGAAAGTGTCAAAAGCTACGAGTGTACGAGCCGTTTTTTGTTCCAGACAAGATTAGAATGCTCTTGCTGTTTTCTGCCTAATATTTTCATGATCTTCACATGCGTTATAATTAATTCCTATATTATCTCAAGTTCTCCCACCAATTTTAGAAAAAAATATAAGAAACATAAAAAGTAAATACTTTTTTTTTTTTTTACTTTTTTATGACCAAATATCTTTTTTTTTTTTTTTTTTTTTTTTTTTTAATACAGTAAAATACCGTTTATACGTCTCTCGTACATACGTCTTTTACATTTATACGTCTTTTCAGTGGAGTCTCAATTCATTCTTATTCATTTTAATGCAAAAATATTTCGTTTATACGCCGCTAATATCAGTTATACGTCTTTTCCACTTTACTAAAATTTGCAAAATTTCTCGACCTGTCAGTATTTTCCATTCTAAATAAGACGGAATTTTTCTAGAAAGCATGTTAAATGGAGGACAGGAAAGATCATAAAACACAGGAAAGATCGAAGAATACTGATCAAAGAATCAATTGAATTCACAGTAAAATTTTTAATACTCATGCACAAGTAGCAAATCAGACGAACATTAAAGATTTTTAATACTATTAAATAATTATCTGTATGGACATAAATCGTATGCTTATTACTAAAGATACGCAATATATATAATTAATATTCGAAATGTGTTCATATAGTTCTTAAGAAATGTAATATAATAGTCAATATATGATATATGTAATTAGTACTCAGTCATGCATTAATAGTATAATTTTTCTCACTTTTTATAATATTTTTTTTTTAAATTATTATCCTTAAAAAAATATATAATACACATTTACTATCTTAAGAAACTTTATTAATTAGTATTTTCATATAAATTTCGCTTAAGTGTCATTAACTTTGTAGTTATCAAAGTGTTATTATTAAAATTTCGATTATACGTCTTTTCATTTATACGTCCTTTTACGTCAGTCCCTTGAAAGACGTATAAACGGTGCTTTACTACTATGTACCAGTGGTACGCAGAAGTACCGCCTCACAAAATCCTCATAAATTACTATGGTAAAGTGATATGAATAATTTTTATTGCGTGTATCTTTAAAAAATTCTCTTAAGTAACTAAAAAAAATATGTTTCAAGTACATTTTTTTGTCTGTTTCATAATGAGGTCGATAAAGTGTTAAATAACTTTCTGTAAGTTTGAAGAGTAAATATATCATAAAAAATTTAAAGGAGCAGGAATTAATTCTGATAACAAAGAAGCTGTTGAAAACAAAATCACGCTAATAGAGAAAGACAATCTCACATAAAAGTGTATCTTTAACATTACTTTTAATAATTAAAAATATTGGATGAGTTTTTAAATATCCTTTATGGGGTATTGGGGTTCGGCATTTCAGTTTGAAAACTTCGTCACTTATTCGAAATTTGCAGTTATCTTAAAATGGCAGAATAGTAAATTATATTACTTACAAACTTTGAATAAACACCATAAAATGCAATAAACTCGCAACAATTGTTTCGGGTCGAAAAAACACACGACCCTTCATCAGGCGAATAAAGTAAGCACGAGTGCTGCAGTCAAGCACTCGTGCTTACTTTATTCGCCTGATGAAGGGTGGTGTGTTTTTTCGACCCGAAACAATTGTTGCGTGTTTATTGCATTTTATGATGTTTTTTCAAAGTTTGTAAGTAATATTTTTTACAACGCCAGTTTTGTGGTGCTTTTTTATTAGAATAGTAAATTATTTCATCCGATTTTTAACCGCTCCCGCTGTAGATTTAGGCATGCAACAAAAACTTTTCGAAACTTATTAAGAAATTTTCATTCCTGTTTAGGCATTTAAATTTCTTTTATGTCTACAAAGTAGAATTTTATCCTGAGACATAAAGTAAACTGTGGATTTAAAACTTGGATGTTAGAATACTGATTTTATATTTTCGAAAATAACCGATTGCTTCTCTTTATTCCTAGGTTGTAGAGACATCTCCTTGCACAAGTGTGGCAGTAGCATGGTTCGAGTATTTCGACTGTTGGATTACTTACCTTGGCAGAAATCTTACAACGCTAAATGTGCCCTAAGAAAGGTAAATCTGTTTCACGTATACTCTCAATTAATAACTTATAAAGCCCAATAAATTGAAAAATGGTTACAGTTTTTTTCTCGTTCTTTCTTTCCCTTTTTCTTTCTTTCTTTCTTTTCTTTTTTTCGTGTGTTCTTCGACTTTTGTAAAATATATGTGGTTTGCGGTTATGAATTCTTTCTTCTTTCTAAATAGATGTAGATCCCATTAGCGGGGGGATATATTCTCGTTTGTACGGTTTTTTCGAGCTTCGAACAGCTAGGCTCAGTTCTCGCTTGTCGGCTCAGCTGTTTGACGTTTTCCGTGGTTTTCTCTGAAACTCACGTCCGCATGAATACTGGGTAGGACACCTTAGAAAGAACTCTGTGGAAAGCATTTCATCTAGATCTGTTTTTCACACATAGACAATCGCTCCTTACACCAGTATAATATAAATATACGAAATATTAATATGTGTAGCCAGGGCCCGATTAAGCTTTGAAGCTAGGGGAAGCTCAGTATCATTTCGGGGCCCTCTTTCATTTCAGAAAATGTTGTTTTCCTGTTACATATTGTAATATAAAAATGCTATAGACCAAAAATTAGTGTGAGTTTATAGTTATTTTTTTTTCATTCATATATCTGGGTGGTTTCTACACACAACATTAAAATCGTATAACTTATTAATTAAGAACATTCAGATTTTTTAGGTTAAATAATAGATTTTTCCCGAAATATTTTATCTTGCTTTAGGCGAATTTTCTCAGAAAAATTCCATCTCAGTATGAAAAAATAAAACAGAAAATTCAAGACCGTGTTTTTAGTCATTTTGGGGGCCCCTCTTAAATTTTAGAGGGGAAGCTTGTGCTTCCCGAGCCTTTTGGGTAATCAGGCCCTGTGTGTAGCATTTATGTTTCTTGTTTAGGTAAGGATAAAAATCCATTACGATTTCTGCTCGATAATTGTTTCATATGCATTTTAACATTGTTAAATTATTTAAAAATGAAGTAACAAATGCAATAAATTATGATATCGCTTCGTTTCTATATATGGGTTAGGTTAGTCGTATTTTATGAGTGGCACAGTCAGTCTTTTGTGTATTTTTAAATACGAGAAAATTCTTTAAATCTTAAAGAGTAAAAAACCGGTTAGCATGTATATTTCTATAGCAACTAACTGAGGAATGGCATTGGCAAAAAATAACTTTTCGAAAACCTGTACATACACACTGTATGAGTTAAATTAGCATGGCTGTGTTTACGACGAAAAAAATGTACTAACTCTAATTTTGAGATTGTGATGCTGCCATCTATGAAGAAAATTTCAAACCATTCATGACCTGTTTGTTATACTTAGTTTTTGATTAATCAAAATATATCTTTCTAATTTTTTCAAATAAATTTAAGAAAATTTATTTAACAAAAAAGCGTAGAATTTTTTTATTGAAATTCTATTTGCTATTTATTAAAAAATCAAAAATCAAACTTTGAAATTTTGCAATTACGTACTTACATTAATAATGAAGATTCATTGTGATAACATATCAAAATAAAATAAAGAAATTACATTATTTTCTTTTTAACTTTTTAATGAAGTATTTATCAATTTATGCTATTATTATTTTATGTCAGACAATTACTGCGTTTGAATTTCAATTGATTGTATATACATTGTGATTAAAATATAGTACTGACATCTGTTGGCTTGTATTTTAATGAAATAAATTTCTATTTTCGATCAGCAACACACAACATTTTATATGTTACGCGTAGAAAGTCAGCTAGAAAAATCTGAAAATAAATAAATAAATATAAAATGTGGTAAATCTATATCTATTTAGCATTGATAAATTCATAATTTTTTTTTTTTTTTAAATATATCAGCATTTATTTATTAAATTCTATAAAGTGGTAGTGTAGGGTTATTAGAGCATGGTGTACGTTTTATCAATTAGACATTTTTTATTCTTGTATTAAAAATTTGATTTTCCTAATTCTTTTTGGGTTGTTTTTACGATATTGAGTTTTTGCTACAAATACACGGGTTGGGATAATCTTAATACGAAAATAAAGTTTTTGGTGGTTGGTCTGTGTTTCAAAATACAGAACAACAGAAGTTCAAATTCGGTATTTAAATTTGTATCATAAGATAGTATTAACTTAAACAATTTATTGAAATCTTAAATATGGTTCTTTTATAGAGAAATACAAAACAATTGAAATACATTACGTCTACGGGTGAAGTTTCTTGTCGGTATATTTTAATATATATTTATTACATGTACAAAAGCATGATTTATATACAATACAATATGAAAAAAGACGGATGGATACATTAGGATTACATCTGGATTGCTGGAAGCGCATTTCGAGTTGTGTTATGCAATTCTCTATCTATATATATAAAGCAAAGAGTTTGTCGGCGGAACGCATCCGGGCGGACCACTCCTATTTTTGTTTGGGCTAGATTTAACTACCTTGGTGATAAAAGTCGGCCATTTTTTTAGTAAAAACTGATGAATTGTTTAAAAAAGATATTGCATGGATGTTATACTTTTTTTTAAGAACGCTAAAAATTGAGTTATTAGATTGAGTTATTACGTCAAGTTATTAGATTTAAAGATATTACGTTGCAAAGTTTCACAACACGATATCATTTAATTGCTTTTGATGAAGGTCAGCCATTTTTTTTTTAGTAAAAACTGATGAATTTTTTTAAAAGATTCTGCATAGATGTTATACTTTTTTAAAAGAGCTCTAAAAACTGTTCATTTTTCGTGAGGGCACTATATACATCAAGTCATTAGATTTAAAGATATTACGTTGCAAAGTTTCACAACACGATATCATTCGATTGCTTTTATCTTAAAATAAGAGTCTAATATTAAACAAAAAACAGTCTAATATTAAAGACTAATGAATAACTTTTAAAAAGTTATCATTTCTGAAGTTCTAAGAGCTGCAATTTTTAAATTACAGCATACTTATTTCCCATACACAATCCATTAATTCTGTAAACAATTGTTGATTCATTCTTGAGAATCATTCACATACGACCATAGAGCATTGTTGCAAAACGAGAGCAAAACAGAAGAAATATTTTATTTAATTTAATTTGTAATAGATCATTTTGACTTTTTGATCTTCAAAGGAATTTATAATTATGTTACAAAGCCCAAAATGTGATATAAAAAATAAATAGTGATTCAATTGATTTAAATTTAGTGACCAGGGAAGCAGACGTAGCCTGCTAGTCTGTAATATAAGTACGCTGTGTGATGTGTATTTATAGTTAATATACAGGGTTAACCAAATTTCGTGAAACAAGTTCCAAAAAGTGGTGTGGGCTAAAATTTTTATTTATTTATTATTATGATTGTAAAGGGTTTTCCAATAGGGATACAATTTTAAATGGTTAGAATGGCAACACTGCGTATTATTTTTTGACATTTCTTGTGTCATTTGTGTTTAGTATGCTATACCATTTAAACATGCAAATATACACGCTTGAACAACTTTTCAAAATTATTAAATTTTTTTATCAAAATCAGTGTTCATATGTGAATGCTGAGAGAAATTTGAGAAGAATTCATGGACGGCATTATTCAGTTAATCGACTCGATCGATTGTGATTTTTTTCTTTGGGGATATGTTAAGTCACAAGTTTATGCTGATAATCCAATAACAATTGAGCAATTAAAAACTAACATTGAATGTATTATTCGTGAAATAACACCAAATTTATGTGAAAGAGTGATGGAAAATTGGGTTGATAGAATGCGGTATGTACAGAGAAGTCGTGGTGCTCACATGAACAATATTATTTTCTTACTTTATGGCATAATGTAAGCTTTCAAATAGAAAAAAAAAATGTGTCTCACTAAATATTTTTTTTTTTTTTTATTGTATCACTCTTAATGGAAAACCCTTTACATTTAACAATGTTAAACTTTTTATGAATGTAGATACAGTTTTCCTACGATATTTTTTTTTCTTTTTTTTTTTTTTTTTGGGGGGGGGGGGGGAGAGGGGGGATATACTCCACTCGCTCCACATTAGTGTATGCCAAATAAAAATGTTTCTAAAAGTATTTTTCAACGTTTTTTTAAATATCCGCCGGAAAAGTTTAATACAATACCCATATATTACACGAATCTTACACCTTATTGACATACACCTAAAGCTGTAATAATTTGTGTGAAGAGCTAAGACAATGCAATATGAGTGCCAAATAAGTTTATTATATTTTACATTTCTTTTTCAGGCTTTCTTCAGTTGCATGAACACGGAAGACCGTCCTTGCAAGAAACGTCACTGGAGATCCAGCGATAATAGATTCCGGAAAAAGCTAGCTCGAAGTCTCTGGTCCACGAGAGGTTGTGTGCTGGGCGCACTTCCTAATGGAACACACATATGAAATTTTGGAAAAAGCAAACATACCGGTTGAGTACAAATAGCCAATTTTCAAAAACTATTGTACTACAGTACGAAGCCAAGAATCCGGAACTATGTTGATTTCAGATTTTTCGTAGATTAGCTCATTTAATTTATTAAGAAAATACATGTAGTATATGAGTTAAAATACTGATAAACCCAGTTAATTGCTGTAAAATGTTTTAACAACTCAATAAAAACATATCTTTTGTCCCCCCCCCCCCCCCGCTCTGTATGCTTATTTGTGCCAGAATCATTAATTTTAGTTAATTATTTATTAGAACAATTTAGTTTGTCAGATGTTTATGACTCTGTTTTTAATTACGGTTTTCAAATTTTAACCTTTTTTCTAAATTCCAACTTAAAGTGTTCTTTCGGCCTTATGTTTAGTAGCCCTTGATTACATTATGTATTGTAGTATTAATAAGCTACATTAAGTATTACTTTATCTACTATAAAAGCCTTTCAAGTCTTAATTTCCGACTAGATTGAAATAAAATTACAGAAATATTTTACATTATCTATAATTCACTGGCAAATTTTAAGTTGTTGTGTCACAGAAGAAAAAAAAAATCACAAAAATTGTTAAATTTTACCTTCCTGAACGTCAAATATTATAGTCAAATTATAGTCAATATTATAGTCAAACTCTATTATGTACCCTCGTTCATTAATGCCCAGGAATTTATAAATATCGAGCAGCTTTTATTTATTATATTATATTTAATAATTTTATATTTAACTTTAATATTGCATAAATTTAAAATATGACAAAGTAAATTTCAAATGTACTTCTACATTACATTATATTTACATTAAGATAACTTTATCCTGTATGTACATTTGCATTAGTTTGAATACAATTTAAAAAAAATATATGAAATCATTTTTATTTAATTAAAGGAAATGAATATTAACTTCGAAATAAATAAATTCAAACTGAAATGGGTGACCAGAACGAGGCGAGATTTTAATGTTTGTGAGAAAAATCTGTGCCAGGATTGTCTGTATGAACTGTCTGATTAAATTAAGGTTCCTCTAGGTTAAATGAAAGAAAATATTCATCATTACGTCGAATGACGACAGAGGCATGTCGTTCAATTGCTTAACAATCGTTGATGGAATTATTAACAATTATAACATGTGCGGCAGTGAAACGAGCGATTTTGAAACTTCCACAAGCGATACAAATTTATACACAGCGATATAAAAGAATTACAACATGAATTTATAATGCTTGCAATTTGTTTTGAATGTTTCTGAACAACTTGCACATCTTGCACAGACATGTCACGACACAAAATGTCCATCACTCGAAAATGACATCACATAGGTGGCCCCCCCTTTTCCTACGCACACACCCCTCTTTCTCATCACATTATCCGTTCCCTCAAAGTTCTGTACCCACAATTTGATAAGCACGCGCCGACGGAACTGGGGCATGACGTGGGAGATTGTAATGAGCACGAAATACACGCTGCGCGGCCACGTAGCTGTCGTTGTTTTTGTTAAACGCCTTCACGTCAAAAACGCGTTGTTCACCTCCACGACGCCATCTCAACTGAACACCGATATCAGGTTCAATGGCAAAAGTTTGTTGTCCAGATGGCACCACTCTCGTTTTCTAATTCCTAACGTAACTTACAATTTCCAGGCTTTCAAAATCGCCCGTTTCACTGCCGCATCTGTTAGAATCACCAGAAGCGGTTTTTGAAAATATTGCAAGTATGAACTTCTTTTTCTAATATATTTATTTATTTATATATTTTATATAATTCTTTTATTACGATTCAGGAACTTATATTTCTGGAAAATAATGTTCTTAATTAAAATTATACCCCAATAATTTTTTCAAGAAAATCGTCATTTTGGAAGAATTTCATAGCTAAACCACAATATATATAATTCCTTTTCAAAATTTTGTCGCTCTGAACGGTCTTTTAATTCACCGGATAGATCTGGGACTTTTTTCTTTTCTTTTTCATCTTTGACTTCCGATTTTTGGCTTCGTACTGTATGAACTTAGAAAGTCGAACATATTCTTTGGGAATTTATATATTCTTTAAGAGTTTTTGTACATTCAAATCAAATAAAGAAATATGATAAGGCATTGTGTGTATCCTTAAAAAGAAATCGATTGTTCAAAATGAATTACATATAAAAAGGTATAAATGAAAATTCACATCAATATACTGTTACAAGATTTAAAAGTACGTGTAACTGAAAATTTACTTTAATGTATGCTACACATAATAATGTGAATTTAATAATAAAATTATAGTACATTTTAATAACGTTGTGTGATTTTTTTTTATATTTACAATAAAACATTTTTTCTTTCATTTTAAATATCTATAGTAAATTGATTTTACAACAGCTATATTTACATATGCAACTAAATATTATTTACTAGTCGGCTTTCGCTGCCTAGCAGTCGATAATTTCAAATGATTTTATTGCAAAATTATGTGCGTGAATATTATTCCGTTAAGCCCTATTCACCAAATTAAAAACAGTGGCCAAATAATGTGATAAATGATTGTGATACTGTTATATGGAAAATCACATATATAGTTCAATTAATAATAATGTGATAACATCTTTTTTAATGATTGTATGAAAGAACTCAAATTAAATAAAATTATTATATTAATCACTCGAAAGAAAAAAAAATAATTTATCGACTCGCATGGAAATTGCACTTTGCAGTTTTTCTTAAGTAAATTAAGTAAGTAGTTTTTAGTCATTAAATATCCTTTGAATTAATATTTGATAATTTCCGATTGTGAAAAATAATGTAGTTCTTTTCATGTAGTTCTTAACGGCATATTAAGTCAGGCGAACTAGTTCAAAGATATCTTGTAATATAAAGAAGTCTTTTTTTACACTGCATATTTTTTTTTTCTCCTCAGCAGAATGAAAAACAAAAATCTTGTATTAAGCGCAATGAAAATTATAAACTTGATTTTCTATAAATTAGTATCTATTTTTCTTTAACAACAACAACAATATATATATATTAAACCAAAATTTCGATATGACATGTTATAATCAACAGTTCTTCGTTTTCAAAACATATTTATTAACTAACATAAAACAAAACACTATATACATATTTACAACTTAAAACTTATAAAACTTCTGCGCACAGCTACATTGCGATAGAACATTTCAAAGTAAATTGACTTAACAGCAACGAGATACATAAAGTAGAGTGATAAATGGTAACCCTTGAGAAGGTCCAAGATGAGTCATGTGACATGCTCTCCTTGCACCTGCGTATTCGGTGGTTCCCTTGGTAACAGCTTATTTTCAGTAAAGTTCTATGGCAACGGTCTGGAGATTATTCTTCGCATAAGCCATAACCGTCAATGTTTTTGTTCACGTACGTAGTTTAATATTCTTTTGTTCTAAATCATTTTGATTTTGATTTTACTTCTTTTTTATTTCGTGTAGTTGAACTTTAACCGACAAAATGCTTGAAAATAGTTGAAAAATTATTATTTGTTGTTAAATTTAGCTCTTTAAAAGTTTAAATCTTCTTTTATAAACACTTTTAAACTTTGTTGGGAAACGAAGAAAAAAAAGGTATTTTATTATTTATTAAAATGTGAAATATGTGTAAATATTTTAAAAACAATTTTTTTCGGTCATAGGACTGTCATGTTACCTAATAATAATGATAATTTGTCGAATTGATATTTTAAATGCCAAAATAGCGATAAAGGGCCAAACACAGCTACCTATTGGAGCATGTCACGTGATTCATATTGAATCACGGAAAGCTAATCCTTCATCCATTGAATCAGCACTCTAATTTATATATCTCGTTGCTTAACAGCACTAACAGCAAGTCAAAAAGAATCTTATTCTAACAACTAGCTAAATAGCTCATTTTAGTCTATTAGATTTCTGCAATAGCTTTTTCGTTGCATTACCAGAATGACGAATATCGCCATCTCTTAGAAAGGAAGGTAGTTTACCTTTGTTACAACCTCCCCCTTTGGTTCCGCCGACGTTCCGGCAAGGAAACAGGAGAATTTTTAGGGGGTCTACAGCGCTTTGTTATAGGAGTCACAGGTGTTGTGTTATAGTCACGACACAGTTTCAAAGCTGATGAGTGATACGTTGCGAGTGGTTCATTAGGGTTATCTAGACTTATTGAAACCTTTGGACAGCCCCTGCCTGCCTGGACTCGCCAAGCTTAACGGGTTGGATGCTGTCCGCCGGAGCGAATAAATCGCCGGATCACTGCATGATAGCCGCCTACTGCCAGACAGTAATCTAGACGCAACAGAGAATGAGCTGTGTTTCAACTGGGAGGAGAAATTCGAGGAATTCCTGCGAAGAGGAATTCGAGTGATAACTTCGATTTTTCAGAATCCTCCTCAATATCATTAGAGGTAAACAAGTGATCCAAATATTTAACTCGATTATATGAAAAATTGCATTTTTCTCTGTTTGCTGAAAGTTTCCATTTTTCAAGTCTTTGAAAGACAGCTTCAAGATATGTGTTGTTCGAAAGTTGGTGACAACACGATAATGTCATCTAAGTAAAAGAGTATATTTACTCCTGGAAGATCCTTTCGAAAATTTCCCATCAATCTCTGAAAAGTTGCGGGCGCATTCCGTTAGCCAAAAGGCTTACTTTTATAGTGGTATGTCCCTAAAGAACATACAAAAGCTGTTTTATTACGATCAGGTGCATACACATTTACCTGATGGTAACCAGAGCGTAAGTCAAGTGTTGACATAAATTCAGTACGTTTAGCTTCATGCAAAAGATCGTCCATCCTTGATAAAGGGTAAGAATCAGGTACAGTCAAAAAGTTGAGTTTTCTGTAATCTATACAGAGTCGTACACCACCATTTGGTTTAGGGACTAGTACAACTGGGGCTGAATACGGAGATTCGCCTTTCTCAATTATTCCCTTATCAAGAAGGTCCTCTATTTGAGCTTTCAGCAACTCTTTCTTTGCCGGTGGCAAGAGATATGGTATAACTGACACTGGAGGATGATCTCCTGTATTTATATGATGCTCTACGAATGGTAGCCTCTGCCCCTGGCTGAAAAATTCTCTCATATTTACAAAGCAATTCATTCAAAATTTTCTTTTTTTTTGCATTTAATCTCTCGCCTTTTCTTTCTCTTAAGGATCAAGAATTTACTTCAACATCTGTCACAGGATCATTAGTAGCGGAATCCTCTTTAGCAAACGGGAATTTTCGATAAGATTTTTCAGCAAAGGGCCAGAGACCGTTTTTAATGTCTAAAACAATTCCAGATTTTTGCAGAAAGTCTACATCTAATAAAGTTCGGTTTACCTTGATTGACAGGTCAGCACTCAAGATTTTGTTTGTTGACCATCAGCTAACTGCATAGAGAGTTTTAATTCCTTAAATGTTTCTCATCTCTTCATCAGAAATTTGTACACAGGTTCTCCGCCAACAGAGCGACTAGCGCCGGTATCAGCACAACAGCTCCAATTGCTTCAAATATGGATATGGGCAACAAAACAGTTGGAGGGGGGAATTCAAACAAGTGTACATGTGCACGGAATTAACTCTAGTTTGCTCTTTCTTAGTTTTAGAACAATTAGGGCATTTCGCCTTAATATAGGGTTTCCACATCCGTAGCACGTTAACGGAGATCGATCAGCTGATTCTGATTTTGCTTTTGCTTTCTTTAACACTTTAGATGAAAAGTCTCTTTTTGGAAAACTATTCTTAGAACCACTAAATTTCTTTTTAAAATTGGAAGAAACCTTTCTATCACTACTTCGGATATTATATCATATGCGTCCAGATTTTCAGCTAATTCACAAGGTGAATTCCAATCTGCCCATTCATCATTAAAATGGTCTCTTATTTCAGGTGGGATTCTTTTCTTTATTTGGTCAGTGATTATTAAAATTTTTAAGACTTTCAAATCCCAACTCTGAAATCCAACCTTCAAAGTATGGCCTCAATTCAAAATAACAGGTGCGGCAGATTTTGAAACCTCCACCAGCGATACAAATTTATTCACAGCGATATAAAAGAATTACAACATAAATTTACAATGCTTGTAATTTGTGAGGAATGTTTCAGAACAACTTGCACATCTTGCACAGACATGTCGCGACACAAAATGTCCATCACTTGAAATCACAACATTCTCTGGTGTGCACACGCGTTTCGCCCTTCCACCCGTCTTTCTCATCACATTACCCGTTTTCTCAAAGTTCTGTACCCAGAATTTGATAGCATGCGCCGACGGAACTGGGGCATGACGTGGGAGATTGTAATGAGTACGAAATATACGCTGTTTTTAAAGATTAGGCCACGTAGCTGTTCTAAAACGCCTTCACAGCAAAAGCGCGTTGATCACCGGTCCACGACGCCCTCTCAACTGAACACCGATATCAGGGTAAATGGCATAGGTTAGTTGTCCAGATGGTACCACTCTCGTTTTCTGATTCCTAACGTAACTTACTATTTCCAGGGTTTAAAATCGCCCGTTTCACTGCCGCACCTGTTAGTAATCTCGCCACGTATTCTCAGGCGATTTCCTATGCTGAGAGAACAATTGTCTGAATTTATCAGCAGTAAGCTAAAATCGTTGTAGTAGCAGGTCTTTTATGCATTCGTAATTTTGAGCTTGTTCGTCTGGTTCTCTAGCTATAAGTTTAGCTACATCTGTTGGCATGACACCAACCAAGTAAGCAACTCATTTAGAATTATGTACCTTAAAAAATTTCAGTTATCTGTCAAACAGATTCAGAAATAATTCCATATCATCTTCCTTGGAATTAAAAACTGGTAGAAGTTTTCTTAGTTCAAAATTATATTGTTCTGTTTCTACAATGACATTATTAACTTCGGTTTGCGAGCCCAATTTCTGTGCTTCGAGTTGTAACTTAAGTCTTTCTATTTCTAAAACTTTGTCGTTCTCTTCTTGAACCATTCTCGATTTCCGGTCTTCAGTTATATTTGACAACACCTCTTTGACAAATTCTTCATCATAATTTTGAGACTTTATAATTAGTTTTTTGAGATCTATCATTCTTAAATCTACTTTCACGCTCTTACCTAATTCCTGAGCGAGAAGCATCAAATCTTCCTTGCGCGCCTTTCCCAAATAAGCCATAGCGGCAAAATTTCAATGATCTAATTAGTAACCTAATAGTAACTGCCAATTAACCACACTGTTAAAAATTTCAACAGAAAACTGTGTGCAGTGTTGGGCATAATTGATTAAAAAGTAATGAATTACAATTGAATTACAATTAAATTACAATTATATTTATTTTACTGTCAATCGATTAACAAGTTATTGATTACAAATAAATTGAATTATTACAAATAAATTAAATAAGTAATTCAATTTATTTGCAATCAATTACTTTTTAATTAATTGACAGTAAAATAATTGTAATTGTAATTTAATTGTAATTCAATTACTTTTTAATCAATTATGCCTAACACTGACTCTGTGTAATCTATTATCTTAAGTCTTACGTAAAATTACAGAGAAAAATAAACGGAGATGTTAAAAAACTTATTTTATACATTCATTTTAATAACTAATATTTATTTAATTAATTATTGTTGAGACTATATTTCGGACTTAGAATACTTTTTCTAAAGTAGAAACAGTCATTTTTAATTTTAATTAAAAATTAAGAAATAAAATTAGGCAAAAATACAGAATAAAGATTGAGAATCTCGATTATTCACTTTCAACTAAGAATTACTGTAAATTTACAGAGACTCTGGATAAATATTTACATTAAATTTACAGAAATTTTTAACAGTGCACCCTCCTTTTTACAGGATTTGAAACAAAAAAATAAAATAAAATAACATAAAATAAAATAAAATTAATGAATATAATCAAATTCAAATACAGCAAAATTGCTATTTTAAATTATTACTGTATT
The DNA here is from genome assembly GCA_963930645.1 of Salticus scenicus. Taxonomy (NCBI): domain Eukaryota; kingdom Metazoa; phylum Arthropoda; class Arachnida; order Araneae; family Salticidae; genus Salticus; species Salticus scenicus. Next base: position 23,528,156 of record OZ005659.1, on the reverse strand, counting down.
AAATTTAAAACTTATATGTCGCAACACCTTTCACAAAATTACCTTAAGTTTCCTTTAAATACTTATTCAAATCCCTAACATTGCATTTACATAATTACCAGGTTTGCCTCTTTGATAAATGGCAAAATTTTGTTCTCAAACAAAACAGAAACACATCGTAGAACACTAATATTCACTTTTAAGCAGACAGATTTCTTCACAATAAAGTTGAATACGGACTATTCTTTAACATAGAACCACGGCGGCTCCTAAATAAGGATGATTCATAGAACACTGAAATCATAAACAAGAAGGTTTCATCATAATAAATTAGAATACCGACTATTTATTCTTTAACATAGAACCACGACGGCTCCTAAATAAGGATGATTCATAGAACACTGAAATCATAAACAAGAAGGTTTCATCATAATAAATTAGAATACCGACTATTTATTCTTTAACATAGAACCATGACAGCTCCTAAATAAAATAATGACGATTCATAGTACACCGATATAAACAGGCAGGTTTCTTTACAACAAATACGGGCTATTCTTTTAAGTAGAACCCAGAACTGGGGCAATTCCATGTGTCAGAATCCGGTGATTCCATGCATAAATTTTCTCATCAGGAACAACGATGGCTCCAAAATTGATTATTGACCATTAAATCCATCACGGCCAGGCTAGGAAGTGAATTCGGGTCACTCGATGGGCGCCACATTTCTTGGTTTTTCAAAACATATTTATTAACTAACATAAAACAAATCACTACATATTTACAACGAAAAACTTATAAAACTTTTGCACACAGCTACATTGCAATAGAACATTTCAAAGTAAACTAACTTAACAGCACTAACAACAAGTCAAAAGAATCTTATTCTAACAACTGGCTAAATAGCTTTTTTTTTTTTTTATACTACCAGAATTCTACAAGCAGCTAAATAGCATTTGTGTTGCACTACCAGAAAGATGAATATCGCCATCTCTTAGAAAGTAAGGTAGTTAATCTTTGTTACAATGTCTATTTAAAACCTCTTATCCTTTTAATTCACATAAAAGCATTCTTAAAACTAACATTTCGATATGTCTATTTAAAACCTTTTATCCTTTTAATTCGTTTAATTCTCATCGAAGATTGGGAAATAAAATCTTTATTAAACCATGATTTCGACATGTCTATTTAAAACCTTTTATCCTTTTAATTAATTTAATTCTCACCGAAGACTAGGATATAAAAGCTTTATTACACCAAGATTTCGATATGAGATGTCTATTTAAAACCTCTTATCCTTTTAATTCATTTAATTCTCATTGAAGATTAGAAATAAAAGCATTCTCTAAACCAATATTTCGACATGTCTATTTAAAACCTCTTATTCCTTTAATTAATTTAATTCTTATCGAATATTGATGAATTAAAGCATTCTTAAAACCAACATTTCGGCATGTCTATTTAAAACCTCTCATCCCTTTAATTCATTTAATTCTCATCGAAGATTGAGGAATAAAAGCATTCTTAAAATCAATATTTCGGCATGTCTATTTAAAACCTCTTATCTTTTTAATTCATTTAATTCTCACCGAAGATTGAGGAATTAACGCATTCTTAAAACCAACATTTCGACATGTCTATTTGAAACCTCTTGTCTTTTTAATTAATTTAATTCTCAGCGAATATTAGCGTGTGGCCTCAAATCACATTTCTACTTAAAAAATAATTTTATTGTCTAAAAAAATAAACATATTGACTACTCTCGCTTCATGGTTTTAAGTTATAATTTTACGCCTTGCATGATTTGGAGAGAGATTTCTTGCTTTACAAAAATCAGTCTCAAACCGTTTGAAGGGTGTCTGTTTGAGTTACAAAAATCCGGTTCAAACGCTTAGAGGGTTGAGAAATAAAAGCATTGTTTAAACCAAGATTTCGACATGTCTATTTAAAACTTCTTATCCTTTTAATTCGTTTAATTTTCATCGAAGCTTGAGGAAATAAAGCGTTCTTTAAACCAACATTTCGACATGTCTATTTGAAACCTCTTGTCATTTTAATTAATTTAATTCTCAGCGAATATTAGCGTGTGGCCTCAAATCACATTTCTACTTAAAAAAATAATTTTATTGTCTAAATAATAAACATATTGACTACTCTCGCTTCATGGTTTTAAGTTATAATTTTACGCCTCGCATGATTTGGAGAGAGATTTCTTGCTTTACAAAAATCAGTCTCAAACCGTTTGAAGGGTTTCTGTTTGAGTTACAAAAATCCGGTTCAAACGCTTAGAGGGTTGAGAAATAAAAGCATTGTTTAAACCAAGAGTTCGACATGTCTATTTAAAACTTCTTGTCCTTTTAGTTTGTTTAATTTTCATCGAAGCTTGAGGAATTAAAGCGTGCTTTAAACCAACATTTCGACATGTTTCTTTAAAACTTCTTATCCTTTTAAATCATTTGTCATCGAAGATTTAGAAATAAGAGCATTCTTAAAACCAACATTTCGACATGTCTATATAAAACCTCTTATCAGGTTCCTTTATTCAAATTACTTTTTCTATTAGTAATTTATGATTGCGAAAAACTTAAAATTTAAGAAATTTTTAGATTTTAATGAATTTCGAAACATTTGAAAAAAAAAAAAAAAAAAAGGTCTGTGTAGATATCAGGATAACATTTAATTATATTCACTAAATTGTCATCGAAGATTGAAAATTAAAAGAATTCTTTAAACCAACACTCTGAAATGTCTATTTAAAACCCTGTTATCAAATCCTTTTGTATATTCTAGCCTTTTATAGCAATAATTTCTTTAAAATAATTTGAAATTTCAAGAAATTTGAGACTTTAATGATTTTGGGGATGTTTAAAAAAAAAAAAAGAAAGATATGAAAGAAAAGATTTTAAATATAAGGATAATTTTCAACTAAATACACTCGTCAAGACATTTTTGAAACGAAAACTCCGAAATATCTATTGAAAACTCCTTTTCAAGCCCTTTTATACAATCCTACCTTTTTTTTTTATTATTATTAATTTCTGATTTAAAATAATTTGAAATCTACGGAATTTTTAGATTTTAATAATTTCGGGTACATTTTAAAAAGTACTGAGTTTAGGTACGTGCATAATTTTTAAACTAAAAATCCATCTAAAGTTTTGGTTTCAGAATCCTTGATCCTTCAGATCTCGACAACGAGTTGTCGAGATCTCTTAGAGATTATCATCGTCTATATTTCATCAACAAATGATTCAGGCGCGAAAAGAAACTGGTGACAGTAGAGAAATGAGTAAGTAGATCATATTTCCGATAATTTTCTTTGGGATGAATCACTTTTTATAAATGCTAACCTTTATAAAAAAATTTCGCAAGTTCAATACATAAGCAAAGAATTACGATATACAGTACACTGTTAAAACTGAAGGTGACAAATCGGTGACGTTTGGGACCCCGGGGTGAAAAAACGGTATCATTTGGAACCTTAGGGTGCCATAGACGCTTGGAAATGTGATCCGGGTGCCAAATGAGCTAGCTAACCAGCCAATTTTGTGGACCTGCGCTGGCTCTCAGAGTCGAAATATGGCACCCTATGGGTGACTAGCATTTCGCGCATGCGCACTGTGACGTGTATTTCCATTTCCAACACCGACTCGGAGCGGATGGACAGGACATAAACATCGCGCCACTTTTTAAGTGTTCTTCTTGCAAAGCCTGAAATTAAGGTAAGTTCACTAAAAGTTATTCTTTATTTTACTTTTATGTCGTTATATCCATTGTAATTTTAATCTTATGATGTTTCTCTCGTACAAAAAAATTTAGGTATGAATATTTATGGATGTATTCCCCAAATCTAGATTTTTTAGTTCCGATTCTCAAATTATGCTTTGTATTGCTTAAAAAATAACTTACTATTTTAAAAGTATTAATATCAATAATGTATTTAATAACTTAAATATAATAACTTAAGTCGTTTCAAACATTTATAAAAAGAAATTACGTTTCAATTTTTATTATAATATGTTTTTGTTTGTACTTTTTTTTATTAATATACGATTTAGTCTTAGACAGAGATGGCAAGTTTTTAGCAAGACAGTTTTAGGCAAAACCGCCTTTAACCTTGGTTTAAAATGTCTTGACGCTTTTAAACCATAGTTTACACTGTTACTTCAAAAATCTTATATCTTTTTAATTTTTTGTAAATATATGAACATTATTATTGACATTTTAAACATTATATTTGACAATGATTAATTAACAACCATATACAAAGCAGTTCTGTTATTAAACTGTTTGTATGAAGTTTTTTAAATATATATATATTAATTTGTTTATAAGATAGACTTTTACACTATATTTATAAATTTTTTCATAGCTAATTGATTATTAGTAAGTGTGTACGATGTGCAAAAAGAGTGTACACTGTTAAAACTACAGGTGACACATGGCACCTTTTAGGGGTGAAAAGCTTGTCTCACTGGTGACACCCCTAAGGGAGCCAAAATGGCACCCTTAACTAAGGTGAAAGGACGGCACCCTTAATCTAAGGTGCCCCAAGAGGGCACCTTAGAGGGCACCCTTGGGGCACCTTAGATTAAGGGTGCCGTCCTTTCACCTTAGTTAAGGGTGCCATTTTGGCTCCCTTAGGGGTGTCACCAGTGAGACAAGCTTTTCACCCCTAAAAGGTGCCATGTGTCACCTGTAGTTTTAACAGTGTAGATAAAAGTATGTTTATGGAAAAACCCCAATTATTGATATCAATGATTAAAAAAAAAGAAGAAGAAGAGTTATGGTGTTATTTTCAAAGCTCTAAAGCAGCAAAAGTGAAAACATACAGGAATTTCAAAGCAAATATATTGTATACAGAAGTATTGTATACCGCAAGTAAATGTATTGTATACATTTACTTGCGGAACAGGAACCAAAATTTTCTGGTACACATTTGAAATCTTCATAAAAAGTTATTTAGGGTTTTCTCTAAAGAAAACCCTAAAAACCTTAAAGAAAAAATGTTCATGTAATTTTTACACATCCGTATTTAACTCTAAAGTTAAATACGGACGTGCAAAAATTACATAGGCCTGCGATGAAGTTTTTTTCTTCAAGATGATGTGTTTTTTTGGCGCATTTTTCGATGCTGATTAAGAAAAAATATTCATTTCTATAAGGTACAGTTTTGTATAAAAAATGAGATTTTTTGTGTTTATAGCTCCACCTTTTCAACTCCCATCAAAAAGTTATTTCCCGGAAAATCTAGGTGATGTGAGTGAACAAAAGGAGAGCTACTTCATGAAGACTCAAAGAAATGTAGATGAGATATCAGGGACGATGGAGTGTAAACATGTTAGCAGATTATTATTGGATGCTGCATAAAGAATCCCTCCCCCTGAATGTTCCCAAGCTTTTCACAAGACAAAAAGCTTTAAAATCGATCTCCGATGTAAAGAAACACGCTCAAGATTTAATGGGTATATAATAGCCTATTTTCATACGTTTTATAGATAAAGAGTTTCGAATTTGTTATAGCCTCTGTGTGAATTTTCCCGATCTCCATCCTTACTTTGCGAGAAACCCTTATTTGATAGGAAGAAAAGGCAAACATTTCTGAATTCAGCGTATCCAAATACAGTAGAGACACCCAAAGCAATACGAAAAAAAATTTTAAAGTACGATTTCACAGACCTGTGTTGTCAGAGTTATTAAAAATTTTCAAACTTTTCTTTCATTATTATTATTATTATTATTATTATTATTATTAATGTCTTCGATGAATCAAGAAAATATAATTTCATTTGTTGATGTAATTTATCTTTCATTCTTTAAGAATAGTTTAGAGAAATTTTTATCACTTTTCATAAAAAAAAATAAGAGTGTTTATGACTCCAGTTCATCTGTCTGTCTGCATTTTAAAATCAATAAATATTTTTAAAATCCCATAAAACTGATATATACTATTTAGAAATTTCAGATTTGCTTTAGAATGCAGCCTATGAAAAATCTTACACATAGCAACACTGGCTTATGTAAGAACTCACAAAATAATTAGAACACATTATGGTTTAACAGACATATTTCTTATAAGTACATGTGAACCCTTTCTATACAGCGCAAAACGTACGAAAATAACATACAATTTCCACATGCAACAAAGAGTGCTTTCCTACAGAAAACGATGTGATTGATTAAACTATACAGTAGTCCTGTCAATGAATTATTGATTTGTTTACAAAACGAATAAAATACGGGACGAACTAAAGATGCACCTTGAACAATTTCTCGTTGTGAATCTAGGTATGCAGTCTAGAGGTGAGTTCGGGCTCTATTTTGGCAATCCGAGCTCGCCCGGGCCCGAAACATTTTTGAATTGAGCTCGCTCGAGCCAGAAAAATTTTGTGTGATCAGAGCCCGAGCCCGATATTGAAAGTGGTACGCTATGCAACGCATACACAATAGTAAAATTAAATACCGTTTTCATTTTCAAATTAATTTTCTTATTATCAATCCTCAATTTAAATAACTATAAATGTTATTATAACAATTTATAATGCATGTGCCTCTGTATACATGTATATATTTATATAATGTATATTTATAGTGCAGCCCATTGTTTATAACGCGCCTATCGGGGGACAAAAAATTTGTCCGAATGAGTGATATAATGAGTTCCAATATAACGAAGAAGGAAGGATTACTGTTTAACACTATGATATAATATGCATCCCGTTGAAAAACTAGTATGTTGTAGCCACCACGAGACTTTCTTCTATTGCTGACATGATATTATACGAATCATTTAGCAAAGCAGCTGGCATATATTTTTACGAGGAATCAGTAGAATTTAGAATACGCAATAAAATCGATGCTGTAAATGGAAAAAAATGCGCCATAAAAATGGATATATAGAAACGTATAGAAAAGAACAGAATGTAGGGAATGAATCGTGAAACGTTACACAACGTATTGAAAATTTTAAGGAAAAGGCTTCGATGCTGTAAATGAAAAAAAATGCGCCATAAAAATGGATATATAGAAATATATAAGAAAAGGGTCAGAATATAAAAGAATCTGTACATGGTCACTGACGCACGAACTAGGTGAAAAGTTATATAAAATTATTTAATCGTCCATAAAAATCTAGAAATAGTGACCAGATCCGTTGACCATCTGCTCCCGGTGACCATCTGCTCGCTCGCCAGGTGTCTGAAAAAGGGACGCTGGGAAAAAAAAATTTAAAGAAAAATAATCATAAGAAAATAAACGGGGAATGTAACCCAATAATATCGATCGTAAAATCACGAGAACCTCTAAAGATTTTACAGGGGCGTATACGTAACCCAACGATTAGAAGAGGGAATTGAAAAGAGACATAATAAAAAAAAAGAGTTGAAAAATAATATAAAGAGGGAGATGAGATTTCTTAGGCAACAAATAGTTTGAATTTGTGTGGTGGTGGTTTTTCTTGTATAGTGCACTCTGGATTAAATTGCCCCCCATCATATCTCCGGTGACCTGGTTCCCCGTCGTCCCGCACGCTGGTGCCTTTCGTCATGGACCGTCTAATGGGTAAGCAAACTTTGAAATAATTTCCTCGGGTATGGATGGGTTTATATAGAAAAATAAATATATATATTTAAATAACGGGAAAAGCATTTGTAATTAAAATTATAGAACCCATATAATAATTTCCTCGGGGTAGTTCCCTGAAAATATTTCGACAATGAGAAAATTTTATTTTAATTTGAATAATAAGCTTATATAATTTATGATGTATATTATATAGTCTTTGTTAATGTTTTTAGTTTTCTTGCGAGTTAGGCCTTTAAGAACCTGTAGGAAAGATTTAAAATATAAACTATGAAATTATTTATATGTAGAGAGATTGGGAGGCCTACCTCAGCAATGGTGCCGTGGCCTTTTAATACCTTTTCAGGTGTTATACTTAGCTTTAAAAATTTACGTAATTACAAAATTGCTTTTCCCAATGTTCACTAAAGGAGTTCAGATATGGGTATCTTAATTATGTATACATATATATATATATATACAATGAGTATAATTAGGATTTTTTTTTTTGAACTGTTTTTTATTTTCTTATCTTTTTTTAGTGTGTGTCTATTTTTATTTCTTATCTTTTTTTTTAGCATCTGTGTATGTATATGCCGTATAATATAATTAAAATACGATTTTCATTAGTTATATCAATTATTGATTTTAATAACCATCGGTGCTTTTATTGGCATCCTTATTTTTTAATTTTGTATTTTTTTTTTTTTTTTTTGTATGTGTATGCGTGTACGTATAGGTCGCATGATTTTGAAATTTTCTTTTTGTTGTTCGTTTCTTTTCCCTATAATTTATTGCTTTTAATTATTTTTAATTAATTTTAATTATTGGTCTTTATCAGTATTTACAAATATACCGAATTTTAACTAATTTCAATATGTATTTTAGTAGTATATTATATCATATCTAGTAAAGATTTAGTATTTTAATGCATTTTAAATTTTCTCTTAAACTTTTCCCTCATAAATAAATTGATCATTTTTGTTTTAATTTTAACACGCGATTTTGTTACTAATTTATAATTCATTATGGGTAACCCCAAGGAAGATAGTTCGTCGACGAGCGCCCTAACTACCCAAAACCAGGCGCCTAACATTTTTCAGAAAATTGCAGGATTTCAGGCGATGATTCCACAGTTCGATAATAATTCCGCCATAACTCCCAAATTTTTCCTCGATAACGTAGACACAATAACAGACTTAGCCAACTGCTCCCCGGAAGAGAAATTATTAATTCTGAAGTCAAGGATCAGGGGTGATGCCCTATGTAATATAATAAATTCACCGGATTTAGCGCAAGAGAAAAATTATGATGAATTCAAAAAAAAGTTTTTAGCGTATTTCAACACAAAAATTAGTCTGGCTACCAGGCAGCAATTATTCTCTAACTGTAAAATGCAAATTAATGAACCTGTCAAAGTTTACGCGGCGAGAGTAGCATTCGCCACTCAGAGATTTTTCAAAAATCCGGACTTAAGTAATCCGGCAGTTAGTGCGATATTTAAGCAGAGTAAACTCTCTAAATTCTTAGAGGGTCTTTTACCCGCGCATAAACATGCAGCTTTAATGAAAAATCCCCTCACATTTCAGGACGCAATTGATTTCATCGAATTATTACAAACCAATGAAAGTTCCTTCCCCCAAAATAACATTGAAACCTTCGCAAACCCTTCAATTGGGACTGTTAATACCTACCCCAAACAAATATCAAACGAGGAAATAAAACAACTCATCGAATCACACGCTCTCCAAACACACGAATCTGTTAGCGCTTTAACTAAAGAAATTTAAAATTTAAAATTACATACTTCCTCGTATCGAAAATCACCAGGGGAAAATAATTGGGACAGAATCCCCAAAAGAAATACCTTTAGTCGCGGATTTTACAATAATAGAAATGAAGGACCGCGGCAACACTCTTGTAACATTTGTGGATAAACGAACCACAATACCGAACGTTGCTTTTTTCAATCTAGTAACCAAAGAATTTCCCCTCATAGAAATCGGGGTCGTGGTCAGTCATTCAACCGCTTTCACGACAAAGAACGTAGACCTTTAAACTGACCGAGGGAGCGCAACATATACCCCCGCCAGTTAGCTTGCGTTCCCCATTTACTCATACCAGGCGCGATACACCCTCTAGACGAGATGCAAACTCTTCCCCCCACCACCATTTAGTAAATACTCAATTGTTGGAGTTCAACGACCACACGAGTCCCTTACCGACAATTGAAATTAAGATCTATGGCCATTCAATCCAAAGTCTTCTTGATTCTGGGGCCTCGATCTCAGTACTAAATTCTCAGATATTTAATAAATTAAAACACCACAAATCGATAAAAACTCATAAAATAGACTTTAAGGTAAAATCAATCACAGGCAACAACTTAACAATCACCAAATGCGTTTCTTTACCGATACACATAGGACATAGAATATTTACACAGAAATTTTATATTGCAAAGAATTTATTATCAGGCCATTATCAAGCCATTATCGGATACGATTTTTTAAAACATTACAAATTTAAATTATGTTTTGCTACCAATACTCTTACATCCGGAAATACGGTAATAAAATTGCAACAAGATCTGCCTACAAATATTAAGAAAACCATTAGTGAAGCCTCAGTTAATTATGCCCGTTTACCGAGAAAATTTATTCTAGGACCTAACGAATCTCGAAATGTGAATTTAAAATTAGACTCATTGGTTCAGGAGGGACATACAGTTCAATTTACTCCACGTTTAAAAAATTCAGCCGTGCAAATCAATAGTACATGTTCAGTTGATAAAAATAAAAATATTTCCGTGACTATCAGAAATATTACCACGACAAAAATACCATTTAATAAAAATGCTCGCATCGGATATATTGAAGAAAATTTTGATTCTCGGAATATCGAATATATTAAAGAACTTCGACGCAAAGAATTAAAACCGGACGACTTTAAATTGTCACACTTAGATCCACTTTTAAAATCGCAATTATTGGAACTAATTATGGAATATGCCGATGTATTTAGTAAAAGGCTCTACACTATCGGTCGCACAAATGCAATTACACCGAATTTATGCGTAAACTTTTCCAAATTACCTTCCACAAGACCTTATCGTATACCACATGCATTATTAGGAGAATTAAAACATCAATTAACGGAGTTGGAGGCTGCCAACATAATAGAAAAGTCAAACAGTCATGTTAGTTTCCCACTATTAATGATAAAGAAAAAAAGTACACCAAGTAATCCCACAAAACAGAATTATAGAATTGTTATTGATTACAGAGCTCTTAACCAACAAATTAAATATCCTAGGTATAGATTGCCATTAACTGATAATCTACTAGAAAACTTGAGAGGTTCGAAATATTTTACTACACTCGACTTTCACTCGTCATTTTGGCAATTACCTTTAAAAATACAGGATCGGGATATGACAACATTTAGCACACCTTTCGGTAATTATCGGTACATTACAATGCCCCGATGGTTGTCTGCAAGTCCAGAAACATTCTGCCAGTTAGCAGACCAAATCTTAAACCCGATAGCAAATTTAAATATCGCTAATTACATAGATGATTTTTGCCTCGGGGCGGATGATACCCCCAGATGTTATTTAAATTACGGAAACTCTTTGAGAGATTTAGAGCATTCGGTCTAACGATTAATCCCGAAAAATGCTCTTTCTTTTTACCTGAAATCAAATTTCTAGGCCATACCCTAAATGCTTCTGGCATCAAACCAGTCGACGAGAATATTAAAAAGATAACAGATTTACCCGTACCTAACACAGTACGAAAAATCAGACGATTTATAGGATGCACTTCTTACTATCGGAAATTTATAAGGAATTTCTCAGAAATTTCTGCACCACTTACAAATTTAGTGCGGAAAAATCAAAAATTTCGCTGGAATCCCTCAGCGCAATTAGCCTTCGACACGCTAAAACAAAAATTAGCGCAACCTCCGATTTTAATACACTCCAATTTCGACAAACAATTTATACTATCGTGCGACAGTTCAGATTTTGCGGTTGGTGCAATGCTAGGGCAAAAGGACGATCTTAATATTATTCATCCTATTGCATATTTCTCAAAAAAACTCAATACAGCACAGAAAAAGTACACTGTTAAAAAAATGCAGAAAAAATACAGAAATTCTCTGTAATTTCAGAAAAAAAGTCGTAAAATACGTTTTGTCTACGTAATTTTTCCGTAATTTACGCCTTTTTTTCTGAAATTACAGAGAATTTCTGTATTTTTTCTGCATTTTTTTAACAGTGTACACGATCATGGAGAAAGAACTCCTTGCGATTGTAGAAGCGTTAAAAAGTTTCAAATATTATTTGTATGCGAGAGACTTTATTATTCGATGTGACAATGCGGCATTAACACAAATATCGAAATTAGAGACAGTTTGTAACAGAGTAGCGCGATGGTTTGCTTTCCTCTCCGAATTTAATTATACATTTGAGCATATTAAATCTTCAGAAAATAATATAGCAGATACTTTGTCACGAGATTTTTTCCCAATAACTTCATACGAACATAAAAGCTCAAAATTACAAAATAACAATTTGAAAGAAATGTGTAAAAATTCAAGTGAAGGAAAACTAAATAACAGAAATCGTGTGTCTTTAAAAGAAGTGATGAATAACTCGAAGGATACGATCAAAAATACGACTACACAGAATAAAGATTTAGCATGCCTGCATATAGCTTCCGACTACAGAGAGCGTTCGCATCCAGAAAAATCGGAAACCATGCATATAGGCGCTGGACTAAGAAATTTTGGTAATACATGTTATATAAATGTTGTGTTACAGGCATTGACTCATTGTGCACCCCTAGTAATTCAATTACTAAATAAAAAGAATTCACCATGTACAAATTCACAGACTTGTATGATATGTCTATTAAGAAAACATATAAAATTAGTACAAGCTCACACGGGTCAAGTAGTCGAACCTTTCGATATATATAATTATGTAAATTCATTTGCTTCACATTTTCAACACGGTACAGAAAGTGACGCCCACGAATTACTGCTATATTTAATCGATGTACTACGTCAGTCTAGTTTGAATCACTATCAGAGAGAAAAATGGACTTCTAGTACTTCGAAAAATGATATCGTTGGAGAAATTTTTCAGGGATCTTGCAAAACTCAGATACTATGTAATTCATGTGGGAAATCAACCATGACATTTGATGCATTTATAGATCTAAATTTAGATATACCTCAGGATGAAATGTCGTTACAAAGAGCCTTAGAAAATTTTGTGCAACCAGAAACTTTGTGTAGTCCTTATAAATGTGTTGTTTGTCAAGATAATACACAAGTGGTGAAACAAACTTCTATATCACAACCCCTATGGTAGCTATATTACAATTAAAGAGGTTTCATATAGAAAATTCAAAAATTCATAAATTAGATAAATATGTTTCATATCCTGAAAAGCTAAATTACCGCCCTTATATGACACATTCTAAAGGAAAACCCTTATGGTTCCAGTTGAATGCAGTTATAGTTCATTTGGGACAATCTCACAAAAACGGACATTATATATGTTATATTAAGGACTCCATTGGCAACTGGTATATAATGAATGATAATACGGTCGAGCAAGTTTCATTAAACGAAGTTTTGCAACAGAAAGCATATATATTATTTTATACGCAATGTCATGAAAATAAGTCACGAGTAACAGAAGTAAATTCAAACCATTCTTTCACTAAAATTAATCATCCACTAATTAATAAACATCATGACTTCCCCAAAGATATCTCAATAAATCTAATACAAATTGATCTTCCAACTATTGAAGATATAAAACAGGCTCAACGAGTCGATGTTAAACTTTCTAAAATCATTTCGAATCTAGAAAATTCACAAGAACAAACCTCACAATTATATCCAGATTATTTATTAAAGGATAACTTACTTATGCATTCAGCCTTTATACCCAGATTAAAAAAAACTACCAATATTTTCCAGATAGTGATCCCGGATAAATATAAAGCACATATTTTAGCTTCAAAACATTTGCCGCATTTCGGTCTCTTAAAAACATACAATGCTATTCGGGAAAAATATTTTTGGGAAAACTTATACTCAGACACGAAAAATTATGTCGAATCATGCACTCAATGTATCGCATATAAGTCCCCAAATAGAATTTTACCAGTACCAATGCAAAGAAATTTTATACCCACAACAAAACCTATGGAAATGATCTCATGCGATCACATAGGTCGTTTACCAAAAAACAGATAAAGGAAACACCCACATACTCTCGTTTTTAGATCACTTTAGTAAATTTATGAAGCTTTACGCCGTCCCAAATGCGTCTGCAGAGGTCGCAGGAGAAAAACTTTTAGATTTTATCTGTACTTTTGGAGTACCGGAACAACTGCTGTCCGACAGAGGCCCCGCATTTACTGCTGACCTTTTTAAAAGTTTGTGCAAACGTTTTGGCGTAACTAAACTTTTTACAACTGCCTTAAATCCTAGCTGCAATAGTCAGAGTGAAATTATTAACAAAGGCATCAAGAAATCTCTATCTATTTTCGCGCAAAACTCAGCTCAATGGGACGTACGCATTAATATATAATTCGAGCTTACATTCAGCAACTCAAAAAAAGCCAGCTTATTTACACCTAGGATACGACCCTCTGCTTCCAACAGACATATTACTGACACCACAACCAACACAAAATTTCTCATATCCTGATTTTATAGCGAACAAAACGCTCAAGATACAATTATGCCTATAAAAATGTGCAGAAACATTTACTAAAAGCGGCGGAGCAACAGGAAACTTACCAACACAAGGGAGCAAAATACCGCGACTTTTATCCAGGCCAATTAGTATTTTTATTATCCCCCGAAGCGGACAGGAACTCACAAAGATTAAAGAAAAGAAATTACATTGGGCCATACAGGATACTTAATAAATGTACCAATGTAGATTTTGTAATCTCTGATGCCACGAATCCCTCAAAGAAACCAATTAAAGTTCACTCTCATAGGTTAATTCCCTTTATTACAAGAAAATCGCATCTCGACATTCTACAACCTTACACTGAACAGGTACACGCAAATGAACAGTTACAAACAGATCAATCACTTCTCCCAAAGAAACCTTATCCGTTATTCGATGATTACGACTTTACCGATTTTCTGCTTTCCCAAACAATTCACAACAATGGGGGTCACAGCTGACTCCCCCGTAACGGTACACAATTCTTCCACAAGCGAGCCACAAGCCCCCTTTCCATCCTCCCCCTCTCCACAAAGCGACACCAGTACCATAATTTATACGCCCCCTGGTATTGATAATTCGGACGACTGTCAACGCGAACACAGTTTTCATCGATCCCCTTATCAGCTCCGCAATAAAAATTTTGCAGACAGGCTATTCGAATGGAGCCTTTCGTGTACGGAACAATGAAAAAAAAAAGAGCCACAGATAAACTGCGAAAAGGATTTTAATAAAGTAACAGAACTAATATATACAACTATATATATACTTAGCTCACAATCGGATAGTTCTCTATTTTTATCTAGACAATTAATTTTGTTATACATACTAAATTATTTTGAATACTTTTGCATATGTGACCACATGCGATTGCGTTCAAATATTTAGACACTGTGCCGGACAATTTTCAAGTTCGAATATAATAATAGAAATTATTACTTTAAATATTATATATAGTTTTATGATGTTCTATACTTATTGTAATTCCAGTACAAGTAGGGTTTATTTGCTGGCGAATAACCCCTATTTTGTTTCTAGGAACTCGAACTATAATTTTCATTCATAATAATAACAACAATAATAATAATAAAATTCCTAAATTACATAATTTTACGAAATCATACTTAACATTTATTTCTTGTCATTTTCCGTCAAACCGAAGTTCAGACTACTTACTATAATTTTCTTCAAAAAAAAAAAAAAAAAAAAAAAAAAAAAAAAAAAGAGAAGCAAATTCATATTTTACTATTATTCAAAATAAAATATGTTACATTTATGTCCAATTTTGATTTTCCTGTCTATTTTAAATTAAAATACATTATCCAAATCATCACCATTTAATATATTCGAGAATTAAATTATCTTATGGTCTATGTAATCTATATTGCGCTGCGTCTTTCGTCATTGAAATTATAAATACCTTTCGTATATTATTTCCTTTTACTATATTATTAAGTTACTATATTAGCATGTTACGTATACTTATATAAAGTAACTATTATAATTATTATAAGATAACGAATAATTTAGACCTCTATTATTATTGGCCAACTAATGATATTTTTCAAAAAAAAAAAAAAAACTTTCTATTCGAAAATCAGAGTCTATATAATTCTAATTATTATGTATTCCGCATTAGATTATGATTTCTTATTAAAACATTTTTTATTGCATGTATTTTCATTATAGTGATGAATTTTCGTGTGTAATTCTCCTCTCATTGAGCATTTAGATGTATATATGTATATATATGGTCATCATATAGAACTCACTACATTTAGAGTATCATGTGGTACCTTATTTAAATTTTCTTTTTCTCTCTCTTGTAATTTAAAGTGTAAAAAAAAAAAAAAAAAAAAAAAAAAAACATTCAACGTACAAAGTTCAATCTGAACTCCTTTTAACTCCTGTATGATAAAATATTTACACATTAAATCTCTAATTATATTTTATAAAAGTTAAATAAATATAATTTTCATACCCGTGGGATTGTTTTTCAAGTTTGCTCCCTTGTCTTTTAGTATACCTGCTCTTCATGCTAGTGTCCGTCTCTCTGGCGAGACATCGACAAGGACAATTGTGTCATTTCAATGGTAATTACCATTGCGCACCTCTACCTCGGCATGTAGTTAGTAAAATTAATTTGCCTGCAAAAGCATGTCTGATCCATGACTGCTCAAATTGCATCAAAAGCAGTCGAAGTTTTCTATTAACAGAAGATCACCAGCTCCTTCAACCATCAGCATTTATACTTCGTCATTTATATGATCACAATGACGATAATTCCACTTCTTATAATTGTACGGATAAACAAGGTGAAAATTGTGAATGTGACTGTGACTCGTGTCAGGGAACGCCAGAATTTTGTGCTTTAAGAAAATGTGTTACAGTAAGTGAGTGCAAATGCACACTCACTCATCAAACCCCTCAACTCTTAGCAGTAACTCAAGATTTAACATTGTACAACCCAAAAATCCTAAATATCGATATCTGCCTTTTTGACAAACTAGAAGTGCATGCGCCTCGTCCATTACACCGAAAGTTACTTGAGAAAGAAACAGCGACATTTACAACAAACAATCTTACTATAAGCTTCGAGGACCCAATTCTGCACTTACCCGACATAGGCAGAGTTATTTTGCGAAGTACGGAGTTCGAACACGTTATTACAGTGCCAAAAGATTGTATGCTCAAGATTCCATTTGAATTCTTAGCATATAAGACAACTATACAAGTCATTTATTTACACCCCAGTGGACGAACAGTGTCGGGCGATATTCACGTTTTAGGAAAAACAGTGTGTGCACTACGACAATGTTTTTTATGTTTAGAAGTTTTTCAGCATCTCAGATGTCTTCCTCAGCTCATACACTATATCTTATACGCACTGCTAGCCGTCCTCATGCTAGTGTTTTTAGTGTGTCTAAAACTTATGAAAAGCCTTATATATCTTACAAAGACAATCTTCTTTGTGTTCTATGGACTATATAAACTGGGAAAATTTATTGCACGCTGCTCTTTATTACTGGGAGCTTTCACGGGATCAATAATACGAGAATTTCTGCAGAACTGTTATTTACTCTTAGAAGTGCATGCCGCTCGAAGAGCTAACTTAGCATCTCTTCCCCTAGTTTTATTGGCGTGCTCACTCTTAGTTCAATCTTCACATGCGGACTGTAATTCACACTCAATAATACAGTCCGACATTAAAACATGTGAAACACTACAGGACAATACCAAAATCTGCCAAATGCATACCACAGCGGAAATCTCTCTAAAAACATTATCATCAGAAACCTGTCTATGGATTTCCGATAAAAATGAGAATCATTTATTCTCTCTAACAATAAAACTAGAGGACGTACTATGTTCTTTCCATACTGAAAGACTCTACTTCACTTTCCCAGTCATAGCTAAGCACATTTCCCAAGTGTCCTGTATATTTAACAGATATTGCGGTAGAGGTGTGCACTGCATCAAACAACGTATTGGTAAAGAAGGCCTGAAGTTTGAAGCTGAAACCAGTGAGAGTAGACAATTTCCGGGAATCTCAGGTTGCATTCCAGGAGGATTGGGAGTCGGATGCAGTATTTTAACAAGATCTGCGTGCAATTTTTTCCGAACATTCTACGAACCAGAACTTCTCCACAGCTACGAAATCTCTAAAATAACAGGGCATGTTTGTAAATACGAAATCTCTGTGCACCACAGCGAAAACAATACAGTTTCCAAGCTTTTAATATCTGACTCAGCGTATACGTCATCAGGCATACGCATAAGCATCCTCGGGGCATATGATCAACCCCAACTACATATCAATGATATGTTTATTCAACGTGTGGGACGCCCTACAGAGGCTTATCTAGCCCCCGCTTCTGAGAGAAATAACCCGAAGGCCGGAGAAGTGGGCGCTATTCAGGCAAACTCCTCTTTCACAAAAGACTTCATTTTCGACCCTCTCTCTCAACGTGTGACTTCTACGAAGATACTCTTCGCTGTGTAACTTCACCGGACCCCTTACAAAGGTTAAGAAGCTCGCAGGAACATGCCCTCCCGTTACAAAGGGATATTCACCTGTTTAAAATCCACGAGAATAAACTGCAATCTTCCCTCCTTCTTTCGTCTGCTGTAAGGGTACAGCTCCATTTCTCCAATTTTAAAATAACTCTACGCACTCAGACCATTTGTCCACAATTCGACGATTATGATTTTAAAAGCGCGGGATGTTATAACTGTCCCATTTTAGCTAGACTTTCCTTCAAGGCACATAGTACATGCCAACCGGGTGTAGTGACAGTTCAATTTCAAGAAATCATGGTGCACACAAAAGCACTTAAGATCGAGACGGAGCCGAAAATTTATACAGTGAAATTTTTTGCAGAGACTCGTTGCTACAACGAGAAAATATGTCTAAAGTCAGCGACATTAGTTCAGTGCCACGCAATAAAATTTTGTTTAGACGAACCAACTGTGGAACTCATGCAACTAAATTTAAATCATACGCGCATACATAGCGCACATACTTCTGCGAACACCCTGAACTGGTTGAACTTACCTACTATAAACTCTTCACTATTTGCCTTAAAATTTATTGGGTCCAGCTTATTTATTATTTGTATTTTAATTACCACCTTTTCAACAATTTTAACATGCTGTTGCAGATCACGTTAAATCTGTATTTAGTAATTCACGAACTGGGAAATTTATATATATAACACTTAATTTAATTATAAACTTATTTATTTATCTATTGGTTTATCTGTCCTTGGTACTATTATACGCTGTTATTAAGGACATTACATATTAACTTTTTTTTCTTTTGAGTACATTTACTCGTGAATGAAATATTTCCTAGTTCGTTGATTACATATTTCAACATTTATTCTCATATTATGTCTTGTCTGCATGTTTGATACTTATATTAATCTGTTACTTCTCATTGTTGAAATGTTCGAAACGCAAGGTTTTCGCTTTAACCCTAGAGTTACAGCATTTTTCTTTTTTTTCAATTTTTTTTTCTTTTGCGTAAAATTTTGCCATATTGCTGAGATGATATTATACGAATCATCTAGCAAAGCAGCTGGCATATATTTTTACGAGGAATTAGTAGAATTTAGAATACGCAATAAAATCGATGCTGTAAATGGAAAAAAAATGCGCCATAAAAATGGATATATAGAAACGTATAGAAAAGAACAGAATGTAGGGAATGAATCGTGAAACGTTACACAACGTATTGAAAATTTTAAGGAAAAGGCTTCGATGCTGTAAATGAAAAAAAAATGCGCCATAAAAATGGATATATAGAAATGTATAAGAAAAGGGTCAGAATATAAAAGAATCTGTACATGATCACTGACGCACGAACTAGGTGAAAAGTTATATAAAATTATTTAATCGTCCATAAAAATCTAGAAATAGTGACCAGATCCGTTGACCATCTGCTCCCGGTGACCATCTGCTCGCTCGCCAGGTGTCTGAAAAAGGGACGCTGGAAAAAAAAATTTAAAGAAAAATAATCATAAGAAAATAAACGGGGAATGTAACCCAATAATATCGATCGTAAAATCACGAGAACCTCTAAAGATTTTACAGGGGCGTATACGTAACCCAACGATTGGAAGAGGGAATTGAAAAGAGACATAATAAAAAAAAAAGAGTTGAAAAATAATATAAAGAGGGAGATGAGATTTCTTAGGCAACAAATAGTTTGAATTTGTGTGGTGGTGGTTTTTCTTGTATAGTGCACTCTGGATTAAATTGCCCCCCATCATATCTCCGGTGACCTGGTTCCCCGTCGTCCCGCACGCTGGTGCCTTTCGTCATAGACCGTCTAATGGGTAAGCAAACTTTGAAATAATTTCCTCGGGTATGGATGGGTTTATATAGAAAAATAAATATATATATTTAAATAACGGGAAAAGCATTTGTAATTAAAATTATAGAACCCATATAATAATTTCCTCGGGGTAGTTCCCTGAAAATATTTCGACAATGAGAAAATTTTATTTTAATTTGAATAATAAGCTTATATAATTTATGATGTATATTATATAGTCTTTGTTAATGTTTTTAGTTTTCTTGCGAGTTAGGCCTTTAAGAACCTGTAGGAAAGATTTAAAATATAAACTATGAAATTATTTATATGTAGAGAGATTGGGAGGCCTACCTCAGCACTATATTTTCCTATACAAATTCACTCAGTAACAATAATTAAAATAAAAAGTGGGACTTTGACAAAATTTTGGGTAAAATGTGAAAATTATTCTAAGTTTGTCAAAACACGGAAACCGTGGGACTTTGACAAAATTGGGGGAAAAATGCAAAAATTTGTTTAAGTTTGTCAGAACACGGAAACCGTGGGAGTTTGATAGAATTAAGGGGAGAGAAAAAAAAAAAAAGTGGGACTTTGACAAAATTTTGGGTAAAATGTGAAAATTTGTTAAAGTTTGTCAAAACACGGAAACCGTGGGACTGACAAAATTAGGGGAAAAAAGCAAAAATTAGTTTAAGTTTGTCAGAACACGGAAACCGTGGGAGTTTGATAAAATTAAGGGCAGAGAAAAAAAAAATTTCTAAGTTTTTTTTCGTAAAAAGTAAAAAAAATCGATAACTTTGTTTTAAATTATCACAGATTTATAGTTCAACCATTCGTTTTAAAGGTACTGACGAGAACTTTCGAAAGATACCCATCTTGAAAATTTTTGCCCTATATCACCCTGTTAAAAATTTAGAAAAAACGGGATGGCAACGCAACCTGTAAGACGATTTTTACCAAAAGTTGATAGGCACTAATTAATGTCAAGGTGCAACTAGATACCAATTTGTATGAAATTCTGTGCAGTAGTTCCAGAGATACAGTTGCCACAAAATTTTGTCATACACACACACACAGACAGACAGACAGACATTTTCTAAAAATGGTAAAATCGTGTTCTACAGCTCTCAAAACGTGTAAATCCATCAAAAACCCGAAATCGAAAATTTTTACGAATCCAATACTTTCTTCTATTGAAGATAGAAGAAAGTAAAAAAAAAAAAAAAAAGAAAAAGAAAAAGAAAAAGAAAAAAAAAAAAGAAAAGGAAACTTTTACGCAAAATGTAAATGTGCTGGCAACCATATTGCTAGCATACACTGCTGTTAAATAAGGCAATTTACAGCAGAAACATCTGGAAAGAAAGACTATTTTACGGTTGTTTCTGCTATAAATTACTTCTTTCTAACTTTCCAACCTCCATGCACCCATATTGCCAGCACATTATGCAGTAAAACTACCGTTTTCTTTCTTTTTTTTTTTTTTTTTTTTTTTTTTTTTCAGAGTACGCCTTTGGGGGCCACCGTAGTGAAGAAGCCATCCCCTCCATGGAGGATCAAATTTGTGATGTCATGTCTTTGGACCTTCTTTTGGGGTGTTCCCAGACAGTCGCCAATTGCACATAGCTCAACACTAGTGCTACATAAAACCCACCCACTCACACTTTTCAGTCTGGGACCGCCGTAGACCAGTTAGCGGAGCGTCAAGCTCGTAATCGATAAATTGCAGGTTCGATATTCGAACTATCATAGATCGTCGTGTATATTAATGGTAACTGGTGCACATAAAATTCGAAATTACTGAAAAATTATTAATCTTACGTAAAAAGAATACTTATGTAGCGGTCACCGATTCGTGGGAGTCATTCCGTCAACACAAGATCAAAATATAATGGCATGTTTCCGGATTATCTCTAGAGATAAATCCCAGACAGTCCCCAATTGCTCCCTTCATAGCTCTAGTGCACCATTAAACCCATTAAATTTCAATCTCAAACTTTTAAGCCGCAATATATTCATAGAAAAGATTATTTTTTAAATAATTTTTCTCTAAAAAAAGAAAACAACCGTAAACACATATCAAAACAAAATATTTTCTCCAGGTAAATACAAGACGTTTGTAACCCTTTGATAAAACGCGATATCTGTAAATAATGTAGATTATATCATTGCTTTCCAGGTATTGATAAACTCCTTCTGATAAATTCCGGGAAATTACCTAAATTTTATCAAATTTAAATAAACGCACGTGTTAGATTCATGAAATGAATGATATGCGGAAGTTTAATCATTCGTATTGCTATACGCTAAAAATTCACGTGTAGTATTTTAATTTATTGTCAAAATGTAAATTCAAAAATATTTTATTGCCTGTAGTATATTAGTATATGTAACGCAATAACATATACAAAAACCATAAATTCATTTGAAATTTGGTATGAATAATTATGAATTACATGGAATTCGTTGTATAGTTTTTTATGTTTAGAGTATCTTTGTATTATCTACACGCAAAAAAACATTAATATATTACGGTTTGTAGACGATATCTCTTTTAAGTGCATTTTAACATAATTATAATGCATTAACATATTGATATTGCGAAGTTTAAGATGTTACACAACTTAGGATGTGAAACGCTGTTCCATAGTTTAAGATGTGACTTGCTATTTGGAGACTTACGGAAAAGCTCGCAATTCTATATAGCATATTAAGATATTTTAAAAATTCAAAAAATTCCAGACAGAAAGTTTTTTTTATCTTTAAACTTGACGTACTTATCTCTTAAGGGCTCGCTTCACTCACTGTCGCCGGAAGCCGAAGCTAATGTTATTCTACGGGAAATTTCTTTTCTAATAACTAATTAAATAATACATATTTTTAAATTCTGTTTTCACATTCAGAAAATTCCCAGCTGTTAAATTTACGCATATTTTTTTTTAAATATATTTTTAAATTTTTTAATATTTTATTTTGAAACTTTAAAATGCGAATTTTCAATACGTGAAATTTTCCATTTTGCAAATTCAAAATAAAATATTAAAAATTGTATATATATATATATATATATATATATACATTTTTAAAAAAGGTGCGTCAGTTTAAAAGTTGGGAATTTTCTAAACATGAAAACACTACATTTCGTCACTATCCAATCCAGGTCATCCCAATATTATTTCGAGAAAAATAATGCTTTTTCTTTCAAATTATTTTCAGGAATTGTTAAATAATGACAAAATATTTCAAATTCATTTAATAAGTTTTTCACAGCATCAAATCGTATAGTTAGTCTGTCTACCACACTGTCTACAAAAGCATAAAAAGCGTAAATTTTAAAATATGTTTCTTCATCTTTATTATCACACAGTTCATTAGTTTAATCGTCTGCCAGATGACGTGTCTTCCTTTCTACTTTCCGAACACTACAGTGAGGAAATTATTGTAATCATGTCAAAAATCCGAATTTGAGATTTTGATGTTTCTATACGTTTCGAGGTCCCCTGAGTCCGTCTTCACTATTTTTACGATGATATATGTATGTGTGTGTGCATGTATGTGTGTATGTATGTGTGTATGTGTGTGTGTGGGTATCTGTGTGAGTGAACATGCTAGCGTCTAAACGCTTTGCTCGAATGAGCTGTAAGTTGGAACGTATGTTGCAAGTCACCGTAGCACGAACCCTATTGATTTGATGAATATAGCACTTACAGTTTTTTTACAGGGACACAAAGAAAAATTGTTTATCATTATGGCCTATGGGACCAAAATCTTAAAAGTGCGATAGCATCTGAACACCTTATTCAATTAAGCAAAAAATTATACACATATTATAGGTCACAGATACTCAGTCTGTATAGAATTTGAAGAATCTAGCACTTATAGTTTTTACAGGGACACAAAGAAAAATTCTTTATCATTAGGGCCTATGAGGCCAAATTTTTAAAAGTGTGATAGCGTCTAAACGCCTTATTAATTTGAGCAAACAGTTTGTACACATGTTATAGGTTACAGTTGCACCAACTGTATAGATTTTGGTGAATTTAGCACTTACAGTTTTTTACAGGGACACAAAGAAAAATTCTTTATCAATATGGCCTATGGGACCAAATTTTTAAAAGTGCGATAGCATCTAAACGCCTTATTCAATTGAGCTGAAAATTTATACGAATATTATAAATCACTATTAAAACCTGAATAAATTACTACATCATAAGCGCCAAAAGAAAAATATTTGCGATGCATACAGCTGTTTCGGTAGCCTTAAGCGTACTGTCTTCAGTGCAAAAGGACTTTCTTTTTGCACTGAAGACGGTACTCTTAAGGCTACCGAAACACCTGTATGCATCGCAAATATTTTTCTTTTGGTGTTTATGGCGTAGTAGTTTATTCGGGTTTTAATATTCCAACGCCAAGTCTCCTGTTGTTATTATAAATCACTGTTGCACTAACTATAAGCATTTTGGTGAATCTAGCATTTATAGGTTTTTACAGGGACACAACGAAAAATTCTTTATCATTATGATCTATGGGCTCAAAGTTCAGTAGCGTTAAATAAAACATCGTGTAATATATGGAGAAAAATACTCAAACACTCTATTATGGTTTTCTCTCTTTTGTTTGTTTAACAACTCCTCTTTCTGTACTTTATCTACAAAACTGTTAATTACTCAGTGTTCGGAAAATCGAGTGGAGTCACTCCAGATTTTTTTTTTTCTTTTTTTTTGTGTGTGCGTGTGTATCTCGTATCATATCTACGAGACAAGAAAATGTTTTCTCTTAAAAAAAAAAAAAAAGGTATTTAGACGTTATGTTTTGATTACGGCTACGTACGGTTAAGTTCAGTCATAGATAAATCATCAAATGTGGCTGCCATCTGTAAACTAATAGGTCAGTGATAAACGTAATAAGAAATAAAACATAACGTTTTCAAATTTCAAAATAATTGTTACTTGTAAACAAAAAAAAAGTGGGTCAGGAATACGGAACACCAATGTCTTAATCTTACAAGGAGAGGTCACGACATGCAAAATTCAGATCAGGACAAATTGTGCTGAATTGTAGTATATTATGAAGGTAACAATATATTAAAGCAATAGGACCCACTAGCCACAGAATTTCGCGAAAAAAGCTTCAGTAATCTTTAAATAAAAGTTATTTCGCACTATAGGCAACGTTCCAGTAGTGTGGTCGGCAGAGTTAATGATTGCACGCGTAGGACCCGGGTTCAGTTCTACCGACGGGAATTTTTTTCCCCGTTTTATTAATTTAATTTAAAATTTTATTTTGCTGTTAATTTCTCTTATAATTCAATTCGAAATTTAAAAATTTTAATAAATAATAATTACTTAATAGTAATACTCCCCCGGTGAGTATTACATTTTATTAAGCATTTATTAACGAACATTCTCATGTGTAGTCTATCTAATTTTCCTTTCACGTTTAGGCATCAGCCATGTTTGTTTTGAAAAGTGTCGGAGTTGGACAAAACGGGACACTTATGAGTTGGATAAAATGGGATACAGTTTTTTTATGCCATATATTCGTCCCTCCTGTGTTTGTATTTCCTCGAGTGAAGGAAAACCCACGACTCATGGATGATGATTTCCCAGTATCATTTGCAGTGTGTCACAAGACTGGCTGGATCACGAAGGAGACCTTCATTGCTTGGTTTAAAAAATTCGTAGAAATTTCCAACCTTACACATGAGAAGCCAGTGCTGTTGCTACTTGATGGGCACAACAGTCACACCAAATGTTTGGAACTTGTAAATTTAGCAAGAGAAAGTAATGCAACCATCCTAACCTTCTCCACACATACAACTCATCGCCCCCAGCCCCTGGATGTCAGTTTCATGACTCCACTGAGCACGTATTGTGAACAAGAAGTTCAAAAGTGGCTGTTCAACCATCCAGGTAGGTGCGTCACAATTTACGAAGTTGCAAAACTATTCAACGCAGCCTATTCACGGGCAGTTGTTGCAGAAACTGCCGTTAAAGGGTTTAGAAAAACTGGCATAAATCCTTACAATCCTGACGTCTTCCCAGATCACTTGTTTGCACCCTCTGCCACCACAGATCACCCTACGTAAGACCTGCAGCAAGAATCTCCAGGCGTTGGACACCAGACTGATATGAGCAAAGACCAAGAGCAACCTTCAACTTCTTCAAGGGACATCGTAGGAGTAGACCAACCAATAAACTTGCCAGGCGACAGCCTATGTCCAGACCAACCAACAACATCCTCAGGGAAGAAAGGATTAGAACTCTCTTGTTATCGACCTAAGCTACCATTTTCCATCTCTCCAAAGTTTGTTCTGCCTGTACCTCAAGTAAAAGGGCCTCATCCAGAAAAAAGGGAAGAAGGGACCAGAAAAAAGGGCCTCATCCATCTTCTTTCTCTTATCAGATGTCTATATATCTCTTATCTTATCCTAGATAAGAGAAAGAAGAAAACTGTAGTAATGACATCATCTCCATATAGGAGTGAGTTAGAAATGAAAGAAAAAAAAAGGACGATAAACTACAAAAAAGATTCTAGAAAACTGAAGAAAAGGCTGCTGAGAAATCCCTCTTAAAATTTCTAAAAAAGAAGTTTTTAAGAAAACGAAATGGAAAAGAGGATGAAAAAGAGCTACCAGGTCCAGCCAAACCTAAAAGTAGGCCTATAATTCAAAGGAAAGCCTAATCCTGATGTTAAAAGTCAAAACATAGAAAAGTTTAAAAAACCTTTAGCAAGTAGCCAAGAATGCATGTCGTCATCGTCTGAAAATGAAACAGGGGGAGGAGGAACCTGCATATTTTGTAATGCACTGTACGTCGACTTTAAGGCTGGTGAAGGTTCGATCCAATGTTCTCGATGCCAAGAATGGGCTCACGAAGCGTGTTCTAATGCCGACGAAGAGGACAACACCTTTATATGAGACTTTTGTTCTGCTATAGGCCTAAATAAAAGGTCTTCTTTCCCATTTTGTAAATAATAACATAAAAAAAATATTTTAAGTCTCTGATTTCAGAAGACATTGTCCTTTCAAGCAGAAATTTTGCTTTACAGGTTTTTGCCAGTTAATTATGCTTTTCAGTTAGTTTTACACAAAAAAATTAAACATTCCAATCCCTATCCCGTTTTGCCCAACTCAGGTGTGCTAAAACGGGATGTGTAAGAGTTTGGTAAATAATTTTTTTTACTATTTCACAGTCATTAAAATTAGTTAAAACTATGTTTTTTCTGTGCTTCAATAAATGTTGTAGTTACAAAAAAAAATAATGTGTGGTTTTCTTCAACACATTTTTCGTAGTGAAAAAAAAAAAACAAGAATGGTATCCCGTTTTGTCCAACTTTCCCCTACGCCACATGAAAAACACACAACACATATATTGAAATTGAAATGTATTTTCAATAAATTCCAACAATAGTCCTAATATATACGAATTCTGTTTGGTTATCCTGTAAAGAAATCGTAAGTGGATTTTAAACATAACTAAACTTGCTTATTTGCATAAAAAAATATATGTTCATTTATTTTATTTAGTGTAGTGTAAAGACGTTAATGTCTATCTACCAAAAATTTCGCCTATGTAATTGAATTCTCTTAGTTGTCTTTGTGCACGATAGATTTGTCAGATTTAAAGAAAACGTTTCAAGTAACATCTCCATATTATACTTACATACATAGACAGGCATACAAACAAATTGCTAAAAATCTGATTTTCTGATTCAAGGGACTTCAAAATGTGTAAATATAGAAAAAAATCTATTTAATAAATCTGACCTCAAAATAATTCTTTCCGTAATATTAAGTTGTTAAAGGAAAGTAAAAATGTGATTTTTTTTTACAGTAATTTATTTGAATACAAGCTATACCAATTTAAGTTAGAAATTAATGTCATAGATATGTTTCCAAAATTAGTTAAATTTGCTCAAATATTCTTTGACATAATGATATTTTATATTACTTTTTAAAGTTCACTCTAATCATTAAGAAAAGTATTTTTCAAATTTCGAAGTTTTGACTTATTTTAAAGTTATCTTAATTTTAAATTAATTCTTTATGTAAACTTATTGTTCTTTAATTTTTTCCGAGCCTCTTTAAAATGTTAAAAGCAAGTGACTCTTTGAGGTACGTTTTTCTTCCGTGGACTTTTTTCCAGGAGATGTTTTATCCAGAAATATTTTGTGCATAACAAAATTTTCTAGAGCCTTTAATTGTATATCAGCTGGGCATTGTATGTGCATATGTTTTGTTCCACTCACAATTGCAAGAGCTAACTCTAGCTTAAAAAAAAAAAAAAAAAAAAAAAAAAAAAAAAAAATAGGACCAGTTTCAGAGCGTTTTTTTTTTTTTTTTTTTTTGTTTTGTTTTTTAAGAACAGTGATTTAACAGAGGTGATTTTTAGCTATGTGGTCATGGAAACGTGTATGATAAGTCTTTTAAAAAATTAAGTGAGACATATTTTTTTCAGAAAACATTGCATTGATATTTCAAAATAATCTGGTGTGTCACTCACACGACTTTCTCTTACCATGAAATTTAATACTATAAAGACAGGTTGCAGATTAAAAGGTAAGATAACGAGTACTGTTATGTAAACCTGTGTTAAACAATTCATATTAGGCTTCTAAAATGTTTTATATGATAATTAGTTCTGTGTGAGGGGGGCTGCCGCCCCCTTCAACCCCCCGTTTCGTTAATGCGCCTACATTTATATAGAATTTAATTCGGTTATTAAAAAATAATTCTCTTTTTAAAAAATAATTTGTTAAAATTATTATTTAAAAAATTATCTTTTATGATAATGCAGACGATTTCCATATTAGAGAAGTAGTATAACACCAAATATCTAAAAAAAGTCCATTTTATTCTCAATACCAAAAAAAAAAAAAAAAAAAAAAGGACGATTTTTTTTCTAAGTTTTTTTTTTTTCGTTAAAAGTAAAAAAAAATCGATAACTTTGTTTTAAATTATCGCAGATCGATGGTCCAACCATTCGTTTTAAAGGTATTGGCAAGCTCTTTTGAAAGATATCCATCATGAAAATTTACTCACCCCCCAGGGGGGGGGAGGCGAGGCTCCTACATACACAAAAAAATTTTTCCCAGTTAACTATCTCTATTACAAAAAATATATATTCGTTTCATTTGATTTAGTTCAGTCTATAGATGTTAAACTCTACTTTCCTGCAATTTCCTCCATAGACGTAATGTATTAGAATTCTCTTGATTGTCCCTGTACACGAACCATTTGCATGATCTTAACGAAAAGCTTACTGTAGCATCCCTATATGATACACATTTAGAATACCAAGTTTGAAATTTCTGCCATAATTTGTTTTTGAGATATGCTGATAACAGACAGACACACAGACATACACACAGACCATTTGCTAAAAACATGATTTTCGTATTCAGGGCACCTCAAAACGTGTAAATATAACAAAATCTCGCGTTCGAAAATTTGACCCAAAATCAATACTTTCTCTACCTTATGGGTAAAAGAAAGTAATAAGAGAAAGTAAAAAGCTGTTAGTGTTCCAACTTCCAAATGACGTTAGATACGTTAAATGTTAGATGATAAGTCACGGGGGTTTTAAATTACAGTATTTAAAAAAAAGAAAAAAAAAAAGTAATTTTTTTTTTTTTTTTTTTCTTACATAAATCTTTAACGGATTTTGACAAAAATTAGTTCAAAAATCTCTAAATTCGGTTGAAAACTAGAGACTTTATAGAAAAATAATTTCTAATTATATTCAAGGCCAGCCATTTCATAATTTGAAAACTAGCGTTCATCCAATTAAAAATTACAGGTTTTAGGGGAAAAAATAACTTTTAATTAAATTCAAAGTTTTTTTTTTTCTTTTTTTTTTTTCCTTTCTTTTCTTTTCTTCTTCTTTTTACTTTCTCTTACCCATAAAGTAGAGAAAGTATTGTTTTTGGGTCAAATTTTCGAACGCGAGATTTTGTTATATTTACACGTTTTGAGGTCCCCTGAATACGAAAATCATGTTTTTAGCAAATGGTCTGTGTGTATGTCTGTGTGTGTGTCTGTGTGTGTGTCTGTCTGTGTGTCTGTGTGTCAGTGTGTCTGTCTGTTAACAGCATATCTCAAAAACAAATTATGGCAGAAAGTTCAAACTTGTTATTCTAAATGTGTATCATATAGGGATGCTACAGTAAGCTTTTCGTTAAGATCAAGCAAATGGTTCGTGTACAGGGACAATCAAGAGAATTCTAATACATTACGTCTATGGGGGAAATTGCAGGAAAATAGAGTTTAACGTCTATAGACTGCACTAAACCAAATGAAACAAGCATATATTTTTTGTAATAGAGACAGTTAACTGGAAAAAAAAAATTCTGTATGTAGGAGCCTCGTCTCCCCCCCTGGGGGGGAAGTCCCCCCTCGAGGGGAGTAAATTTTCATGATGGGTATCTTTCAAAAGAGCTGGCCAATACCTTTAAAACGAATGGTTGAACCATCGATCTGCGATAATTTAAAACAAAGTTATCGATTTTTTTTACTTTTAACAAAAAAAAAAAAACTTTGAAAAAAAATCGTTTTTTTTTTTTTTTTTTTTTTTTTTTTTTTTTTTATATTGAGAATAAAATGGACTTTTTTTGGATATTTTGTGTTATACTACTTCTCTAATATGGAAATCGTCTGCCTTATCATAAAAAATAATTTTTTTTAATAATAATTTTAATAAATTATTTTAAAAAAAGAAATATTTCTAATAACCGAATTAAATTCTATATAAATGTAGGTGCATTAATGAAACGGGGGGTTGAGGGGGCGGTAGCCCCCCCTCACACAAAACTAATTATCATATAAAACTCTTCAGAAGCCTAATATGAATTATTTAACATAGGTTTACATAACAGTACTCGTTATCTTACCTATTAATCTGCAACCTGTATTTATAGTATTAAATTTCAGGGTAAGAGAAGTCGTGTGAGTGACACACCAGATTATTTTTTAATATAAAGTTCGATGTACACTTGTATATATTTATATTGGATTTGTACATTAAAGTTTGAACGAAAATTTGTACGAAAATGACTAAAAAACCCCCTGATTTACTTGAAATTTTGCAAACAATATTTATCTGTCATGCGGAAATGACAATATGGTTTTTATTATACAGTCAAACCTCGTTAACGTGAACACTGTTAGTGTGAATTACTATTAACATGAACTGTTTCCACAATCCCCGTCAAAATGAAGATTGATTTCAATATATTAAGATTAGTTACTGATAGTATGAGCTACTGATAACATGAATAAATTTTTTATTCCCCTTGAGATTCACGTTAACGAGGTTTGACTGTATATAGTGTCGGTAGTTTCTGTACAGGGTCACGCAAAAGAATTTTAATGCATTTCTACTTACAGACGACATTTATTTTAAGTGCTTTTCATCCTCGTTCCACTGTAGTCAACGAAAGGAATTTATTTACATATGCTTAAAAACTTGATTTTTGAAAAAAATAATGTGTCAAGAATTAATAATTAACTTACAGGGCTACAAAAACGAATTCCGATAAGTTATGTATTATGCATGGTTATCAATGTGTATTTTCAGTATGCTATAATAATTCTGAGTAAAAGAAAAGCAACATATAATGTAGTTTAATGGAAGTGCAAAGAATTGGCAAGTTGATTTCGTTATAATCTGGTGTGTCACTCACACGACTTTCTCTCACCTTGCATTTCAATGCTATAAAGACAGATTCCAACTAAAGAGGTAAAATCAATAATAAAATTCAATCTATTTTGAAAATATTTTTGATGTAGGTTTAGGAAAGTTTTATTTGTGAGGGGTGGGGGGGGGGCTGCCACCATACCCTTTCCCGTTGAATTATAGTACCTACTTTTATTTAAAAAAAAAAAAAAAAAAAAAAAAATCAAGGCTTTTTTTAATTTGCTTTGAAACTTGCCAACCTTGATCAAACTTTTCAACCTCATACAAACTTTAAAGATGCCAAATTTAAATTTCCTGCAGTTATTTCTTTTTAAATTATGCTGATAACAGACACACATACAGATCAAACGCTTAAAATATGATTTTTGTATTTAGGGAACCTCAAAATGTGACATAAGAAAAAGAAAAGAGCTAAAAACAGAACTTTAAAATATACTGTGTTTATAGTGTGGGTATGATAAATAAATTTCCTTTCTTGAGCAATGTTACTCGATGTAATAAAATGTAGAAAAGCATTTCCGTCACTTACATTCAATCGAAAAAAAAAAAGTTCAGTTTAATTTTGGAAAGCCTTGAATATTGTCTATAAACTACATACACATTACACTGTGCATTAAATTTTATTCTATGCCAAAAACAGATAACAAAAAATGAAATACACTTCTAACAATTTACAAGTATAGCCCCAACGTATCTAAATATTTCGGGTAGCCCTGTAAACGTATAATGAACGATTTCTATACCTCAATCTACACAAAACATGCTTTTATGCATATAAAGAATATATGGTCATTCTATTTTATTTAGGGCAGCCTATGGGTGTTACACTCTGTTTGCCAGAAATTTCGCACACATAGACGTAATGAATTCGATTTGTCTTGGATGTCCCTGTACACGAACCATTTGCTTGATCTCAACGAAAAGTTAAGTGTAGCGTCCCTATATGATACTGATTTAGAATACGGAGTTTAGTATTTCTGTTAATATTTGTTCTTGAAATATGCTGATAACAGACAGACACATAAATTAATCGATAAAAACACGATTTTCGGATTTTTCGGAACCTCAAAACGTGTGAACATAGTAAAAACTCAATTTCAAAAATTTCGAAAACAATGCTTTCTCTACCATATAAATAGGTAAGAGAAACTAAAGAAAGAAAGAATGTTTCTTTACAATTGACTGAAAAAGCATTTTAAGTTAGAAGCAGGGTTTAACCTGGCAAAAAAATTACTTTAGCATTTTAGCGAAAATAGGCAAGCACTATTTTAGCTTTTTCGAAAGTTAATTAATTCTTTGGATACCATTGATTTCTTTTACTTAGCTTTGTTATCCTCAGTTTTGTTTTCTATTCCTTTTGTTCATTGATGATTTTAACCAAGCATCCATATTTGTGACTTTAAAAATATGAATCAGGGAAACTATGTTTTGATTTTAACAATAGAAAAAGAGGTATTCATATCATATGTGTAAAATAAAAAAGCAATTTAAAAATTAAGTAAAGTGTAGTGGTAGATAATCGTGAAATACTAGTGCTAAGAATGCTCCTATGAAGCAAATTCTGAATTCTGACATATTTTTAAATATTTCTGCATTTAAATTCAATCATTGAAAATTAAAAATAAATCCAAATTACTATGTAAATAATGATTCCCAAAAATTTGTCCTTTCGTAGATTTTGCCTGCAAATATTACAAAAAAAAAAAAAAAAAAAAATCTGAGTTATTTATTATATAGAGATATTTTATACAGTTATCCAGTTTTAGCTTTTTAGCGAAATTTTGACCGACATGTTTTAGCAAAATAGGATACCTTTTAGCAAAATGCTAAAAAAAACTAATGGCAGTTTAAACCCTGGTTAGAAGAAAGCGTATTTCTTCGCTTATAACGTGACAGTTGCTTACTGCATATTGATTCAGCACATAGTAGCATTATTTTCACATTTTATATCAGAATTGACATCCTGTTTAGGTTATTTTTATTGAATATGTAACTATATCACTTCCCTTTTTTCCCCTAATTTAATTAACAAAGTTAGAAATAAGGACATAAAGATGTTTCTTGTAATATTTGTAACACCCGAAACAGAAACAGTCCGTTAATCTATTAATAAAATATTTTTTCTTTACAAGAGTTCTTTATATTTACGAAATTTGATATTTTATATGTACAGCAAATTTGTGTTAAAAACACTAACTTTGTTCCTTTTTTTCTGAACAACGAAAATTATTTAGAAATAGGTGAATTGTTAATGGATATCTCATGTGTCAGGAAAAGGATATTTAGTTTAGGAATCGCACAAAAGATGCAGTATGAATATATTTAGAAGGAAACACAGCAACAGCATTTAATTAGTTTTACGCTTTCGTTCTTTGATGTTTCCTTCCTCTTTAGGAGTTAGCTACTTTTACTTTCCAAACATGTATTATGTAAGGAATATATCGTAATTATGAAAAAATGGGGTTATGATCTGTTGGTGTATCTATACGCTTTGAGGTCTAAATTCATTTTTATAATTATTACAGTGATACAACATGCATCTATGTATGTGAGTGAATACCATTAAATAAACGTTATATTCGATTCAGCTCAAATTTTATAGGTGTGTTAATGGTTAGCGTCGCACGAACTGCCTAGTTTATCATGAGTGCAGAATTGACAGTTCTTTTACAATACACTGGAAAAAAAAACTCAATTTATCAGAGGGGGAGGGGGGCTGTCAACTGTTATTCTAGTTTAAAAAAAAGGTTATTTTTAAAATTTATTTGCATGTTTTACTAACTCTTAAAAAAAAAACTTTTTTTAACACATTTTATTTTTTTAACATTAAAAAACTGTGTATTTAACTTAAAAAAAAAAAAACACTTTTAACGAATTTTAATTTTTTTAACGCACACACACACACACACACACACAAAAAAAAAAAAAAAAATAGTCTTTACACACCTTCTATAAACTTTAACAAAAGTCGATAGTTATAGGAAACTTTCCTTGATGGGTTTAAAATTCACAATCTTGTGTTTGGAAGCCTTTACCTTGGCACCATAATGTTTACGGCATGTGTAAAACGTTTTGTTACAATAATTTCCATATTATACAAAATTTATTCTTTATTAAAATAAAAAAAAAGTTCGTTAAAACTATATATATATATTTTTTTTTTTTTTTTCTATTAAAAAATAACTTTTTACTGTTAAAAAAAAAAAAAAAAAAAGTTTTTTTTTTTTTCTTCTCTTTTTTTTCGTCGGGCTACCAGCTGACATCTTTACTTCCTCTTACCCATATATATGATAGAGGAAGTATTGTGTTTGAATTAAATTTTCGAAATTGAGTTTTTATTATATTTACACGATGTGAGGTCTCCTAAATCCGAAAAACAGGTACTTTCATGTGCCTCTGTACACAAACCAGTTAGAAATGTACTCTACATTACATAGGAAACATCCGATAGGGAAATGAATAACATATTAAAATTTCATTAAAGTTTCTATACATTAAAGGCATTAAAATATGTTTTATTGAAACTCCTCTCATAGAACACAATGCTTTCGAAAACTTTTGGGTGACCCTGTGCACAAACCAGAAGAGGTATCCATTCCATTTTCAATAGGGAACATCCGATAGTGAACTTCAATAAAATATATCGGTTTAAAGAAATTCCATAAATATTTACGGGAATTAGAGCGCAGAAAAACAGACAGAGAGACAGACAGACGGACAGCAGAACAGTCAGACAGATACACAAATTGAAATTATATCCACACTAAAAAAATGATAGAAAATTTCAGAAACGCTTAATGTAAACGATGGTACAATTCTAGCAACTTCTATTAATAGCTCTTACTATAACTGAATATTTTTGTGTCACCCTGTAAATCTAATGATATCTATGCTATATTCTATGCAAAGCATACTTTTGTGCATATAAATAACATATTTCAGTTTCCTAAAACTTCGTGGAAAGTAAAGTTATTAAAATTTGATTTATAGAAATATCTCACAAAGAACGCAATGCTTTGGAGTACTTTTGACTGTTCCTGTACATAAACTAGTGGTGGTATGTAATCTATTTTATATAGGAAACATCCAACAGTGAACGTGAATAACATATTTCAATTTCATGAAGATATTGTACAGTAAAGGTATGAAAATATGGTTTATAGAAATACCTCTCATAGAACACAATTCTTTGAAATACTTTCTTGTATCCCTGTACACAAACCAGTAGAGATATAAACTCCATTTTCAATAGGAAACATCCGATAGTGAACTTAAATAACATATATCAGTTTCAAAAAATTCCATAAATATTTACGGGAGTTAGAGCGCGGGCAGACAGACAGACGAACAGATACACAAATTGATATAATATTTACACTTAAAAAAATGTTAGGAAGTTTTAAAAACGCTTAATGTATACGAAAGTAGAATTCTAGCAAATTTTTAATAATAGCTCTTAATATAACAGCATATTTTTGTGTCACCCTGTAAATCTAATGGTAATCATGCTATATTCTATGTAAATCATTCTTTTGTGCATATAAATAACATATTTCAATTTCCTAAAATTTCGTGAAAAGTAAAGTTAAAAAAATTTGATTTATAGAAATATCTCTCATAGAACGCAATGCTTTAGAATACTTTTGAGTGTCCTTGTATATAAAACAGAGTTTGTATTTAATCCATTTTATACAGGAAAAATCCAATAGTGAACTTGAATAACATATTTCAATTTCATTAAGATATGTGTACAGTAAAGGTATGAAAATTCGATTTATAGAAATACCTCTCAAAGAACACAATGCTTTGAACTACTTTCGGGTGCCCCTGTATATAAACCAGTAAAGGTATAAACTCCATTTTCAAAAGGGAACATCCGATAGTGAACTTGAATAACATATATCAGTTTCAAGAAATTTCACAAATATTTACGAGAATTAGAGCGCGGAGAGGCAGACAGACAGACAAACCAAAGTCATTAACACTTTTCAACCTTGTTGGGAAGTGTTAAAAATGTTAGAAAGTGTTAAAAACGTTTAATGTAAACGAAAGTACACTTTTAGCAAATATTTATTAATAGCTCTTTATATAACTGAATATTTTTGTGTCACTCTGTAAATCTAATGCTAATCATGCTATATTCTATGCAAAGCATTTTCTTTTGTGCTTATAAATAACACATTTCAATTTCATAAATCTTTGTGCAAAGTAAAGTTATTAAAATTTAGTTTATAGAAATATCTCTCATAAAACGCAATGCTTTGGAATACTTTTGTGTGGCCCTGTACACAAATCAGTGGTAGTATTTGCTCTATTTTATACAGGAAACATCCGATAGTGAACTTGAATAACCTATTTCAATTTCATTAAGATTTGTGTACAGTAAGGGTATGGAAATATGGTTTATAGAAATGCCTCTCATAGAACACATTGCTTTGAAATACTTTTGTGTGTCCCTGTACACAAATCAGTGGTGGTATTTACTCCATTTTATACAGGAAACATCCGATAGTGAACTTGAATAACATATTTCAATTTCATTAAAATTGTGTATAGTAAGGGTATGGAATTATAGTTTATAGAAATGCCTCTCATAGAACACAATGCTCTGAAATACTTTTGGGGGTCCCTGTACACAAACCTGTAGAGGTATAAACTCCATTTTCAATAGGGAACATCCGATAGTGAACGCGTATAATATATTTCAATATCATTAAGATTTTTGTTCAGTAAGGGTATGAAAATATGGTTTATAGAAATGCCTCTCATAGAACACTGTACTTTGAAATATTTTCGAGGGTCCTTGTACACAAACCAGTAGAGGTATAAACTCCATTTTCAATAGGGAACATCCGATAGTGAACTTGAATAACATATATCAGTTTCAAGAAATTCCATAAATATTTACGGGAGTTAGAGCGCGGACGGACGGACAGGCAGGCAGACACACAGACAGACAAACCCAAGTCATAATCACTTTACAACCTTGTTGGAAAGTGTTAATAATTTTAATAAAGAATAATTTTAATAAATAATTTTTACTGAATAATTTTGTGTAGGAAAATATTGAAGAAAGATTTGTGATGGCAACTAGGTAGTGATTGTGTTTATAATACTGCGATTTTTTTTTTTCGCCAAAAGAGCGAAGTTTGCGAAGCAACAGCCCATTCATAAACGTACGCTTGTTGGAGTTAGATTAGAAAGTGTTTTAGTTTCGAATCGTAAAAAACGGGGAGTCCCCTCTCTCTCTTTTACGTTCTTTGGAGTGGAAGGAGTTATTCTGAAGGACATAGCCGTTGAAAAAAAAAAAAAAAGAATTATTCTAGATTACAGAGCATTGCATCCTCGGGATGCAATGATGTTCTTCACAAACTTATAACTCAGGGGGAAAAAAAAAAAACTGTGATAATTCGGACACTGCCGTGAAGTGTGTTTTGATCGTTTTTGTTCGATTCGCAGACCGATAAAAACTGTAAATGGCCAAGTGTTTGAGAGATTATCTGGTTGAATTCGAAGAACACTTTCTCTCATTTTGATAAGCATTATTGTTGATTAAGATAATGAATATGTATACAATAATATCTGAAGAACCATAAATATATATGTATATAAACATACAACATTCGGATTGTCGCTTGCTTAAAAAAGCAAAATAAACGATAAAATTATCTTTTAGAAGTGTCCGACATGATGTCCTAGTACTTATATACTTTTTACAAATAAACAACATTATTTCTCCTCGATCAAAAAGTTTTATTTTTTTAAGAATATGTAAAAATTTTCCTTATGAGATTTTGATGTAATTTATACGTTTTGATGTTTCATGAATTCATTTTTTCGCTATTTTTACGGTATGTGTGTGGATGCATGAGAAAGAACACAATTACGTGCATGTCTAAATGCTTCATTCGATTGAGCTAAAATACTGGTTAGCATGTTATTGTTATGGAGTTTTTCATAACAATGATTTCTTTTAAAGTTTGTACAAGTTTAAAAAAAAAAAGGATAGTAGATTTCTTATTTGAGTTTTAGATTCCTGATACTGTGGTAAACCTTAGATAGGTTTACTTTAAAGCAGGTTGTTTAATTTAAGTGTGTTAATAAAATAAACCTTTGGTTAACATGTGACTGGTTTTGTTTTAATTATGCAATAGAGGATTGTGATTCCCCCCCCCCCCCTCAAAATCTTGGAAAGTTATGCAGTATGAATTTTAATTAGTGGCTATTAACCCTTGAAGGCCTTGTGTTGTTTTGCTTTGTTTGGTAGAGTGATAACCTGCAAGGGATGGCAGTCATGGTGGAAGGTTTCGTTTTTACTGCAGTTTCCCTAGATTTTCTCTATAAATAGTTTATTTTATGAAAGTCATTTTGATTAGTGAAAACTGAGATCTGTAGTACACCATTAGGCAAATACATATGTGTAGACACCTGATTGGTTGTTTTCCTTGTGATGGGCTACAGATCAGTAATAAAAAAAGGATATTATAGTGTGACTTTCAACCTTTAATCTGGATATTGTTTACTTAAATATCCTTTTTTTTTTCTCTCTCAGTAAGCCATGCAACAGTGTGATTAAAACGTAATTTATTTTATCTCCTTACCCTGTCTGTATTTTTTTTTTTTTTTAAGGTAAATGGATCTAATACTCAAATAACAAATCTACTTATAACATTAGATCGAGCTCAAAATAGGTGCATGTATGTTTAATCTATACCTTTCTATATATGTAAGCTTTTTTATAAAAAAATATTTACAAAATAATACAAATGCTTTATATATATAAATAAACTTTAAAAAAAAAACTGACTGATCCCAAACAATATTTTTTAAGAAGCAGAAACACATTTGTAGAAAGAATCAAAGAGCATCCATTTAAAAAATATGATAAATATCCATATATAATGCAAATAATTACAAATTCTTATCTTATAAAACAAAATTTTTCGAACAAATACATGTATTTTTATTTTACAATGTAAAATTCTACGAACCACTAACATTATTCATTGAGAAGCACAATGTTTTTGTAGAAATAATGATTTAAAAAAAAAAAAAGTATTAAGCCGATTCATAAATATATATAAGACAGGTGACACGCAAGCGCGCCCCATCATCGACTGTCCCAGATACGAGGGTATCCATGCAGTCCCTCATAAATATATATAATCATACATGCAAAATATAATAAATTCTTATTTTACATTAAAAATAAATATAATAATAGTAATAATAATAATGATAATAATAATAATAATCTGGTGTGTCACTCACATGACTTTCTCTTACCGTGCATAAGATTAACGTGCATAATGATTTATTGCATAAATCTTGAGATCAAAAACGATCAATAAAGTTCAATGTACTTTAAAAATAATCTAAAATTGGTATGGGAGTTGTTTTATTTGACATGC
Source organism: Salticus scenicus (assembly GCA_963930645.1). Taxonomy (NCBI): domain Eukaryota; kingdom Metazoa; phylum Arthropoda; class Arachnida; order Araneae; family Salticidae; genus Salticus; species Salticus scenicus. Next base: position 23,487,932 of record OZ005659.1, on the reverse strand, counting down.
AATTCTAAATGAGGGGGCTGCCACCCCCCTCACCCCCCCCCCCCCCCCTCGTTCAACAACAGTATTGCCTACAGTTTTTTTTTTTTTTTTTTTTTTTTTAAGGGCTGTTTTTAATTTAACTTAAGACTTACCAAACTTAACCAAATTTTTAAGTGGCAACTTAATACGAACTTAAAAACATCAAATTCGAATTTCTTGTAGTTTTTTTATTTTTTTATTTATTTTTATTTATTTATGATGATAACAGATATAAATACAGATTAATCGCTAAAATTTTGACTTTCGTAATCAGGGAACCTCAAAACATGATATAATACAAATTGAAAACAAAATTGAAAATCAAACTTCAAAAAAATGCTTTCTTTGCAGTATGGGTTTGAAAAAATTAATTTTCCTTCCCGAGTAGTGTTCGTCAACATAGTTAAATGCAGCAAAGCACTTCTATCAAATGCATTTAATAGAAAAAAGTCTTGAACTCAATTTTGGGTATCCTTGGCATATTGTCTATGAGTAATATGCTCTACTGGAGAATTCACAGGCAAGTAGATTTTAAACATCTATAGACTGCACTAAACCAAAGGAAACAAATATATATTTTTTATATTCGTTAAAGCAGGGCCCGAAATTTCAATTCAGATTATACTCGCCGAAATAAAAGTTTTACTCGCCACAAAATAGGGTTGTTCTTTTGTTTTCTGTTTTACGCATTTTTTTTCCGCCTAACTATTTGAAAGGCGGCTTTTACAAATATGTCTAAAATTATATATATTAAAAGTGTGTCGTATATCATCATGTTTCATAATCATCTATAATTAAAAATCATTATAATGTATTGTATTTGAGATTTGAAAAACATTAAAATATTTAATAGTATAAAGCAAAGAGTCATTAAAGAAAAAAAGAGGGAAAAAAAAATTCTTAGTCAAACAATATCCTGTGAAAACCTTTTTATTGTGAAAGATTAAGCTTCCTTATTTACCTATTTATTTACTTAACTTTTTATATCAGAAATGTCTTTTTCGTCCATTTTATTTTTTTAATCAGACGGAATGTCGATGTGTATAACTTGTTCATTGTTGTCATTTGAAATAGTCATTTCGGAATAGCTTTTTCGATAAAATCGTTGCTTACAAATCATTACAAGCGCAAATAATTGGCGTTTCAGTAAAAAACTGAAAAATATGAACTGTTTTTTTTTTTTTTTTTATTATTATTATTATCATTATTCAAGTAAATAAACATAGGCAGTATCTTTAAAAGGGCTCGAGTTCATTTCCATGTGACAATATCGTGTAGGCAAACTTTCGCATATCTCATCTCTCGGACAGTAGGCGACGGGCAAAGAGGCTCTCTGCTCGTCTATTCTCACTCTGCTGAGAAATAACAGTGAGAGAAACAAAACTGCCGAAAAGATCAAAACTTTTACGCATATACTAAGCATTTTTCCTTTCCCATGTTGGGGCGATCTCGGGCAGCGCACACACAGATTCGGCTCTTCGAGAATCTAAAAAGGAGAAGTTAAATATGAGGTTACAAGATGGCAAGATTTTGCCAGATTTAAATCTATAAAAAGAATGTTTTCTATCACCGTATCGTGTAAGAATTCTATCTATAACTAGACCAAAATTTTACTCGCCACAGTAAAACTTTCACTCGCCAATGGCGAGCTGGCAAGCGGAAATTTCGCGCCCTGCGTTAAAGCATGTTTCATGTAGATGGCACAGAAATCGTTTACTGTGGGCTACACAAAAGAACTAAATTATAGTGCGACAATACCTGAAAATTAATGGAAGTGTACTTCAGATTGTGCCGTGTATTAATAACATAGGATTATATTTATATGCACCATGTGATGTATACATAAGTTTCAGTAGCCTGCCAATATTTAAGCCATAACATTCTTTTTTATTGTTAGTGGAAGTGCTTTACTATAATATTTTACCATGTCCAGGAAAGCTGATCAGGAATTGAAATTAATTCTTCACAGACATATGATAAATAATGTATTTTTTTAAGCTAAATATTCACCGCTTTTTTTTTTTTTATTGTTATTATTTACACGTTTTGAGGCTTCCTGAATACCAAAATCAAGTTTTTAACGTTTGATATTTCTCTGTGTCTGCTATAGTAAATAAAAAACAAATAATTTCAGGTGATCCAAATATTGTATTTTGAAGTTAAACGTTTGTTACTAGAAAATGTTTTCCAAGGATGATAAGTTTCAAGGGATGTTGAGTGTGAAAGTTGTCTGGATCATTTGAAATGAACTTTTGAATTTAGTAACAGATTTGAATTCTATTATAAATGTAGGCGCATTAATGAAATCGGGGATTGAGGAGAGTAGCAGCCTTCCTCACATAAAATTATTTGTCAAATAAAGCTGTTCCTAAGCCTATTTTGAATTGCTTTAACATAGGTTTACATAACAGTACTCGTTATCTTATCCCTTAATCACCAACCTGTATTTATAGTATTAAATTTCAAGGTAAGAGAAAGTCGTGTGAGTGACACACCAGATTATTGTTTAGAGATACAACACATATAAAATTTTAGTAACTCACAAACTTTTTCAAAAAAAAAAAAAAAAAAAAAAAAAAAAAAAAAGAAAGAAAGAAAGAAAAAGAAAAAAGAAAGGTCAAATTGTGTTCCAAACATCTCAAAATGTTTATATAAATTGTAAATCGGAAATTTTCACAAATTCAATAATTTTCCCCTTATGCATGTGAAAAAATGGAAAGAAAAAAAAATTGGTAGAACTGTTTTGTGTCCTCCCCCCCCCCCCCGACATTTTTTTTCACCTACTCCCCAGGTCTGAAATGAATTTATCCAGATAAAATACTATCACAAATATTGCATACTTCTTATACTGTTCCACGTTTTAAAGAAAAATATTTAAAATTTATTTTTCTCTTAAAATTCTTTATAAAAATTGAAATTCAAATATTCAGATTATCATGATAAATTGATTGAGTATTCTTAGTAGTGATAATTTTACTCTCGGAAACAATCAGTTATGAAGTACTGTGCTTATCAAAATTTAGCGAAGGTGATTTTTCAAAAACAAACAGGTGAGATAAAAGGCATTTGTCGAAGAATGCTATTGTCTCATACTGACATTACTTAAAAGTTATGGTTTGAAAAGTTCACTGTATGGGTGTTAACACGTTTGATTATGATAGGCTTCTTTGTTAGAATATATAGCCAGAAATTATTAGAATATATAACCTTCCTTATTATAATAGTTGAAAACTTTGAAAGTATTTTCAATTTCAAAAGTTCTCAACAGTTGTTTCAGGTCGAAATATTCGAACACAACTCTTTATCAGGCGAATAAAAGTAGCCACGAGTGCATGTTGCTGCTTTCATATTGCACTTATACCTAATTATTTTCGTGGCCGTGCTAAAATATTTCAACTTGAGATAATTTGTTTAACATCATAATTAGTATTCTGAAATACTTTTCTTTTCTTTTCATGTTTTTATTAATTATTAACTTTTATTCTTGTTTGTTTGTGTGTTTGTCCGGTACAAATCTTGCAATCGAATTTTAACTAACTTCCCTACTAGCTAGACATTTGAAACTTTCACAGTAGCCCAGAACCCGTTGATAACACAATACTTCGAAGTCCGATTTTCGAATTTTCGATTAGTTTTCTTATAATTAATTAAAATATGAAAATAATAACATCCTAATAGCGTAAAATAGCCATTAAAATATTAGCTATAATTTAATTGTTGCCAAAAAAAGTTTACGAGTTCGTTTCCTTTCGACGTAAAAATAAATATATTTAATTAAACGTGAACGTTAAAAAATTATAAAAAGTTAAATTATGCATCTCACAAAAATTGACGTCATTATCAATTAATAAATTTTGTGCACATTGATAAGAGCTCTATGATTCATCAGAAAATTTAAAACATGGTATGTAAAAAGGTTTTTTTTTTTTTTAATCTTATAATTATTTTTCAATGCCCTCCGCTTGAAATAAAGAACTTTTTCATATAAAAGGTGATCAGAAATTGTCTGGCCAAAATTTTAAAGACGTTAGAGGGGCCGAATATAAAAGGATTCGCACTACGATGCGTGTCCGGAAACGCCGCGTGAAGGTGGTAGAGGGCGCTAAGTCGGGCAGTCGAAGCAAGGCGATAATGCAGGAATTTGTTATTTTCTGCTGTGATTTCATATAGCATGAAGCGCTTCACGAATGCTGAACTACACTGTAAAAAATATGTCCTATTTGCTGCCAGAAATTCTCTGTAATTTGAGAAAATACGCATAATTTACGAAAAAATTACGTTGTCAGAACGCATTTTCTCAAATTACAGAGAATTTCTGGCAGCAAATAGGACATATTTTTTACAGTGTAGCAGATATTCATCTGACATCACATCATAAAAAGGTAAAATCCTCGTGAGTTCTACCGTAGACAGATGAGAGACGGTTTCATTATGGTATAAGGCGTTATACCATACGCAGAAAATGTGATCTCCAAAAAGCTTAGGGAAATTAACTTGGACAGTTACCAACGGATGCTATTTGAAGTATGATAGCCTTCGATCTTCTTTTAGGAGGTTCAAAATGGAAATTTCAACAAGATAATGCTCCCAGTCATGCATCTAAATCAACAAAATATGGCTTAAAAGAGAAAATATTGATACTATATCTTGACCAAATAAAAATCCTGACCTAAACGCCATTTAAAACATGTGGGGTTATTTATCTCACCAATTTTATAAAAAATAATAGACATTACCATTCAACAAATGAGTTAGAAGTGGCTATTACGGAGAATGGGAAAATACTCCCGAATCTTTCCTTAAAAAATAATTAACTCGATGTAAAATTCAAAACAATTCAAGCAATTCAGAGAAAAAAAAAAAAATGGAGCAACATATTACAAAATTTGCGAAAATTGTATTTTACCATGTTTTTATTAACTTCGATTCTTGTTTGTTTGTGGGTTTGTTTGTGTGTTTTTCAGGGACAAATCTTGCAATCGATTTTTAACTAACTTCCCGACTAGCTAGATATTTGAAATTTTCAGGACAGCTCACAACACGGTGACAATACATTTTTCTAATAATTTTAGTCAACCGCTGTCAAGTCAGCGCTTATATGATTCGACTTCGATTCAGCGCTTATATTTCAAGTCAGCGCTTATATGATTCGACAGAAAATTTATTTAACTAACTTCCCGACTAGTTAGACATTTGAAACTTTCAGAATAGTTCAGAACACGGTGAAAATGCATTTTCTTAATACCTTTAGCCAACTGTTTCGGGTTCCTGCTGCCTTCGGCAGCGTTATCAGTACAAAGCTTGCAATCGATTTTTCACTAACTTTCCGACTAGCTAGACATTTGAAACTTTCAGGACAGCTCACAACACGGTGACAATACATTTTTCTAATAATTTTAGTCAACTATTTCAGGTCCCGCTGTCTTCGGCAGCGCTTATATAATTCGACAGAACATTTATTTAACTAACTTCCCGACTAGCTAGGCATTTGAAACTTAAATTAAAAAATAATAATTAGCAAGTGAAAATTAAAACTTAACGAGATAGCTTTGAAAAATGTAATTAATTTACATAGTAATTTTATGACCATAATGCATTTTTTTTTTTTTTTTTTTTTTGGGGGGGGGGGGGGGGGTTAAATGAGATTAGAGACAATTATCGGATATCAACAATTGTGTTAGACAATATTTTATATTATGTTATCAAAAGACACTCGTTAAAATGAATTTTCATTTGGTATAATAATTTAACTATTATCTTAAACACCTTCATCAATAACTTTAATTTTTAAATAATACAATTATTGTGATGATACTTTAGACTTGTTACGCATTAAATAATGTTATAGCCCTCATATTAAAGCTAAAATAGTTATTTAAATCCTTAAATGTTACATAGCAGTGTTAATAATTTGTAAAAAAAAAAATTGTTACAATATACTTCAGTTGAAATAACTTTGCAGTATGAAATACATAGGATCAAAAATAAGGAAATAATTGAAGTACAGTAATTTTTTTTTTTCTTTCTTTATATATATATAGCCGTAGGGGCTTCTGCCCCTTCTTCTAGTTATCATTTATTTATGTCTGTTATACTTGTTTCATATTTGTTATGTATGATCTTATATAGCAGGCTCCCAGAAAAGCACATTAACTTTTCAATATCTGTTGCTTTTATAAAATTTCATTTCCATGTATAAGTGTTTAATGACTACAGTATGAGTACTATGGATTAATTCATATTTCATTTGAATCCTGAATATATATTTTTAAATTCATAGATAATTTTGGCAACTGTTCATTTGTTTCTCTTGCATTCTACAGTTATAATGCATCATAAATAGGCACATATTTTTTATTAATGGGGGCGATGGGTGGGGTATAAAAAATTATTTTGTTTTTATTATTTTAGCTTTATAGAAATTTAGGAAAATAATTATATCCGGGTTTTTACCTATGTATTACGCCTTTAATTTTCACAAGCCTTCCAGTTTTTTAATGTTCGTTAATTTATACTCTGTTGTTTATTAATGTTAATTGTTTAATTAACAAAAAAATATTCCCTATTTTTGTTACATATCAAATGAATGTTTTAAAAACATATTTTTTCTGTGTTCATAAATACTAAAGTCTTACAACTTCCAATTGCGTTTGACATATCTGACATTAAATTTACAAAACTGAACTGTAATGAAAAATTTCTGCATTATATATGAATAATAAAGGCACGCGTTTTAGAAGAAAAGTCTTTTTCATCAGGCAAGAAATGCGTACTATTTATTCTATAAAGAAGCACAGAAAATCATACTCCGTATTTTATCTCATAAAGGTAAAATGCATTTCTTTCCTAACGAAGGAATATTTTGTTCTTCCCAAATACGTTGCCTATATTAATCTTTTATGGCGCATTCAAAAATTTTTTTGTTTTAATTTGTGACTCTGCACTTATTTTACACTATGTGCTTGCCATACCTTTTACATCTTTGAAAATAAAGAAAATATTTCATGTGCACAAATTCAAAATTTACCAAAATCTGTACTTTCATTGTATTATTATTAGTTAATTTTTTCCCCTTGAGCAATACTAGTTTAAACAGCAATAATAATGCAGTATGGTTGTTCCCAAATTTATATAATTAGTAATATTATAACTCTAAAAGAAGTTTTTAGACAAACCAGAAATTTTCGTATCTCTGATTTAAAATATGTGGTTGGTTACGACTGCTAAATGTACTAGTAATTTATTTTTTATTCGAAACCTAATTTTTGTCTTAAAAGTTAAAGTTCTTGCTTTTTAAGTTTTTTTTTTTTTTTTTTTTTTTTGTTTAAAATTGGTGTATGAAATATATATATATATTATTATTATTATTATTATTATATAAAAAAAATAAATAAATAAATAAATAAATAAATAAATAAATAAAAAAAACTGCAGGATTTAGGATAAAAAATAGTTCGTGAAAATGGAAAATTTAATTAAAGGTGTCATAATTGCCAATTTTAGCACTCGTGTTTCCTATAGATAAATAGCTCTAATCCCTTTGAGAAGTGTATGGATATTTCTAGTTATCTTGAAACAGAAATAGGGGGGAAGAGATGGGGAAAGATAATGTGTGTGTGTGTGGGGGGGGGACTTACCAGCACAATCGACCTGTAAGGGAAAAATAAAATTTCTCTCACCCCCTTTAAATCAGGGGAAACGACCAGGCCCCAAAAAGGCGTATCAGACTCGACGACTTTACAGGCGATTTTAGAGCCAACCACTGATTAGCGCCGATTTTTCGGAAAAAATTGTCTCTACTCGCAGTGTGATAGACCGAAGTTGCCCAACTTTTTCAGAGCTGTCTTGATAAAATTGTCCGTATACTCAATTTCTCCTCGGATACGTCCAATCAGGATGCGCTATTTTGATACGTCATATATCCAAGATGGCGGAACACGGGAATCGCTTCAAGTGGAGATTTGAAGAAGAAATATTATCGTTAAGCACGTTTATTTTACCGTTAAATGATAAGAATTTTCAATTAATCGTTTTTATTTTCGTATGGCGTTATGACAATAGTTGTAAAAAAGATCAAAATAGAAATAATAATGCGATATTTTACACAAATGAAAGGGAATTTTAACGCTAATCATTGCGTATTTTATTCGCGCCAAGAAAAGTGATAAGCGTCAGAAGTTAGTCTTCTTTCATCCAACTTTTCACCCGACTATTGTAACCTCTACTGTGTTTTCGTCGAGGAAAAATCGGCGCTAAAGTCGGCTCAAAAATTGGTTGTTTCTAAAGTTGCTAAATCTGATACGCCCTTAACTAACTTCCCGGCTAGATAGCCATTTGAAACTTTTATAATAGCTCAAAAGACGATAGCAAGGAATTTTTTAATACTTTTATCCAATTGCTGGGGTTCCGGCTGTCTTCAGTAGCGTTTATATGATTCAACAGAAAATTTAAAAACATGGTTTATAAAATTATTTTTATCTTATAATTATTTTTTATATGTAGTCTTATAATTTTGTAACAGTTATTTTTCCTCTCTCTCTCTCTCTCTCTTTTTTTTTTTTTTTTTCCTGAATTAATTTCATTTATGTTAATAATTTCATTTCACTAAAAACTTGAGGTACTGGCACAGAATTTTTTTTCCAGTTTCACTGAAATGTTACTTTTAAGTTTTTATAACAGATTGTACCTACTTTTCTTAAAATTTTCAGAAACTGGAAGTTTTACGCGTTGAGCAACGTTAATATGTCGGTTTGTAAATACTGATTTATGAAAATAAGTTACAAAAGTAAGATTTAAACCAATTCCTGGGCAAAATAAGGGTATAATTAGGAATTCTCACGAAATTTACAACGTAATACCGATATAGCTGAAAATTACCCATCGTGGCTGAAGAGTAAAGTTATCATAATGATATTTAAAAGTGAATCAGACACCACCACAATACCCTCCCTCCTACAGAATATAAATATGTAGATATAGATAAACTGTTAGCAATAGAAAAAATAAAAATGAAAGCCGTTTCGGAAACAGCAATGGATAACTTTAAAAATAATCGCTGTTAGCAACTCCATAAGACCACACAATAAATAAATAAATAAGCAAATAATAAAACTAATAGTAAAACTAATAGAACAATGTAATGTGTGTGTGTGTGTGTGTGTGTTATATTTGATCTTAATTCTACTATTTAGGGTTACCAGAAGAATACTATAATTAATAACACTGCGCTGCCAAAAAAAAAAAAAAAAAAGAGGTAAATAAATAAATAAATATAAATAAATAAATAAATAAATAAAAATAAATAAATAACAATAATAAAATAATAATAATAAATAAATAAAATAAAATAATAATAATAATAAGTCGACCCCTGATACCATTATTGCTGATTCTTATGTAAAATGACCTCCTGAATATGTTTTATCCAGTCACCCACCATTTTCTCGGGACACCACGCCCTCGCCCAACTTTTATCGCTGTTTGGTAATTTTATGGCCATGAATTTGATTTGGATAATGAAAAAGAATTAATTTAACACTTAAAAACAACAATATATATATATATATATATATATATAATGTTTAATAAATAACATTAATAATAGATTAAAAAAATATAAGAAATTTAATACATAATTTCAATGGCAAATCCCCACCTAAATTTTCCCCTTGCCGCAAATGTTGATGTTTTATAATTTTTCAACTCTGTAGCCTCTCAGAAGATATTTAACAGTTAAAATAATCTCCCCTCCCCTAAAAATAAATTTATAGCCATAAAATTACCGAAAAGTGATAAAAATAGGGGGCCGTCCCCAAAAAACGGTGGGTGTTAGGCCAAAATGGACGTCATATTCGGATTCAGAAGGTCATTTTACATAATAATTTACCAAAATGGTGTTGGGGCAATTTTCATGCCGAGCAGTGTAATTTTTATTAAAATAACCGTTTTGTACAAAAACGACTAAAGCAGGTGTAATTGAACCAATAGATTGATACTTTAAAAATTTATTAGTGTTAAAATTTTTTTTTTGTAGTATTCATCTGACAACGCTGCTACTGTCCCTATTTCAAGATGAAATTTTTGACAATTAACGGCAATATTCACCATTAACTTTAACTGCCGGTTGAACGCAAAAACTAAAAACCGTATAAAGTCAGGATGCAGCTTTTAAACAAAATTTGGCACGCTGTTTCTGCCATCTAGCGTCGAAGATTCGTATAATCTTTGATTGGTTATGTTAAGTTAAATTATTGGAGAACAACATTGCCACTAGATGTCAGAAGCAATACGTCAAATTAGGCCGAAAAGTTGCACTGTGACTTCATACGCTTTTCAAGTTTTTACGTTCAACCAGGAATTGAAATTATTGTTGAATATTGCCGTAAATCTATTGTAAGTTCTGTACTTATTATTATTATTTACACCTATGGTATATACAGTTTTAAATTGCAGTAATGCAAACTGGATTTTTCACAGCAACATTAAGTATTCTAATCCAAAATAATAAATGTACATTGCAGGATATTCAATATATAAATAGTCATAAGCACCACCACTGAAGACAAGAACCAAGAAGCAACGGGAGATTTATTACTAGTGGTTAATCTATTATATGTAGATTGATGTGTACTAGTAGTTTGGTGTGTTTCGACATCATTTTTTTTTTTTTTTTTTTTTTTTTTTTGTCTCTACACTGCTCTGAAACTGACTTCCTTATCTTATCATTTTACACAATTCTACAAATTTAAAGCTTAATTTGGAAAATTTTTCATCATTTTATATTCTCTACATGTCCTTACAAACTTATGTTTCGCTGCTGTTATATTCGTTGTCTGTTTTATTTTATTCAAAAATAATTTTATTTGCTTCTACTTCATGTACATCACTTGTTAATTTTCTTTTCATTATTGTAACATGTCTTCTTTTCGAAAATTTACTTCAGCTAGTCTGGAAGACTTGTAAGTTCCAAACGAAATTACTTTCTATATTTCTGAAGACTTGAGATATGCTTGACTTGAAACGTTACATTCTTTCACTTTCATATTTAGTAGCATTTTGCAACTTATATAATCTATGATCGCTTCCGGTATTAATATTTGATGAGAATATTGCAATCATGAACCAGATATTTTTTGTTGGACCTAATGTTGTGATTTCACTTGTTGTTCACCTGCATTTCTTTGGAGCTTATTATTTAAAGAATTTATCATGAACGCAATTTCTATTTTTAAAATTGACTTAGAATGTTTCATTTTTAATTTCGCACCTCAAATCCAATTTTACACTTTCTTCTTTTTCTTAGAATTTTGTATTCCAAACTAATTCACATCAAGTTTTAATTACTTTAACTGCACAACCAAAGTCTCGAGAATGTTTTCCATTACTCCAGTCTAGTAAAAGTCATTTAATTGAACTGTCTCACGTGGGTGACAAATGTTACGAAAATGCGGACTTTCTTGTACAGTCGTTAACAAAAGTGTCCGAACACTAGCAAAATTTCCTATGTAAAAAAAGTACACTTCATACGGTTTTGTTAAATAAATCCTTGTCGAATCATGTTCTTACATTGACTCAGAAAATGATTCGACAAGGATTTATTTAACAAAACCATATGAAGTGTACTTTTTTTACATATAGGAATTTTTGCTAGTGTTCGGACACTTTTGTTACCGACTGTATAAGGAAGTATTTTGTAAAGAAACAGTCAAGTACTAGTAGATGAATGCACTTTATTTAACATACATTCTTGAAACAACAACAACAGGCCTTGATCTATCGGGAGGCGAGAGGGGCACTTGCCCCAGGCGGCGGAGACTGGAGGGCGGCAGCTGCCAAGCCCAGCTAGTCTCACTGTTTGTACTATGCTGGATCTAATTTTTAAACTGTTTTCGTCGTACATTGCATTGTCTGTAACATGCACAGTACAATCTAACACCCTTCTCTCCTCATACATGATGCCCGATCAAAAAGACTGGAAATTCTGTAGTATAACATATAAGCGCGCGACACACGCGAATCACGCAAGTAAGTAAACATTGAAGTTTGAACGACGATGTTGTACCGCGTCTTTGCACAGCAGGGTGCGGACGGTGAGGGGCGACCACTCAGCTAGAATATGTCGGCTCAGACCAGGGTGCAATCCAACGCACAATGTCGGTTCTATTCAAATTCCTTTGGTGTGGGATTTGAGTATGCGCGAGCTTCGAAGGGCTATTTCCTCCTGTGACAAACCATTGCTGCGAAAACTGACACGGAAAACTTAGATTTCTTTTGTAAAATTCTTCAAGGAGAGATAATACATAATGCTTTTCATTGTAAACATGTCTGAAAGTTCAAGGATCGTTTTTCGATAATGTATAATTTACGACCATTTTGCGCGTTGCGTTGCGCTCTGGTGTATGGCAAAGCCTATAACTTGGAGCTTAGTGGGGACGGCGAGGAGGTAACAGCTGACTTAGCCCAGCAAAATGAAAAGGATAGGTTGAAAGTTAGTCTTCGTATTGTAACATATATCATTCTATATTTGGCCACTAATTGCTTTTCCTTTCGAGGCTCTACTAAAAATACTAGTTTGTTATTAAAAATGACATCTTCACCAAGTATTGGCAACTTTTAAAATCTTGTAGTCCTTAAAGTTATTAAAAAAGGGACATATTTCATATCTATTTAATCTGAAACAATGTAAAATGAAATTATTTTTATAACTTCGCAGAAAGTTCGCTAGGAAACAGCTGTGGAAATATATGCTGCAATGTATTATACGGAAATGTTCGATTGTATTCCTGATGCCCCTCCATCTGAACAAATGAGTGCAGTAATTAGATACGCCAAAATTAATGAAAAGTGAGAATGTAAAGTTTTTGGGAGATTTATTGATTTCATCGAAGTTCATGACAAAAGTAGCAAATACATGACGAACAGAATTTCTAAAAAGTTAGAGGACGATGAGTTGTCTTTTAGTAATTGTCGAAGTCAGTCCTGTGACAATGGGCTTTATCTGTGGTACGTCATAAAACCTCTCTCATGTAACCACTGCAGAGAAAAAATACAACATTATAATGCTTTTATTTGAATTGCACAGGACAATTTTGTATTCTACTGAGAAATGTTTGTATCCTATGAGGAAATTCCCAGAGAAATAAAGAATCTGAAGTCACATGATGGGCATGATTTCCTCGAACCCAAAAAATGGATATATTGTCCATTCCGCAAATATGTATAGAGGCGACCAAGTCAGAATAAGGGAATAAATACGCTGTTTTTGTACTGTGCATTGCCCATTCCCTTTCCCTTGTTGACGTACATGACTTCTTCCTGCCCCGAGGCTGAACACCGTTGTTTAAAGAAATTATATATATATATATATATATTCATCCATTTTTATGAAACAAGAACGAAAAATCATGAATTAAAAACTTTAGTTCAGAATAAAATTTTTACTAAATGAGGCTAGGAATTTTGAACTTATTATACACTTAGTTATATGGAATCACTTTTTGAAAGAGTTCAATTAATTCAGTAAAGCAATACAAAATATTGTTATTGTTTTAATGAGATAAATTACTTTTATGGAAGGGTTCGGAAAATACATTAAATGGTTTCTTGATGCTGGATTCGACGATTGGTTTAAGGAAGCTACTGCCATTGCCGAGTCGATGTCAGTAGGTACAACCATTAAAAAACTTGGAGAACTCTTCCCTTGCGAGTTAGCAAATGACGAGTTACGGACTCCTTGAAATACTTTCTCTGAGGCAAAGACACATACAAACAAGAAACGCTATACTTGATCGAAGTTCAGTGGAAATTAAGCACAGACTTAAGATCGCAAGGAAAATAAACTCTGATTTTGCCTTTTTGATTGGCGAAGCATTAATGAAAATTACCATACGAGACTTAAAAAAATATATGAACTCAGTTTGGCTCTTAAAATACGACAAGGACTTGATTTCAGAAAAACTCATTTCCAAACTTGAATTTTTTAAAGAACACGGACCACTTTTATATGCAAATATTTCTGAATTACAACCTGTTTCTTAATTGGAAAGTTATATCTAAAAGCGATTTCAGGATGTTTTTTCTAATATAAGCATAGCTCTCACAATTTATGAAACTCTACCTACAATAGAGTGACCATATTTTTTTCATTGAATTTGGGGACAAAGATGGCGGTGTCCTCGAAAAAATAAATAAATAATTAAATCACCTTAAATTGTAAAATTTTAGTAGTTTTTATGTAGAAAGCACCTAAAAGAACTAATTTCAGCTTATTTATTATACATATAATAAATTATTATAATAAAACCGGCGTAAAACCTTTATAACCGGCGTCCCCAAACGTGTTGTAATTTTTTGGGGATGAAGGTAGTTTTCAAGGACTGTCCTAGAGATTCGAGGACATATGGTCAGCCTAACCTACAACTTCTGCTTCATGTAAAAGAAGCTTCAGCAAAATGAAATTCGTCAAAAATTATTTATGTCATTATCACTTGTCGGGATTAGCAGTGTTATCGATTGAAAGCAAAATAGTCAACAATCTAAATTATTACATTTTAACTGATGATTTCACTGAAATAAAGTCGAGGAAAATACACTTTTAGAATTACGTATAAATTTATAACCAAAATAAGCAATTTTGTAAGTCTTAGTATTTTATTTGTTAAAAATTTTGTCTAGTGGGTGGCATATTGGAAGTTTGCACCCCTTTATAAAATTGTAGATCCAGTACTGTGAAACAGTCCAACAAAGCTCTCTATTCAACGAATATTCCCGAACCTGTCCAATAAAGCTGCCACTAGTATCCCCAAAGTAACTATTTTACGAAAATTCTGAAACAACTCGATAAAACAGTCATTTCTACTTCAAAAGTGACATGAACAGTATTAAATACAACACATAACAAGAATTTTAGATTGGGGGAATAATTATGGAACACTTGAAACATGTTGTTGTTGTTGTTGCTTATCCTCCTTGTCTGACGGAATCAGACAAGATCCACGAGTTCGTTGACTGTTAGGAAGTCAAAGACCAGAAGAGGATTGGTAAAAAGATCATCCTTAGAGAGTCCCATGCATTCCAAAAGGTGCTCAGGAGAAACCTGATGATTTTGGCACTTGGTGCAGGTGGTGAAGGTTTTCCTGCCCTCGTTGAAAGTGAGGCACTTGATGTGACCGCTAGCGAGTCTTGAGACTACGGTTCGGGTACGTCTGTCACACGGGAGGTCAAGGGACAAACCCGGTTTTGAGCCCATGTACAAATTATGGGGGGAGGAGTTTTCCACTCCTCCGAGATTTTTGAATTTTCCCGGGAGTATAACTCCAGAAAAGTAAGTGCAGAGGAGGGAGTTGAAGAAATCCTGCAACCCTTCTTAGCAAGATTATCAGCCATTTCATTCCCGTGGAGATTCACATGTGAAGATATCCATTGCAAATGAACGTCATAATTAAGTGAAATGAGCTTTAATTTAAGCAGTATAGAGGTGCTGACCTTGTCGCCCACAAGAATCCAATTACTAAGTTGGTGAAGAGAACGACGGCTATCCCAAAAGTAACTATTTTACGAAAATTCTGAAATAACTCGATAAAGCAGTCATTTTTACTTCAAAAGTGAAATGAACAGCCTTAAATACAACACATAGCAAGAATTTTAGATTGGGGAATAATTATGGAACGCTTGAAACACAGTCTCTATAAGACGACCATTCAAAATAACTATATGAACGCAACTAACTCAATGGGAATTTATCTGCTCCAATTTATTACTCTTGGCAGTTAGAAATTTGTGACTAATGGAGTTAATTCTGTGCTAGAATTCAATGGAAAATTCCAGAACTCTGTTCCTATTGAAAATCGAGCTTCAAAATTTTGTGAATCCTAAAACGCCATCTCTCGCTAAAATTGGTCAGTAGTGTACCAAGTATGGCACCATTCCATTTTGACTGTAAGTCTACTTTTATTGCAAAAGCATTTTTGATACAGAAAATAACAGGTATCATTACATTTTCCTTATTCTTCCAAATCTGAGATGCAGAATGAAATATCAATTCATTTTTTTCTAAATTAGATCGGAATGCTTCAATATATTCATAAAAGGATTTTTTTTCTCACTGTTTTTTTCTCACTTCTAGTCTCACTGTTTGTACTATGCTGGATCTAATTTTTAAACTGTTTTCGTCGTACATTGCATTGTCTGTAACATGCACAGTACAATCTAACACCCTTCTCTCCTCATACATGATGCCCGATCAAAAAGACTGGAAATTCTGTAGTATAACATATAAGCGCGCGACACACGCGAATCACGCAAGTAAGTAAACATTGAAGTTTGAACGACGATGTTGTACCGCGTCTTTGCACAGCAGGGTGCGGACGGTGAGGGGCGACCACTCAGCTAGAATATGTCGGCTCAGACCAGGGTGCAATCCAACGCACAATGTCGGTTCTATTCAAATTCCTTTGGTGTGGGATTTGAGTATGCGCGAGCTTCGAAGGGCTATTTCCTTCTGTGACAAACCATTGCTGCGAAAACTGACACGGAAAACTTAGATTTCTTTTGTAAAATTCTTCAAGGAGAGATAATACATAATGCTTTTCATTGTAAACATGTCTGAAAGTTCAAGGATCGTTTTTCGATAATGTATAATTTACGACCATTTTGCGCGTTGCGTTGCGCTCTGGTGTATGGCAAAGCCTATAACTTGGAGCTTAGTGGGGACGGCGAGGAGGTAACAGCTGACTTAGCCCAGCAAAATGAAAAGGATAGGTTGAAAGTTAGTCTTCGTATTGTAACATATATCATTCTATATTTGGCCACTAATTGCTTTTCCTTTCGAGGCTCTACTAAAAATACTAGTTTGTTATTAAAAATGACATCTTCACCAAGTATTGGCAACTTTTAAAATCTTGTAGTCCTTAAAGTTATTAAAAAAGGGACATATTTCATATCTATTTAATCTGAAACAATGTAAAATGAAATTATTTTTATAACTTCGCAGAAAGTTCGCTAGGAAACAGCTGTGGAAATATATGCTGCAATGTATTATACGGAAATGTTCGATTGTATTCCTGATGCCCCTCCATCTGAACAAATGAGTGCAGTAATTAGATACGCCAAAATTAATGAAAAGTGAGAATGTAAAGTTTTTGGGAGATTTATTGATTTCATCGAAGTTCATGACAAAAGTAGCAAATACATGACGAACAGAATTTCTAAAAAGTTAGAGGACGATGAGTTGTCTTTTAGTAATTGTCGAAGTCAGTCCTGTGACAATGGGCTTTATCTGTGGTACGTCATAAAACCTCTCTCATGTAACCACTGCAGAGAAAAAATACAACATTATAATGCTTTTATTTGAATTGCACAGGACAATTTTGTATTCTACTGAGAAATGTTTGTATCCTATGAGGAAATTCCCAGAGAAATAAAGAATCTGAAGTCACATGATGGGCATGATTTCCTCGAACCCAAAAAATGGATATATTGTCCATTCCGCAAATATGTATAGAGGCGACCAAGTCAGAATAAGGGAATAAATACGCTGTTTTTGTACTGTGCATTGCCCATTCCCTTTCCCTTGTTCACGTACATGACTTCTTCCTGCCCCGAGGCTGAACACCGTTGTTTAAAGAAATTATATATATATATATATATATTCATCCATTTTTATGAAACAAGAACGAAAAATCATGAATTAAAAACTTTAGTTCAGAATAAAATTTTTACTAAATGAGGCTAGGAATTTTGAACTTATTATACACTTAGTTATATGGAATCACTTTTTGAAAGAGTTCAATTAATTCAGTAAAGCAATACAAAATATTGTTATTGTTTTAATGAGATAAATTACTTTTATGGAAGGGTTCGGAAAATACATTAAATGGTTTCTTGATGCTGGATTCGACGATTGGTTTAAGGAAGCTACTGCCATTGCCGAGTCGATGTCAGTAGGTACAACCATTAAAAAACTTGGAGAACTCTTCCCTTGCGAGTTAGCAAATGACGAGTTACGGACTCCTTGAAATACTTTCTCTGAGGCAAAGACACATATAAACAAGAAACGCTATACTTGATCGAAGTTCAGTGGAATATAAGCACAGACTTAAGATCGCAAGGAAAATAAACTCTGATTTTGCCTTTTTGATTGGCGAAGCATTAATGAAAATTACCATACGAGACTTAAAAAAATATATGAACTCAGTTTGGCTCTTAAAATACGACAAGGACTTGATTTCAGAAAAACTCATTTCCAAACTTGAATTTTTTAAAGAACACGGACCACTTTTATATGCAAATATTTCTGAATTACAACCTGTTTCTTAATTGGAAAGTTATATCTAAAAGCGATTTCAGGATGTTTTTTCTAATATAAGCATAGCTCTCACAATTTATGAAACTCTACCTACAATAGAGTGACCATATTTTTTTCATTGAATTTGGGGACAAAGATGGCGGTGTCCTCGAAAAAATAAATAAATAATTAAATCACCTTAAATTGTAAAATTTTAGTAGTTTTTATGTAGAAAGCACCTAAAAGAACTAATTTCAGCTTATTTATTATACATATAATAAATTATTATAATAAAACCGGCGTAAAACCTTTATAACCGGCGTCCCCAAACGTGTTGTAATTTTTTGGGGATGAAGGTAGTTTTCAAGGACTGTCCTAGAGATTCGAGGACATATGGTCAGCCTAACCTACAACTTCTGCTTCATGTAAAAGAAGCTTCAGCAAAATGAAATTCGTCAAAAATTATTTATGTCATTATCACTTGTCGGGATTAGCAGTGTTATCGATTGAAAGCAAAATAGTCAACAATCTAAATTATTACATTTTAACTGATGATTTCACTGAAATAAAGTCGAGGAAAATACACTTTTAGAATTACGTATAAATTTATAACCAAAATAAGCAATTTTGTAAGTCTTAGTATTTTATTTGTTAAAAATTTTGTCTAGTGGGTGGCATATTGGAAGTTTGCACCCCTTTATAAAATTGTAGATCCAGTACTGTGAAACAGTCCAACAAAGCTCTCTATTCAACGAATATTCCCGAACCTGTCCAATAAAGCTGCCACTAGTATCCCCAAAGTAACTATTTTACGAAAATTCTGAAACAACTCGATAAAACAGTCATTTCTACTTCAAAAGTGACATGAACAGTATTAAATACAACACATAACAAGAATTTTAGATTGGGGGAATAATTATGGAACACTTGAAACATGTTGTTGTTGTTGTTGCTTATCCTCCTTATCTGACGGAATCAGACAAGATCCACGAGTTCGTTGACTGTTAGGAAGTCAAAGACCAGAAGAGGATTGATAAAAAGATCATCCTTAGAGAGTCCCATGCATTCCAAAAGGTGCTCAGGAGAAACCTGATGATTTTGGCACTTGGTGCAGGTGGCGAAGGTTTTCCTGCCCTCGTTGAAAGTGAGGCACTTGATGTGACCGCTAGCGAGTCTTGAGACTACAGTTCGGGTACGTCTGTCACACGGGAGGTCAAGGGACAAACCCGGTTTTGAGCCCATGTACAAATTATGGGGGGGAGGAGTTTTCCACTCCTCCGAGATTTTTGAATTTTCCCGGGAGTATAACTCCAGAAAAGTAAGTGCAGAGGAGGGAGTTGAAGAAATCCTGCAACCCTTCTTAGCAAGATTATCAGCCATTTCATTCCCGTGGAGATTCACATGTGAAGATATCCATTGCAAATGAACGTCATAATTAAGTGAAATGAGCTTTAATTTAAGCAGTATAGAGGTGCTGACCTTGTCGCCCACAAGAATCCAATTACTAAGTTGGTGAAGAGAACGACGGCTATCCCAAAAGTAACTATTTTACGAAAATTCTGAAATAACTCGATAAAGCAGTCATTTTTACTTCAAAAGTGAAATGAACAGCCTTAAATACAACACATAGCAAGAATTTTAGATTGGGGAATAATTATGGAACGCTTGAAACACAGTCTCTATAAGACGACCATTCAAAATAACTATATGAACGCAACTAACTCAATGGGAATTTATCTGCTCCAATTTATTACTCTTGGCAGTTAGAAATTTGTGACTAATGGAGTTAATTCTGTGCTAGAATTCAATGGAAAATTCCAGAACTCTGTTCCTATTGAAAATCGAGCTTCAAAATGTTGTGAATCCTAAAACGCCATCTCTCGCTAAAATTGGTCACTAGTGTACCAAGTATGGCACCATTCCATTTTGACTGTAAGTCTACTTTTATTGCAAAAGCATTTTTGATACAGAAAATAACAGGTATCATTACATTTTCCTTATTCTTCCAAATCTGAGATGCAGAATGAAATATCAATTCATTTTTTTCTAAATTAGATCGGAATGCTTCAATATATTCATAAAAGGATTTTTTTTCTCACTGTTTTTTTCTCACTTCTAGTCTCGCTGTTTGTACTATGCTGGATCTAATTTTTAAACTGTTTTCGTCGTACATTGCATTGTCTGTAACATGCACAGTACAATCTAACACCCTTCTCTCCTCATACATGATGCCCGATCAAAAAGACTGGAAATTCTGTAGTATAACATATAAGCGCGCGACACACGCGAATCACGCAAGTAAGTAAACATTGAAGTTTGAACGACGATGTTGTACCGCGTCTTTGCACAGCAGGGTGCGGACGGTGAGGGGCGACCACTCAGCTAGAATATGTCGGCTCAGACCAGGGTGCAATCCAACGCACAATGTCGGTTCTATTCAAATTCCTTTGGTGTGGGATTTGAGTATGCGCGAGCTTCGAAGGGCTATTTCCTCCTGTGACAAACCATTGCTGCGAAAACTGACACGGAAAACTTAGATTTCTTTTGTAAAATTCTTCAAGGAGAGATAATACATAATGCTTTTCATTGTAAACATGTCTGAAAGTTCAAGGATCGTTTTTCGATAATGTATAATTTACGACCATTTTGTGCGTTGCGTTGCGCTCTGGTGTATGGCAAAGCCTATAACTTGGAGCTTAGTGGGGACGGCGAGGAGGTAACAGCTGACTTAGCCCAGCAAAATGAAAAGGATAGGTTGAAAGTTAGTCTTCGTATTGTAACATATATCATTCTATATTTGGCCACTAATTGCTTTTCCTTTCGAGGCTCTACTAAAAATACTAGTTTGTTATTAAAAATGACATCTTCACCAAGTATTGGCAACTTTTAAAATCTTGTAGTCCTTAAAGTTATTAAAAAAGGGACATATTTCATATCTATTTAATCTGAAACAATGTAAAATGAAATTATTTTTATAACTTCGCAGAAAGTTCGCTAGGAAACAGCTGTGGAAATATATGCTGCAATGTATTATACGGAAATGTTCGATTGTATTCCTGATGCCCCTCCATCTGAACAAATGAGTGCAGTAATTAGATACGCCAAAATTAATGAAAAGTGAGAATGTAAAGTTTTTGGGAGATTTATTGATTTCATCGAAGTTCATGACAAAAGTAGCAAATACATGACGAACAGAATTTCTAAAAAGTTAGAGGACGATGAGTTGTCTTTTAGTAATTGTCGAAGTCAGTCCTGTGACAATGGGCTTTATCTGTGGTACGTCATAAAACCTCTCTCATGTAACCACTGCAGAGAAAAAATACAACATTATAATGCTTTTATTTGAATTGCACAGGACAATTTTGTATTCTACTGAGAAATGTTTGTATCCTATGAGGAAATTCCCAGAGAAATAAAGAATCTGAAGTCACATGATGGGCATGATTTCCTCGAACCCAAAAAATGGATATATTGTCCATTCCGCAAATATGTATAGAGGCGACCAAGTCAGAATAAGGGAATAAATACGCTGTTTTTGTACTGTGCATTGCCCATTCCCTTTCCCTTGTTGACGTACATGACTTCTTCCTGCCCCGAGGCTGAACACCGTTGTTTAAAGAAATTATATATATATATATATATATTCATCCATTTTTATGAAACAAGAACGAAAAATCATGAATTAAAAACTTTAGTTCAGAATAAAATTTTTACTAAATGAGGCTAGGAATTTTGAACTTATTATACACTTAGTTATATGGAATCACTTTTTGAAAGAGTTCAATTAATTCAGTAAAGCAATACAAAATATTGTTATTGTTTTAATGAGATAAATTACTTTTATGGAAGGGTTCGGAAAATACATTAAATGGTTTCTTGATGCTGGATTCGACGATTGGTTTAAGGAAGCTACTGCCATTGCCGAGTCGATGTCAGTAGGTACAACCATTAAAAAACTTGGAGAACTCTTCCCTTGCGAGTTAGCAAATGACGAGTTACGGACTCCTTGAAATACTTTCTCTGAGGCAAAGACACATATAAACAAGAAACGCTATACTTGATCGAAGTTCAGTGGAAATTAAGCACAGACTTAAGATCGCAAGGAAAATAAACTCTGATTTTGCCTTTTTGATTGGCGAAGCATTAATGAAAATTACCATACGAGACTTAAAAAAATATATGAACTCAGTTTGGCTCTTAAAATACGACAAGGACTTGATTTCAGAAAAACTCATTTCCAAACTTGAATTTTTTAAAGAACACGGACCACTTTTATATGCAAATATTTCTGAATTACAACCTGTTTCTTAATTGGAAAGTTATATCTAAAAGCGATTTCAGGATGTTTTTTCTAACATAAGCATAGCTCTCACAATTTATGAAACTCTACCTACAATAGAGTGACCATATTTTTTTCATTGAATTTGGGGACAAAGATGGCGGTGTCCTCGAAAAAATAAATAAATAATTAAATCACCTTAAATTGTAAAATTTTAGTAGTTTTTATGTAGAAAGCACCTAAAAGAACTAATTTCAGCTTATTTATTATACATATAATAAATTATTATAATAAAACCGGCGTAAAACCTTTATAACCGGCGTCCCCAAACGTGTTGTAATTTTTTGGGGATGAAGGTAGTTTTCAAGGACTGTCCTAGAGATTCGAGGACATATGGTCAGCCTAACCTACAACTTCTGCTTCATGTAAAAGAAGCTTCAGCAAAATGAAATTCGTCAAAAATTATTTATGTCATTATCACTTGTCGGGATTAGCAGTGTTATCGATTGAAAGCAAAATAGTCAACAATCTAAATTATTACATTTTAACTGATGATTTCACTGAAATAAAGTCGAGGAAAATACACTTTTAGAATTACGTATAAATTTATAACCAAAATAAGCAATTTTGTAAGTCTTAGTATTTTATTTGTTAAAAATTTTGTCTAGTGGGTGGCATATTGGAAGTTTGCACCCCTTTATAAAATTGTAGATCCAGTACTGTGAAACAGTCCAACAAAGCTCTCTATTCAACGAATATTCCCGAACCTGTCCAATAAAGCTGCCACTAGTATCCCCAAAGTAACTATTTTACGAAAATTCTGAAACAACTCGATAAAACAGTCATTTCTACTTCAAAAGTGACATGAACAGTATTAAATACAACACATAACAAGAATTTTAGATTGGGGGAATAATTATGGAACACTTGAAACATGTTGTTGTTGTTGTTGCTTATCCTCCTTGTCTGACGGAATCAGACAAGATCCACGAGTTCGTTGACTGTTAGGAAGTCAAAGACCAGAAGAGGATTGGTAAAAAGATCATCCTTAGAGAGTCCCATGCATTCCAAAAGGTGCTCAGGAGAAACCTGATGATTTTGGCACTTGGTGCAGGTGGCGAAGGTTTTCCTGCCCTCGTTGAAAGTGAGGCACTTGATGTGACCGCTAGCGAGTCTTGAGACTACAGTTCGGGTACGTCTGTCACACGGGAGGTCAAGGGACAAACCCGGTTTTGAGCCCATGTACAAATTATGGGGGGGAGGAGTTTTCCACTCCTCCGAGATTTTTGAATTTTCCCGGGAGTATAACTCCAGAAAAGTAAGTGCAGAGGAGGGAGTTGAAGAAATCCTGCAACCCTTCTTAGCAAGATTATCAGCCATTTCATTCCCGTGGAGATTCACATGTGAAGATATCCATTGCAAATGAACGTCATAATTAAGTGAAATGAGCTTTAATTTAAGCAGTATAGAGGTGCTGACCTTGTCGCCCACAAGAATCCAATTACTAAGTTGGTGAAGAGAACGACGGCTATCCCAAAAGTAACTATTTTACGAAAATTCTGAAATAACTCGATAAAGCAGTCATTTTTACTTCAAAAGTGAAATGAACAGCCTTAAATACAACACATAGCAAGAATTTTAGATTGGGGAATAATTATGGAACGCTTGAAACACAGTCTCTATAAGACGACCATTCAAAATAACTATATGAACGCAACTAACTCAATGGGAATTTATCTGCTCCAATTTATTACTCTTGGCAGTTAGAAATTTGTGACTAATGGAGTTAATTCTGTGCTAGAATTCAATGGAAAATTCCAGAACTCTGTTCCTATTGAAAATCGAGCTTCAAAATTTTGTGAATCCTAAAACGCCATCTCTCGCTAAAATTGGTCACTAGTGTACCAAGTATGGCACCATTCCATTTTGACTGTAAGTCTACTTTTATTGCAAAAGCATTTTTGATACAGAAAATAACAGGTATCATTACATTTTCCTTATTCTTCCAAATCTGAGATGCAGAATGAAATATCAATTCATTTTTTTCTAAATTAGATCGGAATGCTTCAATATATTCATAAAAGGATTTTTTTTCTTTTTTCATTCCCGAATTTTTAGAGGAGATTTGCATATAAGTGATAATCCTTTTCGACAGATCATAAAATGCAATAAGAAGTAACCAATTCATTAAAAAGTTAGCCAGTTGTCCAATGTACTTCATTTAACAAAAATTTACGCTTCGATGAACAAATTACTACATTAAGCACTTTATAAAATATTGTCAAATTAGAAGAATTGACATTTTGAGGTTAATGAAAATTTAAATATCAAGTAGAATTACCAGTTTTTAGAAAATTAGGAGTGGGGAAAGAAAGTTTAGGAGTGGGGCAAGAAAATATGTATTAGTTTCAAGTTCCAAGAAAATTCCTATAAATATCCCTGTATCGAACAATAGATTTATTACTACTATAGGCTATTTTGCCAATATGTAAAATTTTACTCGTACCTGCCTATTCTTTTACATTTACAAAGTATGAATTATATAGATTATTAATATCAATAATATATCAATTTTTTTTTTAAATGTGAAAGAAAAAAAATATTATTAGCTTAATAACTTATATGTATCTATATCTATGTTCTGAAAAATAAATCAATGTGTAAAAAAAAAAAAAAAAAAAAAAAAACATAAAAACCTTAAAAAAGAAGATTAAAGAAACTATAATAAATACATTTAAAAAGAAAAATTAATATTAAATTTATTTAACATTAATAAGTATTCTAGAATATATAATAATAAATTCATAAGTAATATATATATCTACATATGTCTCACAAAAAAGTTAATAAGAGTGGTGTTTGCGTTCCGGATTTTTTTTATTTCATTTCCCACCAGTAATTTTTCAATAGTGATATTATTAGTAGTTTTCTAGTAATGTTTAACAATTACATATAGCCAAAAATACAATTTGTAATTTCTGGTGGGAAATAAAATAAAAATCCGGAACACCCCTCTAATAACAAATACAAATGTAAAGCTTTATCTATCAAAATCATTCAGTTAACATATAAAACACATTAAAAATAACATTTTGCAAGGTGTCAAAGAATTAAACAATAACAATAAAAGGGTAATTCTCCAAAAAAATTAGCATTTGTAAATCACGAATTCTTTAGAAACAAAAGTGCTTTGAAAAATCTAAAAAAAAATTGTACTTAGTTTTTACACGATACTTCACAAAAAAGAAAGACAACTCAACTTACCTACGCTAAGTATCTGGGTTAACTATATAACTATGCCAGGAGTATGACATTTTTCTTATATTAGGTTTGCTACTTAGACCTAGAACCAAATTTAGGTTTAAGAAAGCTTATATATTATTATCCCCGCTTAATTAGATGTAATAACAGGTAATATTTTGAAAAATTCTTTTAAATATAATAGAAATGTTGTCCAAATGAGTGAAAGCATAAAATGTTAATTTTCTCAGATTAAAACGTTAAAATTATTACAAGAACACTCTAGGAATCAGTTTTTTAAATCACGCTATGAATCCAGCAAAATGGTGGGAATACATATAGTGTTGTTAAGCACCAGGCTGAAAATTCCCTCTTTTTCTCTTAAATTATTGAAAAATTCCCTAAACCAGGAGAATGACATGTAAACCTTGGGACAAAATTTAAAATGCTATACGTTGATAAGTTAAATGATTAAAAAGATTTAAATAATATTATTTTACACTTTTATGTAGATATAGTTTACTACTACTAATTTACTTTACGAAATGTTGATGCGTAAATTTTAAATAATTAAAGCTCGAGAAAAAAGTTTGGACAGGCCAGAACAGATGACTTCCTAGTCATTTAATTTTTTTTTAGGAAATAATAATCGAGTAATATTTTTTATATGCATGGGAATACAATGAGAAAATTTTGTCTTAAAATTAAAAAAAAAATTACAACTTTCTGTATCAAACCATTTTTGGGATATTTTGCTTGGATATCATATTTCTAGAAAATCACCCAACAAAGGTAATCAATAAAAAACATTGTAAAAAACTGTAAGAATTATGTTAAAAAACATGGAAGAAAAGGAAATTCACGCTGTTAGGAAAATGAAAATTTGCACGTATAAATATAAGATAAGTTGCGCTTCTACGTCTAAACGAGTTATATCTATTAGTAACTTAATGTTATCAACGTAGTTATAGCTAGCCAGAGCACTTTATAAGTAAAATATTGTATGCAATATATACATATAATACAATAGTAAAACTTAAGATAAAAAAATTCTGAAATATCTCCGCTCATGCAGCAACGTAATAATTTAGAATTGAAAATAATTGAAAACATACTCGAACACATCACAGATTTTTAATAACACAATTCAAACAAAAATAATGTTGGCAAAATTCGATTTGTTGATTTTAGCTGATACCTATGTTTTTCGATGTGCTGAAACCGAAAATGAAGCCAGTTGTTCTCTATTACGTATAAATTTTTGCTAATACAGGGTGTTTACTGACACAATTTCTTCCACGACTGTTCCACCAATATAATTGTATGGTAATTTTTACAGTACGTTTCCATGAATAATTAGAAATCCTCTATAGACAAAAACCTATACCCGATAGAAAAAAAAAACTGGTTTCATTTTCAGTTTCAGCACACCAAAAAAACTTAAAGATTAGCCAAAATTATCAAATCAAAAGTTTAGATGAAGACCTAGGTAATCAATGATAATCAAAATTTTTAATATGGGAAAGAAGATATGTATTACACGCAGAATTTCATCAAATATCGAAAAGAAAAACCATTTAGCCTTGATATTTATAACATTTCTTACACAAGAACGAAAGGGGTAATTAAAATGTTATTTAAAAATTAAGACGCATTTTGATTGAAGCAATATGTTATTAAAGCCATTAAAATTTGCAGAGATAATTGTTTATAATTTATGATTCAAGTGTAAGTATTATTTTCGTCCTTTTAACGCATTAATGAAATAGAAAGTACCTTTTGTTAATTGAATATACACTAAGCGACAAAAAAAGAAAAAAAAAAAAAAAAAGCCGCACTTGGATTTTTTCCTTTTTACATTCTACAACCGCCAATTTTATTGTTTAAAAAGCAAATTTTCGAACAGATTTTATTATGTTGTCCTCCACATACACTTTAGTTGTGTTAAAAATAAAACTCCAGTGTTAAAAACAAAATGCAATTGTGAGGAAAATTGTAATTTTAGAAATTATTTCAAAAATGGTAAGAATAAGGCAGATAACGATGCCCCAAAAAGTATTAATTTTTGAATGAAAATCAAAAAATATTTTAATACGTGAGATGGCAAAATAATTAAATGTGAACGAAATATTGGTAAAAGGGTTTTTAACAAGATATAAAAATTTTTGGCCGTTTAAACTGGAAATTTGGCTTTAGGTGGCCATGTTGCTCATCCAAGCGAGATGACAGTAAGTTAAAAAGTCATTGCTTATAAAATCGGTTTATATTACATTTAGAACACAAAGGAGATTCAGAAAAAGTGTTTAGCAGCATAATTTCTTTAACTACAGTGCAGCAACTATTAAACAAAGCAGGTTTAAGTGGCAGAAAAATTGAAAAAATTCTATTCTCAGTGAAGAGAATTAGGAAAGCTAGACCTCATATGGCTAAAAAAATTTAAAAATGGTTAGTTAGTTATTAAGCTGAACTGGTTCTCTCTGATGAGTCAAGTTTAACTTATTTCGAGCTAAAGAAAACAAGCAGATCTGACAACGAAAATATGACCGACTTAATGAAAATCGCACTTTTAAAACAGTGACACATTCTCCGTACATTATGGTACGGAGGTGCATAACTTTTCAAACAATCAGGCAAATTTTTATACTCAAGGGATCAATTAACTCGAAACAAAACACAGTCTTTATAAAAGTGGTGCGTGACCGACTATTTCGGAGGTATCTTGGACATTTCCACAAAGAGCATTTCAAGATGATAATGCACCTTACTATGCGGCATCTGTGGAAAGTTTATTCACTTCAAATTGTCAAAATTTCCTATCCATTCCCATGAGAACCTCTAATTCTGTAAGTAATCATATCTTTTTTCACTTTAAGTTAAATCCCACAAAAGATATAGTAGAATTTCTTCTTTACCAGACATGGAAATAGCCCTAATCACGATCCGCTCGAAAATGTTTCGTCTATCAAAAGGCGGGGGAGGGGGGAGAGGATTCGAAATTTGCAGCCTACAACTCTGCCAGAACTAGAAAAAATTATTTGTGACATTTTCACATTGAAATTTCTGAGATTTATATTAAAACACTGTATAATACTATGCCATTGTGCATTAAAGCAGTAATTCCATATAAAAGTTGAATTAACCCAATACAGAATACATATTTTTAATAAAAAAATTGCTTAGATCTAACAAAAGGTTTCTTCCATATATTAAAATATAACTTGTTTATTCCATATAATAAATCATAATAGAATATAAAGTGTATGGTTATTGCATTATGTTTAAAACGAACGTTTTATGCAGATTCTTATGAAGTACTTCGCAGAGAGTAATAAAGCGAATTATTATATCGTAAATGTACAAAGGTATCATTTCATCCCTTTAGTATTTAGTATTATGCAAACAAAACAGTTTTATTTGTTTCAATCCTTAATTTTAAAGTTATTACAAATAAAAAAGGTATGTCATTTTTTCTGCAGTGCGGCTTTTTTTTTTTTTTTTTTTTTTTTTTTTGTCGCTTAGTGTACATTTTCAATCAGTTCGTACTTTATTTGATCTTATGTTAAAAAAATTCAAATATATTTACTGTTGGGTTTTTAGGTGTCCATCAATAACCATTTTGAGCTTTTTGGAAAGTTACTTTTTCGAGTATTAAAAATGATTCGATTAGCACTTTTCACAATACAATCATATCCAGAACGAATTAACTAATGTATCAAACACAGAATAAAGTTACAGCCTGTAAAAATAGCCTGCGAATTTCCACAAAGAAAAACTTTTTTGTGTTTCTTTCGTGTACTATTTAGATTAAAGAATGCAAATTTTTAATTACAAAATTTATATTTATATTTATATTTGTTATTTATATTTATTATTTAGTACTTTAGTTGATAGTTTGCCAAAAGGCATTTTTTATAGCTTGTAATGCATTTATTATATACAGTAACCAAATTTTTATGTTTATGCTTTGGACATAATTTTTTTTAAAACTTATGTTTATAGACGTCAAAACATGATATCACTTTAATAGCGCAGAAAAAACTGTGAAAAAAAGAAAAAGACGAATGATATAAGCACAGTATTGCCAACAAAAATACACAAAAGTGGCCAGAAAATGCCCATTACTGCTGCAGCTACCCTATTTCTGTAAATTTTTAAAGATTTTTTTGTTATGTTTGAAATTTGAATTTTCTCAAGTTTTCGATTTCGCCACGCTTTAACTATTTATCTTATAACTGGAAAAGTTTTAAATTGATTAATTTGTTTAAATAAGTTTTTTTGAAACATGAGATATAATTAAACAAATTTATTATTATTATTAATTAAGTATTTACGTAAATGAACAATATGCAGAGGTTGTTCGCACATTTTTTAGACGATCTTATTTTGCCGTAAGAAAACATCGTCTGCATGGAAAATTTTATTTTCACAACAGTTGTATTTTTGGAAGTTTTATTTATAGTCTGATATTTAGAATTTTTGCTTACATGCAAGATGGCGTTTTTAAAAAGGCAATGGATGGAAGGATACGTTTCCGCTCTTTCCGAAAAGAACACGCTGCAGAACTCTTTATGAAAAACATTTATCAGGAGAAAAATAGAAAAATGTCGTAGCAATAGATGAAGATTGGGTCCATTTAAGCGATTGCAACAAAAAAAAAGATCAATTTATTATCATGAAAGAGGAGAAAAAAATTTTGCTACATGGTTCAAAGAATCAAAAGAAAGTTTTTCTAAAGTATTTATGATTGTCGGCGGTTTTTCATTCAAAGGCAAGATAAAGGTAAAAAATGTTGACAAAAATGTGAAAATCAACTCTAAATACTATCAAAAACATATTTTAACTCCAATTTTTAAATATGAAATTACAGATCTTTATCCACAATGCCATCAGTCCGTTGAACTGCATCAAGACAAAGCAAGCAGCCACACATCACAATCCACAATTGCTTTTGTAGAAAAAATGGAACAAGAAACGGAAATTAAAGCCATACCGTTCACTGATATTCCTGTTAAATCTCCTGATGTATCACTAATGAATTTTTATGCTTTTGGACTCTTAAAATCTGCCTTATCCAAACGCCAGCCTACAACGCTTTGTGGACTTTGGAAAGCCGTTGAAAAGGAATGGAACAAAATAACTCTTCCGATATTACAAAAAGCATTATTATCATGGAAATTACGATGTAGAATGATAGTTAAAATCAAGGGCTATCAAACTGAACATTTAAAACACGAAATATGAGTGTAATGTTTTCGGTATAGTCCATCAAAATCGTCTAAAAAATGTGCGAACACCCCTCTCTGTATACGTCAAATTTTTAAACAAATTATAAATGACGGAATAAAAGTAAACAATAATAATAATAAAAAAAAAAAAAAAAAAAAAAAAAAACGAATCAATGTAATTTTAATTCGTACAGATAATGTTTTATTTGTTTAAAATTTTGATTATATATATATATATATATATATATTGCGCTTTTAAATATATAATTTTACTTTTAATCATAACAGTTTATGGTTTTTAAAAGATTAAATGCATCTAATAATAATAATAATAATAAAAAAAAACTCTATCGTTTTTCTTACTATTTGAATAAATAAGTAAAATAACTGTCAAAATTCTGAGTACGCAATTCTGAAATAACTGAATAACATTTTTAAAAAATAATATAAATTAGTGTAAATTTAATTTATACATCTACTTTATATAAATTCTTTAAAATAAATTTTTGTTATGCTTAAAATTGGAATTTTCTGAAAGTTTTCAATTTATTTGTACTTTAGTTTTAAACAGAAAAGTTTTAATTAGTTTACTTTGTTTGAAGAATTTTTTTTTTTTTTTTTGAACATATCATACAACTACAACTAACTGAAAGTAAAAGAAAACAATTTTCTTATATTTAAATATTTGAATAAATAGATAAATTGCTTACAAAAAATTCCAAATGAATTATAAATAATAGAGAATAAAAGTAAATAAGTTTTAAAAAATTATAAAATTGACATAATATTTTAACTCGTACGTTTGTTTTATGAAATTTTTTATAATACAGTTTTTTATGTTTACTATCTGAATTTGCTAAACATTCTAAATTTCTCCAAGATTTAACAATTTTTCATATTTATTTTTTAATCAAAGAAGTCTTAATTAGATTACAATATCTGAATATGATTTTTAAAACGTTAAATTAAATGTACTTAAAATAACCTGAATAATTTTCTTTCTTTCTTTTTTTCTTTTTAGTAACAAATTAGTAAAATAATTAAATGCATACAAGTCATAAATAACTGCATAATTAAATGCATACAAGTCAAAATTCAATGCATACAAGTTATAAATAACTGAATAATATTTAAAAGAAAAGTAATAATAATAATAATAATAATAATAATAGAAATTAACGTAATTTTAAATTGTATATTTATTTCATATAACTTTTTAAAGATAAAATTTTGCTATATTTAAAATTCATATTTTCTAAAAGTTTCTAATTTCTTGGTACTTTAATTATTTACGTTATTTTTTAACAAGAAATGTTTTAATTAGGCTACTTTGTTCTATCCAGTTTTTTTTTTTTTTTTTTTCAAATTTAACATACAACTAACATAAAGTAAATCAAAGCAATTTCTTTATGTTTAAATATTTGTATAAATAAGCAATAAACACAATGTACATAAATACTCTATTTAAATTGTTAATAACAGAATGAAAATAAAAATGTTTAAAAAGAAAATTAATTTGACATAACTCGTATATTTGCTTTATGTAATTTCTATATGATATACTTTTTTAATGTTTAAAAATTTGAATTTGACTTTTTTTTTTTTTAATTTCTCTTTGATTTAGCTAAATATTTTACTTATTATTATTATTATTATTATTATTATTATTATTATTATTATTAAATAAAAAATGTCTTAATTAGATTACCTTGCTTAAATATGGTTTTTGAAACTTTAAATACAACTAATTAAAAATAACCTAAATAGATTTATATATTTTTAATTTAAATAAATAAACAAACTGTGTATTAAAAGTCTATGTATATGCATGCTATAAATAACTGAATTACATTTAAAAATACAATAATAATAATATAAAAAAATCATATAAATAACTTAATA
Organism: Salticus scenicus; assembly: GCA_963930645.1. Taxonomy (NCBI): domain Eukaryota; kingdom Metazoa; phylum Arthropoda; class Arachnida; order Araneae; family Salticidae; genus Salticus; species Salticus scenicus. The sequence continues at coordinate 23,454,985 of OZ005659.1, read as the reverse complement.
TTTATTTGTATATCTATTTTATACAACTTAAAAAAAAAAAAAAAAAAAAAAAAAACAGTTATAAATTTTAATTAGTATATATTATTTGAATAAGGTTTTTTAATCATTACATATAACTACCTTAGTGAATAAAAATAATTTCTTTATGTTTAAATATTTGAATAAATAAAAGAATTCTCCATGAAAATTCCAAACTATTTATAAAAAACGGAAAAGTATTACCTAAGTGTTCCGAAATGTCCTGTCATTTTGAATTAGTTAAAATGACACCGGAAATTTTTATTTAAAAAATACTTCTTAAATATAAAATAAATTTTATCAAGGAAAATTTTCCGGTATCAGTTATTATTATTAGTATTATTAGGAAATCACATCTCACAAAGAGATATTTAAAAACACGTGTCATTGCATAAATTAGTTGAAAATAACACTTTAAACACGTAAATATTTTCATTAAAAACTATACTTTAATTAAAATCATTATAAAAATTTTACAAATATATTTAGTCGAAGCTTTTCGCCCAGCTTGTCTGGGCATCATCAGGACAGATTAAAAACAGAAGTTTGACAAATGCAGCACGACGCATTCATTATATAATATAAAGTCACAGTACAGTTACAGTTAATTTCGATCAGTCAATCCTTAAGTTAGAACTGTAACTGTACTGTGACTTTATATTATATAATGAATGTGTCGTGCTGCATTTTTCAAACTACTGTTTTTAATCCGCCCTGATGATGCCCAGACAAGCTGGGCGAAAAGCTTCGACTAAATATATTTGTAAAATTTTTATAATGTTTTTAATTAAAGTATAGTTTTTTAATGAAAATATTTACGTGTTTAAAGTGTTGTTTTTAAATAATAATAATATTATTATTGAAAACGGCAAGACTCTTTCTGGTACACTTAATATGTAAAAAATAAAAAATAAAATAAACAATGCATTAATAATAATAAAAAAAAAAAGAGACGTGTTTTTTATTTTCTACATCTATAACTTCCCCACCCCCCACCCCCACCCCTCACTCCAAGATTTTTTTTTTTTTTTTTTTTTTTTTTTTTTTTTTTTTAATGCTTATAGTTTTTATTTATTAAAAATGTTTTATTGCACTGGGCTTTAATTATTTAATTTTCGTTTTCAAACAGAAAGTTTTAATTAAAATTCTTTGCGAAAATATGGTTTGTAAAACACAAAATACAATTAGTTTAAAATAATCTGAATTCTTTTCATTCTTAAAATTTATTTGAATAAATAAACAAAATGTCTATTAAAGTTCCATGCATACAAATTATAAGTAAGGCAATAATATTAATAATAATAATAATGAAAAAATCAGAGAAATCAACATTATTTTAATTTGTACGTCTGCTTTGTGTAACTTTTTAACGACACATTTTTGTAATGTTGAAATATTTAGAAAATGAACAGTTCATTTAGAAAGTTTGAGTTTTCTAAAAGTTTTTCACTTCTTTGTGCTTTAATAATTTATTTTATATTTTTTAATCAGAAAAATTTTAAGGCCACTTTACTTGTAAAAGAATTTTAACAATTAACTTAATTAATCCAAAACTTTTCTTTAAAAAAAGTATTTTACATAAGTAAAGAAACTGTCTATCGAATTTTCAAACAAATTATAAAGAACAAATAAAAGTAAAAATGTTTTAAAAAATCCATAAAAACTGACGTGATTTTAACTCGTACATCTGTTTCATATAATTACTTTATGATAATTTTTTCTTATGTTTAAAATCTGAATTTACTAAAACATTCTAATTTCACAGTCCGTGATTTTGCTATTTATTTTATTTATTTTTTAATCAGAAAAGTTTTAATTGGGTTACTAATCAAGAATTTCTTTTTAATTATTTACGTAAATAAACTAACTATACATCGAAATTTCAAAGAAATTATAAATAATAAAATAAATGTAAGCAGATTTTTAAAAAAATCATAAAAAATGATGCGATTTTAGCTCGTACATACACCTACTTTATATAATTCTTTATGATTTTTTTTTTTTTTTTTTTTTTAATTCTATTCGTGATTTCACTATTTATTTTATTTATTTTTAATCAGAAAGTTTACTTTGCTTGAGCATTATTTTTAAAGTATTGAATACAACTAACTTTAAGTAAATAAATAAAATTCGCAAACTTTTTTTTTATCTATCTATTTTAATAAATAAAGAAACCGTCTATATATATATAAGAAGTGGGTAAAACAATAAAATTAAAATCGAAAAAGAAAATTCATAAATATCATAATAATTTTAATTTAGACTTCTATGTAAATTGTTTGTCCTGCTCAAAATTTGGATTACACAAAACTTTTCATATCTCATTGCTTTACATTATTACCCTATAAAATGATACACCTTATATTATATAGATTGTATTTAATTCTTGCACCTGCAAAGTAATGCACTATTTACCCTCTGTAACGGCTGATTTTGAGTATTATAAAGCATGGATACTTCAAAAGAGGAAATAGTTGTTGAAGATAGATTCGCATGCTCGAAAAATGCAGATGTTCAATGAAAAGGCAAAAATAATGATATCACGAGGAAATGTGATAAAACTACACAGTATCTGTATTCACAGGATGTTATTAAAAAACAATCTTATGTTGCACTCACGAGCCTTACTTTTACACTGCATTACAATACGGTACAGACAGGTTACAGATTAAGGGGTAAAACAACAAATACTCTCAGTGTCGCCAGATCTGGCGGATTTTTTATTCAATAACCACCAATAATTTTTAATTGTAACATTTGTCTAATCACTTTGAAGATTGTTAGTCTATTATGTATATTAAATATCACTTCTCAAAATTATTGGTGATTATTGAATACAAAATCCGACAGATCTGGCGACACTGAATACTCTACGTAAACGTATTTCAAATAATTTGGTGTGTCACACACACGACTTTCTCTTACCCTAAAATTTGATACTATAAATTTAGATTGGAGATTAAGGGGTATGATAACGAGTACTGTTATGCAAACCTATGTTGAAACAATTCAAATTAGGCTTCGGAACAACTTTATTTGAAAAGTAATTCTGTGTGGAGGAACCCCCCGTTTCATTACTGTACCTACATTTATATTGAATTCAAATCTGTTATTAAATTCAAAAGTTCATTTAAAATTATTCGGACAAATTACACACCACCATTCCTTGAAACTTATCAATCTTGATCAAACTTTTCTAGTAACAAACATATTAACTTCAAAATGTAACATTTATATTGCCTGAAATTATTTGTTTAAATTTACTGTAACAGACACAGACCAAGATAAAACGTTAAAAACTTTACTTCTGTATCCAGGAAGCCTCAAAATGTGTAAATATACAGAAAACCAAGCGATGAATATTTAACTTAAAAGAATACTTTATTTCCAATATGGCTATGAAGAATTAATTTCAATTCCTGAGCAGCTTTCCTGGACATGGTAAAATATTACAGTAAAGCACTTCTACTAACAATAAATAGATTGTTATAGCTTAAATATTAATTTGTTGCTGGAAAAGTTTGATCAAGATTGATAAGTTTCAAAGAATGTTGCGTGTGAAAGTTGTTTGAATAATTTTAAGTGAACTTTAATTATAATAATAGATTTAAATTCTATATAAATATAGGTGCAGTAATGAAACGGGGGAATGAGGGGGCGGTAGCCCTCCTCACACAGAACTAATTACCACATATAACTCTTCCGAAGCCTAATTTGAATTATTTTAACATAGGCTAACATAACAGTACTCGTTATGTTACCTCTTAATCTCCAACCTGTATTTATAGTATTAAATTTCAGGGTAAGAGAAAGTCGTGTGAGTGACACACTAAATTATTCATTATGCTTTCTTTTCTAAAACTGTTGAAATTTTTCTTTTTTTCCAAAACATAATTTTGAGAAAAATTTAATAATTATAAGTTTAAAAATTATTACTTTTCTAAAGTTATATAAAATTCCACTAATGATATGATAACGAACATTCCATGCAAGTTTTGTATTTATATGTTTATAAATTATGCGCAAAAGAAGAAAACGAGAAAACAGGTTGTTGCTTTAATTTTGAACACCAGTGTACATAGATTGATAAATAATTTAAGGATGTTAATAAATTCAAAAGTTTATGTCAAATTATTCAGACAGATGTTACCCACAACACATTTTAAATCTTAATCTTGATCCCTTTTTTTTTTTTTTTTTCTTTCAGTGACAACCTCATATGATTTTTGAAATACCCAGATTTGATTTCCTGCAGTTATTATTTATTCATTTTTTTTTTTTCATTTTTTTTAAGCTGTGCTACAAACATTAACCGCTAAAAATTTGACTTTTGTATTCAGGAGATATCTAGACGTGTAATTAGAGCAAAAAATAAATGTTGAATTTTGTAGTTCACGTTCACACTAGTACCTTCTTTATCATAGGATATAATAAAGTTATAATCCTTTCTCAGCAGGCTTTCTGTACTTGGTCAAATTTAATACAGCACTTCAATCACTTACATTCGACATAAAAAATCATATTGACTCAATTTTGGTGCCATTTGTATGATCTATAATCTACACACCACACAGGAAACTTAAATTTAGCACAGTATGAAAGAACATAAAATACAGACTGAAATACAATTTGTAAGTCTAGTCCTTATACATGTAAATTCTCTTTTTTGTGGTACTGTAAAGAAATAACATGCTTCTATGGATGCAAAAAATCTGGAGTGACTCCACTCGACTTTCTGAACATTAAGTAATTAACGGTTGTACAAATAAATTAAAGTAAGACAAGACATTAAATAAGTAAAAGTGAAAATTATAATAGGATGTTTGAGTATTTTTCGCCATTGTTTAATTCTACACCATTGAACATCAAATAATTTGAGCCCATAGATCATAATGATAAAGAATATTTCGTTCTGTCCCTGTAAAATTCTATTAGCGCTAGATTCACCGAAGTTTTCACAATTCATGCGACGGTGATCTATAAGATGTATATAGATTTTCATCTCAATAGAATATGGCGTTTAGGCACTATCAAACCTTAATAAATTTTGGCCCATAGGCCATAAGGATAAGGAATATTTCTTTGTGTCCCTGTACAAAAAAAAAAAAAAAAAAAAAAAAAAAATCCTGTAAATACTAGATTTACCAAAATCTACAGAGTTCGTGCAACTGTGACTTATAACGTGTGTATGAATTTTCAGCTCAGTCAAGTAAGGCATTTAGACACTATCGCACTTTAAAGAATTCGGGCCCATGGACCATAATGATAAAGAATTTTTCTTTGTGTCCGTTTAAAAAAACTATAAGTCCTAGATTCACCAAAATCAATAGGGTTCTTACTATAGTGACCTGTAACATACATACCAAATTTTCGCCCATTCGAACAAAGCGTTTAGGCACTATCGTGTTCACATGTACACACATACATACATCATCGTTAAACTAGTAAAAAAATCTGGAGTGACTCCACTCGACTTTCCGAACATTGAATAATTAACGGTTTTGTGGATAAAGTAAAGTAAGAGGAGTTGTTAAATAAACAAAAGAGAAAATTATAATAGGGTGTTTGAGTATTTTTCTTTATATAGTACACGATGTTTAATTTAACGCTATTTTATCGAACACGTAGACCATAAAGATAAAGAATATTTCGTTGTGTCCTTGTAAAAACCTACAAATGCTAGATTCACCAAAATGCTTATAGTTAGTTCAAAAGTGACTTATAATATTTATATAAATTTTCAGCTCCATACGATAAGGCATTTAAACGCTATCGCACTTTAAAGTTTGAGAAAGTTCGTGTGACAGTGACGTATAACATGCATATAAATTTTTAGTTCATTTGAATAAGGCGTTTAGTCGCTGTCGCACTCTAAATAATTTGAGCCTATAGGTCTTAATGATGAACAATTTTTATTTGTGTCCCTGTAAAACTCGTTAAGTGCTAGAGTCACCAAAATCTATACAGTTTCTGTTATGGTGACCTATAACTCGTATATAAATTTTCCACTCAAATGGATAAGGCATTTAGATGCTATCGCACTTTGAATAATTTCACCCCATAGACCATAATAATACAGAATTACTTTTTGTGTCACTGCAAAAAAAACTAGAAGTGCTAGATACACCAAAACCTATACAGATAGTGAAACTCTGACTTATAATATGTGTATAATTTTTTTTTTTTTTTTTTTTTTTTTTTGTTCAATTGAATAAGGCGTTTAAACGCTATCGCACTTTATAAAATTTGGTCCCATAGGCCATAATGATAAAGAATTTTTTTGTGTCCCTGTAAAAAAAAACTGTAAGTGCTAGATTCACCAAAATCTATACAGTTCATGCATCTATTACCTATAATATGTGTATAAATTGTTTGCTCAGTTTAATAAGGCATTTAGACGCTATCGTACTTTTAAAAATTTGGTCCCATAGACCATAATGATAAAGAATTTTTCTCTGTGTCCCTGTAAAAAAACTATAAGGGCCAGATTCGCCAAAATCTATAGATTGAGTAACTGTGACCTATAGTGTATAAATTTTTTGCTCAATTGAATAAGGCGTTTAGATGCTATCGCACTTTTAAAATTTTGGTCCCGTAGACCATAATGATAAAGAATTTTTCTTTGTGTCCCTGTAAAAAAAACTATAAGTGCCAGATTCACCAAAATCAATAGGATTCGTGGTACGGTGACTTGCAACATGCGTACCAACTTACAGCTCATTCGAACAGAGCTTTAAACGCTAGCGTGTTCACTCACACACATACACACATACATACACACACATACATACATCATCGTAAAAATAGTGAAAACGGACTCAGAGGACCTCAAAACGTATAGAAACACCAAAATCGTGAATTCGGATTTTTGACATGATTACAATACTTTCCTTACATATGTATGTTCGGAAAGTAATAAAGTCCGGGAACCTCAAAACATATATAAACACCAAAATCTCAAAGTCGAATTTTTGACATGATTGCAATACATTCTTTACATATGTATGTTCCGAAAGTAAAAACATGTGTTCATTTCGTCTTGTTCAGTGCAGTCGAAAGTTATTAAACACTGTATACCTATCGCAAATTTTGCTCATGCACGTAATTATTTGAATTATCTTGGATGTCCCTATCAACGAACTATTAGTTTGATTACAATAAAAAATTTTAAGTAGCATCACTATAAGCTATAGGTATAAAATATCGAATATGAACTTCCTGCTAATATTTGTTCTTGAATTATGCAATTAACTGACACAAACAGAGAGACAGAGAGAGAGGGAGAAAGACCAATCACTAAAACCAGATTTTCAGATTCAGAAAACCTAAAAAAGTGTAAAAATACTAAAAGAAATATATATATATATATTTTTTTGAAAGTTTAATCCCCCTAATAATACTTTTTCTATTATTATATGGGTTAAGAGAAAATAAAAATGCAATGATGCTTTTAAAAATATAGAAATGTATAGAAAGAAATACTTATTTAGAAGCTACTTGATGTTTTAGTTACGCAATGCGTATCTTATACAACTAGATGCAACATTTTATGATGCAATTAACATAAATACACACCTGCTCAAAAATTTAACAAGATTTACAATCGTATAACCTTTTTCAATTTATATATTTTCTGTTTAATAAATTATTCTTAAACCTTGGAGATGAAAATAACAGGGTTATTCTCTTATTTTTCCGTAAAGATTTGATTACAACAATATTTAGAGGACCAACAATAAAATGAGTGCAGAAAATGATATTTTTGATCCAACTGTAACATTGAAAGGGTGAAATAATATATAGGATGAACTGAGATAACTGTAACCTAGCTTATAACAGATATGGTGAACCTTTTAAAAAATGTAGTCAGATTTTGTTCATGATTTTTTTTTTTTTTTTTAATTCTACTTGTAGGTAACTAAGTCTATGGTACCATTTAGAAAGGGAGGAGAAAATTATATGGCGAAACGTGCACCAATAGTTTGGAAACACCGAAAATTTGTCAACAGAAAACTTGACAGCTGACTCCTTTCTCTCTCTCTCACTCACTTTTTTTAAAAGTCTAAAAAAAGTTTGCTTCATTTTCACTTTATAACTTTTTACTTTTGTAGGAGGAAAAAAAAAAAAAAAAGAGTATGTTGTGACCCCAACATGACCTTCTTCTATATTTTCGTATACAAATTCACTCAGTAAAAATAATTTACATGAATTATTATTTATTAAAATTATCATCCGTGATGAAGACGATTTCCATTCTAGAGAAGTAGTATTAACATGGAGGTCTGCACGGGCCGGGTTCGGGCCGAATTTTTCACTCTGCTCTCGGGCCGGGCTCGGGCTCAGTTTTTTTATGAATACTCGGGCCGGGCCGGGTCTGGTTGAAATTATTTCCGAGCCATGTCGGCCCGAATCTTTTTTTTTAGTTTCCTCGTTAATCAACGAAAAAAAGGAAAATGATAAAAGTATTTCTTAAATCATTTATTTTACTTAATCTTACAGGATGGCATGTCACATAAAATTTTATCTTGTTAAAAAATGTCTGTAACTTCAATTTAATTGTTTGTCAGTCTGTCTGTTCGCGATTTGATTTTCCGCAAATATTTTTAGCATGTCTCGAAATAAATAAATTTTATTTAAAGTAATATTAGATGGTTTCCTATTCAAAATAGTATGCATGTCAGTACTAGTTTGCGCACATGTACAAACAAAAGAAATTAGATACGTTACTGTGTATAAGGCTTTGTGTCCTATGGTCTGTAGAGTTTAGGTGGTATGAAAGCAATAAAAATCCTTCCACTGTAACTTTTTCACGAAATCTCTCTTTTTCTTTTCTCCAGTGCACTGGATGAAAGTAGCATCATTTTTAGCATATGCCTATTGAATATAGTTGGATTAGCATTAAAGTATGTTTACCGGATCACGTGAAAGATTCGAATACATAACGTTATATAAGAGGAAATGGTTGAAAGTGCATTTTTAGTAGTATTAACTATTTTAAATACTTTCCTATATTGTTTGATGAAAGCTAATATTTTCGATTCGACTTTCTGTCTGTCTTTGTGCCTTCTGTACGTCTGTAATAATGATTTTCTGTTTATAAATAATTATCTTGTAAAAGTTCAGCAGTTTTCTTAAAGAACATTCTATTGCTTGGCTATGTAAAACCTCTGTCAAGCACCTACTAAAAATCTCTTTCACAAAAAGGCATTTTTTTTTTTTTCGTTGTTGTTGTATTTTACATATTTTTGAATCGGGCCGGGCCTGAAATTATCGTTTTTTGTCCGGGCCGGGCCGCGCACTAGTAAAAAATAAACGGGCCGGGCCCAGGCCGAATTTTTCGATTTCATACCGGGCCGGGCCTGGTAAGCAAAGTCTTCGTACGGGTCGAGACGAGCCCGAGCCTCAAAATTTCAGCCCGTGCTGACCTCTAGTATAACACCAGAATAAGTTACACCAGGAAGTCAGTTTATTTTCTACATGGCATCTTAAAAAAAAAAAATGTGATTTTTTTTTTCTAAAGTTTTTCTTTCTTTCTTTCTTTCTTTTTTTTTTTTTTTTGTGAAAAATGAAAAAATCGATAACTATATTTTTTTTAATGATACGGCAAAAAGTGCAACGAAAATTTGTCAAGAGAAAACTTGGCAGCTGACTCCTCTCTCTCTCTCTCTCACTTTTAAAAGTCTCTAAAAAAGTTTGCTTCATTTTCATTTTATAACTTTTTCTTTTTTTTTTTTTTTAGGAGAAAAATTTAAAAAAAAAAAAAAAAAAAAAAGTATGCCATGGCCCCCCCACATGACTTTCTTCTATATTTTCCTATGCAAATTATTAAAATTATCTTCCGTGACGAATGCAGACGATTTCCATTCTAGAGAAGTAGTATAACACCAGAATATCCCAATGAAATCAATTTTATTTTCTATATGGCATCTTAAAAAATGTGAAATTTTTTTTTTCTAAAGTTTTTCTTTCTTTCTTTCTCTCTTTTCTTATTTTTATTTTTATTTATTTATTTATTTATTTTTGTTAAAAATTTAAAAAATGGATAACTATATTTGTTAATTATCACAGATCAGTGGTTTAACCATTCGTTTTAAATTTCTCGACGAGCTATTTTGAAAGATGCCCATAATGAACATTTGCCCCCTTCAGTTAGGACGACTTCTCCCCAGGGAGGGGGGGGGGGGGGGAGAAGCGGTGCTCCTATATATACACATTTTTTTCTCCAGTTAACTATCAATATTATAAATACTTCTTTTTAATTTCATAATGACTGTTAAAAAATAATTCTCTTTGTGTATATTTATACGAAATTTTGTCCTATACCGCCATGTTAAACATGTGGAAAAAGCTGGATAGCAAAGCTACCTGTTGAAAGATTGCCACCAAAAGTTGATAGACACTAATTAATGTCAAGGTGCTACTACATATCAAATTTTATGAAATTCTTTGCAGTAGTTACTGAGATACCGTTGCCACAAAATTTTGTCATACATACACAGACAGACAGATATTTTTAAAAAATGGTCAAATCGCGTTCTAGATTTCTCAAAACGTGTAAATCCATCAAAAACCCGAGGTCGAAAATTACACTTATTATAATTCTTACAATATAATAAGATGAATCACTCACTTACAATACTAGGACAATATATAGATTTCCATATGTAAGTCTTAAATAAGATACTGGATGATTTAGATTTTCTTATTTCTTATCGTGCATACAGACTTGACATCTAATTGCAGGGATGGAACACGGGCGCAGAATTCATACCGGAATCCGTTTAAGAAATTTCTCTACCTATAATATCGTCGATTTAAGAAGTAGAAAATTTTCTTACATTGATAGTGGTATGAATTCTGCGCCCGTGTTCCATCCCTGTAATTGTTAAAGAGATAAGTCCTTTTTTTTTTTTTTTCTTTTAACTGTTTATAAAAAATGTCATATTCGCTTGGAAAACGAAACTCTTTGTCTTTAAAGGATAAAACTGAATGTTAATGCATTACACAGAGTTTAATTAGCGGAGAAAAAATGAAGAAAGAAAGAAAGGAAGAGAAAAAAGAATATTCCAGTATATACACTAAATCATGCGAAAAATAATTTAATAAAGTGAAAATATGTGTATTTAATAAAGTTATGTTTAATGAATAAATGACAATCAACGGAAGGCTTAAACTAAAATAAAAGTCAAGAAGTTATGTGATTTTCTATATTTTTGATATGTATCTCTGCTGTATAAATAATCAGTATAGAAGAATAACAACATTATGTGTTTTTATCAATCATCATCATCATCTTCAATTTCAGACTTTATCAATCTGCTGCAGGATAAAGGCCTCTCCTATTTGATTCCAATTTGCCCTGTTTTCTGCAATTCTTCTCTATTCTGCTCGTCCAAACTTCACGATTTTATCTCTCCAACGACACAGTGGTCTCTTCTTTGGTCTTTTCTTATCTCTTGGTATCCAAAATAGAACTTTGGTGGTCCATCTATCACCATTTCTTCTCGCAAGGTGGCCAGCCCAACTTCTTGACTCTAGAAATAACATCAGTAACTTTGGTTTGTTTCCTAATCCAAGTGTTTCGCTTTCTATCTCTTCGGGTGAATCCTAACATACAGCTCTCTATGCTTCTCTGGGTTGTTTGAAGTTTTTGTATAGCTTTATATTTTAATGTCCAAGTTTCTGAAGCATAAGTAAAAATGGGCAAAATGCCCAGATAAAAACCTTTTCTTTTCAAACAAATTGGGAGGTCGCTTTTGAATATAGCGGTATTTCTTCCGAATGCTCTTCATGCAAGTTTAACTCTGTTGTTAATTTCTTCCATGATGATCCCGTTCATCGTAAGCACTTGTCCCAGATAAGTATATAACTACATACCGTTTCTAATTCATCCATATCAATAGTGGTCTTCAGTATGTGTATATATATATATACAGTCGAACCTCGTTAACGTGAACACTGTTAACGTGAATTACTTTTAACATGAACTGTGTCCACAGTCCCCGTCAAAACGAAGATTAGTTTCTGAGGTACTGATAGCATGAACTACTGATAACATGAACACATTTTTTATCCCCCTTGAGATTCATGTTAAAGAGATTCGACAGTATATATATTACCTTCTTAAATTATTTTGATTGTTTTGCTTAAATTGACTTTGTATTTTTTCTTTTTTTTAAATTGTGAAAATTAAAGACAATTAAAATGAATTTGAAAATCTAGTGAAGGGTCATACCCCTCTCCCCCCCTCTTTTTGTCCATGCGTGCCGGTGCCCATGCCAATAGATGTTTCAAAAGTTTGTCGTAACAAACTTTTTTTTTTCTTTCAAATACTGGATGGTGGAAAAAGATGGGTGCACTAGAAGGCTTTTTGTAATGTGTAGTAGAGGTCTGCACGGGCCGGGCTTAATTTTTTTTTTTTTTTTTTTTTTCAGGCTTGGGCTGGGGCGGGCCTGAATAAAATTTTCTCCGGGCCGTGTCGGCCCGAATCTTTTTTTGGTTTCCTCGTTAATCAACGAAAAGGAAAATGATAAAATATTTCTCCAGTCATTTATTTTACATAATTTTTACAGGCTGGTATATCGCATAAAGTTCTATTTTGTAAAAAAGTGTCTGTAACTTCAGTTTAATTGTCTATCAGTCTGTCTGTCCGAAATCTGATTTTTCGCAAATATTTTTACCATGCCTCGAAATAAATATATTTTATTTAAAGTAATATTAGATGGTTTCCTATTCAAAATAATATGCATGCCACTACCAGTTTGCGTACATGTACATAACAAAAGAAATTGGATACGTTACTGTGTATAAGGCTTTGTTTCTTATAATCTGTTGAGTTTATTGGTATAAAGACTATAAAAATCTTTCCGCTGTAACTTTTTCTCTAATGCTCCTTTTCCTTTTTTCCAGTGGACAAAAGTAGCATCATTTTTATCATGGGCTAAAGCAACTTTTCTATTGAATATGGTTGGATTAACATTAAAGTTTTGTTTACCGGAGCACATGAAAGATTCGGATACATTACGGTATATAAGAGGAAATGGTTGAAAGTGCATCTTTAGTAGTATTAACCATTTCAAATACCTTCCTATATTGTTTGATGAATGCTAATATTTTCGATTTGACTTTCTATTTGTCTTTGTGCCTTGTCTATATAATGAATTTCTGTTTATATATAATTATCTTTTAAAAGTTCAGCAGTTTTGTTAAAGAACGTACTATTGTTTGGTTATATAAAACCTCTGCAAAACACATACTAAAAATCTTTTTCATAGAAAGGCATTCATTATTTATTTTTATTTATTTATTTATTTATTTATTTATTTATTTGCTATTTTACATATTTTTGAATCGGGCCGGGCCGTATTGGGACTGATTTTATCGTTTTTTGTCCGGGCCGGGCTGGGCCATACACCGTTAAAGAATAAACGGGCCGGGCACGGACCTCGAAATTCCGGCCCGTGCAGACCTCTAGTGTGTGGAAGGTTACGTTTTCCCCTAGTTATCTCGGGATGGCCGGTGAAGTGGTTAAATACGCTTTTGCTCTATGAGTCACTTTATACGTGATAAACATATATTATTCCCGTCTTCCCTTTAGTTGCTTTTATTTTTTTATCAATCCTGTTCAAAAGAGATACGTTCTATTACAAGGAGCATTTATTAAGTCTATAATTATACGCCAATTACTTCCGGAAATGAAATGAAAGGGGGAGGGAAGAAAGAAAAAGAAACGAAACCTCGCTGGACATCAACAAGCTTTGGCGAGAATTTGGCGACTATTAGTCAATTTCCGGATATCTTTCACTTTTCCGCGAAATTAGAAAACATCTCCACAACATGGTTATCACAAAGATAAATTATTCGCCGCGCCGTTTAAAAACCGAAAATCACCACTACTTCTGTATATTTTTACATTTCGGAACTGAAAGCAAGACTTTACTTTAGGTAAGCGAAACTCTACTGTTTTTGCTAGTAGTTTTATAGTTTCTTTCTTTTGGAATGCATTTTCGAGCGCCGATAACTTTATTTTTTATTAAGATTATTTTTCATTTTTTATTAAAATTATTTATCTATTGTTGTTTATCTTCTGATAAGTTAACTGCGTTTAAAATATCAGCACTATTTTTTCTTTTCTTTTTTTACTTTCTTCTATATTCAAAAGAAGAAAGTATTGGATTCGTAAAAATTTTCGAACTCGGGTTTTTGATGGATTTAACCGTTTTGAGAGCTGTAGAACACGATTTGACCATTTTTAGAAAATGTCTCTCTGTCTGTGTGTGTGTGACAAAAGTGTGTGGCAACTGTATCTCAGGAACTACTGCACAGAATTTCATACAAGTTGGTATGTAGTTGTACCTTGACATAAATTAGTGCCTATCACCTTTCGGTAAAAATTGTCTAACAGGTTGCGTTGCCATCCCGCTTTTTCTAAATTTTTAACATGGTGATATAGGACAAAATTTTGTATAAATGTGCATAAAGAGAATTATTTTTTAGTAATCATTATGAAATTTACAAGAATTATTAAAGTAGAGATATTCAACTGGGGAAAAATTTTTTGTATGTGTAGGAGCCCCCCCCCCCTAGGGGGGGAAGACCCCCCTCGAGGGGAGTAAATTTTCAAGATGGGTATCTTTCGAAAGGTCTCGTCAATACCTTTAAAACGAATGGTTGAACTATAAATCTGTGATAATTTAAAACAAAGTTATCGATTTTTTTTACTTTTAGCGAAAAAAAAAAATCGTATTTATTTTTTTAACGAAATTTAACCAAACTTGGTATTTAGTTGGCCCCTGGCATAAACTGGTGCTGATTAGATTTGGGGATCAATCTCTCAACAGGTGGCGCTGTGATCATATTTTTTCTAAACTTTTAACATGGCAGTGTAGGACAAAATTCCGTATAAATGTACATAATGAGATTTATTCTTAACCTGTGATTGTAAAATTAATTTAAATTATTGATATTAGTAGTAGTTAATTAGTAAAAAAAATTTATGCATATGGGGGCATCGCTTCCCCCCGGGGGGGGGGGGGTAAATTTTTAAGATGGGTATCTTACCTTTAAAACGAATGGTTGAACTATAAATATGTGATAATTTAAAACGAAGTTATCGATTTTTCTTACTTTTAACAAAAAAGAACTTGGAAAAAAATCGTAATTTTTTTTTTTTTTTTTTTTTTTTTTTGTTATTGAGTGAATTTGTATAGGAAAATATAGAAGAAAGTCTTGTGGTGGCCACAACATACTAGTTTTTTATTTATTTATTTATGTGACTTACTGTTATTCATTCGTTATAATGCGACTTACTGATAATGAATGAACGTAATAATAGTAAGTAAACTTGTTGGAGTAAAGGAAAATCAGTAACTTAACTTATAGCGTTATTCATTGAAGTCGATTTAATTTGTTATAAATAACGATTGGCATAACATTTTTCTTTTTCTTTTTTTTTTTTTTTTAAATATTTTATTGTATGTAGTAAAATAAACAATTTTTTCCATCATACATATTTATTAAAAAAAGATTTCCAAAACATCATATTTTTTTTTTTTTTTTTTTTTTTTTGTGTGTGTGTGTGTGTGAGTGAAATTCATTATATATCAAAAACCATATCCCATTTTTTTTTTTTTTTTTTTTATCTTTAAATAAAATTCGAGTGTATCAAAATTACTTACTACGTACAGCTTTTCTAACTTGTTACTATCTTACTACTCCAATTAATATTAGATTTTTAAAATAATTTCTTCAGTGATATCTGTCAATAAAAAATTACTTATATTGCTTTACAAGTAGGTAAAAATATAACTACATTTCTACTTTTAGAGAATAAGATTTATTAGTTTGGTTTTTCTTCAAATGCGTATCTTTTTAAAAATTCTTTTATTAAAATTGATAAAGAAAAAAATATTAATATTAACTGCTTCTTCTTTCTCTCTCTGTGTTTTCTTTTCTGTTTATCTTTTTAAAAATAGGAACTGCCGTCAGTAAAAGCTAGATGATCATGTACGTAAAATAGAACAAGTCTAAAACAGAGTTTTTCAACCTCTGAGCAATGCAAATGTGGAACTGGTGTTAAATCGAAGCAGTGATGCCAGATGGTCGAAAATTATTTCCCCAAACAGGTCTTCAAATTTCCCGAAATCAGGTTTTTTTTTTTTTTTTTTTTTTCGAAAAAATCCCCAACTTGATTTCTACTAAAAAGAGAAAATAAAAATTAAATATATATATATATCAAGCAGATTTTTCTATGATTTAAGCTCAGATTTTTCCCCGAATGAAGGCAATTAAAAAAAAAAAAAAAAAAAAAAAAAAAAAATCCCCAAATAACAATAAAGCTATTGAAAGTCTCTAGTCAGAGGGATAAGTCATTACGTTGCCAACATTGACAGAAAGTTGAAGAACTCCCCAGATTTGTCCCCCCCAAATTTTAGAATTCCTCCAAAAAAGTCCCCACAAACATTTGGTCCCCAAAATTGTCCCCAGAAGTCTCAAAAATCCCCAAAATGGGGACAAAATCCCCAATCTGGCATCACGAAGAAGCTCATCCGCATGGAGTGCCAAAGGTAGATGGACCTTGACCAATTTCGATTGCGGTTAATAAATTCGGACGTTATGTGCTTTCGGATTTTTCTGTTTAGTGTCACTCCTTCCCTCCAGAAATATTCAACTTTGGAGGGTGATCTTGAACCTGGATGATGTTTGGTTTCGTTTTATAAATTTTATTATTTTCCCTTCATTACTTTCCGAATATATACTGCGTAAGGAAAGTATTGCAGTCATAAAAAAAAATCAACTTTGAGATTTTAAATATATTTATAAATTTTGAGGTCTCCTGAGTTCATTTTATCTAATTTTACGGCAATGTGGGTATGTAGGGAAGGATGGGACAGTTCTGACAAAAATACTTTTTACAAATTTAGTTTTACTGGTACAACACTGTAAGTTTCAGAGAAACAAATTGAAGCATTTTAACATCTTTTAAAAATATAAATTTGATGGTAATTATTAAAATATTAATTTTATAAACCAATTAACATAGTCATAAAAATGTCCCATCCCTCCCTTATATGAGGGAGGGATGGGACATGTTTATAAAGTTAAAATAAGCACATAATATACAGACATACTATGAAAAATGACAATAACAGTGGGTCACTATGTATGTAAGGCTAATTAATTACTAATAATATCTATTTTATTCAACATTAGAATACAATGTACCACAAAAATAAAAAATTTCAAATGCTCAATTAGTTTATAGTTTTTTTATTTTTTACTTCTAGCAGAGAAAGTTGTTTTTTAGTTCAAAATTAAGTTTTTGTTATATTTACATGTTTTGTATTAGAAAGGCTTTTATTGGCTAGTCTGTGTGTGTTATCAGCATATCTCAAGAGCAAATATTACGAAGAAATCCTAACTGTAATTGGTGAATGTAATTCCTTTTGTATATTTTACCATGTCCAGGAAAACTGCTCAGGAATGAAAATTAATTCCTCATACATATATGGTAGTAAATAAAGTATTTTTAAATGTTAAAAGGGTAAACGAAACTCGTGTGAGTGCCACACCAGTTATTTTCCATGATTTTGAATTTGTTTCGTGCATTTTCTCTTCCATATATTCCTTTATTTGCCTCTTGATATTCTCTGTTTAAGGAGTATCAGAATTCTTCTTCCTTTTCTTACATACCCCATCCCTCGCTGAACTACTCTGTCCCATCCCTCCCTTTTCATTATTTTTCAAAATAATAGCTTATTATCAGACACATGCTACTTTTAGGCTTAATTTAGCTACTAATTCATAAAAGTTATATTATTAGGTATATAAAATATGAAAAGTAATTATGCTAACATGAGTGATTGACGTTGAAAACTTGCCTTGAAAATTAAGCAATTGTTTACTTTTGGTGTTATAAAATATTTTTTTTTTTTTTTTGCATAAACTTATAGAATTCTCCAACTAAAATGATACATAGCAACAAATATGGGGCTCTAGTTACTTCACCTGGTTGGTGGAAGTGTCAGAAATTAAAAACACTGTTTATTTTAAGAATAATTTTAGGTGTCCCATCCAGTGTTGCCAATTTAGCGGAATTTCCTCAAAATTTAGTGGATTTTTGACACGATCAATGGGGAAAAAATAAAGGTTTAGCGGATTGGATTCTACATTGCACTGGTGCTACACTATGGGCAATTGACATTTTTAGCGGATTTTCATGTGTACTTTTAGCGGGGGGGAAAGTTTGTGTTGGCAACACTGGTCCCATCCCTCCCGACACTCCCCTATGTGTGTAAAACAATACGTTTAAACGCTTTGATCACCGTAGCACGAACCCTATTGATTTTGGTGAATCTAGCACTAATAGTTTTTTTTTTACAAGGACACAAAGAAATTTTTTTTATCATTCTGACCTATGAGCTCAAATTAATTAAAGTCCAATAGCGTCTAAACGCCTCATTCGAATGAACTGAAAATTTATATAAATAATATAGATCATCGTCACGCAAACTATATGAATTTCGGAGACTTTAGCACTTATGGTTATTTTTACCGGGACACAGCGAAAAATTCTTTATATTTATGGCTTATAGGCTCAAATTATTCAAAGTGCAATAACATCTAAATTCCTTATCGAACTGTGCTGAAAATTTATGCACATGTTATAGGTCACCGTCGCATCAGCTGTATAGATTTTTTTATAGGGCCACAACGAAAAATTCTTTTTCATTATGATTCATAGGCTCAAATTATTTGAAGTGTAATAGTGTTAAATTAAACAACATAACTATGTGACGAAGAATACTCAAATACTCTATTATAATTTTCTCTTTTATTTATTTAACGACTTCTCTTACTTTAATTAATTTATACAATCGTTAATTATTTAATATTTGAAAAGTCGAGTACAGTGCAGAATGGAGTCACACTTTTTTTATTTAGTTGCATAGATAATTTCGGAGTAGGAAAAGCAAGACGTCAGACTATGACGTATATTTTATATTGCGGTTAAATCGACCTTTATGCTTCGAAGATTCGTTCGAAGATTCTAAGTTATAAAATCCTCTAAAAGAATTTAGATTGTGTTAATCTCGGAAATTTTTCTCCGAGAAGAAGCAAATTTTACTTCTCTCTGGGTATTCTATTCATCGCTGGTTTCTGTGAAGATTTTCAGCATTTAGTTAGTTTTTAAACATACATATATATATACTTTGACATTAAGTTTAAATAATTTAGTTTTAATAAAATTAAGATCAACTATTAGTTTAGTTATTTTAGGTTTAACATTAACAAGCTCCACTTATCACAACTCTAATTATTTAATCGGTGCCACATTTCCTCTTAATTATGTAGTTAAAACTTCTTAAATACACTTCTTATTGCATTGGTTAGTTTGATCCTGAAATAATTTAACTGACTTATTGTTTATCTAGCTAAACGATAGATGGCGCTTTCTCACTGCTGACTTAATGTCTTCTTTCTTCAATCCTTTCTTTGAAAGTTTTAATTTTTCTTGATTTACGTACAATTTAAATTAACAATTAACTAGCTTCAGCTTTAATTAACTTTAAAATACTTTCACTAACTCTTTAAATATTACTCTGTGTATTTTATCGTTCATGAAAATGCTCAGTCGTTCATTCTTATCGATGTTTGCAAAGGTTTTCTTTTTATTTCTTTTTCTTTTCTTTTCTTTTTTTTTTTTTTTGGCAGCATCCTATTCTCTTGTTCGTGTTAAAAGCTTTACATGTGGCTACTATGCTTTTTCTAGTTTTTTCTCTGGTTTCCATGAAGAATTAATTTAATATTTTAATTAATTTCTCATTCAATATGGTTTTGCTGCTTCGATCGGGGCTGAAACAATAAAAATTGCTATAATTAGCTATATTGTTTTACGAAATCGATGCAGCTTTCACTGCTTTATGAAGTACAGTCCCCCTGAAGAGTTTATACTTCAAATTTTAAGCATTTTTATCCAATTATTATTTCTGTGGTCCTTTATTTACTTTCTCCGTCTTTAACTTTAAGGGTGCTTTTTCTTTTCTTCATTATTATTGTTATTCATGTCGGCATAAGTAATTCAAATTGTTTTTGTCTCTTATTGGTTCTTGATCTGTATCGCAACATTTTTGTGTCAGTCTTACCTATATGTTACAATCAGTTCTATTTTTTGTTGTGTTGATATTGTTTTGTATCTATTAATTGCTAAATATTAAGGTTAAATTTTATTACGATAACTATCATTTATATATGTTTATATATATATATAAATTATTTAGTTAGTTGTATTATGACCTTCAATTTATAAATATTGTTAAGCCAGTCTTGGAGTTCTGATATATGAGATTGGCCTACTAGTAGAAATTGTAAATCAAAACAATTTAGATTGTGTTTCTCATGGATTGAAAACTTTCAATCATTAGGACACCGTAGCAACTAAAATTTCTGATCTGGCGACTAAATTTCCAGTGGATAATTTTCTTTTAAAATAGATTTTTTTTTTTTTTTTTTACAATTATAAATTTAGTTGGGGGTGAACCATCCAATGAAATGAGGAAAATAAATTTTTATTTTATTTATTTATTTATTTATTTGCACGACAAGACTCTTTCTTACAGACAGCGATTTTGAGTTGTCGTCATTTATCTTATTATACCTTGAATTTTATACTTCTTTTTATGTCAAAAAAAAAAAAAAAAAAAACGTGCAAACACTTTTTTTTTTTTTTTTTTTTAATAATTAAAATAAAATTTAGAAAAATCGAGTTAAAGAAATGGAACAGTTTTAGTATAAAAATATATGTGTTATATATTATTATTATTTATATATGTTGAAAAAAATTACAAGAAAAGTTAACTTGCATGTATTTTTTTTTTTTTTTTTTTTGATTTTAGAAGGCTACGTCTTTAGTTAACTAAGAAATTTATTTGAAAATATTTATAATTAACTTTTTAAAAAATACTGAAACTGAAGTTAAAGTTTCTAAAATAATGACAGCAATTTCTAATAAATGAAAATAAATGAAAAAAAAGCTCAAATAATAATAAATAAATAAATAAAAAGTGGAAAGTTTTGAAAGTAAATAAGCTCTGTGGCATAAGTTTGACGACTCAAAATTTATGGAAATTATAAAAACTATATATCGAAAGATTCTATTATTTATGAGCAAAAAAATAAATAAATAAATAAATATCTTACTTTTTATGTCTAAGAAAAAAAGAAGAACGTGCATTTTTATTTATTTTCCCCAAATTGTTATGTACGTACAGTCGGTAACAAAACTGTCCGAACACTAGCAAAAATTCCTATGTAAAAAAAGTACACTTTATACGGTTTTGTTATATAAATCCTTATCAAATCATGCTCTTACACTGACTAAGAACAGGATTCGACAAGGATTTATTTAACAAAACCGTGTGAAGTGTACTTTTTTTTTACATAGGAATTTTTGCTAGTGTTCGGACCCTTTTGTTACCGACTGTACTGTCATTCACTACGGTCGGTATGTTTGTGAATCTCACCATAATTTAGTTGTTGCCAATTTTTTTTTTTTTTTTCGACAGAAAAAAAAAAATCAGTACATTTATTTAAAACGAGGAAAATAAATTAGAAATATCAGTCGTATCGTTACAAATAAGGTACCAAATGAAAGGGAAAAATTTTGTGAATCCGATGGATTAAACAGCTTATCGATCGGACAATCAGATTTTTTTTAAATTAACTAAAGTATGAATTTTAGGTGGCAACAGCAGAAGATTGTATGGAAACCGTTAGGAGAAAAAAAAAAAAAAATCTGCTTCACATTAAGTCACATGTTTTTGAAGTGGGATTAAAAATTGCAGTTTTCAATTTTTTTTTTTTTTTTAATTTCCTTTCACGAGTACAAAAATATAATATACAGGTCTGTACCCCACAAGACCAACTTGCATTTCAAATTTCATCAATTTTTACTTTCTCTTACCCATAAGGTAGAGAAAGTATTGTTTTGGGGTCAAATTTTCGAAAGCGATATTTTGTTATATTTACATGTTCTGAGGTCCCCTGAATACGAAAATCATGTTTTTAGCAAATGGTCTGTGTGTATGTCTGTGTGTCTGTCTGTGTGTGTGTTTGTGTGTGTGTCTGTGTGTGTGTGTGTGTGTGTGTGTCTGTCTGTGTCTGTGTGTGTGTGTCTGTGTGTGTGTCTGTGTGTCTGTATGTCTGTTATCAGCATATCTAAAAAACAAATTATGGCAGAAAGTTAAAACTTGGTATTCTAAATGTGTATCATATAGGGATGCTACAGTAAGCTTTTCGTTAAGATCAAGCAAATGGTTCGTGCACAGGGACAATCAAGAGAATTCTAATACATTACGTCTATGGGGGAAACTGCAGGTAAGTAGAGTTTAATGTCTTTTGACTGCACTAAACCAGATGAAACGAATATATATTTTTTGTAATAGAGGTAGTTAACTGAGAAAAAAATTTTGTGTATGTAGGAGCCTCACCTCCCCCCCCCCTGGGGGGGAAGTCCCCCCCTCGAGGGGTGTACATTTTCATGATGGGTATCATTCAAAAGAGCTCACCATTACCTTTAAAACGAATGGTTGAACTATAAATCTGTGATAATTTAAAAAAAAGTTATAGATTTTTTTTTTACTTTTAACAACTACAAAAAAAAAAAAAAAAAAAAAAAAAAACTTAGAAAAAAAAAATCTTTTTTTTTTTTTTAATATTGTGAGTAAAATGGACTTTTTTTGGATATTTAGTGTTGCACTATTTCTCTAATATGGAAA
Source organism: Salticus scenicus (assembly GCA_963930645.1). NCBI lineage: Eukaryota > Metazoa > Arthropoda > Arachnida > Araneae > Salticidae > Salticus > Salticus scenicus. The sequence goes on along the minus strand of OZ005659.1, from coordinate 23,432,192 downwards.
TCGTCTGCATTATCATAAAAGAAAATTTTTTTAAATAATAATTTGAATAAATTATTTTTAAAAAACATAATTATTTTTTAATAACCGAATTAAATTCTATATAAATGTAGGTGCATTAATGAAACGGGGGGGGGGGGTTGAGAGGGGCGGTAGCCCCCCCTCACACAGAACTAATTATCGTATAAAACTCTTCTGTAGCCTAATTTGAATTGTTTTGGATAGGTTTACATGACAGTTCTCGTTATCTTACCTCTTAATCTGCAACCTGTACTTATAGCATTAAATTTCAGGGTAATAGAAAGTCGTGTGAGTGACACACCAGATTATTTTGGTAAATAAACAAAAAAGTTACTTTTTTTTTTTTCAATTTGAATTTTATTCTAACTTCGAAAAAATTTATGCGATATGATACATTAAGAATTTGGGTTTTAAAAGTTTTTTTTTAAATAGATTATTTTTTATTAAAACAAAATTGAGAAAAATTGTTCTAAAGAAATGGAACAGCTTTGGTACAGAAACACTTGACTAAATTTGAAATTTTGCACGGAAGTAGCTGGGACGTTTCTCGCCAAGATGTTTACTTACGCAATTATGACAGGGGCATTTCTCAAAAGGTGGGCACAGTGCACACACCATAACTTTAAGCTTTAATAATAAATATAAATGTAATTCTCATTGACTTTTTTTTTTTTTTTTTTTTTTTTTTTTTTGCTGGAATTCTAATTCTGTTCAAAGACAAGAATTGATACAATTTATTGCAAAAAATTTGTGTCGATATCTTAAAATTTTATTATTTTGGACTAAAAGGGTGAATTTTGGACATCCAAAACGTTAACTGACTCAAGATGTAGCACCAGAAAAAGTTATAACTTATTTTCAGGTGATTTTAACGGAAAATAACGAGTAGGCATAGGAAAGTCAGGATTGGTTGATAATTTCCTCATCAGAAAATAATACTGGTTTGATGATTTTTCGAAAATAAACCGGACTTTTACAGAAGAAAATATTTTGCATTTTGCTATGTCCAAAATTAACGATCTAAATAATGCCATTTTAACACAAACTATATTAAGCTTCAGTAATCTAAACACTCTTATCTTTCTTTAAAATAATTTCTTCAATGTTTCTATTCTAAATATTTGTGCGTTCTTGTAAAATATCTTTTGAATAAATACACTTTTCTGAAATAAGAAACTGCAATGTTCGAATCCTATAAAATGGAAAAAAAAAAAAAAAAAATCAGTGAATATATTAAATAACAATGATCTGATATCCTAAAATGTATAAAGAAATTTAGTGTAATTATTTTTCTAAATAATTGTTTTCTTTAAACAATTGTTTAATGATTTGTCTTCTTTAAATAAAGCATATTTAATGCATTACTTGTAGTTAACGTTTAATGTTCCCAAATTTTGAGAATTGCCCTTAGCCATTTTAATTCATCGCCAAAATGATACCAAAAATTTAAAAACCTCCAAGCGGCTCCTATGCTAAAGCTATACCAAATAATCTGGTGTGTCACTCACACAACTTTCTCTTACCCTGAAATTTAACACTATAAATACAGGTTGGAGATTAAGAGGTAAGATAACGATGTTATGTAAACCTATGTTAAACAATTCAAATTAGGCTTCGGAAGAGTTTTTATATGATAATTAGTTCTGTGTGAGGGGGGCTACCGCCCCCCTCAACCCCCCGTTTCATTAATGCACCTACATTTATATAAAATTTAATTCGGTTATTAAAAAATAATTCTGTTTTTTATAAATAATTTATTAAAATTATTATTTGAAAAAATTATCTTTATGATAATGCAGACGATTTCCATATTAGAGAAGTAGTATAACACTAAATATCCAAAAAAAGTCCATTTTATTCTCAATATTAAAAAAAAAAAAAAAAAAAAAAATGATAACATTGTTTTAAATTATCGTAGATCGATGGTTCAACCATTCGTTTTAAAGGTATTGGCGAGCTCTTTTGAAAGATACCCATCATGAAAATTTACTCCCCTCGAAGGGGGATTTCCCCCCCCCCCCGGGGGGAGGCGAGGCTCCTACATACACAAAAATTTTTTCCCAGTTGACTATCTCTATTACAATATATATATATTCGTTTCATTTGGTTTAGTGCAGTCTATAGACGTTAAACTCTACTTTCCTGCAATTTTCCCCCATAGACGTAATGTATTAGAATTCTCTTGATTGTCCCTGTACACGAACCATTTGCTTGATCTTAACAAAAAGCTTACTGTAGCATTCCTATATGATATACATTTAGAATAGCAAGTTTGAACTTTCTGCCATAATTTGTTCTTGAGATATGCTGATAACAGACAGACACACGGACACACAGACTATTTTCTAAAAACATGATTTTCGTATTCAGGGGACCTCAAAACGTGTAAATATAACAAAATCTCGCGTTCGAAAATTTGACCCAAAAACAATACTTTCTCTACCTTATGGGTAAGAGAAAGTAAAAAATTTAAAGAAATGAATATAGTTAGTTATGCTAGGGAAAGAAATATAGTTACTGCATGCTTTTGTGTGGAAGAAGAGATTAAAATAATTCCTGTCGTACTAAATTAAATTCTGTTTGGTGCAGAATTTTATGTCTATTACTTAGTTTTTTCTTTTCTTTTCTTTCTTTCTTTCTTTTTTTTTTTTTTTACTTTTTTACAAAGAGTTTATTTTTTTTCCATTTATAAATGTTGGTAAAGAGGCTCCATTCTTTAGAAACTACTATGATGTGGCCATCACAAAACTTTCTTCTGTATCATTATATATCACAGCGTTAATTACTGTATAACATAGATAAAAGTTTAATCATAACTTCTTAGAATTATTGAAAAAATGTGATTTTAAAGATTACTCTATCTCAGCATCTATTAAATATTTTAGTTTTTGAACCATGTATTTTATAGCCCTCGCTCTTTGTACTACATTACCATATGTTTCCGATGAATATAATAATTTAAAAAAAAAAAAAGTCCCTTTCAATGGAGAATCAAATAAGTGAAAAATCAAATAATTGTTATATTGTTTGTTATATTGTAAAAATTATGTTTAAATATAAGTGTCAAAAATAGCTCTTTTAATTTAAAATTTAGAAAATTTAATTTTTGTACTGTTTGACCACTTAATTTAAATAAATATAATAATAATAAAAAAAAAAATCGCTTTCTAATGAAGGAATTAAATAAGTAAAAAATAAATAGTGTAATACCCGCTGCTAAGATCCGCAGACAGTTGAAATGAAAAAATAAATTTTAGAAAATGAAACAGAACAGTCAAGGGATAAAATCGAAAAAAAAAAAAATAATAATAAGAAGAAAATCTAAGAAAAATTCAAATTCGAAAAAATATCGAGGAAGTGCACACCTACATGGTCCCATCTACCCATCTACCAAGTCTTTTAACTCTGTGATCAGTAGTCTACGTACCAGAGCGCAAGACACACAATCAGATACTTCTCTTTATTTATATGGATGTAAATATGTAAAGAATGTATATATATTTTATTTTATTTTATTTTATTTTATATAAAAAATAAGCTAATATGCACGTCATGTGTGTTAATCACCAAATGCGCCAAACTGCGTGACAATCACCTAATTGGAAATTAGCGGCGAAAAAACAAAACGAACAAATATATAAATAAATAAAATAAATATAAAAATAAATCATGTATTTCAGCAACTAGTCTATTTAAAAAATATATATTTAGAACAATGCAAAAGAAATTAGATTAAAAAACACTTATTGCTGAAGCATTAAATGTTTTTTCCATATTAAATACTAACTAACAAATATAATTTATAATGATGCTTAAACGTCATTATTTAGAATAGCCACAAATATTTTAAAAATAAATCATACTATTAGAAAAATAAATACAATTAAAGCTATAAACATGCCAATTCTACCGCGCAAGTTTAATATAAAAATACTCCCCAAAGTTTTATATCAATTTTATTGTTTAATATCGTTAATATTGTCATTGTTATTGTTATTTAAATATTTCTTTTTATGTCAAAAGAAAAGAAAATGAAAGAAAGAAAGAAAATGAACGCGTAAAAATTTGTTTTCTAGTGGTATCAGCTAGCTTTTTAATGTTGTCATGTAGAGTAGACTTACAAGGAAACATTCAAAAGGTGTCGTCTTTAAAAAATATTGAAAAAAATATATGTGATTCTACTCTTCTTAAAATACCAGAAAGTGAAAAAATTATCGGCTGAAATGAATTACAGCGACCACAAAAAATTATCAAAATTAAGCATATTTGGCGGTTTTACACTGTTAGGCGATTGATTTTGAGTACTTGGCGGAGAAGCAAAACACGGTTCTGTTCGTACATGGCAATCTCGGAGCTAGCGAACTTATCGCCTATTAGTAAACAATGTAATATTTTTAGTTTTATATCCTAATTTACACTGTCAACTACCGATGGTTGACGCGGCTTTATATGGCTGACAGGGCGCTCGACGTGTTAATTTCTTATTGGCACTGCTTTTACTTTCGGGGTAAAACTTTCACTGACATGTTTGAAGTATAACATGTTCTGCACACTTCTAAAGTTTCAAGATGATTCCTTCAGTACTTTTAGAGATATATGTCTAGAATCTAGAATGGCTTATATGGCGCTCAACGTGTTAAATTATATAGCATTAAGGCATTAACCGAATAATTAACATGAGCATAAGTAACGTAATGGATAAATGAATGAATCAATGAGAAATAAACGATTTAGATTTAAACAAAAACTACTTTTAATCAATTTTCCTTGGCGGGGATCGAACTCACGATCTCTGTATTCGTAACCCGGTACTTTACTTCAGAGCCACGGCGCTCACAGGTAAGACAGCTTTCATTACAATATCTTTTTTCATGACATTTATGGGGATTTTAATTAAAATATTGAAATTTCGAATTAAAAAAAATATTTTATCAAAATTAATTATAGCTTGTAGCACTCAGGGATAGTGTAGTTTTAATTAGTGATTTTTTTTTTTTTTTAAATCGGTTCAGTAGTTCCAGAGATTATTCTTCACATACAAACAAACTTTTCCTATTTATATATTAGTATGGATTAGAACAGTTGTATTTTTTGTGATCAATGGAGGTCTTAGAAAAAATTTCAGCCTGCTACCCATTTCCGTTTAATATTTGATTTCCTTACCTAATTCAGAATAACACTATTTAAAACACAGATCGAGCAATTTCCACATATACATAGTCCTGCCCCAAGTTCTGTCCACCAATTAGAAAGGTCTAGTTATGGAAAAGGAAACAAAGTTTAAATTTTACATACATTTTATTTATTACTTATAATATATTAGAAAAAACAAAAATTTATTCAAAATGACCCATTTTCTCCTTTACACATTTTTTCAAACTCTCCAGCCACTCACTTATTGCTGCACGCTCGACTCCAGTCGGAATTTCTGATGCTGTCTTCATTAAATCTGCTTTCAAAATCTCAATATTTTGATGCGGCTTAGCGCAGATTTTCTCCTCCAAAATGTTCCGAAGCAGTAGTCTTGTGGATTCAAATCTGGGCTTCCTGATGGCCAACGATCAGTTCGAATGTGAACACTTGAATGTTGTTCTCGCACTATCGCTGGGTCGTTCTCGCCTTGTGCGCTGGTGCTGAATCCTGCTGGAATATCCAGTGCTTTCCAGCGAACAAAATATCACTTAAGAGCTTCACAGCTTATTCCAGGACGTCGCTTTTGTAGTTTTTAGCTGACATTTTTACATCTAGCCTGGTGTAGCCTGGCTACACCTTTATCCGAACCCCTCCCCCCCCCTCAACACACACACTCACACCACCACCACCAAACTATTACTGAAGTAGGGTGGTGACCACTTTCAACTCTGCAGCTTTTTTGGAACTACCATTTTCTCCTTTACACATTTCTTCAAACTCTCCAGCCACTCACTTATTGCTGCACGCTCGACTCCAGTCGGAATTTCTGATGCTGTCTTCATTAAATCTGCTTTCAAAATCTTAATATTTTGATGCGGCTTAGCGCAGATTTTCTCCTCCAAAATGTTCCGAAGCAGTAGTCTTGTGAATTCAAATCTGGGTTTCCTGATGGCCAACGATCAGTTCGAATGCGAACACTTGAATGTTTTTCTCGCACTATCGCTGGGTCGTTCTCGCCTTGTGCGCTGGTGCTGAATCCTGCTGGAATATCCAGTGCTTTCCAGCGAACAAAATATCACTTAAGAGCTTCACAGCTTATTCCAGGACGTCGCTTTTGTAGTTTTTAGCTGACATTTTTACATCTAGCCTGGTGTAGCCTGGCTACACCTTTATCCGAACCCCCCCCCTCAACACACACACTCACACCACCACCACCAAACTATTACTGAAGTAGGGTGGTGACCACTTTCAACTCTGCAGCTTTTTTGGAACTACCATTTTCTCCTTTACACATTTCTTCAAACTCTCCAGCCACTCACTTATTGCTGCACGCTCGACTCCAGTCGGAATTTCTGATGCTGTCTTCATTAAATCTGCTTTCAAAATCTTAATATTTTGATGCGGCTTAGCGCAGATTTTCTCCTCCAAAATGTTCCGAAGCAGTAGTCTTGTGAATTCAAATCTGGGCTTCCTGATGGCCAACGATCAGTTCGAATGTGAACACTTGAATGTTGTTCTCGCACTATCGCTGGGTCGTTCTCGCCTTGTGCGCTGGTGCTGAATCCTGCTGGAATATCCAGTGCTTTCCAGCGAACAAAATATCACTTAAGAGCTTCACAGCTTATTCCAGGACGTCGCTTTTGTAGTTTTTAGCTGACATTTTTACATCTAGCCTGGTGTAGCCTGGCTACACCTTTATCCGAACCCCTCCCCCCCCCTCAACACACACACTCACACCACCACCACCAAACTATTACTGAAGTAGGGTGGTGACCACTTTCAACTCTGCAGCTTTTTTGGAACTACCATTTTCTCCTTTACACATTTCTTCAAACTCTCCAGCCACTCACTTATTGCTGCACGCTCGACTCCAGTCGGAATTTCTGATGCTGTCTTCATTAAATCTGCTTTCAAAATCTTAATATTTTGATGCGGCTTAGCGCAGATTTTCTCCTCCAAAATGTTCCGAAGCAGTAGTCTTGTGAATTCAAATCTGGGCTTCCTGATGGCCAACGACCAGTTCGAATGTGAACACTTGAATGTTGTTTTCGCACTATCGGTGGGTCGTTCTCGCCTTGTGCGCTGGTGCTGAATCCTGCTGGAATATCCAGTGTTTTCCAGCGAACAAAATATCACTTAAGAGCTTCACAGCTTATTCCAGGACGTCGCTTTTGTAGTTTTTAGCTGACATTTTTACATCTAGCCTGGTGTAGCCTGGCTACACCTTTATCCGAACCCCTCCCCCCCCCCTCAACACACACACTCACACCACCACCACCAAACTATTACTGAAGTAGGGTGGTGACCACTTTCAACTCTGCAGCTTTTTTGGAACTACCATTTTCTCCTTTACACATTTCTTCAAACTCTCCAGCCACTCACTTATTGCTGCACGCTCGACTCCAGTCGGAATTTCTGATGCTGTCTTCATTAAATCTGCTTTCAAAATCTTAATATTTTGATGCGGCTTAGCGCAGATTTTCTCCTCCAAAATGTTCCGAAGCAGTAGTCTTGTGAATTCAAATCTGGGCTTCCTGATGGCCAACGATCAGTTCGAATGCGAACACTTGAATGTTTTTCTCGCACTATCGCTGGGTCGTTCTCGCCTTGTGCGCTGGTGCTGAATCCTGCTGGAATATCCAGTGCTTTCCAGCGAACAAAATATCACTTAAGAGCTTCACAGCTTATTCCAGGACGTCGCTTTTGTAGTTTTTAGCTGACATTTTTACATCTAGCCTGGTGTAGCCTGGCTACACCTTTATCCGAACCCCCCCCCCCTCAACACACACACTCACACCACCACCACCAAACTATTACTGAAGTAGGGTGGTGACCACTTTCAACTCTGCAGCTTTTTTGGAACTACCATTTTCTCCTTTACACATTTCTTCAAACTCTCCAGCCACTCACTTATTGCTGCACGCTCGACTCCAGTCGGAATTTCTGATGCTGTCTTCATTAAATCTGCTTTCAAAATCTTAATATTTTGATGCGGCTTAGCGCAGATTTTCTCCTCCAAAATGTTCCGAAGCAGTAGTCTTGTGAATTCAAATCTGGGCTTCCTGATGGCCAACGATCAGTTCGAATGTGAACACTTGAATGTTGTTCTCGCACTATCGCTGGGTCGTTCTCGCCTTGTGCGCTGGTGCTGAATCCTGCTGGAATATCCAGTGCTTTCCAGCGAACAAAATATCACTTAAGAGCTTCACAGCTTATTCCAGGACGTCGCTTTTGTAGTTTTTAGCTGACATTTTTACATCTAGCCTGGTGTAGCCTGGCTACACCTTTATCCGAACCCCTCCCCCCCCCTCAACACACACACTCACACCACCACCACCAAACTATTACTGAAGTAGGGTGGTGACCACTTTCAACTCTGCAGCTTTTTTGGAACTACCATTTTCTCCTTTACACATTTCTTCAAACTCTCCAGCCACTCACTTATTGCTGCACGCTCGACTCCAGTCGGAATTTCTGATGCTGTCTTCATTAAATCTGCTTTCAAAATCTTAATATTTTGATGCGGCTTAGCGCAGATATTCTCCTCCAAAATGTTCCGAAGCAGTAGTCTTGTGAATTCAAATCTGGGCTTCCTGATGGCCAACGATCAGTTCGAATGTGAACACTTGAATGTTGTTCTCGCACTATCGGTGGGTCGTTCTCGCCTTGTGCGCTGGTGCTGAATCCTGCTGGAATATCCAGTGTTTTCCAGCGAACAAAATATCACTTAAGAGCTTCACAGCTTATTCCAGGACGTCGCTTTTGTAGTTTTTAGCTGACATTTTTACATCTAGCCTGGTGTAGCCTGGCTACACCTTTATCCGAACCCCTCCCCCCCCTCTACACACACTCACACCACCACCACCAAACTATTACTGAAGTAGGGTGGTGACCACTTTCAACTCTGCAGCTTTTTTGGAACTACGAGCTAATATCCTGTGATTTTGTTTGTTGAATTGTTCCTCTACAGTGAAGACTTTTGCATCCGAAAATAGAATTTGTATGATGTTTGTTATTCGAGCGCCGTTGTTACAGAACTTTCGCTCTGGTTTTACGAATATCCTTAAGAGCAGCCGTAGGTTTCTGGCCAGTGCTTCAACGTAAGTACCAAGTCCCCAGATCTTGTTTTATAATGCGGGTCATTGTTCTGGGATATTCATCTCACAAGCCATGATTTTTTGCTTACGTAGCGGATTTCTGCAATCCTTTCCTTTACGGCTTTAACAGTTGCTGAAGTTCTGCTCGTACGAGAACGACCAATTCGTGGCCTGTCGTCGGTGGAGGATTTTTCATTATACCTCTTAATAGCCCTGGATGTGAATTTTTCAGCGGATTTAGCAAGCTGAAAATCTCCTTCGATTTCTTGCCACACTTAAGTAAAGCAATTACTGCGATTCTATTTTGTTTTTTTCTGCATTCCACCTTAACTATGCAAATGTTTAGCAAATACTGTTAGTTTTTTTAGTGTTCACACACTATTTTATACTTTAACAAAGCATAGCCGTGTCATATTCAGAACATTAATAAAATCTTTTTGTAAAAAAATAGAACCGACTCCAAAAGGGAACTACTATTCAAACAACTAAAAATGAAAGAAAATTGGCAGAAAATTGAACTGTAGATTGCGCCTAAAAGTATAAAATAATTTCCTTCGCCAAACAACCTATAACACTACAATTAATTAACGTGTAGATCCGTCAAAAAACGGAGGTCGAAAATTTTCGCGAATCCAATACTTTCTCTATATTACATATAGAAGAAAGTAAAAAAATAGAACCGACTCCAAAAAGCAACTATTATTCAAACAGCTAAAAAAAAAAAAAAAAAAAAAATGGGTATGAAATGAAACAGTAAATTGCGCCTAAAAGTATAAAATAATTTCCTTCGCCAAACAACCTATAGCACTACAATTAATCATATCTTTTGAAGTCGGCGCAAAATTAAATAAAATTTAATTAGTTTTTAAAGCTTTGTCTTTAGATCGGTAGCAACAAATGCTGTTGTCTCGAATGATCCATTTTCATGTTTCCTTTATTATTTTATCACTGTATACAATTGGTCCATTAGTAGCATCTGCATAGAACAGTGAACATTCGTCACAATGCGGTATTTATGTTTCTACGAAGTTAGATCATCCTTCATGGCTTTTGAATTTGGCGATAAAAACGTAAGGCAAAAATATACATGCAAGATGTATATTTTCATAATATATATTGTACGATGTGTTGTTTCATATTCTTGATTACTCTCTTTATATACCTTATTAAAATAATCATGATATCCCAAAGAAATTAAATATGTTTGCCAGATAATTTTGCGATTTTTCGTTCACCAAGGACGTCAGATACCAGCATCTTCGCCAACTTTTGCTGCTTACGAAATCTTATTTTATTTCTTGAATCAAAGTAGTTTTCGGCTGCGTTTTGCAGGTAACAATGTGAGACGTGTATTTTGAATAGGATTTGATTTTTGTATTGAATAAAGGTATCAATTTTTATTTAATTTTGCGCCGACTTCAAAAGTTATGATTAATTGTAGTGTTATAGGTTGTTTGGCGAAGGAAATTATTTTATACTTTTAGGTGCAATCTACAGTTCAATTTTCTGCCAATTTTCTTTCATTTTTAGTTGTTTGAATAGTAGTTCCCTTTTGGAGTCGGTTCTATTTTTTTACAAAAATATTTTATTTTTCTCTTTTCAGTGAACACTTATTTATATAGCAGAGCATCATAAGACGTTCAACGGAAGTTTCACAAATCACAACTTTCAAGAAAAGTGACATTACTCAAAAAATGGTTTATGTCACTTAAAAATACATTAAATGCACCCAATGTGAACAAAAAAGTTACATCTCCATCTAGAAAGTTATCCACTCGAGAGACAGTTGTGCCAGTTTTATTCTAGTCAAGTTATTTTTAAGTTGATTTTTCTCAAATGCTGCATTTTAAAATTGTGTCACTTTTCTTGCATATATCGGATATGACTAAAAAACGAACATTCGTTAAATTAAAAAGTCTTTAGAGATGTAAAGAAAGGATACGCTGTATTCGTAACCGAAAATTCTGTTAGGCATATATATTGAACTTTACAGTAAATACGTGTCATCCGCTGCGCTGGAAATTGCGCAGCGTAAAGTTCAAACAAAGAACAAAATATGCATTGCAGCTGATGGACAGAAGTTTCAACATCGATACTTACACACTGCTTTTACCAGTGAGCTGCTTGCATTCAGCAGTTAGAGTGAGAACAGACTTTTGTGAGTATCCTGTAATTTGTTTATATCTTAATGAAATCCTAATGAAACTTATTTCAGGCCAAGATCATTACGACAACAAAAAAAGCATTAAAATCAAATCATCTCTTACGAAATTATAAGCTAACAAATTTCAACAACAACAACGAGAAACATGGTTTGTACTGAGAACCTCTTCCTTTATGAAGTCGGCTTAAAACGCATATGCGTTAATCGATGTGACCGCTTACAATAACCATACTTTGAATTTTACATAGCATAAATGTCACCCGCTACGCTACACTATATGCAATGTTTTTCAAGTGTGCACAAAATAGGAAATTGTGAACAAACAAATGCACGTTTTAAGCGTTCTGTTTTTAGCATTAATGTCTAAACTAACATTAATGTCTTTGCGTACTACATCGATGATGCTCTGCAATTTTATAATTCACTTTTTTCACCTGTCTTGAAACGTTTCCGAGATAGGATCGCTAACTCCACTCTTTTCCACCAGGTGGCGCTTTAGGCGGTTGAATCGCGTAGCACATGTCCACTTTACTGTACCTACATACCACATTTATGACTATAGCTGCAGCTGTTCAGCAGTTAAGAGTCGGGACTGACTTTTTTGGGCACCCTGTATTTTCTTTTGATCGTAAAGATCTTACAATGGGACCTATTTGAGACCAAGACCTTTACAATAAAACAAAAAGTATCAAAATCGGATCATCCTTTCAGAAGTTATGAGCTAACGAACAAAAACAAAAAAACATACGCTTTGAATTGAGAACCTCCTCCTTTTTTAAGTCGGTTAATTAGAGCATCTCTTACGAAGTTATAAGCTTACAAACACCAACAACACATAGCAAGAATTAAGAACACCCTCCTTTCTGAAGTTGGTTGAAAACCACTTTGCGCTAATCGATGTGACCGCTTACAGTAACAGTACTTTGAACCACAGAGTATACGTGTCATCCGCTACGCTGTAAAGCGTGCAACGTAGTTCACTTGTGCACAGTGTAGGAAATTGCGAACAAACAATTGCACTTTTTAAGCGTTCTACTTTTAGCAATAATGTCTAAAAACTGTCTTTTCGTAGTAAATCGATGATACTCTACAACTTCGTAATTAACTTTTCTCCCATCTTGAACCGTTTTTGAGATAGGAGCGCTAATGCCGCTGTTTTTCACCAGATGACGCTTTATTTTCTTTAGATTGTTAAGATGTTATAATGAGACCTACTTCAGACCAAGATCTCTACAACAAAGCAAAAAGTATCAAGTAACCGTATTTTGAACTATATAGCGTATGTCTCACCAGCTACGCTATTACGTGAGCAATGTAGCTCAAGTGTGTATAGTGTAAGAAATTGCGAACAAAAAAAAGGCACGTTTTTAGCCTTGTACTTTTAGCATCAATGTCAAAACTATCTTTTCGTACTAAATCGATGATGCTCTGCAATTTTATAATTCACTTTTTTCCCCTGTCTTGAACCGTTTCCAAAATAGAAACGCTAGCATGAATGTCTAAACTATCTTTTTGTACTAAATCGATGATAATCTTCAAGTTCCTAATTCACTTTTTTTCTCTAGAACCGTTTTCGAGATAGGAACACTAACTCCACTATTTTCCACCAGGTGGCGCAGCAAGCGGTTTAATCTTGTACTGCAGGGCCACTTTACTATACTTACATACCATTTTTATCAATATAGCTGCAGCCGTTTAGCAGTTAAAAGAGTTGGGACTGATTTTTTTGGGCACCCTGTATTTTCTTTAGATCGTAAAGATATTACAATGGGACCTATTGCAGACCAAGACCTTTTCAACAAAACAAAAAGTATCAAAATCGGAGCATCCGTTCAGAAGTTATGAGCTAACAAACATAAAAAAAACATACGGTTTGAATTGAGAACCTTCCTTCTTTTTTTGAAGTCGGTTAAAAAATAATGTTTGTTTCATTTTAGTGGACAGAACTTATAACAAGGACTATGTAATACAGTGAAACCTCCTGTAAGGGACACCTCTGAAGAAGGGGCACCTCTATTCAAGGGACAATTTCTCTGGTCCCAGTCCCTTTGAATGGGGACCTTAATGCATTTACCTCTGGCTAAGGGACATTCTAATTAAGGGACACTCAAAAATTACAAAATAAATTTTTTGAGACTTTAGCGACAATTTTTGGGAAAGTGAAAGAAGGTTTTATGATAAAGAAAACATAAAATAGAGTGAAGTTTTATTATGCTTTCTATTTTGAAGAACAGTTTTCAGTGTAGAAAACAGAGCAATACAGAGCAATACAGGAAGATACAGCCAAACCATTATCTCAAACTTTACAATGACGATCCACTGAGAAACACATGTGCTACAAGCTCAGAGGTATTTCTCTTTGCCGAATGGCAACATTTTGAAAGAGTGGGATTTCAATCTCCAGTTTTAACTATGTTTGATGCTTGATAAAGGCATTGAAGAAAAAGAAATGTCTGAACTTGCCTAAATAAGTTGCCCAAATGTTAAAGTAAAAGAATATCTGGCCATTGGTGAAATTTGTGCACTGATGAGACATATGAGGATATCAGATTTTTGTTTGCGTCTCTAGATCATGAAACGTTGGAGAAAAATACTTAGAGGATACCGAGACCAGTAAAAACGAGAATACAGAGAAGAAAAAGTGTGATGTCAAACGCTAATAAGATGTCTTAAAATACACTTCACAATTAAAATATTCATCGTACATAATGGTGATTATGAAAGTCTAATAAGTGTTTTTAATATCCATTTCGGAAAAAAAAAAGGAAAAGCAAAGAAAAGAAATGCTTCTAAACAAACCCGCGTAATGTATTATTTTAAATAAATTTTTGAAAGTACAAAAAACATTTTCTCCGTTTCTTTCATAATTTTAACGATTTCGTTAATTGAGAGATTTATTTATTATAAATGAAAATTTAAAAACTCGTTATAAAATGGGTACTATGTTACACTGCATTCTGAGTCGTTAAAGTTTGGTATTACTAGTATTTCTACTTAAATTTATTAAGGACAGTTTGCTTATATACCATGTATACTAAATCATACCTCTCAAGAAAGGGCACCTCTGTTTAAGGAACAAAATGTCTGGTCCCTTGGGTGCCCCTTATTCAGAGGTATTACTGTAAATACTTACTGGTAATCTTTTGTGTAGCCCTGTAAACTCTTGACTCAACCAATATTTGTTTAAATCAAGTAAATTTGTTTATTGGTTTATAGAAACAATTTTGTTGATTCAGCACATTGCTCAATCTTTGGCTGTTTACAGAGAGATCGATGACGTAGCTAATCGAATTACCCAATGACAATTACTCTTCTTTCAGTCATATTCTTTTGATTAATCGAAGCAAGTTGATTTGGTTAACTGAGGAAAATTATTGTTAAAATAGCAAAATTAATGAACAAATTATTTTTTTTTCTGTGTATCTCTACTGCACGAATAGCACACACAATATGCACCAAAAAATATACTGCTAATTCGGTGTGGAGTCATGCACAGATCGGATAAATTTAATCCGCACCTGACCCGAAACCGCAGTTTCTGATCCGTGACCCACTATGCAGCATTATTAAATATTTGTTTTATAAGAAACTCAATTAAAATTTTATTAGACAGAATACGGTTATATTAATGTACAAATCTTCCAGAGAATTATAAATATTACATGCAAAATTACTATTATTTTAACACTAGTATATAATTATAATTATATTAAAAGTTGTTACTCTAACTATAAGCAAAACTTAAATGTATAATAATCTAAACAAATTTTCAAAAGTATCAAATCTTATTTTTAAAAAATACGATGTTTTAAATATTTTGACTGAATATTAAAAATAAAGTATCAAATGTAAATTGGAAGACAAATTATTTTTACCTATAAAGTATTAAAATTATGAAATCGTAATTAAACACGTGTTGCTTTAAACTGCTGTGGAGGAAGATAATGTTATCTAAAACCGGAATAAACTACTACGTCAGAAACGCCAAAGAAAAATATTTGAGATGCATACAGCTGTTTCTGTAGCCTTAAGCATACCGTCTTCTGTGCAAAAAGAATTTTTTTACATTCAGTCCACATTTTCTTAATTTTTCTACTGTTTACACAGCTAACATTCCTAATTTCCTATTGGCCACACTCCCCACATTTCCTGTAATCTTATTGGTTGAAATAAATTCGGCCCCTCTCCTATATATACGAGCACTTCTCCAGATTCAGAATTTTTTTTTCCGCTGAAGACGGTATGCTTAAGACTACCGAAACAGCTGTATGCATCTCAAATATTTTTGTTTGGCATTTCTGACGTAGTAGTTTATTCGGGTTTTAATATTCGAACGCCAAGTCTCCTGTTATTATAATATTATCTAATCTCTGCATTCAGAAAGCTATATTCATTAAAAAAAAAAAAAAAAAAAAAAAAAATATTTGAAGAAAATTATTTTGAGTGTAGAACCGCGGGCCCGAAAATTAATGCAAACTCTTATTTGTATAAGAAAATATAGATATAGAAGAAAGTCTTGTGTTGCCCACGGCATACTAGTTGTTGTTATGATCGTTATTTTTATCTTTATCACCAGAGTTGTTATTTTGTCCACTTTTTTGTCAAAAGTCCGGGACACTGGACAAAACTAGAAAAAAACTGGACAAAACTGGAAAAAACCACATGAAACTGGACAAAATAAAATCCATTCAACTGTGCATGTTCGCTGCATAAAATTATTCTGTGAAAGCAATGAATTGTACTTTTAATTTTGAATTAGCAATTTTAACAAAAGAAATATTTTATTAGAAAGTAGTAATCTGATTAATGAAAAGTATAATTTCATTTTAATCATGTTCAATAAAAAAAATCATAAAGAAGATGATAATTATATTAGTTATGTGTAGTTTGCAAATGTAAATGTCTTTGTCATTTTATACTTAACATGGAAATATCTTATTTATTTAACATTTCTATACTAAATTTAAAAAAAAAAAAAAAAAAAAAAAACTCATAATTGTATACTTAATGTTTTTGTCAATTTATATCAGCAAGTCCTTTCAAAGCAAAGTTTTCAATTCTGTATAACATTTTATTTGCAATACCAACATGCCATTTTCTTATCCAAAAATTTAAAAAATCAAATGTGCATAATCATTTGATAATTTTATATTCATATTTTAATTTTGTAAAAAAAAAATATTATTAATTGGTAATAGAAATTTCAGATAAAAAAATACAAAATTAAAATTTTACTTCCAAATAAAAAAGTTATTAATTTTTTATTTATTTATTTATTTTATATATATATATATATATATATATATATATATATAATCAATTTAGTGAACATGCAGAAGCTTTAAGAGGAGAAATAATAAAAATGTCGATTGACTCCACTCGAATTTCTGAACATTAAGTAATTCACTGTTGTTTAAATGAAATAAAGTAAGAGAAGTCATTAAATAAATAAACGAGAAAATTATAACAAGTGTTTGATTATTTTCTCCCAACTAGTATATTGTTTAACGAAATGAAATGTATCCAAATTTTTGTATGTATCTCTGTAAAATAACTAATAGTGCTAGATTCACCAAAATGTATACAGTTTGTGTGACGTAGACCTATAACATGTATATAAATGTAAAGCTCAATCAAATGAAGCATTTAGACGCTATCACATTTTAAAAAATTTCAGACTATAGGCCATAATATTACAGAATTTTTCGTCGTTTTCCTGTAAAAAAAAAAAAAAAAACTAAAAATTGTTAGATTCACCAAAACAAATCTGCACAATTCATTTGACGGTGACTTATAACATGTGTATAATGTTTCAGCTGAATCGAATAAGGAATTCAGATGCTATCACACTTTAAATTATTTGAGCCCCTTGGCTATAATAATAAAGAATTTATCTTTGTGTCCCAGTTAAAAAAATAAATAAATAAATAAAACTTATAAGTGCTAGATTTTTCAAGATGTATACAGTTTGTGCTACGATAACCAGTAATATATGTACTAAATTTTAGCTGATTTGAATAAAGCATTTAGACAATATTGTGTTCACTCATACTCATATATACATACATCATCATAAAAATAGCAAAAATAAACTCATGGGACCTCAAAACATGTAGATACACCAACATTACAAAGTCACGTTTTCGTCATGATTACAATACGTTCCTTACCTGTATATTTTCAGAAAGTAAAAAATTCCATAAAAGATATGTGAACCATTCAATTTCATCATGCTTAATAACAAATTTTTAAAAGATATTTATGACTATGAGAGAAGAAATGACAATGTAGTTGAAAGCAGTAGGAAAAGAGAGGGGAATTAAAATTGAAACTATAAACTATCACTTTTGCATCCAATCCACCCTTACAAAAATACAGATATATTTATTTATTAAATATTGTTAATTTTGCATGTCTATTTCATTCATATCTATTTTGAAGTATTTAAATTGATTATATACGCATACACAGGGTTCCAGGAATTTGTAAAAAAAAAAAAAAAAAATGGTCGCCAACAAAACTTTCTGGTAGCCGTAAAAAATATCCTCGGTCGTTTTCTTTCTTCCTTTTCTTTTACTTTTCTTTTTCAATTTTAAAATTCACTTGAATATAGAAATCAAAATTCTATGCATAAAAACCAATTATTTATTAGGCTATAATGATACATCAGGAAACACCAGTTTAAATTTAACATCATGAAACCAGTTTTATTATTTTCATTAAAACAGTACACCATCAGCATTGATACATCATTACACCGGCACAGCGATTCAGCACCAGGTCAGTAGCATAGGCAAATAAGATCAGTGTAATCCAATTGCCTAAAACAGTGCAATAACACCGAGTTCTGAAACATGCACGGAGATGTGTAAATCCCCTAATGGTGTATTGATTCAACGCAGTGTCTCCAAAAGTGGTGAGAGAAGAAGGAATCAAAACAGCAAGAGTTAGACTAGTACATCGAAAATAAGAATCGGAGCCCGATTCTAGGACCAATTCTTTCACCAAAATATTTAATAAAAAATTGTTGAATTTTCTTAAAGTAGAAAACATCACCAGTTAAAAAATAATGGTCGCCGATGGCGACCAAGTGACTGTATTTCAAGGGCCGTACGCGTATTACGTATACACATATATTTAAAGAATTGTTTTATATATATGGAAAGAATTTAGTTTTATTTATTTATTTATTTTAATTATTATTTTTTATTTTTATTTTTATTTTTAATTTAGTACTCGCAAATAATTAATAGTGGAAAAAACGGTATTTTGTCCGGGACGGTTTTAACCAGGTTTCTTCCAGCGGTTTTTTCCACTATGGACAAAAACCGAACAACCCTGTTTATCACGGTACATAGTACATACAGTACGAGAACTTTTTTGAGTCTCAATACGTAGTATTACACTGACGCTTCGGTGAAACGCTTCACTTACCGTCGCGTCGTCGGAAGCCCATGACAGTGTTCTCCTATGGGAAATTTTGTTTACTCATAACTAATTAAATAATACATATTGTTAAATTCTGTTTTCACATTCAGAAAATTGACAGCTGTTGAATTGACGGACGTTTTTTAAAAACAGATTTTTTAAATTTTTAATATTTTATTTTGAAACTGTAAAAAAAAAAAAAAATCCCTTATTAAAAAATCGTATTTTACAGCTTTAAAATAAAATATTAAAAATTTTAAAAGTCCATTTTTAATATTTTATTTTGAAACTGTAAAAAAGTCCATCAATTTATCAGTTGTGAATTTTCTGAATATGGAAATCAGAATTTTAACAATATGTATTAGTTAATAAGTTACAAATAAACAAAATTTCCCATAGAATAACACTGGCTTGCGATTCCGGCGACGGTAAATGAAGCGGCCTCTCAAGGGCCCTCTTCACTCACCGCGCGCCGCCGGAAGCCGAGGCTAATGTTATTCTATAGGAAATTTTTCTTTACAAATAACTTATTAACTAATACATATTTTTAAATTCTGTTTTCACATTCTGAAAATTCCCAGCTGTTAAATTGACGGACCTTTTTTAAAAAATTATTTTTTTAATTTTTAATATTTTATTTTGAAGTTGCAAAATGCGAATTTTTAATATGTGAAGTTTTTTCATTTTGCAATTTCAAAATGAAATATTCAAAATTAAAAGCAGTAGGAAAAGAGAGGGGAATTAAAATTGAAACTATAAACTATCACTTTTGCATCCAATCCACCCTTACAAAAATACAGATATATTTATTTATTTAATATTGTTAATTTTGCATGTCTATTTCATTCATATCTATTTTGAAGTATTTAAATTGATTATATAGGCATACACAGGGTTCCAGGAATTTGTAAAAAAAAAAAAAAAAAAATGGTCGCCAACAAAACTTTCTGGTAGCTGTAAAAAATATCCTCGGTCGTTTTCTTTCTTTCTTTTCTTTTACTTTTCTTTTTCAATTTTAAAATTCACTTGAATATAGAAATCAAAATTCTATGCATAAAAACCAATTATTTATTAGGCTATAATGATACATCAGGAAACACCAGTTTAAATTTAACATCATGAAACCAGTTTTATTATTTTCATTAAAACAGTACACCATCAGCATTGATACATCATTACACCGGCACAGCGATTCAGCACCAGGTCAGTAGCATAGGCAAATAAGATCAGTGTAATCCAATTGCCTAAAACAGTGCAATAACACCGAGTTCTGAAACATGCACGGAGATGTGTAAATCCCCTAATGGTGTATTGATTCAACGCAGTGTCTCCAAAAGTGGTGAGAGAAGAAGGAATCAAAACAGCAAGAGTTAGACTAGTACATCGAAAATAAGAATCGGAGCCCGATTCTAGGACCAATTCTTTCACCAAAATATTTAATAAAAAATTGTTGAATTTTCTTAAAGTAGAAAACATCACCAGTTAAAAAATAATGGTCGCCGATGGCGACCAAGTGACTGTATTTCAAGGGCCGTACGCGTATTACGTATACACATATATTTAAAGAATTGTTTTATATATATGGAAAGAATTTAGTTTTATTTATTTATTTATTTTAATTATTATTTTTTATTTTTATTTTTATTTTTAATTTAGTACTCGCAAATAATTAATAGTGGAAAAAACGGTATTTTGTCCGGGACGGTTTTAACCAGGTTTCTTCCAGCGGTTTTTTCCACTATGGACAAAAACCGAACAACCCTGTTTATCACGGTACATAGTACATACAGTACGAGAACTTTTTTGAGTCTCAATACGTAGTATTACACTGACGCTTCGGTGAAACGCTTCACTTACCGTCGCGTCGTCGGAAGCCCATGACAGTGTTCTCCTATGGGAAATTTTGTTTACTCATAACTAATTAAATAATACATATTGTTAAATTCTGTTTTCACATTCAGAAAATTGACAGCTGTTGAATTGACGGACGTTTTTTAAAAACAGATTTTTTAAATTTTTAATATTTTATTTTGAAACTGTAAAAAAAAAAAAAAAATCCCTTATTAAAAAATCGTATTTTACAGCTTTAAAATAAAATATTAAAAATTTTAAAAGTCCATTTTTAATATTTTATTTTGAAACTGTAAAAAAGTCCATCAATTTATCAGTTGTGAATTTTCTGAATATGGAAATCAGAATTTTAACAATATGTATTAGTTAATAAGTTACAAATAAACAAAATTTCCCATAGAATAACACTGGCTTGCGATTCCGGCGACGGTAAATGAAGCGGCCTCTCAAGGGCCCTCTTCACTCACCGCGCGCCGCCGGAAGCCGAGGCTAATGTTATTCTATAGGAAATTTTTCTTTACAAATAACTTATTAACTAATACATATTTTTAAATTCTGTTTTCACATTCTGAAAATTCCCAGCTGTTAAATTGACGGACCTTTTTTAAAAAATTATTTTTTTAATTTTTAATATTTTATTTTGAAGTTGCAAAATGCGAATTTTTAATATGTGAAGTTTTTTCATTTTGCAATTTCAAAATGAAATATTCAAAATTAAAAGCAGTAGGAAAAGAGAGGGGAATTAAAATTGAAACTATAAACTATCACTTTTGCATCCAATCCACCCTTACAAAAATACAGATATATTTATTTATTTAATATTGTTAATTTTGCATGTCTATTTCATTCATATCTATTTTGAAGTATTTAAATTGATTATATAGGCATACACAGGGTTCCAGGAATTTGTAAAAAAAAAAAAAAAAAAAATGGTCGCCAACAAAACTTTCTGGTAGCTGTAAAAAATATCCTCGGTCGTTTTCTTTCTTTCTTTTCTTTTACTTTTCTTTTTCAATTTTAAAATTCACTTGAATATAGAAATCAAAATTCTATGCATAAAAACCAATTATTTATTAGGCTATAATGATACATCAGGAAACACCAGTTTAAATTTAACATCATGAAACCAGTTTTATTATTTTCATTAAAACAGTACACCATCAGCATTGATACATCATTACACCGGCACAGCGATTCAGCACCAGGTCAGTAGCATAGGCAAATAAGATCAGTGTAATCCAATTGCCTAAAACAGTGCAATAACACCGAGTTCTGAAACATGCACGGAGATGTGTAAATCCCCTAATGGTGTATTGATTCAACGCAGTGTCTCCAAAAGTGGTGAGAGAAGAAGGAATCAAAACAGCAAGAGTTAGACTAGTACATCGAAAATAAGAATCGGAGCCCGATTCTAGGACCAATTCTTTCACCAAAATATTTAATAAAAAATTGTTGAATTTTCTTAAAGTAGAAAACATCACCAGTTAAAAAATAATGGTCGCCGATGGCGACCAAGTGACTGTATTTCAAGGGCCGTACGCGTATTACGTATACACATATATTTAAAGAATTGTTTTATATATATGGAAAGAATTTAGTTTTATTTATTTATTTATTTATTTTAATTATTATTTTTTATTTTTATTTTTTTTTTAAATTTAGTACTCGCAAATAATTAATAGTGGAAAAAACGGCATTTTGTCCGGGACGGTTTTAACCAGGTTTCTTCCAGCGGTTTTTTCCACTATGGACAAAAACCGAACAACCCTGTTTATCACGGTACATAGTACATACAGTACGAGAACTTTTTTGAGTCTCAATACGTAGTATTACACTGACGCTTCGGTGAAACGCTTCACTTACCGTCGCGTCGTCGGAAGCCCATGACAGTGTTCTCCTATGGGAAATTTTGTTTACTCATAACTAATTAAATAATACATATTGTTAAATTCTGTTTTCACATTCAGAAAATTGACAACTGTTGAATTGACGGACGTTTTTTAAAAACAGATTTTTTAAATTTTTAATATTTTATTTTGAAACTGTAAAAAAAAAAAAAAAAAAAAATCCCTTATTAAAAATTCGTATTTTACAGCTTTAAAATAAAATATTAAAAATTTTAAAAGTCCATTTTTAATATTTTATTTTGAAACTGTAAAAAAGTCCATCAATTTATCAGTTGTGAATTTTCTGAATATGGAAATCAGAATTTTAACAATATGTATTAGTTAATAAGTTACAAATAAACAAAATTTCCCATAGAATAACACTGGCTTGCGATTCCGGCGACGGTAAATGAAGCGGCCTCTCAAGGGCCCTCTTCACTCACCGCGCGCCGCCGGAAGCCGAGGCTAATGTTATTCTATAGGAAATTTTTCTTTACAAATAACTTATTAACTAATACATATTTTTAAATTCTGTTTTCACATTCTGAAAATTCCCAGCTGTTAAATTGACGGACCTTTTTTAAAAAATTATTTTTTTAATTTTTAATATTTTATTTTGAAGTTGCAAAATGCGAATTTTTAATATGTGAAATTTTTTCATTTTGCAATTTCAAAATGGAATATTCAAAATTTAAAAAATACATTTTTAAAAAAGGTCCGTCAATTTAACAGTTGGGAATTTTCAGAATGTGAAAACAGAATTTAAAAATATGTATTAGTTAATAAGTTATTTATAAAGAAAATTTCCCCATAGAATAACATTGGCTCGGGCTTCCGGCGACGGTAAGTGAAGCGGTCCCTTAAGGCTGTATCAGTCCTAATCTAGGAATTTTATTGGAATATGAATACATCTAAAATGAGACGAATATCTTGTGGCCATCACAAAATTTTCTTCCATTAGGTACTTACCTATACAGATATACGCAGTATAAATAATCTTATAAAATTATTATTTATCTAAATTATTTTTCATGGTGAATACAGACTATTTTCGTCTCATAAAAGTTTTAACTCTAAATATAGAAAGAAAATCAATTTTATGCCTTACACATATTTTAAAAAGTACATGTTTTTTTATTATAAATTTTATTTACTTATTTATTCTGCTAACCCTTAACTACAGTCGGTAACAAAAGTCTCCGAACACTAGCAAAAATTCCTATGTGAAAAAAGTACACTTCATACGGTTTTGTTAAATAAATCCTTGTCGAATCCTGTTCTTAGTCAGCGTAAGAACATGATTCGATAAGGATTAATTTAACAAAACCGTATGAAGTGTACTTTTTTTACATAGGAATTTTTGCTAGTGTTCGGACACTTTTGTTACCGATTGTATAGGTGATGGTGTAAAAAATACACCATTTATAGTAAACAGAATATAAATGACATTCGGATCCCTCTCCCCACACTGCGTGCACATCTAACCTATCATTGAAGTATTTATTCGAAGATTTTTCATTAGTTTTTATAAAATGTTTTGATAATTAAAACTTATACAGTCGGCTGCAAAAGCATCCGAGCACTAGCCAATAATTCTTATATCAAAAGAGTATACTTAATACTATTTTGTTATATAAATCCTTGTCGAATCATGTTCTTAGACTGATTAGGAACATGGCTCGACAAGGATTTATTTAACAAAGCAGTATTATGCGTACTTTTTTTTAGACAGGGATTACTGCTAGTGCTCGGATACTTTTGCTGCCAACTGTAGCATACATATTTGTTCTTATTTAATTTATTTTCCCTAACAACACATCTTCTCCGAAAGGCATCCACAGGATGTTCTGTGGACAAGTGTGTTGTTGGGGTTTATTTGATATTTTGGTGGTGTACAAAATACAGTCGGCGACAAAAGTATCCGAACACTAGCAAAAATTCCTATGTAAAAAAAGTACTATTTAATTATTTTAATACTGTTTTGTTGTATAAATCCTTGTCTAATCATGTTCTTAGACTGACAAAAGTATTCGAACACTAGCAAAAATTCCTATATAAAAAAGTAGAGTTAATACTGTTTTGTTAAATAAATCCTTGTCTAATCATGTTCTTAGACTGACTAAGAACATGATTCGACAAGGATTTATGTCTAAGAACATGATTAGACAAGGATTTATTTAACAAAACAGTATTAACTCTACTTTTTTTATATAGGAGTTTTTGCTAGTGTTCGGATACTTTCGTTACCGACTGTACATCACGCGTATACTTGTGTTAAAATATTAAGCGCGTGTAGTTAAAGGTTAAAAATAAAGAAAAAAAAATGAAAAATAGATAACCTTTGTTTTAAATTATCACAGATATGTGGTTCAGTTTTCGTTTTAAAAGTATTGATGAGCTATTTTGAAAAATACTCGAATTTAAATTTTGTACCCTTGAGGGAGAACTTCCCTCGTCCAAGGGTGGAAGCAACGCTCCTAAAAAATGTGCTGTACAAAATTTTATATTGGTTGATTATTCGTATTATATATTATAATATAAGAATTGCACCGAATATTTGGTTACTAATCGGTATTCGGAATATTCGGTTCGGCTGAATGTCTTGATATTCGGCAAACGAATAGTGGAGTTAATGTTAAATTTAAAATTTTGTTAAAATATTGAAATTTGTAAAAATATTTTTATCATATTAAATTAAAACTGATTCCTATTTTTTAAAAATTCATCAATAGCGTTATGAGTACTACATTTAAATTAGTAAAATTATATTTAAAGTTTAAGGACCAATTTATGAAGTAGTATTTAAA
The DNA here is from genome assembly GCA_963930645.1 of Salticus scenicus. Classification (NCBI taxonomy): domain Eukaryota; kingdom Metazoa; phylum Arthropoda; class Arachnida; order Araneae; family Salticidae; genus Salticus; species Salticus scenicus. Next base: position 23,406,808 of record OZ005659.1, on the reverse strand, counting down.
AATTATTTCTGTGTTTTGAAATTAGATTAAGTATGTTTTATTTAGTTTTCATTCATTCATCATCAATTGTGATTCATTTCATCATTAGTCAAAATTTAAGAATACATCCCATACAGAACATTTTTTCCTGTTGGAATTTTTTTATTTTTTTGGAGAAAAAAAAGAAAAAAGAAAGATAAATCGAGGAAAGGCTTTTTTCTCATACAAGCTCGTATAGTATATGCATGTGGACTTTTATTAAAAATATTTCATTTTAGCTTTGAAAAACTTTTCTCTTTATTTTACGAGTTGCAAATATTGAAATTGCAGTCAAATAAATGTTTAAGTTATACATATCTTTAGTTTTTTAGCTTGTAATTGAAAAAAGCTTATGTGTTTTGCAGGTTATACCCCCGTTTCGCCGACACTAAAATTTCCTACCCCCTTTCGTTGACAAATTTCCCCAAAAAGGGAAAATCATCGTTATCGGTTCAACACCTGTTTCGCTGACATTGTGTCGGCGAAACGGGGGTATAACAAAATTTTTACAAGCGCATTTAAGAATGTTGAACATCTGTAAGGAGTGTGTTGTTTGAAGGCAATAATCCTAAAAAACTTAGAAGCTAAGATGCAGAAAAGATTGTGAAGTACACCCGGAGATAGAAATTAGAATGTGAAAAACAGGCGTAAATGGCACTTAATTATTTTTTCTTAATTACCAAAATGTTCTACTCAGGCACAATTATTAAGATTTTTAATAGGATAAGACTTAGTTTATTATTATTATTATTTACTTAAATAATAAATACAAGCACAAAAGTTAATATGAATATATTTATATTTAAAAAAAGTAAATAAATAAATAAAATAAAAACTTCCGTAAAAATGAATAAATGGTAGAATTTCTTTTTAATTACCTGCTGGCCAATTCATTTTTAAATTCAGCCGAATTCCAAATATTACATCCTCAAGCAAAATGAGAATTTCTAGAAAATATTCATTTACATTCTTTTCTTTTCTTTTCGGTTGCTTTAATTATTAATTTTTACTTTCAGTTTTATAAGTCCAAATTTGATTAAATTAATTCAACATTTCAGAAATTATCATGATGACAAATTTTTGATTATAAATTGATAAACTATGAAATAACAATTGGTAGAAAATTAAAAAATAAATAAATTGAAATATTACGATCATGATAGAACTTACTTCAGTGTTGTTATTTTAGAAATGGAATCTAACGATATAAGGAAAGTTAATTTTAAGCAAGGTCTAGGTGTTGAATATAAGTACCTAAATTCTTTTAACCCAAAAATATTTATGCTTAAACACACGCACACACACACACACAGGCAGAGAGAGAGAGAGGGAAAAAAAAGAATCCATGGACTCAAAATATAAATAAATATATTATTTATCTTTACCTATATTTCTAAATTGTAATAAAAATTGCAAATTTATAATACAATTATGCCCATTTCGCTGGTCTATATTTAAAGGAATTTTCAAAAGAATTCAATTTCTATTCATTTTTATACATCTTTATAAGTAAAAACTCAAAAAAGAATAATTTATATCGCTCTAGACCTCGCTTCGGGTAACCGTTGCATACGGCAGCTACATTTGCGCCAACACTACATCGGGTCAAAGTTCTCACTACCTGCAGAAAGGTCTTTCCTAGGCACTTCAGTTTTTGTACTTATCGACGATAGGTGGATCTGTTATTCTTTAAAAACTGCGATTGGCAGTACATCAGCATGTAATATTTTAGTTTTTGAACTACGTATTTTATAGCCCTCGTTCTTTACACTATATTGCCATCTGGTTCCAGCCAATATAATAAATAAAATGTAGATTTTTCTTTTAAAAAGAATTAAATAAATGAAAAACAAATAAATTTTAAGTAAACTTAAATTAAAACTAGTATGTTGTGGCCACCACAAGACTTTCTTCTGTATTTTCCTGCACAAATTCACTAAATGCGAATAATTTATTAAAACTATTATTAAAAATGTTTAACATGATGAATGAAATGGCTTTCACCTTAGGGAAATCTAACACTAAATATCCAAATAAAGACAATTTTATCGTCTATAAAGAACATCTTAATATATGTAATGTTTTTATAATGGTTATCTCACATATCAAGTTTCGTGCAGTAGTTACATGCCACAGACATTGAGATATAGCCATGAACAGATGAGATTTGCCGTATAGAAGCGCCCCCTTTTGAACGATAAGCATCGAAACTGAGTCAGCATAATAACCTTCTCACATATAAAGTTTTGTTTGATGATACGCAATAGAACCTGAGATATAACCTTCCTTTGAACTGTGGAAACCGCTGTGTTGAGCGGTTGACACCAAAAGTTGACAGGCAGCAATTTATGTTAAGGTGCACCTATATACAAATTTATATGCAATTCTGTGCAGTAGTTCCTGTGATATAGCCTTTCCTTAAATTGCGAAAATCGATGTATAGCAGCGCCACCTACTATCCAATAAGCATTCAAATTGAATCAGCATAATATCTCATAAAGCCACCCCTGAAATTGCAGACATCGCTGTATAGCAATGCCACCTGTTGAGTGGTTGACACCAAAAGCTGATAGGCACTAACTTAGGTCAAGATGCATCTACAAATAAATTTATATGTAATTATGAACTGTAGTTCTGGAGATACAGTTGCCACAAAATTTTTGTCACACACACAAACATTTTCTAAAAATGGTCAAACCGTGTTCCAAATCTCTCAAAACGTGTAAATCCATTGAAAACCGGAAGTCGAAAATTTTTATGAATCCAATACTTTCTTCTATTGAATATAGAAGAAAGTAAAAATAAAATAAAACAAAATAAATGATAAAAAGTTGCTATATTATAAAATTTACATGTGTGTTTTTATTACATTTATACTCTTTATTTACGTTCATCTATTTATTACTTTCTTCTATATTCAACAGAAGAAAGTATTGGTTTCGTAAAAATTCTAGACCTCGGGTTTTTGATGGATTTGCACTTTGTGAGAGCTGTAGAACACCATTTGACCATTTTTATAAAAAAAAAAAAAAATCTAAATGCCTGTGTGTGACAAAATTTTGTGGCAACTGTATCCCAGGTACTACTGCACAGAATTTCATACAAATTGGTATGTAGTTGCACATTGACATAAATTAGAGCCTATCAACTTTTGGTAAAAATTGTCCAACAGCATGCGTTGGTTGCAATCCAGCTCTTTCTAAATTTTTAACATGGTGAGATAGGACAAAATTTTGTATAAATGTGCATAAAGAGAATAAATTTTTAATAATCATTATGAAATGTAAAATAATTGTTTGTAATAGAGATAGTCAACAACTGGGGATAAAAAATGTGTATGTAGGAGCCTCGAGTGGTGGGAAGCCCTCCCTCGAGGGGAGTAAATTTGCACGATGAGTATCTTTCAAAAGAGCTTGTCAATACCTTTAAAACGAATGGTTGAACCATCTATCTGCAATAATTTAAAATAAAGTTATTGATTTTTTTTATTTTTAACAACAACAACAACAAAAAGTAATATTGAGAATAAAATTGAGTTTTTTGGGATATTTAGTGTTATACTACTTCTCTAACATAGAAATCTTCTGCATTATCATGGAAGATAATTTTTTTAATAATAATGTTAATGAATTATTTTTACTGAGTGAATTTGTATAGGAAAATATAGAAGAAAGTCCTGTGGTGGCCACATTTTTTCTTTAATATTTCATAGATTTTCTGAGAGTGTCTTGTAAAGAGAGAACTTTTATGACAATAATCTGGTCATAAATTAGGCATAACAAATGACGAATGAATGGGGTATTTTGTTTGTTAAACTGTACTTTCTAGCAAAATACATTTAATGACTGCTAATTTAACACTTTGGCAGCACCAATGTATGTATTTTATGCTAAATTATTTTTTATAAAAGTATATTGGAAATAAACATTTGTCTTTAGAAAATTTATTTTCCCTAAAACAAGAAATTTTTACGTAAATGAATAAAAAGGGAGCTACATAACAATGGTTATTAATCATACACATTTTTATCATATTAAAATATTACATTTTTGTTTAACATTTAAGCACTTAGTTATTTAAATGAAGCAAATATCCTGCAGCATGAACATAAAAAAAATCGACCCCAAATCAAAAAATTCTAATTCATTATGTGTTTGTGCACCTGGGCCTATCAGTCATATCAACCGATAAAAAGGAGTGGACTGGACACTAACTAATCTTCTTACGTATCTATATAGTACCCACCATTTCGTCAAATTGAAATTTCCTTTCCACTTGTTTTCCCCATTCCTATAGAACAAATCCCTAAATAGCTCAAAAGGGAAGCTTCAATGGGAAAAATAAGGGGGTAGGAAATTTCGTGTCGGCGAAACGGGGGTTACACCGTTTTGCATGTTGCAAATAATTATTTTTACTTTTAGTTAATATTTAAAATAAATTTTACAATTTGTAAAATTAAATTTATTTTAATTTTTTATTGAAGACAATGTGTTTGTAAATTAACATGTACAATGTTGCTTGGATGCTGTATAAACAATACCCGGGGAGAAAATATGGCATTCACAAATGTTAAAGAAAAAGAAATTAAATTAAAAAACCACATTGTTGAATTATAAAAATATATAAGTGTGTAAGTTAAAAAAAAAAAAATGAAGGCATTCTTGATTATACATATGTCATTCGTCTAATGAAATATCGCAAAATTCTAATGAAAATGAGTATACTACCGAATTGCTTCTTAGACATGAAACATCAAAATAATATAAACTTTGAATAATTTTTGCTTTTTCAGCACTTAAACTATTCCTTACTTTCTTCTAAACAAAGCGATGTATAGAAAAGTACACTGTAAATAGAAGCGTCTTAAATTCAGACAGAAGTGTGTCTGAAATACCAATTTAGACACATACATGTTTGAAACACTTACGCATGCAAAATTTCAGACGCATGTGCTGTCTTAAATTAAGACACAGAAGTGTCTTTTTATAAATGAACTGGGATAAGTGTCTGAATAAAGTTGATATGGCTGAAATTAAGACATATTACAGTTTAGACACATAAAAATTTACACATTTTACAATTTAGGCACTTAGAAATTCAGACATTTCAAATTTCAGACACGTAGAAATTCAGACATTTGTATTATTTAACAAATTTTTCATATGGAATCTACTTTAAGCAGTATGCATATCCTGTTTAAAAAAAATTTTAACAAATAAATTTAATATTATTTTATATAATATAAGTAGTTAACTTATTTAAAATACTTAGACGGGAAACTTATTCTGTTAAAAATTAAAAAACAAAGTTAATTTTTATTTAAAGTTCTCACATGTAATAAAACAAAAAATATTAAGATAAACGAAGTATGTAACTTGTAGCTAAGAAAGCGAATTTGTAACTAAACAATCTTAATCAATTTGTGCATAATTGATTTTTTCCCCCGTTTTAAAAATTATTTTCTTTCGCAATGTTTGCCTACACTTCAAAATGTAAAAGAACAATATTTTTGGTTTTCATGTACATAGTTTGTTTTCTTGAAAATACCAGTTTTAGAAAAACCGTTTAAAATCCATAGTCTACTATTTTTTCATATTTATTGTACATTTTACCAAAAACTTTAAACCTCTATACATAAAATTTAAGATAATAATATGTATTAAGTTTAGTTATTATGAACAGTTTTATTGCAAAGACACAAAACTTCGATTTGTTTTACGGATACTAGAATATATTTCATTATACAAGCAACCTATAGCATGTGTCCTGGTGGCTTGATTGGGAAGACGTACGTTTTTGAATCTGTTGGCTGTCGGTTCGATTCACAGCACGGGCAATAGAAATTTCTTTTGTAAAAATTCTTAATGCTTTTTTTATGCTCTAGGAGATACTACAATCTATTTTTCACAGATAAACAGTATAACACGCAAATTTATTTATTTATTTATGAAAAATATTCACTGTGTACAGGATCAAAAATGGCGGAATTTCAGACACTTCAAGCGTGTGAAACGGTGTGCCTTTTAAGATACTTCAAGTGTTTGAAATAAATAAGACACTTTTTAGCATCTTAAAATTAAACACCCCATTTTAGACACCCTTGTGTCTGAATTTCAGACACATGTATTTACAGTGTATCCTCTCAGTTGAAGTTGGAAGGCAGCTCAAATTTAACAAAATACTCTTATTTTCTCGCATATAATCCACAGGTCAGATAAATGAGTTTTACACCAGGAATGTTAATTAACAGACAAGGTTATTTTTAAACGAGGTTTTGTTTTGTACAAATATAGCCTTGTCTGTAAATTGAACTTTCTGGTATTATAAAACTGATTTTTCTGACCTGAAAACTAACAATAAGTAGGAAAACTGAAAAAAAAAAAAAGTAATAACAGGGTGGTGACAATCAGGTAAAACAGGGAAATCATGGAAAAATCAGAATACTTTATCAATCTGGAAATATCAGGGGAAAATCAGGGAATTTTGTAAAAACATCCAAAAATCATGGAAATTTTCATTTTTGCCCAGTAAGCAGGACTGAAAGATCTTCAGATAGGTGTTATCTTAACCATGATTGCTGGATTAGCTGCTTTTTAGTTGAATCTCACTAAGTTAACATTAAACAAACAAACAAAAGTGCAACAACATGAGGAATACAAGAATGTGATATACACAAAATTAGGGAATCTATATAATAAATAACGGAAATCATGGAAATTTGTCAAAATTAGTCATGGAAATCATGGAAAATTCAGGGAACATTTTTCCTGAATTTCTATAGCCACCCTGAATAAACCTTATATATTTAATGTCTTAACGTTTTCAAGACTGTATCTTTTGTTTTTCTGGAAATTGTTTGATAACTCTTTCAGAGAACTTGACTTAATTTTTCACAGATTCAAATAGCTTTTAAATTGAAAAGAAACAGAGTAAGTGCACCAGTGATTGACACTTTTAGAGCAATCTTTGATGTTTTTAATGTTCTAGTCATGAGAAAATATTTTTAAAAATCTTAAGTTAGTACATATGGTATTTAAAGACATTCAGAACCACATATATTTTAAAATATATACATTTGATAACAATATATATATATATATATATATATATATATATATATATGAATTTTTATTTGACACCCACTCAATGTTCCAGTAATTGACACTGTCAGTTTTTCATTTTATCAGTAATTGACACCTATGTTCCAGTGTTTGACACTGCTAGTTATTCATTTAAAACCAGTTATTAGCACCCTGTGCTCCAGGGTTTGACATAAAATGTTAAAATTCTTATATGTAATATATATGATTTTATTATTTTTCTTATTTATTAGTTATTTCGGGATAGATGTCAATTACTGATGCATGCCAATCACTGGAGCACCTACCATAGTACTTCTCAGTTTTTATTCTCAACTTCCGCACTCTTTTAAGGGGGATTGATTGTATTTGTTTCTAGAGCAGTAACCATTGCAGTTGATTCTTAGATCAATTCAATGATGGGAAATGCATAAAAGCCAAAATTTATTTCCCTGTCTTTCCATATAAATGTGAAAAGAAACTAAAACAAAAATGTACATTAGCATTTAATCAGTATATTATGATTATGAAAATATTTAATAAAAAAAAGGAGAATACTTGATGCTTTAAGTATAAAAAATGATAACTATGCAAATTAACAATAACTTTTATGCCCCCCCCCCCCACGAATAAATGATTTTATTTATTTTCATAGCATAATAATACTGATATGCGATAGTAGTAATTATTCAAATAATAATGAGAAATGCTCTTATATACTAAAACGTTTTCATCACACTGTTTACTTACTAAATGCTATAATAACAAAAATTTGGGAATTATTTTAAGTTTTATAAAAAAAATCAGATTTATTTACCTACTCTTATATATATATATATATACAAACGATGACATTAATAACATGAATTAACATATGTGTTAAATGCATATGAATTAGCATATGTGTTAAATGCACAGTAAAATATTTAAGGGAAAAAAGATATAAAGACCGGCTTTTATTTAAAAAAGGCCGTTCTTTTTTAATAAAAACCGGCCGATCTGGTCTTTTTTAAAAAATGCCGGCTTTTTTGTAGTCCTGATGTTCAGAAAGTAAAAAAAAAAAAAAGCTAGGTAATGTCTTTAAAGTGTCCACTACTGATGCAGTTACCCTTATTCTTTGTCCTTCAATATCAATTTTTCAGTATTTTTTATTTATTTATTTGTTTCTTTATTTATTTTCCCCTGAAAATGTGTTTTTATCAGGGACGAACTATCGCATATGTTCTGGGCACGAAATCTGTAAAGTGCATAAAATTTTATTCATAGTTTACAACAGATGGATTAAATCCCGTAATATTTTATTCTAGCTTAACTGTATTTAACTTTTATAAATAAAATCATTCGTTAGGCTGACTGAAGTACCGTAATTTCGTGTATATAACCCGCGGGTAATCTATTAAAAAAAAAAAAAAAAAAAAAAAACTGACTTGTATGTCTTCCGGGCTATCATCCGGTGCGGAGTATCTATCGCGAACAAGGAGAAAATCAAAGCATCTGTAGTGTAGTGAAAGTAGCTGAATGTGTATTAACGTTTGGGACTCTATTATTATCAAAACGGTAAAATCTGGATTAAAGAAATCTAGATTATTAATGTATAATGACGATGAAATTGAGGACAGTGAAAAGGAATTTGATGAGGAGGACAATAAGGATGATGAAGACGAACTGTTCCAAACAATATTGCAGCATTTTAATTCTGATACAGAAAAATCCGAATTCGATGGATTTGAATGAACTTTGTAAATAAATGTATTATTAATCTATAATTTTCTTACAAATTGAATAAAGGTGATAATCATTAGAAGTTACTCCAGTTTATAGTAATTTATATAGAGGCAAAGATTAATAATAAGTTATGATTATTTGCTCTTTCATTATAGGTAAGTAAATTTTTTTTTTTTTTTTTATTTATTTATTTATTTGTATATTCGTTTATTATTTGTATCTTTTCCTACTTATTACTAAAATAATAGCAATTGGTATTGAAATTACAAACGGCGATTGCCGACCATGTGATTTTAGAAGGGCGAGCTATTTTTCGGTTGTAATTATTTTTAGATAAATTTTTTATGCTGCGGGTTACCTTCCGCCGCGCGTTATATACGCGAAATTACGGTAATTTTATTTATTTTTGGGGCCAAAAGCATAAAAAGACTCATTTTCGGTCTTTTTTTTTTTTTTTTCTTCTTTTCTTTTTTTCAGTTGTCCACTTTGATTGCTGAAAATTATGTCAGAATAAAATTGACTAAAAATTCATTAGATTTTTTTTTTTTTTTTTTTAGTCTATAGTATTATTATTATTATTATTATTTTTTTTTTTTACTTTGATGGGTGGTCGGATAGTCTGCCTTCTTACTTTTCCCTCACTATGTACACTGATGACTGATCGTTTTCAAATTTTCATTCTTTCCAATGGGACATGAAAATTTGAAAGTGGCTTGGGTACAAAAATTTGTTAAGTCTAAACTTGATCATGATATATTTTAATTACAGTACCTTATCCTATAAAGCAATAATAAGAGTTATTCATGTCTGTTTCAATAAGGAACCTGTTACAATATATACGTAACATGTATCAATTACTCAGCGTTTTCTTAAAAGCTTTTGACGTTTATTTTTTCTTTCTTTCCCCCAATTCTTTTCAGTTTTAATCTTGGCTCTCTAAACAAATTTTCTGCAATATCTTTTTTCAAGTACAAAATTTGTCGTTTATTTTTTATTTTATTTTTTCCAGTGCGTACATTTTGCTTTGAATTATAACTGCTGATTGCATTTCCTATCAATCATTGTTTACAAAGTAGATTGAAGTAGTTATTTTGAACAATATGTTTCAAGGAAAATAGGCGTTACTTTGATAAGGGATTTTCAGAAATGCCAACATAAAAAAATAAAGCAATGGGGTCGATTTATCTTTATCAACCAATGAACTAACACTGTTAGTGCTAATACACATATAAAGTAACAGTTTAGACTCCACCTCCTTTTTTTTAGCTCTCTCTCTCTCTATCGAGCTAGAATCGAGCCACTCTCATATAGGAGCCTTATATCGAGCGATCCTTAATCTAGCATCATTATTTCTGTCTGGGATGCAATACTTATTAGATAAGAAAATAAGAGGATATCAACAAAAGGCTATCTTTGTACAACTTAAGAGTTTTTTACGAAGTCAAACACCTGTTGCATAAACAGAATAATAAAAATTATATACATATGTTTATATGTATATAAATGTTGTCCAAAATATCAGTTTTATATCAGAGAAAATTAAGTGTTAGGCATCCACTCCCACCTTCTCCCAATTATCCACGATAATATATTCAAGGTCTCTTAATATGAAGCTATCTCTCTATCAATCAGAATATACTATTTTGGGGTCAATACAATATATAAGCAAAATTATGGGGGCTTCTTTCATCTGCAAATAGTTTATTCAGTTCTTAATACTCACATAGAAACGGAAACTCGATACTAAATATTCTATTTCAAAGTGGGATATATCGGAATTCAAATTACAATCCTTTTCTTCCTTTACATTATCATATAAAAATATTATCGACTATATTTACCTGCATAAAAATTCAACTGTTATTACCCAAGTCGTACACGTCGACTCGATGGGAGTTTTCCCTATTTTTCTCCGAAACTTACGTAAAAAAGGGTCAAAATGCTCTAGAAACACCACTCTCGAAAGGCAACCCACCAAGACCTAGGACCCACGTGCAAGGACCGATTTACTCACTTGGAGGCCCAGGGCACTCATGTTCAATGGGCCCCTTTGTCTCGTACTTTATTATTACAACAAACAAAACAAACCGCTCATATCCGATTCAGCCATCTAAAAATTACTTCACTTCACTTCTCATTTGGCTGGTAAGAGTAGCTAAATAAGATGCGTCGCTTGCCTATCGGATCGACGTCCGTCCGCCCCCGTATATCTGCATTGCGGTGCGTGCCTTGGATTTAGTTATCCTTAGTTGGAATGCAAGTATCGGCAATATACAGTGTATTTGCGTTTAGCGAAAATATTGCAATTTTTCCGATGAGTTGATAGTTCCTTGAAAGATCATCAAGCCGATTTATAAAACAGCGCAGTAATTCCTCCATCCGTTGACGAAAAACAAAAAACAACGAACATTATAACAAAATTTGGAAATCTTTCATTTTAACGATTTTTTTAAATGTATGATGGAATTTCTTGGGGGCCCCTTTACTGTGAGGGCCCAGGGCACGTGCCCCGAATGCCCTGCCTTAAATCAGGCACTGCCCACGTGTAGTCAATCGGCCTTAACTTCCAACAACGACACTCCACAATGGTAACGTGTTAGATGCAGAGCCAAATTTCTCTTAGTCTTATACAGTATATATATCAAAAATTTAGTTAAATATTATCAAAGTATCATATAACCAATTTGAATTATATCTTTCCATGCGTTTTTAATAATCATACTCGTAGTATCGTTTTGTTAATTTCGTTTCATTTAAAGAAGCTTAAAGCTTAATAAAAACTGTTAAAATTACAGCAAACAATTATGCATTTTGGGATGCAGTACTTTGCCAGAAGAAAGTAAAATAATTTCCTGTATATAATCCGTGGGCCAAATAAATCAATCTTATACCAGAAAATTTATCTAAGAAAATATGCTAGATTTCTACGAAGAAATACATCATACAAGTAAGACTTTGTCATATTAAAATTTCTGTTGTAAAATTGATTTACTTGATCGGCGGATTATATGCTGGAAATTACGGTATTGTATTTTGCTTTAAAATGCGAATTTCTTGAGAAAAAAGAATTAATAATAATAATAACAATATGACATGAAGTGAAAAACTGAAGCTGCGAATTCAAGACTGTTTTTAGTTATTTTTGGGAGGCGCTTAGAATTTTACGGAAGAAGCTTGTCTCTGTTCGTGTTGAGTTATTTATTTATTTATTTTTAATGGTAATCAAGCCTTTCTCTCTGTTTATACTTATACTTTCGGCATGAAGTGAAAAATACAAGCTTATATCCTATTTATAGTTTTATTTGTCTAGCCCATTCATGGTCACGCCATTTTTAATTTTTTCATTTCGAAGCCATGTTAGTGGGATGTGTTTTATATATTTTTAAGTCATTAATTACTAATAATATTACAAATTTATCGGGAATACTGAAAAACTGATTGTTTTCTATTTAGCAAATTCGTAGCAATGAATAAATGATTCAGAAGTAAAAAACTCTGACCGTGTATACACGTTCATGACCATGAAAGGGCTAGAAAATAATGGTATCTGAGATATATATGATCTTTATGTACTTAAAAGAACTGTGCAAAGCCAGTCATCTGTTACACAAATGAATAAAAAGTAAAATTTATTTCAATATCCAAAAATTTTAGTTCTGTTGTAGAAAATATTAAGCTTTAGATTTCATTTCACTCTAATTACACAGGTCGACATGTAAAATTTTGATTTTATAATTTTGGCTGATCTTTATGTGTTTTGGTGTGCTGAAACCGAAAATGAAGCCAGTTTTTCTCTATCACGTATAGATTTTTGTCAGTACAGGGTGCCTGCCTGTACAATTTCTTCCATTACTCTTCCACCAATATAACTATATGGCAAGTTTTATAGTATGTTTCCATGATTAATTAATAATAGATGCATATTGTTGTAATTGTGAAGCACTAGTGCGACTTAAAACCATATCAACCAACCAACCAACCGATTTTTATGATGGTATATCTAAGAAATCGTGTCGGTAAACACCCTGTATTGACAAAAATCTATACATGACAGAGAAAAAACGGGCTGCATTTTTGGTTTCAGCGTATCAAAAAACATAAACATCAGCTGAAATCATCAAATCAAATTTTGCCAATTTCATTTTTGTCGGTCTGTGTTATCTAAGATGAACAATTTTCAACATCTTTTAATATGAAGCGATGTCGATATTAGACATTTATCGGTTGTATTCTTCTAAAGAGCCTGAATAGGCCGAGACAAACTTACACCATAACCTTTTGACAATATTTCTCTACTTATTTATGATACAAATTCACACCTTTTCATTAGAAAATTACTTTACTAAGAATAAGGAGCTGTGCCCCCTGCTCGCTCCGCTCACCAACTCCCGCGGGAAGCTTCACCTCTCCAGCTCACTTCACTTATTAACACTTGCGGGACTCACCTAAAAATAATTAGGGATGCGCCGAATATTCGGTATCTATTCGGTATTCGGCCTATTCGGCCATACTACCGAATATTCGGTTTGGCCGAATCTCAAACTATTCGGCCAGCCGAATATTAAATTATTCGGCTACTATCCGGTTTGTTGGAATATATAAAAATTCAATTTTTTTTAAATGGTTAATCATTTGAAAAAATTCCGCTATTTTTAATTATCATTAAATTAAGATTTTTCAGAGTAATTAAGAAATAGATTGTATTTAGATGAAAACAATTGTTTTATCTAGTTTCAAGTAACATGAAAGAAAATTATTAGTTACATTAATTACAACAATTAATAATTTGCTTTTAACTGAATAGGAATATTAATAGTGCACAACACAAGACAAAAGCAGAACAGTATTATAGAAATTCTATATTCAATGTCAAATTGAAATACATAATATTTTATACCACATTAATTTTCTCTTTCTTTTCTTTATATATATATGTATATTATATAATGAAATATTATGTTAAAAATCAATTTTTTCCCCCTTACAATAGAAAGAAATTAGTAATATCTAGACCATTTTGTGTACAGCTTTAGTATATGACCCCCCTTAGAGACTTAAATTTTTGTCACAATTTTGCGATAAATATTTTGGTATAATTGCTTGTTTAAAAAAGAATCTTGTAACGGTTTTTTCTAATGCCTACACTTTTTACTGTGTATTTTTTTAGTTACTTCAGGGCAATATATAATACTCTATATATATTTCTAATGTCGAGCTAGGTAATTGCCGAAACGTCAGTGGAGGCCCTCTGTTGAGACTCAAAACGGTTTTGGGCTGTGTCTGTCTGTCTGTCTGTCGCGCGATAGCGGCCGCAAAAATGGCGCTATTGACTTGAAATTTGGTACACATGTTCATGAGCCCCACGAAATCAGCTGTATAGTTTTTGGTATGTATTCCATTTGTAGTTCGTATACAGGGACACGCCAAAGTTTTTCTTATCATTACTGCCTATGGGAGACATTTGTATGTATCGCGATAGCGGCCACAAAAATCTCGCTATTCACTTGCAATTTGGTACACGTGTTCATGTGCCCCACGAAATCAGCTGTATAGTTTTTGGTATGTATTCCATTTGTAGTTCGTATACAGGGACACGCCAAAGTTTTTCTTATCATTACTGCCTATGGGAGACATTTGTATGTATCGCGATAGCGGCCACAAAAATCCCGCTATTGACTTGCAATTTGGTACACGTGTTCATGTGCCCCACGAAATCAGCTGTATAGTTTTGGGTGAGTATTCCATTTGTAATTCGTGTACAGGGACACGCCAAAGTTTTTCTTATCATTACGGCCTATGGGAGGAATTTGTATATATCACGATAGCGGCCACAAAAATCACGCTATTAACATGCAATTTGGTACACATGTTCATGAGCCCAGCGGCATCAGCTGCATAGTTTTAGGTGTGTAATCCATTTGTAGTTCGTGTACAGGGACACGCCAAAGATATTCTATCATTACGGCCTATGAGAAGAATCTGTATGTACCGCGATAGCCACCGCAAAAATCAAGCTATTGACTTCCAATTTTTGCAGAAACGTCAATGGAGGCCCTCTGTTGAGACTCAAAAGGATTTTCGGTTACGTCTGTCTGTCTGTCTGTCGTACATGTGTATGTATCGCGATAGCGGCCGCAAAAATCACGCTATTGACTTGAAATTTGGTACACATATTCATGTGCCCCACGAAATCAGCTGTATAGTTTTGGGTGAGTATTCCATTTGTAATTCGTGTACAGGGACACGCCAAAGTTTTTCTTATCATTACGGCCTATGGGAGGAATTTGTATATATCACGATAGCGGCCACGAAAATCCTTCAATTGACTTGCAAATTGGCGCACAAGTTCCAGCTTTGCATATAAGTGGCTGTATAATTTTTATTGCTATATTTTTTATAAACTGTGTACAGGGACACGCCAAAATTCTTAACATTACGGCGTATGGGGTGAATTTCGTTTAAACGCATTTTAATATCATTACTTTGCAATGAAGAAAATGAAACTAGCGTACGTGAGTAAGATGCTTAAACTTATGTTGTTTGAAGAAAATATGTGCTCTTAAGCTTTCTAATTAATGTACAGGATCTTACAAAATTGTTCTGACAATGTCACGTAGTCATCCAAACGATGTTAAATTTGGAACAATTATTAATTTTAAACGCAAAATAAGCTGAATAGTTTTTACTGGTGTATACAAGGTTTATGGTTCGTTTACAAAGACACATGAAAGAATTTCGTAACATTAGAGCCTATCGACAAATTTTTAATGTAAGCGCACACTTTAATACGTTTATGCTGAATTGAACTTAATAAAGTTAACATAAATTATAAAGATGCTTAAAATCATGTTTACTCTTTAAAAAGGTTATGTATAGACTAAATAATTTATGAGACCACACAAAATAATTCCGAGTATATACTGTAATCATCCAAATGATGTCAAATTAGTTTGAAATATTAATCAGTTATAATTAATTAGGTTTATTCTTATTATTGGCGTTTATAATGACTGTGTCTACTTTTCCGGGATACATAAAGGAATTTCGTACTATTACGGTCAATAGTCGGTATTTCTTAAAAGTGTATTTTAACAAGGTTACACCCCATCAAATATAATGAAATTTTATTAGGATTTTAAAAGTATGTTTTCCTGTTGAAAATTGTGGGCATAGAATTGATAATTAGTTTAAAGTTTACGCAAAATATTTCCGATATGCTATGTAATTTTTTTTTTTTGTATGAAATTTGATAGTTATGAAATTTGGTATTTATGAATTTCAGGTAAATAATACAAGACCGTCGTTTATTAAGAATACATATTGTTGCGTACTTGGGGGTTCATAAGTTGTCCGAGAATGAAAGGCGAAAGGAATTAGCTGTATAGTGTTAGGTGTGTATTCAATTTGTCATTCGTGTACATGGACACGCCAAAATTTTTCTTATTTTTACGGCCTTTGGGAAGAATTTGTATGTACCGCAATAGCGGCCGCAAAAAACCTTCGATTGACTTGCAAATTGGCGCATACGTTCCAGCTTTGCATATAAGCAGCTGTATAATTTTTATTGCTATATTTTTCATAAACTGTGTACAGGGAAACGCCAAAATTCTTAACATTACGGCGTATGGGGTGAATTTCGTTTAAAAGCATTTTAATACCATTACTTTGCAATGAAGAAAATGAAACTAGCGTACCTGAGTAAGATGCTTAAACTTATGTTGTTTGAAGAAAATATGTGCTCTTAAGCTTTCTAATTAATGTACAGGATCTTACAAAAGTGTTCTGACAATGTCCCGTAGTCATTCAAGCGATGTTACATTTGGAACAATTATTAATTTTAAACGCAAAATAAGCTGAATAGTTTTTACTGGTGTATACAATATTTATGGTTCGTTTGCAAAGACACACGAAAGAATTTCGTAACATTAGAGCCTATGGACAAATTTTAATTTAAGCGCGCACTTTAATGCGTTTATGCTGAATTGAACTTGATAAAGTTAACATACATTATAAAGATGCTTAAAATTATGTTTACTCTTAAAAAAGGTTATGTATAGACTAAATAATTTATGGGACCACACAAAATAATTCCGAGTATGTACTGTAATCATCCAAATGATGTCAAATTAGTTTGAAAAATTAATGAGTTATAAGTAATTAGGTTTATTCTTATTATTGGCGTTTATAATGACTTGTGCTACTTTTCCGGAATACATAAAAGAATTTCGTACTATTACGGTCTATAGTCGGTATTTCTTAAAAGTGTATTTTAACATGGTTACATCCCCATCAAATATAATGAAATTTTATTAGAATTTTAAAAGCATGTTTTCTTGTTGAAAATTGTGAGCAGAGAATTGATAATTAGTTTAAAGGTTGCGCAAAATATTTCCAATATGCTATGTAATTTTTTTTTTTTTTTTTTTTTTTTTTTTTGTATGAAATTTCATAGTTATGAAATTTGGTATTTATGAATTTCAGGGAAATAATACAAGACCGTCGTTTATTATGAATACATATTGTTTGGTACTTGGGGATTCGTAAGTTGTCCAAGAATGAAAGGCGAAACTTTCAAAAATTCAGTGATTTATTCACAGAAAGTTCAAGAAAAATACAGGTCTATAAACCAAGTATCAGCTTCAATTCAACCAGTAAACATAGCTTAAGCAACAGCCGTTAACAGCAAAACAACATGACAAACTTTTCATCAATAACACATAAAGCAAGTCTCATTCAAAGAGGCCCAAAGCAAAGCAAGCATTTGACGAAACTGACACAGATCTGAGATTGGCCGCCTTGGCTAAAAAAATGCTCCTTTTATACTATTCTATCGAACACAGACTGTTCTGGAAAATTCTTGTATCTCATCAGCCAATGAGATTAGAGCTTCCCTATTTGGTATATCCCTAATAAAGATTTTCTCGCCAAGGTCGCCAAAACAATCGCCAAGGAGGGAAACAGTCGCCAAATTTGGCGCCAAATCCATTTCTAATGCGTTTCTAAGGGAAAATTAGACTATTTTAACCCTAAAACGACTAGAAATGCACAAAATTAGCATTTTATCAACCTACTAAGTCTCTTTGAAAGAATTTATACGAAAATAAATACAATTATTTAGAATTCCGTAACACTTTATATGATATACAGATAGGTATACAAAGAGAGATAAAGCGGGGGGTTAAGTGGGGCAGCAGCCCCCCTCAGGAATGTATCTGATTATGGTAACAAGTCGATAGAATCAATATATACTATTATATAATAAGGAATAAATAAAAATGACCTATTGAATAATGTCTTATGCAAATAGGACGTTGAGGCTCCTGATCTGCAGATCCACTAGTTATTATTATCTTTATTGCCGAAACGTCAGTGGAGGCCCTCTGTTGAGACTCAAAACGGTTTTGGGCTGTGTCTGTCTGTCTGTCTGTTGCGCGATAGCGGCCGCGAAAATAGCGCTATTGACTTGAAATTCGGTACACATGTTCATGAGCACCACGAAATCAGCTGTATAGTTTTTGGTATGTATTCCATTTGTAGTTCGTATACAGGGACACGCCAAAGTTTTTCTTATCAGTACGGCCTAAGGGAGGAATTTGTATGTATTGTGATAGCGGCCGCAAAAATAGCGCTTTTCTTATCATTACGGCCGATGGGAGGAATTTGTATGTATCGCGGTAGCGGCCGCAAAAATAGCGCTATTGACTTGAAATTTGGTACACATGTTCATGAGCCCCACGAAATCAGCTGTATACTTTTTGGTATGTATTCCATTTTTAGTTCGTATACAGGGACACGCCAAAGTTTTTCTTATCATTACGGCCTAAGGGAGGAATTTGTATGTATCGCGATAGCAGCCACAAAAATCACGCTAT
Organism: Salticus scenicus; assembly: GCA_963930645.1. Classification (NCBI taxonomy): domain Eukaryota; kingdom Metazoa; phylum Arthropoda; class Arachnida; order Araneae; family Salticidae; genus Salticus; species Salticus scenicus. Next base: position 23,388,114 of record OZ005659.1, on the reverse strand, counting down.
TGACTTGCAATTTGGTACACATATTCATGAGCCCAACGGAATTAGCTGTATAGTTTTAGGTGTATATTCCATTTGTAGTTCGTGTACAGGGACACGCCAAAGATTTTTTTTATCATTACGGCTTATGGGAAGAATTTGTATGTACCGCAATAGCGGCCGCAAAAGTCCTTCGATTGACTTGCAAATTGGCGCACACGTTCCAGCTCTGCATATAATTAGCTCTATAATTTTTATTGCTATATTGTTTATAAACTGTGTATAGGGACACGCCAAAATTCTTAATTTTACGGCGTAAGGGGTGAATTTCTGTTAAACGCATTTTAATATCATTACTTTGCAATGAAGAAAATGAAACTAGCGTACGTGAGTAATATGCTTAAACTCATGTTGTTTGAAGAAAATATGTGCTCTTGATCTTTCTAATTAATGTACAGGACCTTACAAAAGTGTTCTGACAATGTCATTTAGTCATCCAAAAGATGTTAAATTTGGAACAATTATTAATTTTAAACGCAAAATAAGCTGAATATTTTTTACTGGTGTATACAATATTTATGGTTTGTTTACAGAAACACAAGAAAGAATTTCGTAACATTAGAGCCTATGGACAAACTTTTATTTAAGCGCGCTCTTAATGCGTTTATGCTGAATTGAACTTAATAAAATTAACATACATTATAAAGATGCTTAAAATTATGTTTACTCTTAAAAAAGGTTACGTATAGACTAAATAATTTATGGGACCACACAAAATAATTCCGAGTATGTACTGTAATCATCCAAATGATGTCAAATTAGTTTGAAAAATTATTGAGTTATAATTAATTAAGTTTATTCTTATTATTGGCGTTTATAAGGACTGTGGCTACTTTTCCGGGATACATAAAATAATTTCGTACTATTACGGTCTATAGTCGATATTTCTTAAAAGTTTATTTTAACATGGTTACACCCCATCAAATATCATGAAATTTTATTAGAATTTTAAAAGCATGTTTTCCTGTTTAGAATTGTGGGCATAGAATTGGAAATTAGTTTAAAGGTTAAGCAAAATATTTCCGATATGCTGTGTAATTTTTTTTGTATGAAAATTGGTAGTTATGAAATTTGGTATTTATGAATTTCAGGGAAATATTACAAGACCGTCGTTTATTAAGAATATATATTGTTGCGTACTTGGGGGTCCGTAAGTTGTCCGAAAATGAAAGGCGAAACAAAAATTTAGTGATGTATTAACAGAACGTTCCAGAAAAATACAGGTCTATAAACCAAGTATCAGCTTCAATTCAACCTGTAAACACAGCTTAAACAACAGCCGTTAACAGCAAAACAACAGTACAAACTGTTTAGCAATAACACATAAAGAAAGTCTCATCCAAAGAGGCTCAAAGCAAAGCAAGCATTTGACGAAACTGACACAGATTTGACACTCACCACCTTGGCGAAAAAATGCTCCTTTTATACTTTTCTATCGAACACAGACTGTTCTGGAAAATTCTCGTATCTCATAATGAGATTAGAGCTTCCATATTTGGTATATCCCTAATAAGGATTTTCTTGCCATGGTCGCCAAAAAAATCGCCAAGGAGGAAAACAGTCGCTAAATTTGGCGCCAAATCCATTTCTTCCTTTATTGGAGCTTTTTTAAGTGTTTTTAAGGGAAAATTAGGCTATTTTAACGCTAAAACGACTAGAAATGCACAAAGTTAGCATTTTATTAACTTTACTAAACCTCTTTGAAAGAATTTATACAAAAATAAATGCAATTATTTACAATTCCGTAACACTTTATAAGATATACAAATGGAGATAGAGCGGGGGGTTGAGGGGAGCAGCAGCCCTCCTCAGGAATGTATCTGACTATGGTAACAAGTCGATCGAATCAATATATACGATTATATAATAAGGAATAAATAAAAATGACCTATTGAATATTGTCTGATGTAAATAGGACGTTGAGGCTCCTGATCTGCAGATCCACTAGTTATTTTAATTTGAAAAAAAAAAAAAAAAAAATCTAGCTTCGATTTTTAATTTTCTCCTGCGTATTTCTTAAAATAACGAAGGATAAAATGTACTCTATTCGTTATAAGAGTTTTAAGTGATAAAATTTTTTCTTGCTATAATTAGAAAGATTAAGTATATCATAGTATAATTCTGTAATGTTAAAAAATTATCAGTGCGAAATTAGAAGATGCTGTCATTTGTAAATGAGTTTGGCTCTAAAATATTTTTTATGCCAAAATATATCCGGAGTATTTTTAAATATGCTTTGAAAAAAAAAAAAAAAGATGAATGCACTTTAAAGACAAAAAAAAAAAAAAAAATGCAGTCAATTATACAGATATTATTCTATTTATTTATTTGTTCACTTTCAAAATGTTTAAGAATTAGAAACATTTCTCAAGAAAAAGTTCAATATAAATTTTTCAGATAAAATTCCCTGAGTATAAATGAACTGTAAATCATTTTAGAAACTTCGCATTATTTGACATTCCTACGAAATACTGCTATGAGCACACACAAGCATGATATTTTTTTTAAAGAATAAATAATCCGAATCATAAGCAATGCTATTTTGGGCATCAAATTTCCAAGCTTAAATTTATTTATTTATTTATTTATTTATTTTTTTAATAAACTTGTTATAATACAAATGTAAATATAAAAAATTAAACGTTTACTTATAATGGATAACGGAAAAATTCTAATCCTCAAAAAGATCACGACATTATTTCATTATTCAGAGAAAAAGAGCGTACAAAAAAATTGATAAATAACTTAAGGAATTGCCAAAAAGAAATTTTTTTTTCTAAAAGTAGAAAAAATGTATCTGAAGACGATTAATCACAATCCTAAATTCCTTTTTTCATTGAAAATATCTAAGATAACGCTTTTTATTTATTTGCAGATGATAAATTTCTTTGAGACCAATAGCAACATTGGCATTTACTTTATTTTTTTTAACACCATTGATTGCATTTTAATTTTCCTGGGGAAAGTGACGTCAGTGACAGAAAAAACAACGTAAATAAAAGAAACTGTTTGCAAGTTGGAAAGTAGAGTACCTTTGTTAAGGCAAGGTTTTTAATTGATAACTTCGTTAATTAATGCAATAGAAATTTTTAACCAAGAGAAATGTTTCCCTTGGAGTATTTGGCAAACATTGATAATTTTCATGACGCTGAGGACCCTCCTGTTCGCTAGGAGATAGATGCATTTGACGACGTCGCCAGTAACGTTTTTTAAAAATATATATAGAAATTAACGCTATTGGAGAATCAAATTTACGCATCCCAAGTTAAACACCTATTGAACTGCTTAACCTTCAATGTATTTATGTCCATGATGACACCTTAAACACATTTTTGTTTTTGATTAGGAAGGAAGAAAGCTCACAAAAATTATTTTTGTACCTTTTTTTAACTTTCCGAAAATACTATGTAAGGAAAGTATTGTAATCTTGTCAAAAATCTAACTTTGAGATTTTGGTGTTTCTATACGTTTTCAGGTCACCTGAGTTCATTTTTGCTATTTTTACAATAATGTATATGTGTGTGTGTTTGTATGTGAGTGAACATGACAGCACCTAAACGTTTTGTTCAAATGAGCTGAAAGTTGGTACGTATGTTATAGATCACCATAGTACGAACCCTATTGGTTTTGGTGAATATAGTACTTACGAATTTTTTACAGGGACACAATGAAAAATTCTTTATCTTTATGGTCTATGGCAGGGCTCGCCAGCTCACCATTGGCGAGTAGAGTTTTTACTGTGGCGAGTAAAAATTTGGTCTAGTTATAGATAGAATTCTTACACGATACGGTGACAGAAAACATTCTTTTAATAGATTTAAATATGCAAAATCTTGCCATCTTATAACGTCATATTTAACCTCTCCTTTTTAGATTCTCGGAGAGCCAAGTCTGTCTGTGCGTTGCTCGAGATTACCCCAGACTGGGAAAGGAAAATTGCTACATAAAAGTTTTGATGTCTTCGGCAGTTTTGTTTCTCCCACTGCTATTTCTCCAAGCAGAGTGAGAATAGACGAGCAGATAGTCTCTTTGCCCGTCGCCCACTAGAGAAGAGCTATGCGAAAGTTTGTCTATGTGATATTGTCACATGAAAATGAGTTCGAGCCCATTTGAAGATACTGCCTATGTTTATTTTGTTGAATAATGATTAAAAAAAAAAAACAGTTCATATTTTCCAGTTTTTTACTGAAACACCAATGATTTGCGCTTGTAATGATTTGTAAGCAACGATTTTATGGAAAAAGTTATTCCGAAATGGCTATTTCAAATGACAACTATGAACAAGTTATACACATCGACATTCCGTCTGATTACAAAAATAAAATGGACGAAAAAGACATTTCTAATATAAAAAGTTAAGTAAATAAATAGATAAAGAAGGAAGCTTAATATTTCATAATAAAAAGATTTTCACAGGATATTGTTTGACAAAGAATTTTTCTTATTCTTTTTTTCTTTAATGGCTCTTCGCATTTATGTTATTAGATATTTTAATCTTTTTCAAATCTCAAATACAATACATTTAATTATAATGATTTTTAATTATCGATGGTTGTGAAACATGATGATATACGACACACTTTTAATATATATAATTTTAGACATATTTGTAAAAGCCTTTCATATAGTTGGGAAAAATAAAAAACCTAAAATGCGTTTAAAAAAAAAAAAAAAAAAAAAAAAAAAGACGACCCAGTTTTGTCGCTAGTAAAACCCTTTTTTGGCGAGTGTAATCTGAGTTGAAATTTCAGGCCCTGGTCTATGGGACCAAATTCTTGAAAGTGCGATAGCGTCTAAATGCCTGATTCGATTGTCATGAAAACGTACACACATATTATAGGTCACAGTTGTACGAACTGTGTAGATTTTGGTGAATCTAGCACCTATAGTGTCTTTACAAGGACACAAAGAAAACTTTTTTATCATTATTGCCTATGGGCCTGAAGTTTTTAAATTGCGATAACACCTAAACGCCTTATTCGAATGGGCTGAAAAGCTACACACATGCTTTAGGTCACCATATCACTAACTGTATAGATTTTGATGAATCTAGTGCTTATAGAATTTTACAGGGGCACAACAAAAAATTCTTTATCATTATGATCTATGGGCTCAAATTATTTGAAATCAATAGCGTAAAATTAAACAATACGAGGGTCACTCTGAAATTTTTGAGACACGCCTAGGTAATTAATGTTAAACTTACCAAATTTTAGGTGTGTTCAAAGTAGTCTTCTGCAGCATCAATGCACTTCTGTAGGCGAATTTTCCAAAGATTAAATGCCTCTAACCATTCATTTCTTGGAATCGATGAAAAAAAATGCATTTATAGCCTCATCAATCTTATCTTCGGAATGAAAACGACGCCCACGCAAGTTCTTTTTCAGATTAAAAAATAGCCAAAAGTCACACATAGATAGATCAGGTGAATAGGGTGTATGTTCCAGCACCTTGATGTGTTTTTGTTGAATAAATGCAACTGTTAATCTTGCTGAATGAGAAGATGCATTATCATGGTGGAGAATGAGTCCTCTAAGATTCACTTTTTTAAGAATTCCTGGAAGACATTTAGAAGTGTACCGGTTAGCTGTTACTGTCTTCTGTCCTTCCAGCTTGATAGCTTTGACCAATCCTGTACTTCTAAAGAAAACGGCATACATTACTTTTTTCATGGCACGTTGTCTTTTCACCATTGTTGAGTTTGGGATCATCTTCAAAGTTCCTTCTTGTTGCTTTCTTGGCGTGTTGGAACCTCAAAATATGGTATGTACATTTCATCACCAGTTATTATTTCAGAAATAATGCGGTGGCCACCATCATTAAATAATTTAAGGGGTTTTTTGCTGAGTCTGACACGCTCTTGTTTGTGATGCTCTTTTAAATTATGGGGAACCCAACGGTAAACTAATTTTTCCATATGCAATTCTTCATGAATAATTTTATGTATTGCAGCGGATCCAATGTTAAGTTCCTTCTGTATCATATGGCATGTACAGCAATTGTCGTCGATTAACATTTTCCGAATGGCAGACACATTATCCGAGATTACTGCTGACAAGGGCCTTCCTGTGTGTTTTTCATCCTGGAGAGAATGACGACCTCTGTGAAATTTTGTAAAACATCTCAATACAGTTTCACGAGATGAGTTTTCATTTGCAAAAGCTAATTGTAGGCGTTGAACGCATTCTTCTTGATTTAATCTCACTTTAAAATCATAGAAAATCATAGCACGATAATATTCTCGCGTCAACTCCATTTTCTTTTCTGTCTAAAATTTATTCTACGCTAAACTACTTGCAAATGGTCAGTAAAAAATCGTGTGCCAGGCTAAAATAGTTCATATTTTCAAATCTAATCAATAATTTTTTTCTATCGCTTACTATCTACGCGTATCTCAAAATTTTCAGAGTAACCCTCGTATACTGTATGAGAAAAATACTCAAACACTCTATTATAATTTTTACTTTTGGTTATTTAACGACTTCTCTTTCTTTAATTTATTTATACAACCATTAATTACTTAATGTTTGGAAAGTCGAGTGGAGTCACTCCAGATTTTTATTTCTTTCAACGAAAAGTCACAGGTTGCTTTTCTTTATCACTCCTGCAGTGATTGTCTTTGTAGGTTTTGCCTAAAAAGGGCAAGTCTGTAAAAGTACACTTTATTTTTAGCTATGCAGTGAAGAGTCTCATAACAGCATCTTTAAAGTTTTATTTCTATAATGAAAGCATTAAAAATATCGCTTTTATGAAGTATCGCCTAAACTTTGCATACGCACATTATGTTGTACTAAAAAAATTCTCTACACTGAAAAATTACGTTGTCCAATTTCTGCTTATATCACATAATGAATAGAAACAATTTTACGGGTCCCTGCAAGCTAATCAAGTCTGCTAATTATACCTTATTTTAAGAGGAAAAATGCTTTTGTGTAACTTATATTATATAGATATGAATTTATTATATAATATTTTGTATAAAAATATTAAATTATGCTTTGAAAATATATCTCTTATAGACCGCAATATATCAGAAAATTTTTGTGAATATCTGCATTCAAACAAAGTACGCTATTTATACCAATTTCATTAAAAAACATATCATAGTGAACTGAAAAAACCATAAATTAATTTCAAGGCATTTTATTTTAAGTTATTAAGGGAAATTAGAGTGTGTACAGGCAGATGTATAGAAAGACTTACAGGTAGTATAATTGAAGTCATAATCACTTTTAAGGAATGTTGGAAAGTATTAAAACTCGTAACATAAACGAACATGTAATTGAACAATTTTCGGTTATATCCCTTAATAATGTATCTGAATATTTCTGTATGTATTCTATATATTTTGTTGTGCATTTACAAAATAAATAACCATTTCATTAATACTTGCGCAGTATAACGGTATTCAAATACAATTTATAGAAATGCCTATCATTGGGCTCAATGCAATTGCATTCTCTAGGGTGTCTCTGTACACAAACCAGTTGTGGCATTTATACTGCTTTAAATAGGGAACATGCAATAGTCAACCTGAATATCTTATATTAATTTTAAGAAATTTTGAAAATATTTATGAACGTTAGAGTGCAGACTGTCAAACCGAAGTCATTAACACTTTTCAACTTTGTTAGGATGTGTTATTGGACCGATTTACGCGCAGTTTTTTACAAAATGATCTACATATCGTGGAAAGTTATTGCAATTGTCCACCTGAAAGAAAGTTAGGCTCCTAAATATTTTTGTATTACGAATTCTTTCAAGCCGCCATTTTGTTTCTTACATCATATGTGCTTAGAGTCCTGTTATGGTCAGTTAAACGTGATCCACAAAATGACTTTCGACCCGAAACCGGACCCATGATCCTCAATAAAATAATGTTAAATTTTTGTTATAAGACTCTGAACTGAAAATCTATTATATGAAATATAGGGTAAGTGCACCAGTGATTGACACTTTTAGAGCAATCTCTGATGTTTTTAATGTTTTAGTCATCAGAAAATATTTTTAGAAATCTAAAGCTAGTACATATGGCATGAAAGACATCCAGAACCACATATATGTTAAAATATATACATTTGTTAGCAATTATTATCATTATTTTTTTTTATGTTTTTTTATTTGACACCCACTCAATGTTCCAGTAAATGACACAGCCAGTTTTTCATTTTATCAGTAATTGGCACCCTATGTTCCAGTGTTTGACACTGCTAGTTATTCATTTTACCAGTTATTAGCACCCTATGCTCCAGTGTTTGATATAAAATGTTAAAATTCTTATATGTAAAATATATGATTTTTCTTATTTATTAATTATTTCGGGATACATGTCAATTACTGGAGCATACCGATCACTGGAGCACCTACCCTAGTTATATTCTTCAACAAATCTTTCACAAAATCAAATGTAATAATTATAAGTATATATGTGTCTACGTATAAACAAAATTTCAGTGAACAATATATAACAACATTTTAAATATATAAACTTTACTCTTAAAAAAAACCACGGTTCCAAATATTTTTACAATATGTAAAAAAGGTAGAATGAGGAAGCATATATACATAGATCAACAAATAATTCTTTCATATGAAGTTTTAAGCGTTAAGTATTAATATTTATGTAATTGTCTTTAAACACCTTTTATGAGTCAAGTTGCTTTCATTTAATATGGAGGAAGGGAATATCATCTAATCTTTGCATTTAAAAAGTAAAAGTACACCGTAAATAATAATAATAATAATAATAATAATAATAATAATTAATAAATAAATTCTGTTCATAAGCGAACATGATTTTTCGACATTTTGTGGATTAATTATATATTAAAAGATGTATCAGTTTTGCTAATGTTTCTTTCTTAAATCGAAACACTACAGATTGTGATATTTAAAGGCATATTAAACGAACATATTATACGAACTCAACAAATACTTTTGGGAGTTTAAAAATAGAAAAAGAAATAAAATGAATGAAATTCTGTCTATGACAGAATTTAATTTAGTACGAGAGGACTACTTATACATTTGTATTTTAACACCATTTCAAAAAAAAAAAAAAAAAAAAGAAAAAAAAAAGAAAGAAAAAGAAATATCTGAAAACGCTAGTCTAAATAGCCAGGAAATGCTCAGCTAAGACCTGTTGGCTTTGTGGCCAGAGTACACAGCTACGATCTCGAAGGTTGTGAGTTTGATCCTCACCGATGGGAGGTGAAAAAAAAAATGTTTTTACGGATTTCACAAAATATTTTAAGATAGAGTAAGAAATTAAATAGTAAAATTTTATATTGGCAGGCATTTTCGAAGTGGAACGTTGTATACTGGTAACGACGCAAAATGCCAGATTGAAAGAAATAGTCCTGTCGTACTAAAAAAATATGTAAAAGTTTTTACGGATTTCACCAAATATTTTAAGATAGAGTAAGAAATTAAATGGCAAAATTGGATTTTGGCAGGCATTTTCGAAGTGGCACACTATAAATTGGTACGACACAAAATGCCAGATTGAAAGAAATAGTCCTGTTGTACTAAATAAATAAATAAAATACCTGAAAACGTTAGTCTAAATAATCAGGAAATATTAATCGAAGAACTGTTAGCTCTGTGGTCTGAGTATTTTGGTTTTACTAAATCTTTTCTACATATGTAAATTAAATTTTTGATAAACTTTTATTTCAGTTTTATTATTCACGTGTAAATAAATATAGGCTCTTTTATTGTCCTCGCCAAAAAGACATTTAACTGTTTTATTTTAAAAATAAATATGATATTGAACGTAAAATTTTTCGAAAGGATAGATCAATCATTCTGAAAGAAGAAATGTGTATAATACGACTGAGGAAGTTTTCACATAAGTTATTATTATTTATTTATTTACTTATTTATTTATTTATTTTTAGTCATACACTATCAAACTACTAACTATATAAAAGTATGTTAAACAAAAGAAAAAATAGTAACAACAGTTTTATTAGAAATTCTTCTTATTTGCAAGTTTTATTTTATTAATGTTTTAATAAAATATTATTCCAATTTGATAACGTTCTATTTAAATTTTATTAATTATTCGGGTGAAAATAAATACAGTAGCCGCCGCTTTATAAATTCACTGGTTAATAAATCAGTCGCTTAATCTGATCAAATTGCCAGGACCAGATTCAAATCAATATCAACTACTTTTAAAACTGCCGCTTAACAATATCAGCATTGCCGGTTAATAAATTCAAAATAATCTTTCAGCAGCAAAATGGTCATTTATTCATGCTAAACAAATTTTTCTCTCTTTGTCGAAAATTTTACACTTGCATCATGCTTACAAATTGAACACGCCCCATCACTTGTCTCGGTCGGTAACAATTCCAAGAAACGTATTCTTCAAAGCGGTGTAGTAAGTTACAAATTTGATTTAATTCACAAGTGATTTAAGGTAAGAGCACCAGTAGTGGACCATGTACCAGTAGTGGACACTTTTAAATTTAAACTTGGAAAATAAGCTTTCTATTCTATCTGAAGGTTCGACCAATGCTCAGGAAGGGAGCTGTGGTCCATAACTTCCTACCTGAGCATTGGTCGAACCTTCAGACGGAATAAAAAGCTTATTTTCCAAGTTTAAATTTAAAAGTGTCCACTACTGGTACAGAGTCCACTACTGGTGCTTTTACCTTATATATGTATTTTTTTAATTATTAAAAGACAATTTCTAATTCTTATTTTGAAAACTAAGAAGCAAGTGGTTTAAACGAAAGATTTTAAATTTAGAAGAAAAGCGTGAACTTTCGGCAAAGTAATGATGATTTTCTTCCAAGAAAAGCGCATCGAAACTTGGGATTTGCTTAATTTACTTATTTTAAAGGAACAATTAATTTTCTTTCAAAAAATAATTAATATTGTTTATTAATTCCATTATTCGTTACCTTTTGATTTTTTTTTTTTTTTTTTTTTCCAAAATCAGGAAAGCAATACGTTTTTCTTGAGTTCCGAAACATTCGCCGGATATAAAAATCAGCCGCTTAATAAAATCACTTTGGCTCAAGACGAACGGGATTTTAATAAGCGGCGGGTACTGTATGTGTTTTTTTTTTTTTTTTTATCTTAACTCGTCCACAGGTTTTGTTTCATAATGAAAACGTTACATGAAACGTAAAATTAATTCCTCAAAGGCTGAGTTAAATTCCCTCTGAATGGAGGGGGGGGGGGGGAAACCTTGTGTAGTGCGACTAAAGAAGTTTGCATTTGAAAAAATATCTTTATTCTCACAGAAAAGCAATATTTTGTTTCTATACACCACAATTTTATTCCATGAATTCAAAAGTCAAATTGCTTTAAAACAATCGTTTTATCATGATAATTTTGAATTTCTGTCTAATTTTTAATAAAATTATGACAATTTTGAGGAATTATAAATTATAATAATAAAAATGACTGCATCGTAACTTTCAAGCAGGTCTGTAATTAAACTATGCTTCTAAGAAGAACTGGGCGGGCGGGTTTCCGAATTTAGGTTGATTCGGTATATACTTTTTTTACGTCCTTCGGAAAATTATTTGCTAAAAATTTAAGGAGAATTTCTTTAGTTAAAAATATAAGATTTTTATAATTCTTCAAATAAGTTCTTTTAGAAAGCATATTTTATGACATAAAAACTGTCACGGCACAGTGCTGGCATTTTACAAAACGTTATTTTATTTACATATGATTAGATTAATTTACACAGGGATTCTGGTATTTTTTATATCACTATTTTCATTGAGAAATAATTTTCGTATTTTTGCAGTAACTTTTTGTGAATGAATTGAGTAGTGTTTATAGTTAGAAAATACTGATTATAACAAATGTGGAAATAAATGACAATACTTAAATTTTGAGAAAAGCAGATATAGTATAAAAACACGCTGTAAAAATAAAATGTAATATGAATCTCAAAATTTAGTAGAATCATTTTTAAACAAAGGGTGTACAAAACATGTAAAGGTAGATAGTAAGGATCTAGTGCAACTTTTTTCAATAATTGTGCCGCAGCACATTAATGTGACAAGATTTCTACAGTGTGCCCGTACTCTGATTACAAATAGATATAAATGTATATATTTAGATAAAACACATGTCAGGATAATCTTATTGTGTTATGTAGGGATGTAGGTTTTTCGAAAAATTTTTAATGGAGAATTATCAATCTCTAAATTAAGAAGGTTTTGTAAAATAAAACTAATACATTAAAAGCTACAAGTAAACAAATGTATTTAAAAGAAAAATACGAATAATTCTGTACTGATAAGTATAAAGGATTTAAGTCCAAAAATGTCGATTTTGAGTTAAGTACATAGTCAGACCCAGGAAAAAATTCTCTGTCGATTGGTATAAAGGATTTAAATCCATGTCATTTAGTCTTTGAGAAAATCCATTGGTAAAAAAAGATTCAAGTCAGAAATTTAGCCTTAATCTTTGGTATAAAATATCTAATTCAATTTTTTCCCTTTATTAAATGAAGGTTGACAATCACTGAACGGTATAAAGGGTATAAATCAACATAATCCCTTTTTCCTAATCGATTCTTCTGATTAGTTTTTAGTTAGTTTAACTTTATTTTTTGTCTCCTGAAAAATCAAGAATATGGACTTAAATCCTTTATACTTATCAGTACAGAATTATTCAATTCAAAACGAAATAAATAAACAGAACAAAGAAATTATGATTTAATAGTTTTTAAAACATGTATAAACATAGAAAGTTATAATATAATAATTTTTAATGACAGTTTTACATGCATAATGGTTGAATAATCTATGTAAATAAGATGTCAATGTACGTTCTGTAGCTGTCAAAGACCCTCATTGCCAACAACTGAATCCCACTTTATTGTATAGGGAAGATTGTTATGAGAATTAACGATTGTTCTTTTTCTTTCTATTTTCATTATCAAAAAATCTAGAATATTTAAATTTGTTTTTCTCAAAATTATTGCTTGAATTTTCAATATTTTATTTTGAAGCTATAAATTGGAAAAAATTGAACAAAGTGCCTTTTTGCACTTTATTACTTAAAAATGAAATATTTAAAAAACCGTTTAAAAGAACAAATTTCACAATTGTGAATTTTCTGAAAGTAAACATAGAATTAAAATATATAGTTCAAATGAGTTTAAATAGTTTAAATGTCTCAAGAAAAAGGGTAATAAAAAAAATTGCTTTCTTGGCTTTGAAAATTTTCCGGAAAATCATAATGGAAAATTCATCACTAGTTATACGACTTAAAGCCAAATTTCTAGTATTGTGAGCTGGTAGGGATGTATTTCGTGAAAAATAGGTCTTTCTAAGGGGTCCTTGTCCGTGAGTTTCTCAATAAACTATGAGAAATCAGGTACTTTATATCTACCATCTTTGAGAGCGGAACTTTTGGATAATGGTGGGGGACTAAGGATAAGTATAGTCAAGTTTCATTTTTGCACTTTACGTAATTATAGTATATAAACATGATTACAAAACTGATACTATTATTATTTTTATCCCCAAATATACTTTGAACTATTAAAAAATACCTAACTCAAATTTAGAATTAAATTTAATTGTTGATTTATCATTAAATGTTTTGTTAGTTCCACATCATTCTATAGGTATGGAGAACTAAAGTATCCGTGAAAATTGTCCCACTGGGTTTTTTCATGTTTTTATATGTTTTAACTTACTCGTATTCCGAAAATCACAAAATTAATATGATGCCCGCCCGTATGTTAGTATGTTACACTGTGTGCACATTATTTCCAGAACAAATGATTTTAAAAAGGCCGGCGATCGAGTTTTAAAATATGATACTGGCAAGAATAACCCTATTGGTTTACAACATTCTAATTTAAAAACATAACTTATTTGAAATTTGTGATTTTCTTAAATGGGAGATTAGAGCAAAATTTAGCTTAAACGTGCAGTAAAATGAATGTTTTTATTGTAAAAATGTCATACCAGCATTAAAGAATCAGTTATGATGCTAACATGAACATAAAAAATCTGGAATGATTCCACTCGACTTTCCGAACATTGAGTAATTAACAGTTTTGTAGATAAAGTAAAGAAAGAGGAGTTGTTAAACAAACAAAAGAGAGAAAACCATAATAGAATGTTTGAGTATTTTTCTCCATATATTACACGATGTTTTATTTAACGCTACTGAACTCTGAGCCCATAGATCATAATGATAAAGAATTTTTCGTTGTGTCCCTGTAAAAAACTATAAATGCTAGATTCACCAAAATGCTCATAGTTAGTGCAACAGTGATTTATAATATTCATATAGATTTACAGCTCAACTGAATAAGGCGTTTAGATGCTATCGCACTTTTAAAAATTTGGTCGCATAGGCCATAATGATAAAGAATTTTTCTTTGTGTCCCTGTAAAAAAACTGTAAGTGCTAAATTCACCAAAATCCATACAGTTGGTGCAACTGTGATTTATAACATGTGTACAAATTTTTTGCCCAGATTAATAAGGTGTTTAGACGCTATCACACTTTTAAAAATTTGGCCCCATAGGCCATAATGATAAAGAATTTTTCTTTGTGTCCCTGTAAAAAAACTATAAATGTTAGATTCTCCAAAATCTATACAGACTGAGTATTTGTGATCTATAATATGTGTATAAATTTTTTGCTCAATTGAATAAGGCGTTTAGATGCTATCGCACTTTTAAGAATTTGGTCCCATAGACCATAATGATAAAGAATTTTTCTTTGTATCCCTGTAAAAAAAACTATAAGCGCTAGATTCATCAAAATCAATAGGGTTCGTGCTACGGTGACTTGCAACATGCGTACCAACTTACAGCTCATTCGAGCAAAGCGTTTAGACGCTAGCGTGTTCACTCACACACATACATACATCATCGTAAAAATAGTGAAAACGGACTCAGGGGACCTCGAAACGTATAGAAACATCAAAATCTCAAATTCGGATTTTTGACATTATTGCAATACTTTTTTCACTATAGTGTTCGGAAAGTAAAAATATGAACATTCTACTTGGAAACTTCGTAAATTATTCGAAGTTTACGATTTTCTTAACATTGTAAAATAGGGCAACATTTCACATAAACTTGCATTAACGGGATAATTCACTGCACTAGAAAACTTTGAAGATGCGTGAAATCTAAAGTACGAAACTGACCCTAGTAAAATTAATCAGCAATTTAAGGTAAGATAAATACCATCTATCAATTAACTTACCTATTTACCACAATGTATTTGGGACACATTCGAATATAGACGTTTTGTCAAATATCTAGAAAAGTACTTTAGGAATCACATCTTGAAACTTTGGTAGCCAAAGAACATATTATACCTCCTATATTACATCAAAGGTTGTGTCTGGAAGAAGAAAAAAGGACCAGTAAAAGATTAAACAAAAGTCAAAATGTTTAAGATCACAGTGTAAAAAGTAATGCTTCAAATTCGTTTTGGCTGTACCTGTACCATGCGATTATAAGGATTTTTCTCATTATCTTATCAGTATAATTTTTTATGACGCTACCACATATATTCATAGAAATATAAACGGATTTTTTTTTTTTTTTTTTTTTTTTAGATAATAATAAAAATTATAAAAAAAATTTCCACTGTTTTAATTATAACACGTATTAGACCCAATGCAAAGACATTAACAGAAAATTTGGCATAATACATTATACACAGCATACTGCTATTAGAATGCAAAAATGTTAAATATCGTATGAAATATGAGCATTTTTACTAAATAATTTAACTACGCATGCGCTAGCTTTCAAAAACTTTCATTTGCATAATTTAATAGCTAAAAATATTGAGCAACTTATAGGAAACCCCCAAACAAATATCATGTAAATTCAGAAAGTTATGAGAGATAGAATGAACAGAATTTCAGTTCTCTCAAAATAAAAGCTAAATTACAAGGGGTTTTATTCCAATTTTTATTTTTGTTCAATCAATGTCCAATGGTAATACAGTGTTCGCTGATTGTAAATAAATATTGATAAAATCCCCCTATCATCTTACTTTTTTTTTTTTTTTTTTTTTTTTTTTTTAACTGAAATTCTGTTCATTCTATCTCTCATAACTTTTTGTAATTACACGATATTTTTATTTTATTTTATTTTTTATTTGTTTATTTTATTTTATTTTATTTATTTATTTGGGGGGGAGGATTATATTCGTTGCTCAATATTTCGGCTATTAAATTATGGAAATGATTTTTTTTTAAAAGCTAGCGCATGCGTAGTTAAAAATTATTTAGTAAAAATGCTCATATTTCGCAAGATATTTAACATTTTTGAATTCTGATTGCAGTATGCTGTGTCTAATTTTTAGTAGTATGCCAAATTTCTTAAAAATAGCTTTGCACCACTTGGTGTTATAACTAAAAAAGTTGAAAAAAAAATTTTTTTTTTTCAATTAAAAGAAAAAGTTAATAATAAGTTATATCTCCATGAATATATGTCTCAATGAATATAGGTAGCCTTATAAAAATTTATAGAAATACTGAGAAAAATTCTCATAATCACATGCTACAGCCAAAACGTATTTCAAGCATTACTTTTTACAGGGTGATCCAAAACATTTTGATTTTTGTTTAATCTTTTACTGGTCCCTTTTACCTGTTAAGGACACAACTTTTGTTGAAATACAGGAGATATAGTATATGTTCTTTTCCCTTCCAAAGTTTCAAGATGATTCCTAAAGAATTCTTCTTGATATTTGGCAAAACGTCTAAATTTGAAAGTGTCCAAGTACTTATCGGTAGATAGTGTATATTGAAGTGAATGGTGGAAGTCTATTATATATGGCACATCAGTCTGCGACCCTGTCGAGCATTCTTTTCTCTGATCATGAATATAGTATGTCAAGTAGAAGCAATTTATGAGAACAAATATGAGGTGTGGAACTGAGCGGGGCCACCTATGCCAACTCGTACTTCTCAATGAAATTTCAGTTTATATTTTATTTTAAATTTCAATTTGAATGCAATTTATAATTTATTATTAGATAAACATTTTATTTATTTCTCAGTTTAATTTTAATTCATAAAAAAAATAATTTGAGTATGTTTTTTTAAAGAATATATATTAAATAAATCAATCAATATCACCAAAGTGACATAAATTGCCAAATATGTAATTGTTTCATCTCAGTTTAACCGAAAATTATTAATTTCAAATTGAACTGTTTTTTCTTTTTTATAAGCTATTTTTTTCTTTGCTTTTGTTATGTTGTACAATTTTAAATTTTACATCACTGAAAACAGAAATGAATACATTTTCGAATAACATTTGTTTCAAATCTGTAGCTTGAATTGTTGATTTTTCAATATGTTTCAAACCAAGACTTAATTTTCATTTAACTTTACCTTAGAGTATAAGAAAGTCAGTACACGATATAGTATCTAATTTTAATATCCTTCAATCTGGCATTGATAATTATGATGCATAAAGATTTTTACTTCCTTCTATATATACCGGGTGATCCAAAAGTCAGGACAAACTTTAAAAATGAATAATTCGAAAACGAATCAAGATACAAAGATACGGTTTGCACCAAACGGATGGAAAAGAAGCCGGGTTTTGTGTGGCAAAGAAAAAAAAATAGTTCTGTTGGCGACCCACAGATGGCGCTGTCGCATTTCTGATGTAGGATTATGAAAAACAACAAACGATATAAAAAGGAACAACTACAGCAGGTAATGGTAGTCGAAGCTTATATGCATCTAAATATCGCATTCTCAGTCGCTACTTTAATCACGCATGGCCTCCAAGATCTCCCGATCTGACACCCTGTGACTTTTGGCTGTGGGGATTCTTGAAAGTCAAAAGTGTACCGCGACCAACCGGCATCACTAGCAGCACTGAAAGATGCCATCCGCCAAAATGTGTCTGTCATAACGCAAGAAATGTTACTAAATGCTGTGAACGATGTGGTGAATCATCTCACAGCTGTACTTCTGAATGATGGACATTGAACAGTTACTGTAGTAGTACTAATTAACTGTAATTAAGCTGACTTATAAGTTGTCAACATTTTTTTTTTCATTTGTAAATCGTCTTTTGGTGAAATAAAACACTATAGTGCCATCTGTTGGTCGCCAACAGAATTAATTTTTTTCCTTTGCCACACAAAACCCGGTTTCTTTTTCATCCGTTTGGTGCAAACCGTATCTTTACATCTTGTTTTAAAGTTGGTCCTGACTTTTGGATCACCCGGTATAAGAAGAAAGTATTTTATTCATGAAATTTTTCGAACTCCAGTTTTCGACCGATTTACACGTTTTGAGATATCCTGAACACTATTTGACTCTTTTTAGAAAAGTCTGTCTGCCTGTGTACGTGTGTGTGTGTGTGTCACAAATTTTGTGAAAGAGGTATCTCACGAACTAAAGAATGAAATTTAACCAAATTTCGTTGTGCTGTCATCCCATTTTTTCTAAATTTTTAATGTGGCAGTATAGTAAAAAATTTCCAAATATGCATAATGAGAGTTATTCTTTATACATGATTGTAAAATTTATATGAATTTTTGAAAATAGTAGTAGTAAACTAGGAAAAAAAAGTGTGTGCAAGTAGGAGCATCACTCTCAGCTCTGGGGGCAATACCTCAGGGGGTTCTAAATTTTGATTATGAATACCTTTTTTAAAACCTCGTCAATACCTTTAAAACAAATGATTGAACTTTGGTAATTTAAAACAAAATTATTATCAAATTTTTCATTATTTATGAAAATAAAAACTTGGAAAATATTTCTGTATTTAGTGTTATACTTCTTTCTAATTTACATAAACAATCGTCTGCATTCATCATGGAAACTAACTTTAATAAATAATAATTAAAAAAAAAATAATTTGTAGTGCATGCATTTGTATAAGATTATATAATAGAAAGTCTTATAGGTGACCAAAGCATACTACTTTTCTTTCTTTTGCAAAAAATCTACATTGAAAATTTATTTACTTTCAAAAACGTGGAAATAAGCAAAAATATAGGTGGAAACAAACTTAAAATCTAAAAATGTCTTTTATGGTTGTGATCCATCCATAAAAAATATAATATGCATAGTGAGAGAGATTATGCATGAACTTCTGTATGCAATACAAGAAAGTATTGGATTAGTAAAAATTTTCGACTTTCAGTTTTTAATGGATTTACATGTTTTAAGGGTTCCAGAAAACAATTTGATTGTTTTTAGAAAATTTCTATTAGTATGTGTGCATTCTTTTGTGTGTTCTATGCGTGTGACAAAAATTTTGTTCCAATTATATCTCAGGAGCTACTGCTCAGAATCAAATATAAATTTATATGCAATTGCGCTTTGACGTATAATAGTGTTTTGTTTATCAACATTCGGTGTCAATTCTCAACATGGCACTGCTGTACAGGGATTTCCGCAATTTCAGAGAAGGCTATATCTGAGAAACTAATGCATAGAATTGCATATAAATTTACATATAGTTACCTTGTTATGAATTAGTGCCTATCAACTTTTTTTATCAATATCTCAACAGGTGGCGCTGCAATATAGTGATTTTCGCAATTTAAGGAAAGGTTATACTCAGGTTCTGTTGCGTATAATGGAACAAAACTTGATATGTGAAAAGGCCATTATTATGAGACATTATGCTGATTTAATTTGGATGCCCATCGGCCGATAGGTGGAGCTCATGTACTTTTTTTTTTTTTTTAGGACAGAAAGTATGCCATCTGCATGGTGAAAATTTACTTCCGTTGGACATTTTGTGTAACAATACCTCTCTAAGATGATAATAGTCTTCAGTCATAATGAAAAAAATAAATATTGCGTTAATTTGTACAGGAAAATGTAGAAGAAAGTTTTGTGATGGACACAACATACTAGTCTGTATAGAAAACTCATGGATAATGCCTAGCAATCAGAATTATGGAAAGCTTAATACAAAGAATAAATGTGCCTTTCATCAACATCGCACGAAAGCCGAGTTGAAATCCAGGACATATGATGTATTTACGATATGTTTGTATTTAGGGTGCGTTATATAATATCTCAAAAGTATCTGGTTAATTCAAGTAAATATAAAACTGTTTTAAAAAAATAAATGATATCTACAAAAAAGACATTTAAAAATTACAAAAAAGCCAAGCTCAAAGAAAGAGAATGGATTTAAGTTATGTCTAAAAAGGGTGTGATATCAAATTTCCAAGCTTACATTCTAATATTTATTCTTTCCTACGCTAAATATATCACAGCCTGTTTCTGAAAATTATTTTTTTATTTATGCATGATGGGCTTGACGGCCATCTTTCAAATAATGAATAAACATTCGCACAGTTTGAAGGAAGCTTCTTAAAATAAATATTTCATATAAAATTAATTTGACTATTCCTAGGGATGTGAGTTTTCCGGAAAATTTGAAACCGAAAATTTTCCGGAAAATTTTCAATCTCTAAATTACGAAGGTTTTGTAAAATAAAACTAAATACATTAAAAGCTACAAGTAAACAAAACTATTCAAAGAAAAGTATGAATAATTATTCAATTCAAAAAGAAATTTATAAACAAAACACAGAAATTATGATTTAATGGTTTATTAAACATGTATAAAGCTAGAAAGTTATAATTTTTAATAACTGTTTTATATTTAATAAAAAAAGCACCACAAAACTGGCGTTGTAAAAAAATATTACTTACAAACTTTGACTAAACACCATTGTTGCATTTTATAGTGTTTAGTCAAAGTTTGTAAGTAATAACTGTTTTATATGTATAATGGATGGATAATCTATATAAAAAGGTGTCTGTAAACGTTCGGTAGCTGTCAAAGATCCTCACATATCGCTGCCAACAGCTGAACCCCATTTTATTACATAAGGAAAAAAATTATGAGAATTAATGATTTTTTTTTTTTTTTTCTGTTTTCATTATTAAAAAAAAATCTAGAAAAATTAAATTTTCCTTTGTTTTTTTTGCATTTTATAATTTCAAAATAAAACATTTAATTCAAAAAAAAAAAAAAAACTGTTTTTGAAAAACAAAAGCACATTTAACAATTGTGAATATTCTGAAACTAAACAGAATTTAAAATAAAGACAGAGGTAATTATCATAACGAATTTCTGTTTAGAATAATATGGGGCTTGGCTGTTAGTGCGGCAGCAAAATTATTGAAACACACATCCATATTTTTCTTTTTCTTTCTTTAGTTTGATCACTAATTTTTATCATGAACTTACTTTTTTATAAACAATATAAGACTAAGATCATGACTCGATAAATATTTACTTGCCAAAATAGTATTAGGTCTAGGTGCACATCTTTTAAATAGAAATTATTGCTAGCACATCAATAATTTTGCTGCCGGCTGTACAAGGTAATTAGTAAGGTATGGCTCAGACCATGCAAGGGTTCATTTCATCAAAATTCTTTTGATTTTAACTTTTTTCTGTTTGTTCTATTTTTAAGCATAGTTTGCGAACACAAAATTATATTTTTTAATAGTTGGTGGTATTAGATAATGGATGTAATCCTCTATTAAAAAAAAAATAATAATCTGGAAGTTTGAGATTTTTTTATTATTGTTATTATTTAACTTTAAATGTAACACCTTTATGAGATTTTTCAAGTACAATTCAATTTCGGATATTTTAAGCAAATAAAGAAATATTGAGTTCTTTCAACTAAACCTCCAGTTGCAAGATATGATGTGATTAATTTTATCTATTTGATTTCCTTAAATTTTAATCAAAATCTTGCTGTTTATTTATTTAGGCAATTAATTGTATTTCCTGTTGCTTGCATAAAAAACTTTCTTTTTTTTTTCACATTAGAAATTAGTTTTAAAAAGTGATTTAAAAAATATAATTATGCTTTTATATAAGATTTTTCTCTAAAATTTTCAACAATGCAAATTTTGTAATTAAAGCATTTTTTTTTTTTTTTAACTGAATATTTAACGAAGATTATGACAGTGTCCTAACTTTCTGAGTCACTCTCAGAACCAGAGACCATAAGGTGACCTAAGTCAGAATTGCTGCCTGAGTTTGAAAAACATCGGCGTATCATCATTTATCAAATGAATATTTTGAAAAATAGATATACATGCTCACAGCAGTATAGTAGTGCATTAATTTATCAATATATTCTTTTTTTGTTATGTTGCCAAATGCTTTACAATTATGTTCTTACAAACTTATTGAATGGACATTTAAAATTTTGATTGGCAATCATAGATCTCTTGTATTATAATAAATAACATCTTTCTCGAGCAAGTTGCTCAAAACATATACTATCTGGTAACTATCTAAATGATGACTTTAATCAGAAACTTTTGTTTTCACACTGTATATAGCATTACTATGACTAATAAAAGAAAATTTAAATATATCATTCAAAAAATTCACTAAAAAAAATGTTTTTTTTTTTTTTTTTTTTTTTGGAAAATTTTCCGGAAAAACATAGTAGAAAATTTTCTGGAAAATTTTCCACCCCACATCACCAACTATTCCACATTCAACAGAGACGGAAATATTCCGATAGCAAAAATTGCGAGGGAAAACATCATAAAAGCGCCCGCTATGTACACAAGTTCAATCAACTTGATTTCTTATTGTAAATATTTAGTATCAAGTTTGGGACACTTCCATCCTATAAATGCCGGGAATAAAAGAGTATAAGAATTTAAATTAACGTAAAAACATGAAGAAGGGGAAAAAAAAATAATAAAAGCAGAGAAATCCCCCCTCCCCCCATTATATTTACCCAGTTTAAATGTAGCTTCTTGGAATAAATATCTCGTAAAAATATGGTTATATATATATGTGTGCGAGAAAAACAACGCAAAAGCTCCCGTTATACACACAAGTTGAATCAATTTAAGTTTTAACAGTGTTAAGTTTGGTGCACTCCCATCCTATAATTGATAAGATTTATAAAAGAATTCAAATTAGCGTAAAAATTTGAAAGATGGCCGGCAAGCCCAACATGTATAAATAAAATAATAATAATAATAATTTTCAGAAACACGCTATGATGTATTTAGTACAGGAAAGAAGGATTTCTGTCAGCAGATCATAAGGCACTTAATTTACATCTGAAAATTTAGTTAAAAGGGAATGTTAAATAAATATTAGAATGTAAGCTTGGGAATTTGATATCACACCCTTTTTCGACATTACTTTAATCCATTCTCTTTCTTTGAGCTTGGCTTTTTTGTACTTTTTAAATGTCTGTTTTGTAGATTCTGGGTACTACGTGAACCTCATTAATTGTAATCATTACTTTAGAAAGTATAGAATGGCATAATTAAAATACGAAATTGACTCCAATAAAATTTTTCAATAAATGAAGAAAAGGTAAATGTAGGAAATTTTACGGTGGGTAGTCTATTAGGTGGGATATTTCAGTGTCCACGGTGTCAAGCGATTGGTCAAATTAATTCTTCTTAACATGCATACAATATGCTCTATAGTACAAATGTATAAAAACAAATATATGAGGAGCAACTTAGCAGAGATCACCAATGCTAAGTGCTTTAAACAACTAAAATTATAAGTTTTACAAAAGTTATTTATAAATTTATAATAATTTTTTACTTTCAATTATCAATAAATTTTAAAAATATTATTACTTTCTTCTATATTCAATAGAAGAAAGTATTGGATTCGTAAAAATTTTCGACCTCGGGTTTTTGATGGATTTACACGTTTTGAGAGCTGTAGAACGTAGAACACGATTTGACCATTTTTAGAAAATGTCTGTCTGTCTGTCAGTCTGTGTGTGTGTGTGTGTGACAAAATTTTGTGGCAACTGTGTCTCAGGAACTACTGCACAGAATTTCATACAAATTGGTATGTAGTTGCACCTTGACATGAATTAGTGCCTATCAACTTTTGGTAAAAATTGCTTTAGAGGTTGCGTTGCCATCCCGCTTTTTCTAAATTTTTAACATAGTGATATAGGACAAAATTTTGTATAAATGTGCATAAGGAGAATTATTTTTTAGTAATCATTATGAAATTTAAAAGAATTATTTATAATAGAGATAGTCAACTGGGAAACTTTTTTTGTATATGTAGGAGCTTCGCTACCCCCCCCCCCCCCTTCGAGGGGAGTAAATTTTCAAGATGAGTATCTTTCGAAAGGTCTCGTCAATACCTTTAAAACGAATGGTTGAACTATAAATCTGTGATAATTTAAAACAAAGTTATCGATTTTTTTACTTTTAACGAAAAAAAACTTAGAGAAAAAAATCGTAAAGTTTTTAATTTTTTTTTTTTTTTTAACGAAATTTAACCAAACTTTGTATTTAGTTGGCCCCTGAAATAAACTGGTGCTGATTAGATTTGGGGATCAATCGCTCAACAGGTGGTGTTGTGATCGCATTTTTTCTAAATTTTTGACATTGCAGTATAGACAAAATTTCGTATAAATGTACATAATGAGAGTTATTCTTAACCTGTGATTGTAAAATTAATATGAATTATTGATAATAGTAGTAGTTAATTAGGAAAAAAATTTGTGCATGTGGGGGCATCGCTTCCTCCCCCCCCCCTTCCCCCCCATCTTTCGAAAGGTCTCGTCAATACCTATAAAACGAATGGTTGAACTATTAATATGTGATAATTTAAAACAAAGTTATCGATTTTTTTTTTTTTTTACTTTTAACAAAAAAAAAAAAAAAAACTGAAAAAACGTTTTTTTTTTTTTTTTTTTTTTTTTTTTAAGTATTGTTACTGAGTGAATTTGTACAGGACAATATAGAAGAAAGTCTTGTGGTGGCCACATCATACTAGTTTTTATCTATGAATCATAGTAAATTAATTAAAACTATAAATAGTTTATATTTTTTATGCTTAAATTATATATTAACTGATTATTTTTTTAAATAAAATTTTAAAGGATTAATTAGAAGCTTTTTATATGAAACTGGCAGGCTACGCCCGCTTCGCTGGCCACTATTTTAAAATGAAACACTATAGTTAATGAATTCTCAAAATTGCATTAATTTTTATCATGCGACAAAAAAAAAAAAAAAAAAAAAAAATCTCATTGGAAAAAATGTCGCACCGAGTCCCTACTGCCTTCGATAGCGCAGGCCATTGTGCGCTGCGCGCGCGCATTTATGTTCGACACTCTTAATGAAGCCAATATTTAAAATTAATTTAAAAAATTCAAATTCGAAATTTGAAAAAATCTCGATGAGGTGCACACCTACAAGGTCCCAAGTACCCATCTGCCAAATTTTGGAGCTCTGTGATCAGTAGTCTAAGCACAAGAGCGCAGACAGACACACACACACACACACACACACACACACACAGACACTTTATTAATATAGACTATATTTAATATAAATGTATAAATAACTATTATACAATGTAGTACAAAAACTTTTTACTTTCTCCTACCCATAAGGTAGAGAAAGTATTGTTTTGGGGTCAAATTTTCGAAAGTGAATTTTTTTTTTTATTTACACGTTTTGAGGCCCCCTGAATCCGAAAATCATGTTGTTAGCAGTTGGTCTGTGTGTCTGTCTGTTATCAGCATATCTCAAGAACAAATATCAGTAGAGAGTCCAAACTTGATATTCTACATGTGTATGATATAGGAATGCTACACTAAGCTTTTCGTTGGGATGATGCAAATAATTCGTGTACAGGGACACCCAAGAAAATTCAAATACATTACGTCTATGGGGAAGTTGTAGGTAAGTAGAGTTTAACGTCTATAGACTGCACTGAACCAAATGAAATGAATATATATTTTTTATATGCATAAAAACATGTCTCATGTAGAATATGGTAGGAAAAGCATTCACTGTTCATTTACAGGGCTACACAAAAGAACTAGATTATAGTGCGACAATAGCTGAAAATTGATGGTAAGTGTATTTCAGGTTGTGTCGTGTATTATCACTATAGAATTATATTTAGGTGCAAAATGTGGTCTGTACATAACCTTCAAAAGATATACAGGGCTGCAAACATTAAGCAATAACATTTTTTTTATTGTTAGTGGAAGTGCTTTACAAAAATATTTTACCATGTCCATTAAAGTTGTTCAAGAATTGAAAAGAAGTCCTCATAAAGATATGGTAAATAATGTATGTTTTTAAGCTAATTATTTTTTTAAGCTAATGATCCGGGGTTTGACTCCCGGTCCAGGCATCATTTTCACTCAGTCGGAAAAATAAAATGTCAATAAATATAATTATTCATCGCTTGTTTTTTGTATATTAACACGTTTTGAGGCTTCCTGATTACTGAAGTTAGGTTTTTTTAACGTTTGATCTTTGTTTGTGTCTCTTAGAGTAACTATAACATATGTATAAATTTTTAGTTTATTTGAATAAAGCATTAAGATTCTGTCGCGCTTTAAATAATTTAGCCCATAAGATATAATGATAAAGAATTTTTCTTTGTGTTGTGAAAAACTATAAATTCTAGATTCACCAGAATCAAAAAGCTTCGTGCTACGGTGACCTGCAACATATGTACCAACTTTTAGCTCATTAGAACAAAGCATTTAGACGCTATCGTGTTCACTCTCTCTCACACACACAAACATACATCACCGAAAAAATAGCAAAAATCAACTGAAGGAACCTCAAAAGTGTAGATACACCAAAATGTCAAAGTAAAATTTTTGTCTTGATTACAATACTTTCTGTAAATGTCCGGAAAGTAAAAATATAGTTCTAGTTTTAAGCATTCAAAAAACTGTCAAGGGCTTTTTTACTTTATCTTACCCATAGGGTCGAGAAAGTCGTGTGAGTGACACACCAGATTATTTATTGACAAATAATAATTAAAAAATTAAAAAATTAAAAATTAAAAAAAAATTAAATTGGGGTGAAATTTAAATAAAAATTATAATTTTACAAATGAGAATATAACATTAAACTGAAGTTTTATTAGTGCTAGAGGCCTATTTCAGTCGGTACAGTTGTCGAATTTTTATACGTCACTCTTAATTAGTGCTAGAGGCCTATTTCAGTCGGTTTATTGAATGGGGATTTATTGAATGAAGTTCCCCCAAGGCCCAACTTTGACATGAGTCCCCCCCCCCCCAAGGTACCCCTATTTCAGTCGGTACAGCGTTGTCGAATTTTTATAATACACCTCTTAATAGTGCTAAGAGCCTATTTCAGTCGGTTTATTGAATGGGGATTTATTGAATGAAGTCCCCCCAAGGCACAACTTTGACATGAGTCCCCCCCCAGGCCCAACTTTAACATGAGTCCCTCCCCAAGGTACCCCTATTTCAGTCGGTACAGCGTTGTCGAATTTTTATAATACACCTCTTAATAGTGCTAAGGGCCTATTTCAGTCGGTTTATTGAATGGGGATTTATTGAATGAAGTCTCCCCAAGGCACAACTTTGACATGAGTCCCCCCCCCAGGCACAACTTTGACATGAGTCCCCCCCAAGCTACACCTATTTCAGTCGGTACAGCGTTGTCGAATTTTTATAATACACCTCTTAATAGTGCTAAGGGCCTATTTCAGTCGGTTTATTGAGTGGGGATTTATTGAATGAAGTCCCCCCAAGGCACAACTTCGACATGAGTCCCCCCCAGGCCCAACTTTGACATGAGTCCCCCCCCAAGGTACCCCTATTTCAGTCGGTAAAGCGTTGTAGAATTTTTATAATACACCTCTTAATAGTACTAAGGGCCTATTTCAGTCGGTTTATTGAATGGGGATTTATTGAATGAAGTTCCCCCCAAGGCACAACCTTGACATGAGTCCCCCCAAGGTACCCCTATTTCAGTCGGTACAGCGTTGTCGAATTTTTATACGTCACTCTTAATAGTGCTAAGGGCCTATTTCAGTCGGTTTATTGAATGGGGATTTATTGAATGAAGTCCCCCTAAGGCACAACTTTGACATGAGTCCCCCCCAAGGTACCCCTATTTCAGTCGGTACAGCGTTGTCGAATTTTTATAATACACCTCTTAATAGTGCTAAGGGCCTATTTCAGTCGGTTTATTGAATGGGGATTTATTGAATGAAGTCCCCCCAAGGCTCAACTTTGACATGAGTCCCCCCCCAGGCCCAACTTTGACATGAGTCCCCCCCAAGGTACCCCTATTTCAGTCGGTACAGCGTTGTCGAATTTTTATAATACACCTCTTAATAGTGCTAAGGGCCTATTTCAGTCGGTTTATTGAATGGGGATTTATTGAATGAAGTCCCCCCAAGGCACAACTTTGACATGAATCCCCCCCAAGGTACCCCTATTTCAGTCGGTACAGCGTTGTCGAATTTTTATAATACACCTCTTAATAGTGCTAAGGGCCTATTTCAGTCGGTTTATTGAGTGGGGATTTATTGAATGAAGTCCCCCCAAGGCACAACTTCGACATGAGTCCCCCCCAGGCCCAACTTTGACATGAGTCCCCCCCAAGGTACCCCTATTTCAGTCGGTAAAGCGTTGTAGAATTTTTATAATACACCTCTTAATAGTACTAAGGGCCTATTTCAGTCGGTTTATTGAATGGGGATTTATTGAATGAAGTCCCCCCCAAGGCACAACTTTGACATGAGTCCCCCCAAGGTACCCCTATTTCAGTCGGTACAGCGTTGTCGAATTTTTATACGTCACTCTTAATAGTGCTAAGGGCCTATTTCAGTCGGTTTATTGAATGGGGATTTATTGAATGAAGTCCCCCTAAGGCACAACTTTGACATGAGTCCCCCCCAAGGTACCCCTATTTCAGTCGGTACAGCGTTGTCGAATTTTTATAATACACCTCTTAATAGTGCTAAGGGCCTATTTCAGTCGGTTTATTGAATGGGGATTTATTGAATGAAGTCCCCCCAAGGCTCAACTTTGACATGAGTCCCCCCCCCAGGCCCAACTTTGACATGAGTCCCCCCCAAGGTACCCCTATTTCAGTCGGTACAGCGTTGTCGAATTTTTATAATACACCTCTTAATAGTGCTAAGGGCCTATTTCAGTCGGTTTATTGAATGGGGATTTATTGAATGAAGTCCCCCCAAGGCACAACTTTGACATGAATCCCCCCCCCAAGGTACCCCTATTTCAGTCGGTACAGCGTTGTCGAATTTTTATAATACACTCTTAATGGTGCTAAGGGCCTATTTCAGTCGGTTTATTGAATGGGGATTTATTGAATGAAATCGCCCCAAGGCACAACTTTGACATGAGTCCCCCCCAGGCCCAACTTTGACATGAGTCCCCCCCAAGGTACAACTTTGACATGAGTCCCCCAAAGGCCCAACTTTGACATGAGTCCCCCAAAGGCCCAACTTTGACATGAGTCCCCCCAAGGCCCAACTTTGACATGAGTCCCCCCCAAGGTACAACTTTGACATGAGTTCCCCCCCCAAGGCACACCTTTGACATGAGTCCCCCCCAAGGCACACCTCCCCCTCATTGGGAAAAAGAGAAAAAACGTTGTTTTGCGGCTATAAGACAGTTTGGACTTCCAACGTTATTTGTTACAATATCTGCAGCTGAAACACATTGGTTTGATTTAATGAAAACTTTATCATGGAATTTAGATCGTCACGAATTAACTAAAGAAGAATTTGTCGATATTAACAAGTTTAGCAGTAGGCCTCTGGCACTAAATTAAAATCTGTCAATGTCAGATTTTCATGTTTTAAATAATGAAATAATGTCGTGTCTGTATAATTTTTTATAAATTAATGTTACTACGCATCTTTATAAGAAACTTCCCACACTCGTTTTATTTTATTTATTTAAATCTTTTTTACATGCTTAAATACTAGTTGCAAGACTAGTGTTTTGCCACTGCTAGTTTATCGTACCTCGCCTAACTGGACAGTGAGTGATGACGCCTTATAAAAAAATTAACGCCTTAATTAAGGACGTTTTATACAAAATTCTTTAATGTGAATTTTACGTGCGACTTTTTATTATACTGAGAATTTAAATTTTGTATTTTTAAATCTGAATTCCGTTTTAATATTGAGCGGTTCTTTGCTCAAGACTGGTAGACGTGAGGTGCCGGGTTCGGTCCCAGGTTACTCTTGTCGGCTTAGCCATTCGGCGTTTTCCGTATTTTTCTCCGAAACTTGCGTAAATACGGATTAGGACCTCTTAGAAAAAACCCCGCAGGGAGCACTCCCCGTCAGGCCTGGGACCCAAGTGCAGTCAATCGGCATTAAAACTGACAACCCAACCCAACAAGATTCAATATCAAATAAACATTTTAACTTGCACATGTATATTGTACACTTCATGTTTGTCAAATGAAAGAAGGGGGATTCAGATGAGGAGGGAGAATAGGAAAAACGTTGAATCTTTCTTTATAGGGCTTCAAGTACCTTAATCATGCTCTATTTTTGCTCCTACGATTTTCCTGCGGAAGAGTGGTTCTGCGCTCAAAGCTGGTAGACGTAAGGTGCTGGGTTCGATCCCAGGTCAGGCTCGTCGGCTTAGTCGTTAGGAGTTTTCCATGGTTTTCTCCGAAACTTGTATAAATACAGGCTAGGACCCCTTAGAAAAACCCCCACGGAGGGCACTCAGACCTAGGACCTTAGTGCAATCAATCGGCCTTGATCCCCCAGCCCAACCCAATCGTACGATTTTTCTTTTCTGAATCCTTAAAATTTTTATGAGTCTTAGCAGAAACATAATTTTGACTTGCCCCAACTCAATTCAGAGAAACTCTTAAATTCCCTCCCCAAATGCCCTTCCTTTCCCCACACAAATTAAATAAACAAATAAATAATTAAATAAATAGACTTACAGTAACTGGAGGGAACATTATCACACTATGAAATATGATAAAATAAATTAAATGCACCCTATAAGCAAAAATGAAAAGTTTTGAACTTTGATTCGATCGAATTCCTGAAAGGGGAATTCATCTTATCTATCACTAAGGGAATTCAATTCACCTCTGTGACATGTTAGATCATTCTTAAAATTTAAACATTAAATGGACGAAATTAACTTGAATTCTAATAAATGATGGTCATTGCAATCAAAGATTAATCCTTACTATTTATTTCTTCTAATTTTCTGTAAAAATAATTGATTCAATTCATGGTATGATTTAAGTAACTAACATCTTTTGTTTTAAAATGACCTCTGTTATTACTGTAATATTTCTCACTCTCAAGCTTTGAAAAGGGGAATTTACCTTTTTTTGTCGCACTTAACCTCAAAATATTCCATTGGCTGTGACATTTACGACATGATGTCATTCTCAAAATAAAAGCTGGTAGGCTATCATAACAGTCGCTTATCAATATTTGGGGCCAATAAAAAAAATGAACTATTGTTCACGAACATCAAAACAATGACACGTGACAGATTGTGAATTCTTAGAAAAATCGATTAGATTTATCAATGGAGATTTTAGTATATAAAGGGTTGAAAACGTACGAGATTATTTTAATAGAATCAAATAAAAATTGAAATGTGAATAAATTCATTTTTAAACAACGCAATATTATTTTAAATAATATATTTTTCTTTAAAATGCATTAAGTTAAATACTTCTAGTTTGATTAATTATTCAAAATTGGACAACAGAAACCACTACACGTGAGTAGTTTTTCTTTCATTTCTCGTATTTTTATTTCTTTATTTAAATCTTTTAATGCGTTGTTTCGTGAAGGGTTTCGTTGTAACTGTGGTTATTTTTTTTTTATTTTTTTTTTTTTTAATTGGAAATCTATTCTAAATCTTAAAACCTAAATTGTATATATGGATATATATCTAGTATATATGTATGTCTGTTATTTATCCACTTATAAATGTATGTGTTGACGAATATCTTTTGAATATATATTTTTGAAAATCTTTTACTAATTTATTCGAAATGTTCTTTAAAAAGTCGTCTAACTTTCACTGAAATAGTTGCGTATATATATATATATGTATTATTTATTTATAAATATAATTTAATGCATGGTGCGTAAATGTTCACATGAATATTATAAGTAAATCATTAAAATTTACTGATTTCTTCTTTTATTTCTTTTCTTTTTTTTTTTTTTTTTTTTTTTTTTTTTGCTACTGTTATTGTTATTTCATGAATCTATTTTTCAAAATATTTTAATAAACAAAATATTATTTAATGTTTTATCTCATTAATAGTATTTGTTAGTAAATTGTATTTCGGTATTTGCCAAAAACTAATGATAATATTCCATCTAATTTATAATAAAATATTTTCTGCGCTATAGTATAAATGAATGTTTATTTTAATGGCAGTTGGCACACTATATTTATGAAAAGATTAATTAAACAATAAGTAAAAAAGAACCAATAAAACCAACAATTAATTTTCTTTAAGCTCTATATTAAAACAGATATTTCTGTATAGTTGAAAATAATTCTTCAATAGAGAAATATTCGGCAATAATAAATATGATAGTTAAATATTGCACTGTTGTGGAATTTTTATTTTTAAGATGTGCTGTTAGTTTTTAAAAATATTTCGCAATCTCGAAAGGAAATCTATATCTATCTATCTATATGCACGTGTATATAATAAAATATTTCAACCTTATAATTATCAAAAACCAAGAAGCAAAATTCGACATTATAAAAAAATAAAAATTGCTGTAAATAACAACTAAAGGTTTCGTATTCTAAACAGCATAATTAAATAAAGGTAAAAAAGTAAATTTGAAACTTCTCAAAAATCAGCTCAATTTTTGTCAAGAGCAATTTGTACTACATGTTTACCGAAAAGTATAGAACAAATTGTTTCTGAAACAACCATAGACATTTGCCTAATGTCCGGCAACTTACAGTGTATATATATATATATATTAATATATGTATAAATTTTATCATATTTGCTCATCCCTCAATGTTTTAGAAATATATACATATATACATATTATTATTTTTTTTTAAATCTTTTGCCTTGTATAAAGCCTCATTTCCATATGCAGTTGTTTGTTCATTCATTCACATATATATATTTATTCACATATATGCATATATATATATATATATATATATATATATATATATATATATATATATATCTGTACTGATAAGTATAAAGGATTTAAGTCCATATTCTTGATTTTTCAGGAAACGAAAAATAAAATTAAACTGTCTAAAAACAAATCAGAAGAATCGATTACAGAAAAGGGATTATGTTGATTTATAACCTTTATACCATTCAGTGATTGTCAACGTTCATTTAAAAACAGGAAAAAACTGAATAAATATTTTATACCATACATGAATGGTACATTTCTGATTTGAACCTTTTTTTACCAATCGATTTTCTCAAAGACTAAATGACATAGACTTAAATCCTTTATACCAATCGATTGAGAACTTTTTTCTGAGTCTGACTATGTACTTAACTCAAAATCGACATTTTTGGACTTAAACCCTTTATATTTATCAGTACAGATATATACACATACATATATATATGGTGTATGTATATCGATGTGATTTTTATTTTGGTTACAATTCCTTTTTTTTTTTTTTTTTTTTTTTTTTTTTTTAGCTTTAGAAGTACGAATTTTTAAATTACATTTTGAAAGAAGTTTTTGTATACCAAAAGTAAGTTTTCCTTTTCTTATTGTTATATTTGTACCTATCCTATAAACACATTATTTCGTATCTTTTAAGATTACTTGTAACTGTGACAGATTTTTTTTTTTTTTTTTTTTTTTTTTGAGAAACTTTAAATAAAATTGTGTGTATATGCATGCATGTAGTGTGCATACATGCATGTATATTATCTTTTTATTTAAGAATATGTATGTGTGCTATGATTATCTTATGAATATAATTTAGAATATTTATATATTTATTAATATATTTGAAAGAAATTTTCTTCAAAATGTTTTTAAAATTTATTTGAGTACACACACACACACTACACACACGCGCACGTGTGAGTGCGTGATTTATTTCTTTATTTTATTTACTTTGTTGATTGGTAAATCACTTCATTATATAAAAATCTTAAATATCATAACAAAAAAGTATTATTTAGTAATTATTATATTATTATTTAGTAATTAGTAATTATTATTTTAGTTATTTGCGTTAGCATGCTATATATACTGGTTGTTATGAAGAATTACTAAAGATAATATCCTGTGTATATTATAATAGAATATTTTCTGAATTAATGCTTATACTATACAGAATGCATATCATAATGACGATAGGTCCATTGCAACTGTGAAAAAAAAATTAAAAATTAAACTAAATACAAAATTATAAAATTAATGATACATTATCAAGTAAAATCTATTAATCAATTTGAAAATTAGCCCTAAACTAAAGAATCTGACACCACGAAAATTAAAAAAGCAAATATTGCACCATTGTAGAAGAGGAAAAAAATATAATTAAGAAGAAGACGCCTTAATGAAATATATATACATATATAAATTTATCGGCATAATTTTTATTTTGGTAACAAAATTTTTTATTTTTTCCTGACTTTAGAAATATAAACGTTACATTTAAAAGAAGGTTTTGAACGAAAATTTTTGAAACCGCGTAAAAATTCGTTTTCATGAAAGTATTCTTATCTCAAACATAAAATGTAAATAACATTAGTTTGCAATTATAGACACCAAAACAGAAACATCTCTTCCTATCAGTGAGTTTTTCTTTCCTTTCTCGTATTTGTGTATCTTTGTAAATGCAATCAATCGTCTCTTAAAGATTTTTTGTAACAGTTTTGGAAATTTCTCGAAACTCTAAATTCTTACTAAACTTTAAACAAAATTGTATGTATGTAGCATGCATATGTGTTATCTCGTGTGTTATCATGTTATCATCTTATGAATATTTTTATAATAGGGGAAGCCGGGGTAATAAGAGACAGGGGTTATAAGAGACACAGTCAAAAAAACCACCAAAAAATATACTTAGACAACTTTAAAAATATGTAATATTAAGTATCATGTGTATTCCTTACTACAATACATTTATTGAGAAGTTTATAACATATTTTGATTTTTTTTTATACGATGAAAAAAAAAAAAAAAAAAAAAAAACCTTCACTTTGAACTTACCCTAAAAGTTCGTGGCTTTTTCTAATTTTTTTTTTTAATTTAATTTTATTTTATTTTTATTTTTATTTATTTATTTTTTTTTTTTTGTCGGTAAGATGTTTGGGATTTATTAATGTGTAACCTTTTGACCAAAACTATGACTTTGGGTGTAGAATTTTTAAGACCTTGAAAGCATTCTTTATTTACATGTTCTAGGCATGTTTCTTATTACCCCATTTTTAGTTTTTGTGGGGGTAATAAGAGACACTAGTTTCTTAGTTACCCCACTGTTAATTCCTGTATCCCCCCCCCCCATTGTAGTTCCTGTTAATTCTGCCTGACTAGTTTACGAAGAGTTTACCTAGTGTTAGGCATAGTCTAAGTTTACCGAGAGAACTTTTTTTTTTTCCCTTTAAATCAAAAAGCAGTTTTATTCATTAGGCTAGACCATATTTAGTTGTTATGATTATGTAAATTTATGTTTAGAATGTCTATAAATTAGTATTCAGTCATTAATATTTCATTACATAATTAATAAGTTCATTTATAATTACTAGAAATTTTTTTTATAACATTTTGTTCGCTTGTATACACTTCAAAGGTACGGTTTTTTTGCCTATTTTCGACTACACTTTAGAAAATGCGTAAAATACTTTCTGACCATTTAAAAAATTATATTGATGTTTTGGTTAATCCCTAGGTTATGTTAATTATTTAGAACTATCATTAAGTACAATATTATATTATTTAGAACTTAATATTAAAAGAAAGGAATTTCACAAACACATTTATGACAGTTAATTTTCGAAAAAAAAATATTTTTTGAATGGATGTAAATAATAAAAATTAAAAACTATTCGCTGATTCAGAATTGTTTCCAGATGTCATTTATTTCCCCACATGATTTTACATTGCTATATATGGACAGTTACAAGCCTGGTCTCTTATTACCCCGCGTGGGGTTATTAGAGACAAAGATTTAATGAAAATTAAAAAAATAATAATAACAAAAAATTTAAGTTCAAAAATCACCTAAAAAATCGAGGAGTCCATTTAATGAAATTAATACGAGACATTTATTTCAAGTTATTTAGATTATTAGTATAGATTTTATTAATATTTTTTGTCTCTTATTACCCCTTTTTTCTCTTATTACCCCGGCTTCCCCTATTTATATATTTATGAATTTATTTGTGAAAGAAATTGTCTTTAAAATATATTTCAATCCTTTATCCAACGCATTATGAATCAGATGAAAACTGTATTTGATATAAATAGTTGTGTTTTTATTTTTTCTGGAAAATATTCTGTCTTTGCCTCATTTAATTCATTTCAGGGAAATTTTTTCTTGTAGGTTCATGCTATCATTTCATATTTTGCTAAAATGCATATCAGTTACAGAAAACCTACAATTCTTTGCTCAATGCTATGATAGCACTTGAAAACGTCTTGTAGCAATTTGAGCTATTCAATTAAAATTCAGTCTTGTTCTGCTTTGGTCCGAAATTCTTTTGCTCATCTCAAAATAAATAGGTTCTTTTCAATACATAGTTCTTTATTTCCTTCCCCTTAAAATACTATCCTAGAGTAATCCTTCTTTTCTTCAGCATCAAATTACACGGTCCTATCTTAATTTTCAACAGGTTTTCTAGTCTAATAAATTATAGTAAGTAATACTATTAATCTTAAAAATTAAATCAATTTAAGACAACCATTTACTTTGTTTGTCCTGTGTATGTTTCTTTGGTGATTTATTTGACTGACTATTCTTCGTTCTCATTCTTGTCTTTTATTATCAAATGGATTATATATATATTTGCGAAAAACTTATCCTCATAAATGGGGAATTTTTGATTTATTTTTTGTAAAGAAGAATAAAACAGTTCAGTCTTTCATCGATAGAGGGTGCTGCAGGGATGCGTAATGAGACATATGCAAATCAGAGGTCTATAACTTGCCCAGTTTTACGATTAACACAGCTTAATTTCTTATTTTGCCTCCTACTTGTTCATACATGAAGTTTTAATTGCGATGGCGACTTAGCGGATAAAGCATCATTGATGAAGGTGTTTTCCTTCAGGTAAGAACCACCGAGTGAATCTGCAGTTAGCGGTGTTGTAACTCGTTTGCACACTGTGATTTGTGGCAATGGCGAACACATATAATAGGATTTATATGCCTGTAAACATATGCATACAAACAAGTATAGTTTTTTACAAAAATGTGCGATTTTCTCATGTACAGCGCCCTCTATTGACGAAAATTTTAACTATTAATTTTTTCTTTACTAAAAAAAATCGCCCTTCACGAGAATTTTTTTTTTTTTTTTTTTTTTTTTTTTTTGCAAACCACGGTTAGTTCTACCAATTCCTTCATTTTTTATGAATTTTTAAAATATCTGCATACTTATGGGACACCCGGTATATATTTATTTTCTGTTTTTGTGACGATGAGAAAGTGTTTGTTATCTCACCGTTGATTTAATTTAATTAATTATTAAATTTTCCTCACACTACTAAGTTACTTTAAAGCGCGTTGTGTTTTACAATTACCCAGGTTCCCCAACAATAGCCAAAGTTTGTGCAATGAATTACACCCTAGAACTTGTGCCAGCCCTGTTGTGATTTTTACCCAATGTAGGTGTAAAAAAATTATTTTTCATACATTATGGTCTATGGCAGCCTCTGTCCCAGCATACCCCACTTTAAACTTTACTTTAATCATACTTCACTGACAGAGACTCACATCAGACCATTCCATACATATAATAAACAATATTAAATTAAAAAAAAAAAAAAAAAAAAAAAAAAAACATATTCTGGGCAATTTCCCCCCCCCCCCCCAAAAAAAATAAAATAAATTAATAAATAAACCAAAAAAAAAAAAAAAAAAAAAAATAGAAATGTAGCCTGTGATGAGTTAAGGGAAGTTAGCCTTTTCATTCACCCTACTTCATGATATATAACCAATACCCTTTTATCAGATATTTTTACTTAAACAAAATATCTAACTTCTAGTTTAATTTTATCTTTAACCTTTCTTTTATTTTAGGCAGACATTTCCTCTCACAACAGGCTACTAAATTGCCCTTGTCAATTTGAAAATATATATAAACACACACTGAAATATACCTTCTTGACTTTTTTCAACTTAAATCACATGTTGTGAGGTGCTGTCTGTTAATTTAAGTAAACCTTTCTAAGTAATGGGATGCCTTAAAAACACATCCCTTCAATTATTTTTTTATTTTTTTTTTTTTTTTATTTTTTTTTTTTTTTTACTAATAAACATGTAAATTCATCACACAGTTATGTGAAATCTAAATTTTCCCACAAACAGCAGCTCACATCATAAGCAAAAATGAGTAAATTTGCATTTTAAACAAAATCCTCTATATTACTCTTAACTGGAAACAAAATAAATAAAGATAGTTCAGAATTTATTCAATTTTCTTCCTTTGAATGTTAAGTAGATAGCATAAATCACACAAAGGCTATTCGTATCTTACAATTGCTT
Source organism: Salticus scenicus (assembly GCA_963930645.1). Classification (NCBI taxonomy): domain Eukaryota; kingdom Metazoa; phylum Arthropoda; class Arachnida; order Araneae; family Salticidae; genus Salticus; species Salticus scenicus. The sequence goes on along the minus strand of OZ005659.1, from coordinate 23,349,593 downwards.
CGAGATTTATTTATTTTTTAAATTACGTTATTAAATTATTTCTTTATTTATTATTTTACACAGTTGCGGAAAACTCTTCAACATTTTTATTTGATTGTAATTATTATACGAGGGTACTAGATGCTACTTTAGATGTAATTTTTGTACGTTACTGTCTTACAGTCATAAAAATTTATATATGTATTCATTGAAACATAGTTAAATGAAAGATACTAAAACTATTTAACTTAAAAAAAAAAAAAATGCTTTTGGCTAATTATTTAATTTTTTCTTTCAATTTTACATTACATTAGTTTAACAATCTATATATTCTGAACATATTTAGGCATTACTTGGTAGATTCATTGGTAAGTTATTATTTATATGTATATACATCTATAATTTTAAGTTCAATGCTGAAATTTTATGTAAATTTTTATCATTCAAGCCTAAAAATAATTTTAAAAGCATTTTTCTCGTTAAAACCACAAAAAATACCTGGAAGAGTTTATAATACACTGTTAAACTACAAAAATATAAAATCGAAAAAAAAAATCAATCAAGATCTACTATAAAATTATTAAAAAAAAATTCAAATTTTTTCATTCTTTTAATTTTAAATAGATTTTGCGATATTTTAATATACTTAATATTGTGCATATTTCAGGGAATTTGTATAGGCAAAATTTTTGCAGCTTTAAGATACTAATCTACAAAAAAGGATTATAACATCTCCTTAATAAATTAAACTATAAGTAAAGTATATTTTTTAAACATATACCGATTCAGTTTTTCTCAAAAGTAAGCGTTGGAAGAAATGTAAAATGTAAACAATTTTAGCAAATAAAACTAAAATGAGAAAAGTTGTCAAAAGTGCATTGCAGTTAGGTAAAGATTGCACATGCATCCAAATGTTTGAATAAAATGGATATTTTAGTGTATTTGTATATGCAAAATTTTTACAATTTAAGATACTAATCTACAAAAGAGGATTATAATATTTCCTGAATAAAAATTAAACTATATATGAAGTATATTTTTTATGCAGATGCTGATTCAGTGTTTCTCAAAAGTAAGCATTGGAAGAAATGAAAATATGTAAACAATTTTAGCAAAGAAAACTAAATGAGAAAAGGTGTCAAAGGTGCTTTGCAGATGGGTGAAGATTGCACATGCATCCAAATGTTTGACTAAAATCTTTTTTTTTTTTTTTTTTTAAGTTCCCAAAAAATATCCGTATGTTATTTAAAGCATACGTTGAAAGAAATACTTCGCAGCAGAACAATCCAAAAAATATTAGTAGACAACAGATTGTTTCCATAGAATAAACTGTAAAAAACTCGGGTTAAATAAATTCTCCTGTTTGACCACCGAGGTTATAACAAGGGTGTACCTCATAGCAGGAAGTGTCCTCATCGGGTCGGATATCCGTGGTTATTCGCGGGTTATTATTAATTAATTAATTAATTATTAATTAATTTACAGGTCTACACTAAAAAGTTTAGATACATTATGTATTATATGATAACTATTGTGTATACTGTTGATAGTTTTATACTGAGTAAAGAAATCAAAATCACAATAAAACTATTAAATGAGACACACATGAATACATAAAAATTAGCATCTAAGTAAAGAGTATTACAAATGAAATGCTGAGGCTCTTAATCTAAAGATCTCTAAATTAATCTATTAAGTTTAAATTGGTTTTGTTCTTTATTTTTTTAAAAATTGGATAGTATAATTATATTTAACTATTAATATTTAACTATACTATATTTATTTAACTATAAGTATCTATAAATAACTGTAGGTATTTAGTAAGAACATATAGAGTCCTTACCTGTGAAAAGAAAAAAAAATCATGGTAGTTCTAGAGATTAGATTGCGTTATCCTTTTTGGGATCGCTGAATCCGAATTTTTAACTTCCTGTCAAAAATCCCCTGTGCGACCCCCAAAATTTTAAAAATAACTCCTTAAAAATCAGGGTTTTTTTTTTTAAGTGAACCTATTTTACTTTTCTATTTTAGGAGAAAATACCTTAAAATTCTGAAAATGGATAAAATTTGCGACCAAAAATATCTTATTACAGTTTCATGTAGGATGAATTAGTAGGCAGGAAGGGAAGCGAGCGCGGTGCGCCTCATATTTTTATACTGAAACTCGGCTACGACGTTGTCTGTCCACATTGCCCTCTCCCCGTTCGAACTTCTTGGAGCTATAATCCTCTTGTCATTTTTATTTACCTCATTTTTCCTGTCAAATAAATGAAATAATCGCTCAATAAACAAAAATTGTCAGGTTTGGTCAAAAACTATTAAAATTTTTCGAACATAATTCAACTATTTTTTGCTTTTTAATTGCTCTAAGTAAAAAGGATAAGTACGAAACTTCGAATAAACACCATGAAAGCAAGAACTCTCAACAATTGTTTCAATTCATAAGAAAACACGAACCTTCGTCAGTCGAACAAAATAGGCACGTGCTGCAAACAAAGTGGCGAACAAAGAGGGGCAAACATGGGGAAATGATTAAAATCTACATGTATATTTTCTGGTTTCTTTAAAAAACAAATTTTTTATCAGAAGTGAGAAAGCGATATTGTTGCAATAACAAAAGTGTACAATAAAAGTTATAAAAATTTTAACAAAACTTCTCCAATTTAATCTTTTATTTATTTATTTTTCCTTTTTTTAACATTTACAGAGGTATACCTCTGTCCATTTTTAGAGAGCATAAGAAGATATTAGTTTCGAGTAGAATTTTCGAAACTGAATTTTTGCTATAACTGAATGTTTTAAAATCCCCTGAAACCACACTTTTTTTTTTTTTTTTTTTCAACATTTACAGAAGTATAAGAAGATATTAGTTTCGAGTAGAATGTTCGAAACTGAATTTTTGCTATAACTGAATGTTTTAAAATCCCCTGAAACCAAACTTTTTTTTACTTTCAACATTTACAGAAGTATAAGAAGATACTAGTTTCGAGTAGAATTTTCGAAACTGAATTTTTGCTATAACTGAATGTTTTAAAATCCCCTGAAACCAAACATTTTTTTTTTTTTTTTTTTCAACGTTTACAGAAGTATAAGAAGATATTACTTTCGAGTAGAATTTTTGAAACTGAATTTTTGCTATAGTTTTGCTATGTTTAAAATCCCCTGAAACCTAACATTTTTTTTTTTTTTTTTTTTTAAGTGGCTGGTCTGTGTGTCTGTTATCAGCATAACTTGGCAGGAAATTTAAATTTAATGTTCTAAATCTGTATTGTATCACTCCAAAAACATAAAAAGTAAGCCCATTTTTAGAACTGCTGCGGTTTTTTCAAGAAAAATCCCCTATTGCTTGAACTAAAATATAGCAATTAATTTTAGATTATAAATATGCTTATATTTATATTAGTATTTTTGAGAATATTTTTAGACTTTATTATTTAGATTAGCATTTATAGTTTTTATTTAGATTTATTTATAATTATTATTTAGAGTATAAAATTGTCTCTTTTACAAGCATACAGAAAATAGTTCTAATACATGATAGCCTATGTAATCAAATTATTTAAAGTGCATTTCAGTATTGTGAGCTTATTTATTGTTATTGCTGTCAAATAAAAAATTGGTATATGTTTTTTATTTTTCCTTTTTTTTTTTTTTTTTCTCTAATGTAATTTTACGGTAGAAATATAAATTTCGTGTTTTCTATTTAATTACGGAGTTGAGTTTTATTTTTTACTTTCTGAACTTATTACGTGCAATGAAAATATTATGATTCATACTCGCAACGAAAATAATCATGAAAAAAATCTAATTATGAGATTTAGATATACCTATACATTTTTCATATTTTTTACGTACATGCATGTTTGGTATATATATGTGTGTGTGTGTGTTAGAGGTCTGCACGGGCAGGGCTTCCGGCCCGGCCCTCGGGCCGGGTTCGGGCCGAATTTTTGAATTTGCTCTCGGGCCGGGCCGGGCCGGGCTGGGCTCGGGTTCAGTTTTTTTGTGTATATTCGGGCCGGGCTGGGCCTGAATGAAATTTTCTCCGGGCCGTGTCGGCCCGAATCTTTTTCTGGTTTCCTCGTTAATCAACGAAAAAGGATAAGGATAAAATATTTCTTCAGTCATCTATTTCACATAATTTTACAGGCTTATATGTCACATAAAGTTCTATTTTGTTAAAAAAAAGTGTCTGTAACGTCAATTTAATTGTCTATCAGTCTGTCTGTCCGAAATCTGATTTTTCGCAAATATTTTTAGCATGCCTTGAAATTAATATATTTTATTTAAAGCAATATTGGATGGTTTCCTATTCAAAATAGTATGCATGTCACTACCAGTTTGCGTACATGCACATAACAAAAGAAATTAGATACATTACTATGTATAAGGGTTTGTTTCTTATGATCTGTTGAGTTTAGGTGGTATAAAAGCTATAAAAATCTTTCCGCTGTAACTTTTTCTCTAAGGCTTCGTTTCTTTTTCTCCAGAGGACGAAAGTAGCATCATTTTTATCATGCGCAAAAGCAACTTTTCTATTGAATATGGTTGGATTAACATTAAAGTTTTGTTTACCGGAGCACATGAAAGATTCGGATACATTATGGTATATAAGAAGAAATGATTGAAAGTGCATTTTCAGTAGTATTAACCATTTTAAATACCTGCCTATATTGTTTGATGAATGCTAATATTTTCGTTTTGACTTTCTGTTTGTCTTTGTGCCTTGTCTACAATAATGAATTTCTGTTTATATATAATTGTCTTGTAAATTTTCAGCAGTTTTGTTAAAGAACGTACTACTGTTTGGTTATATAAAACCTCTGCAAAACACATACTAAAAATCTTTTTTATAAAAAGGCGTTCTTTTTTTTTTTTTTTTTTTTTTTTTGTTATTTTACATATTTTTGAATCGGGCCGGGCCGGGTCGGGCCTGATTTTATCGTTTTTTGTCCGGGCCATAAACCGTTAAAAAATTTCGACTGAAGTCATTTTTCGACTTCATAACGGGCCGGGCCGGGCCGGGCCCGGTCCTCGAAATTCCGGCCCGTGCAGACCTCTAGTGTGTGTGTTTGTATGTATATAGGTGATTGAATCCGATAATGGATTCAGTCCTGCCTTCGATTCAGCTGAAATTTAGTAGGCATTTACGAGCACCGTCGCGCAATTTTATGAGGATTTTCATGAGAGTAGGGCCTTACAACTCTTTTACAGGGATTAAAAAAAAAAAAGTCTAATACACAATAGCCTATATATATGGGGTCCAATTATTTAAAGTGCGTTTCAGTATTCTAAAATTATTTAAAACATAATACAATTGATTTATTTTATATTGTTTTGGGAACATATTTCATTATTATTGTAAAATGTGTAAATTTACAGTTTCTTTACCAGGAATAAAAAAAAAAAAAAAAAAAAAAAAAAAATCAAAGCAGTCTTTGGGGACTGCCGATAGAAGTGAAAACTAAGTAACTTGTGAATTGTATCATCGAGCTATTAGATTATTATTTTCGAATTATTTTTGGTTTGTAAAGAAGTGTTTATGATCTGTATTATATGATTCGGCACAATATTTGTAGCTACCCATATTAAATGAACTAAGCCTTATATTAGGTAAAAATATTGATTACTTATAAAGTTATTTTAATTAGTAGCTGAGATACAAAAGAAAACCGATTCAGGACACCTCAAAACGTGTAAATCAGGTGAAATCTCGAATCCCATTTTCGATAATATAAAAGAAATTTAAAATATCTTTCGAATGATGTATTAAAAATAATTTAATCATAATTAGAAATTGAAATATTGAAATTTTAAAATATTACAGCACCTTCTGGCGGTAGAAATTTCTGTAAACTACTGTTCGATTCCAACTCAACAAAACTTTCAAGTGATGTATTACTTATGAAATTATTTTAATTAGTAGCTGAGATACGAAAGAAAACCCATTCAGAACACCTTAAAACGTGTAAATCAGCTGAAATCTCGAATTCCACTTTCGATAATATAAAAGTACTTTAAAATATCTTTCGAATGATGTATTAAAAATAATCTAATCATAATTAGAATTTGAAATACGCGTATTAGAATAAAATTTAATTTGCAATTAAAATGTAAATTTTTTCCAAAATCGATGAAATTTGAACTGCAACTATCCCGTGTGCTGTTAACGGCGCACAGTAAGTTTCAAAGAATTTAGAAGAAAATTGAAGCATTTTGAAATTTGCAACTTTTACTCCTAGTAGAAAACCACGTGATGTCAATTGGCAAAAAATATGTTTCTTCCCGATCAGATTCTCTGTGACTGGGTTGTCATGGTAAGAAACGCCTGCAGAATTACATTCAAAGCGTTAGCTGACGATAACGCGAGTTTCATGATTTTTGTTCACGCAAAAGTGCTCAACGCGCCTAAATAAGTTTTCACTTCAAAAAAAAAAAAAACTTGAATACATTATGACCTATTGTTGGGAAGAAATTCCCAAACACCCTATTTTACCATGTTTTTATTAACTTCGATTCTTGTGTGTTTGTTTGTGTGTTTGTTTGTGTGTTTGTTTGTGGGTTTGTTTGTGGGTTTGTCAGGGACAAATCTTGCAATCGATTTTTAACTAACTTCCCGACTAGCTAGATACTTGAAATTTTCAGGACAGCTCACAACACGGTGACAATACATTTTTCTAATAATTTTAGTCAACTATTTCAAGTCCCGCTGCCTTTGGCAGCGCTTATATGATTCGACAGAAAATTTATTTAACTAACTTCCCGGATAGCTAGACATTTGAAACTTTCAGAATAGTTCAGAACAGGGTGAAAATGCATTTTCTTAAAACCTTTTGCCAACTGTCTTGGGTTCCCGCTGCCTTCGGCAGCGTTATCTGTACAAAGCTTGCAATCGATTTTTCACTAACTTTCCGACTAGCTAGACATTTGAAATTTTCAGGACAGCTCACAACACGGTGACAATACATTTTTCTAATAATTTTAGTCAGCTATTTCAAGTCCCGCTGCCTTCGGCAGCGCTTATATGATTCGACATAAAATTTATTTAACCAACTTCCCGACTAGCTAGACATTTGAAACTTTCAGAATAGTTCAGAACACGGTGAAAATGCATTTTCTTAAAACCTTTAGCCAACTGTTTCGGGTTCCTGCTGCCTTCGGCAGCGTTATCAGTACAAAGCTTGCAATCGATTTTTCACTAACTTTCCGACTAGCTAGACATTTGAAACTTTTAGGACAGCTCACAACACAGTGACAATACATTTTTCTAATAATTTTAGTCAACTATTTCAGGTCCCGCTGCCTTCGGCAGCGCTTATATAATTCGACAGAAAATTTATTTAACTAACTTCCCGACTAGCTAGACATTTAAAAGTTTCAGAATAGTTCAGAACACGGTGAAAATGCATTTTCTTAAAACCTTTAGCCAACTGTTTCGGGTTCCCGCTGCCCTCGGCAGCGTTATCAGTACAAAGCTTGCAATCGATTTTTCACTAACTTTCCGACTAGCTAGACATTTGAAATTTTCAGAACAGCTCACAACACGGTGACAATACATTTTTCTAATAATTTTAGTCAAATTTTTCAAGTCCCGCTGCCTACGGCAGCGCTTATATGATTTGACAGAAAATTTATTTAACCAACTTCCCGACTAGCTAGACATTTGAAACTTTCAGAATAGTTCAGAACACGGTGAAAATGCATTTTCTTAAAACCTTTAGCCAACTGTTTCGGGTTCCTGCTGCGTTCGGCAGCGTTATCAGTACAAAGCTTGCAATCGATTTTTCACTAACTTCCCGAATAGCTAGATATTTGAAACTTTCAGGATAGCTCAGAACACGGTGGCAATATATTTTTTTAATACTTTTAGTCAACTGTTTCAGGTCCCTACTTCCTTCGGCAGCGTTCATATGATTCAACAGAAATTCATTTAACTAACTTCCCGAGTAGCTAGACATTTGAAACTTTCGGAACAGTTCAGAATACGGTGAAAGTGCTTTTTAAAAATATTTTTATCCAATTGCTTCGGGACCCTGCTGCCTTCGGCAGCGTTTCCAGTACAAAGCTTGCAATCAACTTTTAACTAACTTTCCGGCTAGATAGCCATTTGAAACTTTTATAATAGCTCAAAAAAAGACGATAGCAAGGAATTTTTTTAATACTTTTATCCAATTGCTGGGGTTCCAGCTGATTTCACTAGCGTTTATATGATTCAACAAAAAATTAAAAAACATGGTTTATAAAAAATTTTTTATCTTATAATTATTAATGTTTACTTTTGTTCAAATGCAGGTTTATTCACTGATTAATATTTATTTAAGCACCTGGTAACTATTAAATATTTGTAAACTCGAATGGAGGCTAAAAGTCTGCACGGGCCGGGCTTCCGGCCCGGCCCTCGGACCGGGTTCGGGCCGAATTTTTGAATTTGCTCTCGAACCGGGCCGGGCTCGGGCTCAGTTTTTTTGTGTATATTCGGCCCGAGCCGGGCCTGAATGAAATTTTCTCCGGGCCGTGTCGGCCCGAATCTTTTTCTGGTTTCCTCGTTAATCAACGAAAAAGAAAAATGATAAAATATTTCTTCAGTCATTTATTTTACGTAATTTTACAGGCTTGTATGTCACATAAAGTTCTATTTCGTTAAAAAAGTGTCTGTAACGTCAATTTAATTGTCTATCAGTCTGTCTGTCCGAAATCTGATTTTTCGCAAATATTTTTAGCATGCCTCGAAATTAATATATTTTATTTAAAGTAATATTAGATGGTTTCCTATTCAAAGTAGTATGCATGTCACTACCAGTTTGCGTACATGTACATAGCAAAAAAAATTAGATACATTACTGTGTATAAGGGTTTGTTTCTTATGATCTGTTGAGTTTAGGTGGTATAAAGGCTATAAAAATCTTTCCGCTGTAACTTTTTCTCTAAGGCTCCATTTCCTTTTCTCCAGTGGACGAAAGTAGCATCATTTTTATCATGGGCAAAAGCAACTTTTCTATTGAATATGGTTAGTTTAACATTAAAGTTTTGTTTACTATATTTAGCACATGAAAGATTTGGATACAGTCGGCTGCAAAATTATTCGAGCACTAGCCAATAATTCCTATATTTAAAAAGTACACTTAAGACTGTTTTGCTAAGTAAATCCTTGTCGAATCATGTTCTTAGACTGATTAAGAACATGACTCGACAAGGATTTATTTAACAAAGCTGTATTAAGTGTACTTTTTTTTGGCAAGGGTTATTGCTAGTGTTCGAATAATTTTGCAGCCGACTGTACATTATGGTATATAAGAGAAAATGGTTGAAAGTGCATTTTCAGTAAAATTAACCATTTTAAATATCTTCCTATATTGTTTGATGAATGTTAATAATTTTGATTTGACTTTCTGTTTGTCTTTGTGCCTTGTCTATAATAATAAATTTCTGTTTATATATAATTGTCTTGTAAAATTTCAGCAGTTTTGTTAAAGAACGTACTATTGTTTGGTTATATAAAACCTCTGCAAAACACATACTCAAAATCTTTTTTTATAAAAAGGCATTCTTTTTTTTTTTTTTTTTTTTTTTTTTTTTTTACATACTTTTTAATCGGGCCGGGCCGGGTCGGGCCTGATTTTATCATTTTTTGTCCAGGCCGGGCCGGGCCATAAACCGTTAAAAAATAAACGGGCCGTGCCCGGGCCGCATTTTTCGACTTCATAACGGGCCGGGCCTCGAAATTCCGGCCCGTGCAGACCTCTAATGGAGGCTTTTCTGATTTATTTGTTTGAATTATAAATTGAATTTTCGCTATTGAAAACAATTTTATATATATATATATATATATATATATATATAATTAATTATAAATTATATTACTTTGGCACAAGAATTGCATTATAAATGTATTGTTGTCGAACTTTAAACCTGTTTCCTGCATCAACAATGTTCATCCAGTAATAAGAAATTTAGAATTAAAAAGAAAACAATGAGAACATTAGCAAACTTACAAGTGACTTAGTGACCAATTTGGCGAAAAATGGCTATTTAGAGTTGCTAATGTTTAGAAGCTCTATCTTCCTTAAGAGCTGAATTCTGCAGTTGGAATGATCCATTCATTTCTGGTGCAAAAACTAACTTGAAAGTTTTCCAAATCACTATTAAAACTCACTCCAGAAGAGTTAATTTCTGTTCAGAAAACCGTTTCTGAGAGACTAGGCTTTCGTATTTCCTAATTATTTCTAAATCAGCGAAATTCCTACTGTGTGATGTAGTGTATTTAACACGTTTTATTTGATTTTTGTAATACAAGTGACGGACTGTTTCGGGAAAATTTATAGATCTTGAGTTTTGGGGTACGAGTAACACTTTTATTGGACTGTTTCGAGATATTCCAATGTTTCGAGAATATTCGAAGCTCAGTCGTCGACAAAAACCTGTGCCTGTTTCTTAACAAACTACTTCCTCCATGCAAGAAAGTCGAAGTTTCCGTAACAGTATATTTGCGCCATCTTAAATATTTATTTAACTAATATTGTGTAACTTTTTATTATCATTGTTATTACTGTGAATATGGTTTAAAATTTGCCTAGTGGAGAAAGTGAAACACACTCACAAGGAGAGGTCACAACATGGAAAATTCAGATCAGGACGATATTGCGCAGGATTGTAGTATACTATGAGGGTAACAACATATTAAAGCAGTAGGACCCACTATCCACAAAATTTCGAGAAAAAAGCATTTAAAGTTTCAGTAATCATTAAATACAAGTTATTTCGCAAGCGAGTAATCGCCTCAGTGGTGTGATCCTAAAGCGCGAGTCTCCCAACCAGATAACTTGGGTTCAAGGCTACCTACGGGACTACTTTTTTTTTTTTTTTAACTTTTTATGTAATCTTAACTTTTTATTTATTTTACTTTATTTTACAATTCAATTCAAAATTTGAAAATTTTAATAAAAAATTATTTAATTTTCTTGAGTATAAAATAACTTTTTCTATTTTTAATATTTATAACTTAAAAATACAATAAATTTATATAACTTTAAAAAAAAATTTTTTAGTTTTATTTTAACTGTAAAATAAGGTAAAACTAAAGAAACTGTTTTTAATTATTTATCTAAATGTTTTATTTTATTTTAGGTATATTTAATTTTATTTTTTAAATTACAAAAAAAAAAATAATAATAAATAAATAAAATAAATAGAAATAAAAATACAGAGAAATGATGATTTTAATTGCATACATAATTTACTATCCAAATTAAATAATTACTTCTCCAATCAATACAGTTTCTTGAAAAAATATAGTATAGGATTGCGATGCTATTATATTATTACAGGTAAAGAAATGTCATCTTTAAATGTAGATTTTAAATGTTAATGAACATCGTTTCTTTTTCGATAACGACTTCTTTTTTTTTTTTTTATCCTTCTGTGCACAAAATAAAATTCCACCTGCCCTTTATTATTAACAAGCTAGAAGTGTTTACGTAATTTATACACATTCAAACCAAATCAGGAAGCTCAAATCAAGATATAAGTACACCTGCTAACTATTTTACTCTTTGTTTACAGCTTGCTTATTTTTTAATTATTTAAATATATGTCTGTTTTTCATTGTTTCTTATTTAGGGTTTTGTAAAACTAAACTTTATTTTTTAAGTTATAGAAATTTATTGTATTTTTAAGTTATAAATATTAAAAATCGAAAAAGTTTTTTTATACTCAAGAAAATTAAATAATTTTTTATAAAAATTTTCAAATTTTGAATTGAATTGTAAAATAAAGTAAAATAAATAAAAAGTTAAGATTGCACAAAAAGTTAAAGAAAAAAAAAGTAATCCCGTAGGTATCCTCGAACCCAAGTCATCCGATTGGGAGTCTCGCGCTTTAGTATCACACCACTGAGGCACTTACTCGTTAGCGAAATAACTTGTATTTAAAGATTACTGAAATTTTAAATGCTTTTTTCTCGAAATTTTGTGGATAGAGGGTCCTACTGCTTTAATATGTTGTTACCCTCATAGTATACTACAATCCTACGCAATTTCGTCCCGATCTGAATTTTCCATGTCGTGATCTCTCCTTGTCAGTTACATTGCGTGTTTTTGTACAAAGATATTATTTTATAAGCGATTTTTTTTATATGAAATCAAATATATATATATATATAATTTTTCAAATATTTTGTTGAAAATTTGTGATTTAATGGTTCGATGAATTTATGATTCAGTTTAATAAAAGAATTGTAATTTACATTTGCCATTCGGAAGTACAATCTTGTAAAATTTACTTATTTATTTATTTTTATGAGTTTTATACAATTAATAATTTCCTAACTTTTTAGAAAAAGGTGATCAACAAAGATTTTTTTTTTACAAACATGTCTGTTTCAAAAATGGATGGAATGAAGCCTCGTTTACTTCAGGATTTCATCATACCTCACCTTGAACAGGGGACATTTGGCGATAAGCTATGTTGGATTGATAGATCTAATAGAAAATTTCGAATCACATGGAAACATCAAAGTTCCTCGAGATTTTCTCCAGAAGATTCTCTTGTATTTCAGGTAAACTTACAAATATAATTGAAGCTCTATACTATATGACCTGTTAAATCTTTAAATAATCTGGTGTGTCACACACACGACTTTCTCTTACCCTAAAATTTAATACTATAGATACAGGTAGGAGATTAAGGGTTAAGAGAACGAGTCTGTTAAGCAAACCTATATTAAAACAATTCAAATAAGGCTTCGGAAGAGTTTTATATGATAATTATTTCTGTGTGAGGGGGGTACCTACCGCCCCCTCAACCCCCCGTTTCATTACTGCATCTACATTTATATAAAATTTAAATCTTTTATTAAAATTAAAAGTTCAATTAAATTTATTCAGGCAACTTTCACACACAACATTCCTTGAAACTTATCAATCTTGATTAAACTTTTCCAGCAATAAACTTATATTAACTTCAAAATACAACATTTGGATCTCCTAAAATTATTCGTTTTTAAGTTACTCTAAGAGACACAGACACAGACAAAGATCAAACGTTCAAAAACATGACTTCGGTAATCAGGAAGTCTCAAAATGTGTAAATATGCAAAAAACAAGCAATGAATATTTAGTTTAAAAACATACATTATTTACCATATGAGGAATTCATTTCAATTCCTGAACAGCTTTCCTGGAAATGGTAAAATATTCTCTACTTTATGGGTAAGAGAAAGTAAAAAAAAAAAAAAGAAAAAAAAAAAAAAAAGGGTGAAATTTTAGATTAATTTTTATGTTTTTTCTATGTACTCTTAAATTAGATTCAGACATTGCCATAATGTAACTATGATCATACAGGATATAAAAAGAAAATTTTCACTTCTTATCCTTCTTATCATCATATAGATTTTAGTAAAACATAAGATAATAAAAACCCGAAACCTATTCTGTTTTTTAAGTAATAGCTATAAAGTTCTGTACAAAATAAAATTTAATTTAGCACGACAGAACTTTTTAAAATCGATTCTTCTATATAAAAGCGTGCAGTAACTGTGTTTTGTCCCTTAGAAACGGTTACTATATAAATTTCTTAAAATTTCCTTGTTACAGCTTAAGTATAGGACCTCCCCTCCTCCTGGTGGCTTTTAAATATTTGTTTGAGAGGTAAATTAAAATAGTTGTCGCAATTGCGTAAGTAAAAATCTTGGCGGGAAACGTCCGAGCTACTTCAGTGACCATTTTCAAATTTCGTCATGGGATTCTATACTAAAACTTTTTCATTTCTTTAACAGATTTTCCTCAATTTTATTTTAAATATTTTTTAACTCGATGCGATAGGGGAGAAAGGAAAAACATTTTTTAATTGGTCTAACTATGCAAAAGGCATTTAAAAGAAAATTGTCTTGTCCCTCAATTTAAATAAAACAAATGTGTTGCACGTTTATTTTTTCCCCTACATAAAAATAAATATATTTCATTTTATGTATTTTTTTTTCTTCTTTTCATCAGTTTGTTTTATTCTTAAATAAAGTTAAAATGGAGTTTAATATCTTTTGAACCAATTATCTGATTCAATTAAAATAAATAAATAAATAAATAATGCAGCATTAACTAGATTTTGTCCTAATTAATAAGTTACTAATCTTCGTGCCTGTCGGTCTTATCGTGTAGCTTTGTATAGCTAATTAAAGCTTAACATATTATGTATAAGGTGTGCCCAAATGAAAAGGAGACCTTAGCTGTAGCAGCGTTATATCAAATCCCAGTGAGTTAATGTGTTGGCCGATATATGGCATGGTGGTATTGCTACATGCTCATGAGCATTTAATAGCTTCGCATCAATATCCTCATTGCTGAAGAGTCATTTCTGCAGTTCGTTGCATGATGTGCCCAAATGAAAAGGAGACTAAAGTTATAGGGGAAACTATGGTGGTTTGACCCATAGGGAGACTTGACCCATGCGGATTTTTCCTGAGAAAGGAAAATTTCAGGGAAATATCATTGACTGTACTGATTTACCAATCATACAACAGCATTTTGCAGGTAACAGCCATTTCATAATTATCCGTAGTACCGTAGTTTTCTTGCAATTTAGTGTTGATTGATACTGCTTCTTTCAAGTAAAATTTTGAAGACCTTGGAGTCTGTTAAATTTCAACTTCCAGTTTAGAGGTAAGTCAATTTCAGAAGTATACTTATTTTAGTCACTCTTTTAGCTACAGATTGGTATATAGTAGTTTTATATAACTGTAATGCAAGTTGTTAAAAAGTTAGGATTAACAAAGCAAAGGTACTTAAGGAGACTTGACCCAAGCTAACTAGGGACACTTGACCCAGTGATTAATGTAATGTTCTTTGTTTTATTTAATTGATTTTTATTTTATGATTATCTAAAATAGTGTAATTTAAAGGTTCAAACGGATAACGTAGGCTCACTTTGTGTTTGGCGAAATTCTGTGGCAAGAAACTACCAATTCTTGTAAAACACAATTAACCCTTTTTTATGATGACGCGATATGGAGATATTTAGGAGAGATTTTGTTGGTGCATCCCTCATTCAACGCCCTTTTGAAGAGGAAGATGATACTGATTATATTCATGACACATGATGAACATCGACATCCAGTGTTACTGGTTAAAATTTTGTTGACCAGCTCTTTATTATTTACTGTAAGCAGTCCAGAAAACATAATACCCGACCCTAAAACAGGAAAAAGAAATCAAAAAGTTGCACGCAGAAAGAAGGGTAAGACTATAGTAGCCACTGACACACCAAACAGAAGAGAAATAGAAGAAAGAAAGAGGCAGAAAGAAGAAAGAACAAATATGTTGGCAAAAGAAAGGTAAAAAAGGCTCTTAATGTGTAACGTACAAAGCTTAAGACAAACAAAAGAAAACAATAAACAATTTTTTGCATTCACTAAAATCTTCTACAAAATAAAACTAGAAAACGTTTAAATCACAAAACCAGTGTTTTTTCTTTCAATACCTATGAGTTTTCTCACTTTAATGAGGGGGGGGTCATGTCTCCCTAAGTAGGGGGTCAAGTCTCCCTAGGGACACTTGGCCCATGTGCTGACTTAAGTAATTAATTTATTTATTTTTATTTTTTGCACCATTTCTAATAAGAATTGTGCTATTATCTTTAGCCACAGTATGTACAAAATAACAAGCTATTTGCTCATATTTTTTATTCAGCTCCAACTGTTATACAAAAAATATGAAAAATTAAAAACCAAAAACTGGGTCAAGTCTCCCTATTTTTCCCTATGTGAAGAAATTTTAATAACAATATTATAATTACAGTTCATGTGGTATAGTACAACTATAAATACTTGCCATTTGATGCACTGATCCCAGTGCGTAGGAAGGGAGTGGATGACTCAACAGATGGGTCATGCAAACATCCGTTCTCTCCGTCTTCTGATTCTCTGACAGATGCTTGGGCACCCATTGTGCACAAACTTTGCCCTAACCAAGCTTTTTGTGGATTATATGATGCGCAGTTCCTTTGTTTATCGACAGTTCAACAGCAATTTCACGTGTGGTGATACGGTGATTCTGCTGTATGAGCTCATCCATAGCCGATCTTTTTGTGCTGATCTAGAGGAATCCATCATGCAACGAACTGCGGAAATGACTCTCCAGCAATGGGGATATTGATGCGAAGCCGTTAACTGCGCATGTGCATGTAGCAATACCACCATACCATATATCGGCCAATACATTAGCCGCTATCAGACGAAAGACCGTATCTTCTGAAGTATAAGCTATTGCATCTCAAACCTGCCGAACGACACCCTTTCTCCGAATACAGGGTTGTTTTTCAGCATGAACAAAATCCACAAAATGTAAAGAGGGAATGCAATATTTGGCGATACATCGCTAAAAATAGATCGAGTAATGGAATGGAGATGATGTTTATTCTTTGCCTTTTGCTTCCTGCGCTCTGATTGGAGGAGTTCAGGCTAACAACTACAATATAAGATTTAAACAGTCGAAAATGCGTGAAAAAAGACTATACGATAGGCAAAAGTATCAAACGAAGGTATTTCGTCAGTTTTCCTCCTGAAAAACCGGTTTATGCTGAACTATAGGCTAATGCAGTTTATACGGTCTTTCGTCTGATAGCGGCTTCACTGGGATTTGATGTAAAGCCGCTACGGCTAAGGTCTCCTTTTCATTTGGGCACACCTTATATATTTATTGCTAGCGCTCGAATAATTTTGCTGCCATTGTAAAAACTACTCAAACTGTCATTTTAAAAATTTTTCAGTCTTGTTAATTCAACTTATACCTACAATTTGTACTTCAAACTAGGGGGCAGAGCCCCCTAGTTGCTTAAAGTTTTGTTTAAATTTTTAAATTATTTTCAGATTTTTAAATTCTGTTTAAATAAATAAATAAAGCTATTTTAATTAGAGGACACACTGATTATTATCATGTTTTAGTTAAACTGAATTTTATAAGTATAATAACAATTTTATAAGTATATAATTTCAAATGTCCTTCGCGCGAGTACTATGCATTATTCACCCGCATAAAAATATAAATTAAAAAATATACGTATTAAAATTTATAATTTTAATAAAATTGAAACAGAAAGTACATAATCTGATCTATTTCTGACACGAAAGTCAATCACAAACTAAAATATGGTGTGAATTATGAACAAGTCCTTCTGGCTCAGTCAGAAGAGTAGGTTCATAATATTGTTACAAAATTGTAAATAATTGTGTTTATTTTTGTCTAAATTCTTTCAAAGAGGCTTAGTAAGTTGATAAAATGCTAATTTTGTGCATTTCTAGTCGTTATAGCGTTGAAATAGCCTTATTTTTCCTTAAAAACGCATTAAAAAGCCCCAATAAGACAGGTAATGGATTTGGCGCCAAATTTGGCGAGTTTTTCCGACCTTGGCGATTTTTTTGGTGACCTTGGCGAGAAAATCCTTATATGGGATATACCAAATATGGAAGTTGTAAGTTGATTGGTTGACCACTTTCTAGAGTTTTCTCGAAAAATCTGGTTCCATGGAACAGTATATAAGAGCGCTTTTCCGCCAAGGCCAGTCAGTTCAGTTCAGTCTTCAGCCAGCTTCGCTAGTGCTTGTATTGCTCTTGAGCCTCTTTGAGAGAGACTTGCTTCAAGTGTTATTGCTATACAGTTTGTACTGTGGATTTGCTAATGACAGCTGTTGTTTAAGCTGTGTTTACTGTTTGAATTGAAGCTGATACTTGGTTTATAGACCTGTATTTTTCTGGAACTTTCTGTGAATAAATTACTGAATTTTTGTACGTTTGGCCTTTCATTCTCAGACAACTCATGAACCCCCAAGTACGCAACAATATTACATAATGCGGAGCTAGTTGCCCAACGAATACATCCAAGGTATAATGTAACCATGTTTCTCATGCCTAGCAGTGAAGGCTCTACCAAAGGCTTAGAGGGGTGCCAAATTGACCGACAGATTGGGATTTAGTAAACATTCAGTTATTCGGTGTTCCCTTACCGCTTATTTTCTCTCATCATGAAGTATTATCACCCTTATTACCATGTTTTTGTTAACTTCGATTCTTGTTTGTTTCTTTGTTTGTTTGTATGTTTGTTTGTTTGTTTGTTTGTTTATCCAGTACAAATCTTGCAATCGATTTTTACTAACTTCCCGACTAGCTAGACATTTTAAACTTTCAGAACGGCTCAGAACACGGAGACAATACATTTTTTTTTAATACTTTTAGTCAACTGTTTCAGGTCCCTACTGCGTTTAAATGATTCGACAGAAAATTTATTTAACTAACTTCCCGACTAGCTAGACATTTGAAACTTTCAGAATAGTTCTAAACACGATGAAAATGCATTTTTTTAATACTTTTAGCCAACTGTTTCGGATTCCTGCTGCCTTCGGCAGCGTTACCAGTACAAAGTTTGCAATCGATTTTTAACTAACTTCTCGGCTAGCTAGACATTTGAAATTTTCAGGATAGCTCAGAACACGGTGACAATATATTTTTTTAATAATTTTAGTCAGCTGTTTTAGGTCCTTACTGCCTTCGGCAACGTTTATATGATTCGACAGAAAATTTGTTTAACTAACTTCCCGAATAGCTAGACATTTGAAACTTTCAGAATAGTTCAGAACACGGTGAAAATGCATTTTTTAAATATTTTTAACCAACTTTTTCGGGCTCCTACTGCCTTTGGCAGCGTTACCAGTACAAAGCATGCAATCGATTTTTCAGTAATTTCTCGGCTAGCTAGGCATTTGAAACTTTTATAATAGCTCAAAACACGATAGCAATGAATTTTGTAAATACTTTTAACCAATTGTTCCGGGTTCCCGCTGCTTTCGTTAGCGTTTATGTGATTCAACAAAAAATTTAAAAACATGGTATATAAAAAGTCCTTTTTATCTTGTAATTATTTTAAAACTGGTCTAGTTGAGTCTGCACTTGCGCCGAGGCTCCCATAGTCGCAAGAAATGTGGTTGCAAAATATTCGTAACATAAGTCTGCAACCAAATATGGTACAAATTAGTTCAGTATTTCAAGAGTTATCGTGATCATCATTTTAATTAGAGCCATTTTTGAGATATCGACTTTTGATCCCACTGTCAGTTTTCACCAAAACTCCTCTGCTCACCAGAAACTAAAAATTATTTACCAAAGGATATCTAAAAAAAAGTTTTGTGATCTAATCACTAATGCGTAAAATCATTTTGCTAAATAATTGAACGTTTTAGGGGAACGCCAAAGGCGGGGTTTACTGTTCAAAACAAGATAATACACCCAGCGCAATGTGTTAAATGCTGCTGGTAGATACTTAGTGAGCAATGACTTAAATAATTTTATGAATTTAAATTTAAATTTTTTACCAAATACATAAAATGTCCCAATATTTTTTTCATTAAGTATCCAAGTACTAGCAAAAAATATTTTAAAAAGTACACTTAATACAGTTTAGTTAAATAAATCCTTGTCGAGTCCTGCTCTTAATCAGTCTAAGAACATGATTCGGCAAGAAGTTATTTAACGAAACAGTATTAAGTGTACTTTTTTAATTTAGGAATTTTTGCTAGTGCTCGGATACTTTTGCTGCCTACTGTACCCTTAAAGTCAGGATTGTTGAACCTTTTACGTTGTCTGAAATTCAAGTTATTATTTTGTTTTTATAGAAAATTCTCCTTTTTGATGTTTTATTTGCCTTATAATATACTATGAATTCTCCATACATCATTTAATACAAATATAAATAAATACTTTTAATATTAATCATATGATGTGTCATTAATAAGTCTCCCTTCACCATTCACCCTACATGTTATATAAGTAGCAGTTTTCAGGGTTTTTACATTTTAGGTAGTTTCACTCCTATAAAATAACTATTTTACTGTCTTATAACTTAATTTCAACTGAAAATCGCATTTGTATTTAACATAAAAATATGAAATTATGTTTTCTTTCTAGGAATGGGCCATTGCAAAAGGTCTATGGAATCCACACGAGCAAAAATGTCATACAAAAGCTAAGCAGAGGTTAAGAGCTGCCCTGTTAAAGTTAAAAAGCGTCAAGTGCATCGCCAAAGACGCAGAAAGTCGTGTATATGCGATAATTTCTCCTCGAGGTAAGTTATAAATAATAACTAAAATAATACTACTAATATAATATAAATAATAATACTATAATTAATAACTACAAAACAGAATCCTATGTAAATTCATTTTTAGCTATTCATAAAATTCGTTTTCATAAACTCGCCCTTTCATAACACCTTTTTTAGAATTATTGGAGTGTGAAGTTGATTTTTATATACCAATTATGGGGAAAATTCTAGAGCTGGCATTTTGAAACTCGGGAATCGAACTCAGGCCCTTCGCTTAACGTGCGGATGCTCCACCACTGAGCCACCCTGACTGATAACCAGCCCCGCATTTCTGACATAATTCATCTCTTTTTCTTTCTCACTTTCTTACATATACAGAAGAAGAAAGTTTTGAATTCGTAATTTTTTTCGATGGATTTACACGTTTGGAGATATTCTGAATACCATTTGATTATTTTTAGAAATTATCTGTTTGTCTGTTACCAACAGTTTGTTAACAGAAGTTATTAGTTAAAATTTTGTTAAGTAATTTTCAAATGGATTGTAATGTTCCATTACGTAATTCTAAAATATAATTTTCTCTTAAATTTCTTCCAGTAAATCTTTTTTATTACGTTAGATTTTTTTTTTTTTTTTTTTTTTTTTTTTTTAATAAAATGAATTAAAAATTTTATTGTTATCAAGTTAATTTGTTATCATGAAATTTGAGGGTAAATATAATTCGTGTTAGATTTAACATTCAGTCTAAAAAAACTACTATTACTATTTGCATCCTTTTAATGAAAACTTATAACATTAAATTTGGTTTATTGTTTTCTAAAGTACTACAATTACGTAATATTTATAGAAATGAAATTTTGAATATAAAAGACTTCAGCTATAATAAAATTTAATACACTTTGATAAAAAAAAAAAAAAATATTCAAGGATGAGATTGACAAAAGTGTAGGAAAATAAATAAAACTTTATTCAAAAGATAAACATTAAAACAAAATAAATATAGGAATTCGAATGGCAAAAACTTATAATACAGAAATAAATGATATGATTATTTATCTTCACTTATTATTATTATTATTATTATTTAGTAGCATGGATATATTAAATCTTAATTTAATTAGATAATGCAACAGAACTTCATGTCAGAAAATAACAAACTTCGTTTTACAAAGCACAAACTACATTTCTTGTATATTATTATAGAAAGAAAATCACAACCCACAAGAAAAGCTGAAAAATATCTTCCTGTTTATTATTACTAAATCAAATCATTTTTAGCTAGAGTAGTTATTAATACTGGAGTATTAACTGTTTTTTAAGTGGTAATTTTATTTAGAAATATGTGTAGTGTGACTGGGAAAAATATACTACTAATAAAAACCTGACACACACACACAAAAAATAAATACACTGAGAAAAAATTCGGTGACTGACATCTAGATTCTAAATTGTGACTCTAGTAAAAATAGTTCCTTGTCATCCTTATAAATTCTAGTCCCCTTTGAAAGCGAGTTCTAGAAAACATTTGAAAGTTCTAGAGCGTTTGCCTTATTATCGAGGTCAAACCAGGGTTTTAAAAAACCCCGTTAAAAAAAAAAAAAAAAAAAAAAAAACCAAGCCCGGGTGTTTTTTTGTTTTTTTTTTTTTGAGGGGGGCGGGGGGGGTAATTGTTTATATATATATTAAACATAGAATAATAATATTGGGGCTGAATTTTAAGTTTATTTCAAAAGAGAACAATTTTAGACTACAAGAAAACTTACTACAAAATAACAGTAATTAATTATAATTAATTAAAAATTAAATGACCTTCATATTCTTAATATTAATATTCTTAATATTCTTTAGTCTAAACGTAAAATGAATGCTTATTTTATTCTATTTAGTATTTTATCACAATTTTGAATTTATTTTTTTTATTATTAAGTTATTTTGTGTAAAATTAAAACTAGTAACAAAAGAAAAATATTTTAACCCTTCCATGTACGATTTTCATATTGCAAATAATTATGCATTTTTATATGGTTAAAGTAAAAAAAAAAAAAAAAAAATTAATTTTTGTTAAAATTTATACTGACACATTTTATTCATATTTGAAAACTTATTTAATAAAGGAATACAAATCAAAGTAATGACTGCTTGCATTTTACACTACGTGTCAGGAGTCAACCCAGGTTTTAATCTTTGGGGCCTATTTTTGTGTGTGTGGGGAAGGGGGGGGGGGAGGAATATTTGAAAATTTTATTTATTTCTGACAAAAAAAAAAAAAAAAAAAAAAAAAAAAGAAAGAAAAAGAAATATATATATCTGTATATATATATAAATTACGTGTCACGATGTTTGTCCGGGGTAAACTCCTAAACTAAGGAACCGATTTTAATGAAATTTTGCACACTGACGTTGTTTTAAATTATCACATATTTATAGTTCAACCATTGGTTTTAAAGGTATTGACGAGACCTTTCTAAAGATACCCATATTGAAAATTTACCCCCCCCCCCCGGGGGGAAGTGATGCCCCCACATGCACAGAATTTTGTTCCTAGTTAACTACTACAATAATCAATAATTCATGTTAATTTTACAATAACAGGTTAAGAATAACTCTCATTAATGTACATTTATACAAAATTTTGTTCTATACTGCCATGTTAAAAATTTAGAAAAAATATGATCACAGCGCCACCTGTTGAGCAATTGATCCCCAAATCTAATCAGCAACCAGCCTATGTCAGGGGCCAACTAAATACCAAGTTCGGTTAAATTTCGTTAAAAAAAAAAAAAATCGATAACTTTGTTTTAAATTATCACAGATTTATAGTTCAACCATTCGTTTTAAAGGTATTGACGAGACCTTTCGAAAGATACCCATCTTGAAAATTTACTTCGCTCGAGGGGGGACTCCCCCCCCCCCCCCAGTTGGGGTGGCGAGGCTCCTACACATACGAAAAAATTTTCCCAGTTGACTATCTCTATTATAAATAATTCTTGTAATTTTCATAATGATTACTAAAAAATAATTCCCTTTATGCACATTTATACAAAATTTTGTCCTATATCACCATTTTAAAAATTTAGAAAAAGCGGGATGGCAACGCAACGTGTAATAAAATTTTTACCAAAAGTTGATAGGCACTAATTTATGTCAAGGTGCAATTACATACCAATTTGTATGAAATTCTGTGCTGTAGTTCCTGAGATACAGTTGCCACAAAATTTTGTCACACACACACAGACAGACAGACATTTTCTAAAAATGGTCAAATCGTGTTCTACAACTCTCAAAACGTGTAAATCCATCAAAAACCCGAGGTCGAAAATTTTTACGAATCCAATACTTTTTTCTATTAAATATAGAAGAAAGTAAAAAGGATAGACGAGAAATTCTAGATTATTTCGTCTATTTAGTTTATTGGCGTGCCTTAAACGCATAGCGCGGAAAATCTATATTTCTAGTTTAGTAATTTAGAAAATAACCATTTATTTATTCTAGATGAAGGTGGTATATTTTTTTCTCAGTGTAAATAAATAAATAAATAAAAATAAAACTTTTTTTTTTTTTTACTTTGTTTTTTGCCAACCCTGTTGCATTGCATTAGATTAATGTATACATTTATAGTAATTAGTGTTTAAACACTTTCTGTCTGCTTTATAAATCTGTCTTTCATTTTTAGATGATGCCACCACACCTTTTCAACAGATTTTAACGGAAAACAGGCCAATTCAATACCAGACAACTGCAACTGTGGATTTTCCGATGGACTTTTTTGAAGAATACGAAGATGAAATTTTTATGAATCAGCTTTTAGACATTTCGTCAGACTTTCTACAAGAGAACTGAAACGTTTATTTTTTCTAAAACATTTTAATTTGTAATATATTTTTCATAACGGACAATTTCTCAAACCATTATTATTTTTCTTTGTTTCGTTTTTGTTTAAATTGTTGTATCATTTTGTTTAAAAAAAAAAAAAAAAAAAAAAAAAACGTGCAAATGTTATGTATTTTCAGATATTTTTATTTTGTAAATAAATTTATATATATATATATATAAAGACGTTTGTCACTTAATTCATATACATCAATGTAAAAGACTTTAAAATGGTCTGATCTGGCACACACAGTATTTTCGATTACCCTGTATTTCTGCAAATTATTACAGTTTAACGCGTAAGGTGAGAAATTCTATAGTTAGATTGTTCAGAAATATTTTTAGAAACAGTTTTATTTAACATACATTTCTGTATGAAGAATTTTTGGCCCCTTCAACATCTCATACGAATATAGTTCGTATTCATAATTAAAATGTGTTGTTATTAAAAAAAATAAATAAATAAAATAAAGAATTTTTACTTAGACCACTCTTTGAAACTTATTCGATTAACTTTGAGTAGCTATGTATATTGACTACGCATTGTATACGCTGTACATAGTGCACTTAAATT
This sequence comes from Salticus scenicus, assembly GCA_963930645.1. Classification (NCBI taxonomy): domain Eukaryota; kingdom Metazoa; phylum Arthropoda; class Arachnida; order Araneae; family Salticidae; genus Salticus; species Salticus scenicus. The sequence continues at coordinate 23,325,092 of OZ005659.1, read as the reverse complement.
TTTGCACAGTAAGAAAAACACATATGAACGCACAACTTGAAATTGACATCAAGCAATTTCTGACTATAGCTCTAATATATCCGAATCCTTTTGTGTGATCCTGTAAACGAATAGCGAACGTTTCTCATACCACATTCTATATGAAATATGTTTATGTGCATATAACAGGGTTGCCACAGGCTACTAAAAGGCTACTATTTGCAACTATTTTCAGCCTGCAGAGACTATGGCAACTTTTTTGACCCAAAAAGCTTGAAAAAGCAACTATTTTCACAAAAAGGCAACTATTGGGAGACTATTTTTCACCTTTTTCAAAATTCTTCCAGAAATATCAGGAAAATATTTCAGAAAAAAATATTTTCTATGCATTTTATAAACAATCCTATATCTTAACCTTTTCACCCTTTATTTATTTATTTATTTTTTACCACCTTAAAGTATGGTATATCCCTGATGCTGACCCTGAAACAGGTAGATCATCCAAAGAGAATGTAGAAATAGCACCCGATATGACATATGTACCTATTAAGCTGGCCAATTTGTTTATTGCAAATTACTACTAGTACAGTCCTGTAACCTGTTATGCCCTTCCTTATCCTGATTTCATGTACGAAAAAATAACAAAATTATAAAAGAAAGCTCTCTTAGTAAATCAGAAAAATAAGTATACAGCAAAAATTAAATAAATAAATAAATTCTTAAAAGCGGACAATATTTAATCTTTTCAACAACCAAATCCCATGTTATTCTATGGGAAAATTTGTTCCCACAAAGACTCATTGCTTATTATTATTTTTTTTTTTTTAATTCAGTTTTCACATTCAGAAGTTCGTATGGTTTTTATCCTTTAATGGTTGTTAGTATTTGATATTTAAGCTAGTATTTTGGCCGCTATGCTACTATTTAGGCAACTATTTTAATACTTCTAGGCTACTAAAGCAACTATTTTTGTCATATTTCTTTTGTGGTAACTCTGATATAAAAATATGTGTTTATTTTATTATGTTTTGAGCAGCTAAAAAAGGTGTTAAAATGTACCAATAAGAATTTTTTTCCTTAGACGTTCTGGTGTTTGAATTCTTCTATGTGGTCTTGTAAATGAATGGCGAATGCTTTTCATACAGTAATATAAATAAAACATGCTTTTATGCATATCAAAAATACATGTTAATTTTCATACTTATGCTACATTCATAAAACGTCTTAGGGTGTTGTTTAAATTTTAAAAAATATTTAAAATTATTCAGAATAATTTCACCCAGACCACTCTTTGAAACATATTTGACTAATTTTAGGTAGCTCTGTATATTAGTCTATGATTTGTATATACATTACATAGCGTACTCAAGCTAAATACAATACGAGAACTACATAACGCAATTTGAAAAACATTTCAAAGTTTTTCCAATTACACATAGGGCTGAAAGGTTCTGCTCTCAAAGCTGGCAGCAAGAAGTGTCAGGCTCGATCCCTGGTAGCGCTCACCAAATAGCTGTTCAGACTTTACGGTGGTTTTCTCTGAAATGCGTGGATGAGGGTTAGGAAGAAATATATACGCATCGCATGGTGCATTTAGAATTTACCTCACTCAGTTAAAAAAAAAAAAAAAAAAAAAACTGCTATCACTACTTAAATTGAGCTTCAGGCAATTTCCAACTATAGCTCTACATAATATCGTTTTTAATTCTGTTTTCACATTATTTAGAAAATTCGGAACCATTGTACTGATTCACCCATTTTTTTTTTTTTTTTTTAATAATTAGTTTTGAAGTTCTAAAATGCAAATACTGAACTAAGTGCACTTCTTTTAAATTTTATAGTTTTGAAATGGAATATTAAAAAAAAACATTCAAAATTCAATTTTAGAAAAAAAGAGAATAAATTTAACACCGTTGCGAATTTTCTAAATATTTAAACGTAATTAAATAATCTGGTTCACTGTTAAAAATTTCAACAGAAAACTCTGTGTAATCTGTTATCTTAAGTCTTACGTAAAATTACAGAGAAAAATAAACGGAGATGTTAAAAAACTTATTTTATACATTCACTTTAATAACTAATATTAATTTAATTAATTATTGGTGACAATATATTTCGGACATGGAATGCTTTTTCTAAAGCAGAAACAGTCATTTTTAATTTTAAATAAATAATAAAATTAGGTAAAAATACAGAATAAAGATTGAGAATCTCGATTATTCACTTTTAATCAAGAATTACTGTAAATTTACAGAGATTCTGGATAAGTATTTACATTAAATTTACAGAAATTTTTAACAGTGTGTGTCTGTGTCAGCCACGAGACTTTCACTTACCCTGTATTTCAATATTATAAAGACAGACTGCCGTAAGATCAATAAGATAAGATAATAAAGTTCAATCTATTCTAAAAATAATCTAAAATACGTTTAAGAATAGTTTTATTTGATATATAATTCTAAGTGAGAGGGGATTCTCACTTAGATGGATGGTTGGGTTTTACGTCGCACTAGTGCTGCGCAGGTGGGCAATTGGCGACGGTCTGGGACACACCCCTAGAGGTGGTCCGGAGACATGCCATCACAATTTTGATCCTCCCCGGAAGGGAGATACTTAGATTCTCAATCTCCCGTTCAAATATAGTTCCTTCATTTATAAATAGTTCCTTCATTTATTCATATAAATCTGCTACAAGTTCTGTACACCAATTAGAAAGGTCTAGCTGTTATGGAAAATTAAACAGAGTTTAAATTTTACATGCATTTTATTTATTACTTATAATATAATGCCAAAAAAAAAAAAAAAAAGATTGAAAAACTATTCAAAATGACCCTCTTTCGCCTTTACACATTTCTTCAAACGCTCCGACCACTCATCTATACACTGTTAAAACTTTCAACAGAAAACTCTGTGTAATCTATTATCTTAAGTCTCACGTAAAATTACAGAGAAAAATAATAATATTATAGTTTTAAAAAATTAAAGAACACACTTTTATAGAAATGTGAACTAAAAAGCACAAGATATCTATCTTAGTATTAAAATGCAGGGTAAGAGAAAATCGTGTGAGTGGCACACCATAATATTTACATACATTTAAATCTTTAATGAAAATAATTTAGAATTAAACAAAAATCATTTTTAAAAAATCTCCCCTGACTGGGCTCGAATGCTAGACCATTAGGTTCGTAGCGCGGTGCTCTACCTCACGGCTACAGCGTTCACGCAGGGAAATTCTTTTTTCTACAAATAGATTTTTGTTTGTTCCCAGAGCGGTTACAAACATATATACAGGTGAAGCTAATAAAAGCGTGTTAATAAACGGAGATGTTAAAAAAACTTTTTTATACATTCATTTCAATAACTAATATTAATTTAATTAATTATTTGTGAGAATATTTTTCGGACTTGGAATGCTTTTTCTAAAGCAGAAACAGTCATTTTTAATTTTAATTCAAAATTTAAATAATAAAATTAGATAAAAATACAGAATAAGGATTGAGAATCTTGATTATTCACTTTTAACTAAGAATTACTGTAAATTTACAGAGACTCTGGATAAATATTTACATTAAATTTACAAAAATTTTTAACAGTGTATCACTGCACGCACGACTTCAATGGGAATTTCTGATGCTGTCTTCACTTAATCTGCTTTTAAAGTTTCAATATTTCGATGAGACTTAGGGTAGGCCTTCTCCACTATAGTCCATTTCCTCATCAGAGGCACTTCAAGGCCACGGAATTCAGAGAGGGAGATCACGTGCTCAATTCCATCCAGTGAGATATCGTTGTTTCTTCAGTAACCTAGCAACGGACAGGGAAAGTGAAATCACAGTTCATCTGAGCGTGGCCTTGAGGCGACTGCGTAAAGGAAATAGAGTATAGTCCAGCGGATGCAATCTGGGCTTCCCGATGGCCAATATCAGCTCGAAAAAACTCTGGTAAGCTGTCCTGACACCATCGCTGGGTCGTTTTCGCCTTGTGCGCTGGTGCTGAATCCTGCTGAAATATCCAGTGCTTTCCAGTGAATAAAGTATGACTTCAGGGCTTCACAACTTGTTCCTAGATGTCGCTTTAGTACTTTTTAGATGACATTTTTACACATTTTTCAGAAAAATGTAGCTTGGTTACACCGCTATACGAAACACCCCACCAAACTATTACTGAAGGAGGGTCGTTGTCCGCATGCCGCTGTAATAGAACTTTCGCTCTGATCTTATGAATGTATTTAAAAGCAGCCATAAGTCGCGGGCTAGTATATTCTACGGTAAGTACCAAGTCCCAGATCCTATTTTATAATACAGGACATAGTTCTGATAGGGATATTCGTCTGACGAGCTGTGATTTTTTCGCTTATGTAGCGGATATCTGCGAATCTTTTCCTTTACGGTTTTAACAGCTGCTGGTGTTCTGCTCGTAGGAGGAGGACTATTCGTGGTTTGTCGTCGGTAGAGGACATTTCGTTATACCTCTTAATAGCTCGCTGGATATGAACTTCGTTAAAATTTTCAGAAGCTTTAGAAGGTTGAAAATCTCCTTCAGTTTCTTGCCACACTTGTGTAAAGCAATTAGTGTGATTCCATTTTCCTTTTTTCCCAACTCTATCTTAACGGCCCGCTTCACTTACCGTCGCCGAAAGCCCCAGCCAATGTTATTTTATGGGGAAATTTTCTTTACAAATAGCGTATTAACTAATACATATTTTTAAATTCTGTTTTCACATTCAGAAAGTTCCCAACTGTTAAATTGACGGATCTTTTTTAAAAAAGTATTTTTTTAATTTTTAATATTTTTTTTTGAAATTGCAAAATGAAAAAAATTCACATATTGAAAATTCGTATTTTGCAGCTTCAAAATCAGATATAAAAAATTAAAAAAATAATTTTAAAAAAAAAGTCCGTCAATTTAACAGCTGGGAATTTTCATAATGTGAAAACAGAATTTTAAAATATGTATTAGTTAATAAGTTATTTGGAAAGAAAAATTTTCCATAGAATAACATTAGCTACGGTTTCCGGCGGCGGTAAGTGAAGAGGGCCCTTAACTATCCAAATGTTTAACAAATACTGTTAATTTTTTTTAGTGTTCACACACTATTTATACGTTTACAAAACATAGCGGTGTCATTTCCAGAACATAAAAAAAAAAAAAAAAAAAAAAAATGGTTGTTTTATTTTAGTGGACAGAATTTATGACAGAACTATGTATATATTAAAAAAAAAAAAAAAAAATCCAAGGGGTTATTAATTTGCCTTGAAACTTGCGATCAAACTTTTCAAGTGGAAACTTCATATAAACTCCAAAATACCAAATTTGAATTTCCTGCTGATACTTGTTTTTAAGTTATGCTGATATCAGATATACATGTAGATCAATAGCTAAAAATTTGACTTTCATATTCAGGAACCCTCAAAACCCGATAATGTACAAAAAACCATAGTTGAAAGTCGATCTTCAAAAATTACAGGGTGCCCATAATTAAACTGATTGTTCGATCAAATTGCAAGAATAACTCAAAACTTTGTACAAAGGTTAAACAAGATTGGTGGTGGTGGTGGGGCGAAGAATTTCGAAAATAACTAAATAAAAATAAATAAATAATTTCCAAATTTTTCCGTTGGGGGAATAAGTGGCGCTGTTGTTCTAAGTAAAGCTTTTCTCGCGGACAAATTAGCGCAATATGTCTCCAATTTCAAAATAGTAAATGGGACTAAAACAGTGCTTAAAAAAGTGCCCAATCATCAGTTTTAAATTATAAATTGCGACAAAAGATTTACTTAGAAAAACAGTGCCACATATTTACCGAGCGATAAAGTTTGGAACTTATTATTATTTTCGTTTTATTTATTTTTTTTTATATTATATATATCCATTTATTTATTGCTGAATCCTTTATCCGTCGTCTTGTTTCATCTTCCTACAAATTTTGAGCCGCTCTTGCAAACAGATCGCATTACAAAACACTGTAAGCACTGTCAGCTTAATTAGGACCACCTTGTTTACAGTATGGGTAGGAAAAATTAATTTTCCTTCCCGTATGTGAGCAATGTTCGTCGACATAATACAATGTAGCAAAGCACTTTCATCAATTACATTCAATAGAAAAGAACGTTTAGCTTAATTCTGGGTGGATCTGTATATTGTCTATTAACTACATACACATCATATTGTGTACTTAAATTTAGTTGTGTATGAAAATCACATAACAAATGAAATGTATTTCCAGCAATTTCCAAGGATAGCCTCAATAGGTCCAAATATTTTGGGTAGCCCTGTAAACAAATGATGAATGATTTCATACCACAATCTACACAAATCATGCCTTTATGCATATGAAAAAAGATGTTAATAATGGCATATAATCGAACGAACAAAACTATTACTTATTAAAATTATCTGCCATGATGAATACAGATGATTTTCATCTTGGAGAAAATTAACACTAAATATCCAAAGAAAGACAGGTCCACCAGCGGCCGAGCGGTTCTGCGCTCAAAGCTGGTAGACGTGAATTGCCCGGTTCGATCCCAGGTCGCGCTCGTCAGCCTAGCCGTTCGGAGTTTTCCATAGTTTCCTCCGAAACATGAATAAATACCTGCTAGGGCCCCTTAGAAAGACCGCCTAGGATCTACAGCAGTCAATAGGCCTTATTCCAAAATCAATTCAATCCAAAGAAAGGCAGTTTTATTCTCTATAAATAACATATTAAAAAATGCGTTTTCCTAATGGTTATCTTACATATCAAGTTTCGTACGATTATGTCATTAGAAGTTGAGATATAGCCTTCCTTTCTTTGGGAAAATTGCAGTATGACAGCGTCAATTAATGGCCGATATGCATCCAAATTGAATCAGTATAGTGTCTCATAATGGCCTTCTCCTCACGTATCAAGTTTTGTTTGGTTACACGCAAAAGAACACCTGAGATATAACCTTCCATGAAATCGCGGAATTCGATATATAACAGCGCCGCATGTTGTGCAATTGATACCAAAATTTGATAAGAACTAACTTATGTCAAGGTGCATCTCTATATAAATTTATATCCAATTTTGTGCAAAAGTTCCTAAGATACAGCCTTCCCTGAAACTGCGGAAATCGTTGTATAGCAGTGCCACCTATTAGGCAATACCAAAAGTTGATAAACATTAACTTATATCAAGGTGCATCTACATATAAATTTATATGCAATTTCGTGGAATAGTTCCTAAGATAGAGTTATCCCTGAAATTATAAAAATCGCTGTATAGCAGCGCCACCTATTGGGCAATTGTCATCAAAAGCTGAAAAATACTAGCGAATGTCAAGGTGCATCAGCGTATAAATTTATATTCAATTTCTTGTTGTAGTTCCTGAGATATAGCTTTCTTTGAAATTGTAAAAAACGGTGTATAGCAGCGCCACCTGTTGAAATACTGACACATAAAGTTGTTAGGCACTAATTTAGGTCAAGATACGTCTACATATAAATTTATATGCAATTCTGTGCAGTATTTCCTGCGATACGGTCGCCACAAAATTTTTGTCACAGACAGACATTTCCTAAAACTGGTCAAATCGTGTTCTGGACCTCTCAAAACGTGTAAATCCATCGAAAACCGGAATTTGAAAATTTTTACAAATCCTCTACTTCCTTCTATTAAATATAGAAGAAAGTAAAAAGACACTGAAATCTATTGAAATCTACAAAGTTAACGCTGAGTTCGGTAGTGGTTTTTCCCGCTCGCAGCATAAGGAGTTCGGGTCTCTACTGCCTTTGGAAGTGACTTAACCGCGTTTTACTCCCCACTTCCCCACGGGTAAGTTAGAAGTTTCGCGAAATCCCACCAAAGTGCATATTTTATACACTTAATCAACACCCACACACCGAAATTCACCATTCTAAGGTAGTATTAAGCTTGAAACTGTGTTTTTTGTCCTGCCTGGCCCAACGGGTAATTTCGCAAAATGCCCTTTATAGTGCGTGATGCGTACATATAACCAACCGACACTCAAAAAAGCGTCTTCCTGAGATAATTTGGAGTAAACTTGTCTTTGAAAACGTGCTTTTATCTCTTAAAGGGTGGGAAGGGGGAGAGATTTCACAAAATCTCTTTATGCTACGTGTTGGATATGTATAACCGACACACATAAAAAAATCGCTTTTCTAAGATAATTTGAAGCAGATTTGAAGTTTAAAATTTATTTTTTTCCCTGTCCCCCAAAGGGGGGGGGGGTTAGAAAGTTATTTGCAAAATTCCTTTGAATGTGTACTGGGTAAGCATAACCAATCGGCTCATAAAGAAAACACTTTCCTGAGATAATTTGTAACAAAGTTATTGTTGAAAATGTGTACCCCCCCCCCGTCTTTAAAAGGGGAAGAGGAAATCTCACAAAATTCATTTATAAGTGCTTATTAGGTACGCATAACCAACGTACAAATAGAAATTAATCTTACTGAGATAATTTAGAGTAAGTTTAAACGTGTTCATTTCTCCCCGACCCCCAAGGGGGGAAAGGAGAGGAATTTAGTAAAATTCCGTTACAGTAGGAGTCGGATACATATGAACAATCCACGCACCAAAATTCGTGACCGCAGCTCCCGTAGATTTCCCAGGACAGATTTAACGCAAAATGGGGAGTCTCGAATTTGTCTCCTCGTAATGCATCCCCCAACAAAAAAATAATAGTAATAACAATAATAATAAGTTTTTGTAACTATCTTAAAGAAGACGCATGGCTTCCCGTCCTTGGGCCAATTTGATATTACAACTTTTCTCAAAAATCCGGAATTTGGGAATATTTCCCTGAAAATACACTTTCCCCTCCATAAAAACTGAAAATTCCTAAATCGCAGAAAATCTTTTTTTTTTTTTTTTTTCTTTACTCAAATCTATTCTCCTCATATGCAATTTCTTACCCTTGAAATAATTTGAAGCCGAGTTATCCTTACAAACATGTTTTTGCCTTCTGTCCCCTTCCCGAAGGGAAAACTTGAGAGCGATTTCGCAAAAGTTGATAGATATAATTTTAAGTTGGATACAGTGCTAAATTCCTGTCAAGTGTCGTTGAATTCCGTGCAGCCATTCTCACATGATACCCGGACAAAAAATAGCATTACAGATATACAGACACAACGACATTCTCCACTGCCACCCCCCCCCCTCCTAAACACACACACACAGAAATTTTTCTGATGACATTTTTGGCATTCATGGTGTGTAAAACGTGAAGATACCGCAAATTTTTTTTTATTCTGTTAAGTTTACAGTCAAAAGTCAGATTTTATTAATATAGGTTAGTGGATGACAGTCCAAAAAGAGTACGTCAGAGGGCATGGTTACAAAAAATTCCCTTTATATTGAAGTACTTTTTTTAGGTGTGCACATAGAGTGGTGCAGTTGCTGTCGAGGCAACAGCCAATGATATATTAGCATTAATAATGTGACGCCTACGCAGGATCGAAAGGTTAGTTTTGCAGTATTGCGTCACAGTAATTCAGGCCTATAGGAGCCGTCATACCGGCCGCTTAGAAATACTTAAATATTTCAAAGAATATTATAAAACAAGTAATTGTATATAATCACATTAGATAAATCAATGAATTAAAGTCTGTTTTAGAATATATATTTGAAATAGAGAGATATAGATAGATTTACATCTATAACATAACAATATAAACTAAAATGATTTAGATTGTTAATTATCAATCATGGACATTACACAAATGTTTCAAATGCTTCTTTTAAATATTTCGGCCAGTTTATTGGCTGCTTTGCCTTTCACTGGATAGGAATGTTAATAGTGCATAACACGAAACAAAAACAGAAAAATGTTATAAAAAGTCCCATATTCAATGTCAAATTAAAACACGTATTTACCACTCTTTTTACTTTCTTTTACCCAAGAGTCGAGAAAGTATTGTTTTAGAGTCAAATTTTCGAACGTGAGTTTTTGTTATATTTACATGGTCTGAGGTCCACTGAATACGAAAATCGTGTTTTTAGCGAACGGTCTGTGTGTCTGTCTGTGTGGATGTCTGTGTGTCTGTTATCAGCATATCTCAAGAACAAATAGTAGCAGAAATTCCAAACCCGGTATTCTAAATGTGTATCATATAGGGATGCTACACTAAGCTTTTCGTTGAGATGAAGCGAATGGTTCATGTACAAAACACTCAAAAGTATTCAAATACATTACGTCTATGGGAGAAATTGCAGGTAAGTAGTGTTTAACATCTATAGACTGCACTAAACGAAATGAAACGAATATATATTTTTTGTAATAGAGATTAACTGCGAAAAAAAAAAATGTGTATGTAGGAGCCTCGCCTCCCCCACCTGGGAGGGAAGTCCCCCTCGAGGGCTGTAAATTTCCATGATGGGTATCTTTCAAAAGAGCTCGCCAATACCTTTAAAACGAATGGTTGAACCATCGATCAGCGATAATTTAAAATAAAGTTATCGATTTTTTTCCTTTTTAACCAAAAAAAAAAAAAAAAAATGTAATGTTGGTGTTTATATGTAATGTTTAAATGTAATGTTGAGAATAAATTCAACATTTTTTTTATATATATATATATATATATATATATATATATTTAGTGTTATACTACTTCTTTTATATGGAGATCGTCTGCATTATCATGGAAGATAATCTTTTTAAATAATAATTTTAATAAATTATTTTTTCTGAGTGAATTTGTATAGGAAAATATAGAAGAAAGTCATGTGGTGGCCACAACACACGAGTTATTTGTTGTTAGTGGATGTGCTTTACTAATAATATTTTACCATTTCTCGGAAAGCTGTTCGGGAATTGAAATAAATTCCTCATAGAGATATGGTAAATAATGTGTGTTTTAAGCTAAATATTCATCACTTGTTTTTTGTATATTTACAATTTTTGAGACTTCCTGATTTTCGTAGTCAAGTTTTTTAACGTTTGATCTTTGTCTGTGTCTCTTAGAGTGACTTAAAAACGAATAATTTTAGGAGACCCAAATGTTGCATTTTGAAGTTAATATAAGATTGTTGCTGGAAAGGTTTGATCAAAGTCGATAAGTTTCGATGAATGTTACGTGTGAAAATTGTTTGTGTAATTTTAAGTAAACTTTTAATTTTAATAACAGAATTAAATTCTATATAAATGTAGGTGCATTAATGAAACGGGGGGTTGAGCGGGGCTACCGCCCCCCTCACACAGAAATAATTATCACATAAAACTCTTCGGAAGCCTAATTTGAATTGTTTAACCTAGGTTTACATAACAGTACTCGTTATCTTACCTCTTAATCTCCAACCTGTATTTATAGTATTAAATTTCAGGATAAGAGAAAGTCGTGTGAGTGACACACCAGATTATTTTTCTTAATATTGAAATATTATGCTAAAAATCAGATTATTTTTTTCTTTAATAGAACAAAAAGTAATTTATAATATCGAGACCATTTTGCGTTACAGCTTTAGAATATGATCCCTTTGACGACTTTTAAATTTTTGACGCTATTTGGTGATGAATTTTTAAGTATAATTGCTTGTTATTAAAAAAAAAAAAAAGAAACTAGTAGTTATTTTTTTCTAATGCTTATCCTTTTTACTATTGAGTTGTTTAGTTAATTTAGGGCAGTATATAATAGTAAGTTTATATGTATTTGTAATGTACGTCTAGGTAATAATTTTACACATTCGGAAATATTTGAAAACTAGAAATGTTTATTATTATTAAAATTATTTGAGTTTGAAAAATCTACTGCAGCTTCAATTTTTAATTCCTTCGGTACAACTAAAACTCCAGTTTTTTTTTTTTTTTTTTTTTTTTTGTATGTTTGTATGTGTGTGTGCGCGCGCGCTGTTACAGGCCAGACGTCATTTTAAATAACCCGTTTTCGACTTGTTTATGCTTGGAGTACATGGCAGCCATTTCCGTCGCCAAAAGAAAATCGCCAAAATTGGGTTGTGGACCAATGTTTCAGTCATTCCATTCTTTCCTACCTGCTTCTTAAAATCCTTTGGTTCGCCAGCCATAAACCTTCGGGTTGGCTGGTGGTGGGGTGTGTCTGTATCTATCTGCTTTTTAAAATAAGGAAGGATAAACCGTATTTGATTCTCTATAAGAGTTTTAGGTGATGATTTTTTTTTTTTTTTTCATGCCATGATTAGAAATATAAAATGTATCATAGATATGTCTAATTATGTAATATTTAAAAAAATATCAGTGCGAAATTAGATGAGTTTATATATGAGTTATAATGAGTTGTGTGAGTATATGTGAGTTATATGCGTCATTTATAAATAAATTTGAATATGGCTCTATTTTTTTATTCCAAAATATATTCGAAGTACTTTAAAATATATTTTGAAATAAAAAAAGATAAATACACTTTAAAGACAAAAAGTAATGCAGTCAGTTATACAGACATGACATTATTTTATTATTCACAAAAAAAAAAAAAAAAAAAAATACTACGTATTTTAAATGTTATTTTAATGTTATTTATTTCAATGTAAACCGTATTTTAATACCTTTACGTTACACAAATCTTAATGAAATTGAAATATATTATTCAAAGAAAGAAAGAAAAAAAAAAAAAGAAAGAAAGAACTTATAAAACTTTTTTAAACAACATAAGATATTGCCAGTAAGAAAATTTATTTTATAAAAACAGGCGGAAAAAAAAGATGTTTGCAGACGACAAATTACAATCCTAAATTCATTTTTTCATTGAAAATACCTAAGATAACACTTCCCAACAAGATTGAAAAGTGTGAATAATTTCTGTTTGTCTGTCTGTCAACGCTCTAACTCCCGTAAATATTTATGGAATTTGTTTAAACTGATATATGTTATTCACATTCACTATCGGATGTTCCCTGTTGAAAATGGAGTGAATACCTCTTCTGGTTTGTGCACAGGGACACCCAAAAGTATTGCAAAGCATTGTGTTCTATGAGAGGTATTTCTGTAAACAGTATTTTAATACCTTTACATAATACAAATCTTAATGAAATTGAAATATATATTGTTCAACTTCACTATCAGATGTTCCCCATTGAAAATGAAGTAAATACCATAACTTATTTGTGCACAGGGACACCCGAAAGTATTCCAAAGCATTGCGTTCTATGAGAGGCTTTCCTATAAACTAAATTTCAATAACTTTACTCTGCACAAATCTTAATGAAATTGAAATATGTTATTCATATGCACAAAAGAATGCATCCTGTAAAATATAGTATGATTAACACACACAAAAATATTTAGTTGCATTAAGGGCTATTATAGGAAATTTGCTGGAATTTCATTTTCGCTTACATTAAACGTTTTTAACACTTTCTGGCAATTTTTAACTGTGAATATGATTTCAATTTGTGTATCTGTCTGTTCGACTGTTAATCTTTCGGTCTGTCCATCAGCCTGCCCCAACATGCTTAAATATTTTCAGAATTTTTAAAAATTGATATATGTTATTCAAGTTCATTATAGAATGTTTGCTATTTAAAATTACATTAATAGGTCTTGTACAACTGGTTTGTATACAGGGACACACAACCAAAAAAAAAATTCAATGCATTTTGCGTTTTAGGATATATATTTTTATAAATCGCATTTAAATAATTTTCTACTGTAAAAATCATAAAGAAATTGGCATTTATTGTTAATATGTTAAAATAATGTATAGAATACGATATGGTTAATTTTCAGATTTACAGGGTACGCTAAAATATTCAGATACATTAAGGGCTGGAATCAGAATCTCAGGACTGCATTTTCTTTCACTTTAACCCCTTGAACTGCAATTTATTTTCAGTCAGCACTGATCATGCAGACAATTTAATTTTCTTAGTTTTAAGAGGAGGGATTGATATAGAAACTTACGCGTTTTGTTGCTCAAATAATTTGTTATTATTAAAAATAATATTTGTTTCACACATTTATATGAATGTTTATTGTTATATATACGTATAAGAACATAATTAGTGTCGGGAAATTCATGACGAGCTGGAATCGTCATTACAGTTCAAGGGGTTAAGAATTAACACTTTCCAACAATGTTTAAGAGTGATTAGGAATACAATTAGTCTATTATTATGCGTTTTAGTCCTACTGTCTCTCCGTTGTCTGGTAAAGTAGGCAAAAAATATTGAAAGTTATATGACACAAGTACGTAGAGTTGGAAACAGTTAATAATCAATGCGTACCGCATGATTTTTTGTTCTTGTTATTTATCTGAAGACAAAAAAATTTTTTGTTACTTTGTTTGACATTTATTTTTATTATTATTATTATTATTTGTTTATTTTTATTTATTTTTTTTTTTTCACACCATGGATCACATTTTAATTTTCCGTGGAAAAGGACGTAATGACAGAAAGCAGCGCCATAAGAAAAACTTTTCCAAAGTGGCAAATAGAGTACTTTTATTAACTCGACGTTTTTAATTAATAACTTCGTAAATTAAGATGATAGAAATTTCTAAGCAACTGAAATGTCTCCCTTGGAGTATTCGGAAAACATTGGTACCTCTCATGACACGAAGGACGCTGTCCTCCGCGAAGAGATGCGTAGGTCGTAGACAAAAAAAAAAAAAAAAAAAAAAAACAATGGATACCAGCGACAGTAACCTCTTTTTTTTTTAGATATATATATAAAGAGATATTTATTAACAAATATCTGTCTTTTTTTGTGTGTGTGTGTGTGTGTGAAAATTAAACAATTTTATTCAAACTCTCACCAATAACACAAAAATCAATATTTCTAACATCCTGTACGTGGTTCACTAGCTACACTCATGTAGATTACATAGATTTTTTTTTTTTTTTTTTCATATTCAAATTGGCGCCAGTGGGCTCTTCCCACCTGACGTCAGAGGTCACATGATAGAGGAAAAACAAATAGCAGACACAGTCTTGTTTATCTATAGCGATTGCTGAAATAACATATTTTCTATTCTTATTTTTGATCAATCGTATTTAATCTGTGTTATTTTTTTTTTTTTTTTTTTTTTTTTTTATATAAATCATTTTTAATCCATTTTATATCATTATTCACCACCTTTTGTTTGCTGTATACATTTACAATCATCATTTAGTTTATGTTTGTTATTGATGTTCATGAAGAACATGTTTAATACTCTGATTTTTGGTACTTAAATCAGTGACAGTGCAACATCATACGGCGTAAATACATTTAGACCAGTAACTAAGTTAATTAACTTGTTGTATCACCTTTATGCAATTAAATTAAATGAAAACATTTTAAAGTTTCAAATTATAATCCATAAACATTCCTCAAGAACAAGCTATTATTTATTGCTAGATCAGTTAATGTTACAGTTACACTACAATATACAAAAATCGATTCTTATAGGTAAAAATAAATAAACACATAAAATGTTTTTTTTAAATTATTAAATTTACAAATACAATTATTGTACTGTTTACAAATGCACAATATTACTTTTATTTTATTTTATATTAAATTAAAAAATTTTTGTTCTTAAGAACAATATTTAATTGAATTCGATTCTCAGAATTCGATTATTCGTTTTCCTCTATCACGTGATTGAGCAGACGACGGTGGGAAGAGCCAGTTATAGTGCGTGCCGCAGATCACCTTAAATTCAACATGCCTCGAGAGAGATTTTTTTCTGATATGCTTAAATGTATGTTCAATAACTACCCCAAATATTATTTCTCTATCACCTTTCCTGAAAATGGGTGAAGAATCTACCATCAGTCTTTATATATATATATATACATAAATATATAAGGAATAAAAAAATTAAGTACGTTTTTATACATTTTTAAAGTCTGAATGGACCTCTGTGTACCAGTGGTACACTAAAAAACCTCCTCATTGATTAACAAGATGAGGTGATAGGCATGATTTTTATTGTAAATATCTTTAAAAAATACTCGTAACTAAAAAAATATATTTCAAACACGTTTTTTGTCTGTTTCATAGCGTGATAGATAAAAGATTAAAATCTAAAATATTTTCACTCGATATTCAAACCCTTAAATAATCGAATAACTTATAAAATAATTAAAAGTGTAAAATACAATAAGATGTTTGAATATTTCTCATTAAGTTCGAATTTTAATAGACGGCCCGTACGAATAGATCTATTCAAGTTTGAATATTAATAGACACGCAATAAATGGTAATATGTTAGAATATTTTTATGTGTCCTTGTAAAGAAGTATGAATTTTAAGGATGCAAATTCCAGTGATGATCATCCTGCATCAAAGTTCTAAAAGATAGTTTTAATCACTTTTAAATAATTTAATGCACTTCAAAGGTTCCAATAGGACGTGATATGTGTAAATCATTTCAGACTTCCCTTTAAAAGTAATATGCACACCATTTCTCATAATGAGCATACATTAGCAAAGCAATGTAACATTATATATATATACATATTATATAGTTATATTTTAAGTTAATATGGTAACTCATTGGTTCCTTATCTATATCGGAACTTTGTGTGTCATTCTTTCCTCTATGTTAAATTCAGTTCTATATTTTAGTGTGCTGTTATTGTTTTAGTTCTATTAATTGCTAAATTTTAAGATTAAATTTTATTACGTTATCTATTATTTATATATTATATAGTATATATTAAGTTTTAAAAATTTACTCTTTTAAAACGAAATTCAATGAATTTGAGTCCATAGTCCACAGTGTATAAGAATTTATTTCCTATCCTGGATTAAAATAATAATAATAATAAATAATAATAATAATATGTATAAGTCCTAAACTCGTTAAAATTTATATAACATTTGCTATCTATAATATACTAATCTAGTTTTATCTAAATAGAATATAGAGTTTAGACGCTAGAACACTTCAAATAGTTCCAATCTAGGTCTGATCTGATAAATAATTTCTTTCTGTGTCCCTGTATAGAAATTATAGGTCGTTCACTCATCAAAACCTATGCAGGTCGTATGACAGTGACCTTCAGCATACCTACCAACTTTTATCTCAATCGGATAAGACGTTTAGACGCGATAGCATTTTAAATAATTTAAGTCCATTGGACATAATGATAAAGAAATTTTCTTTTGGGATTCTGTAAAAAAGCTACACTCATCAATATATGTACAGGTCTTGAGACTTTAATTTATATTTTATGACATAACTAACTTTTAGCTCAATGGAATAGGTTGTTTAGACGCTATCGCACTAAATAATTAGAGTTCGCAAGTCATAAAAATAAAAAAGTTTCTTTGTGTTATATATTTTTTTTTTTTACTTTCCAAACATACTAGCTATCTAAAGAAAGTATTGTAATCATGACAAAAATTCGACTTTCAGATTTTGATGTATCTATACGTTTTGAGGTTCCCTGAGTTCATGTTTGCTATTTTTACGGTGATGGATGTATGTCTATGTATGTGCGCGTGTGTATGTTTTTGTATGTGTGTGAGTGAACACGATAGAGTATAAACGCTTTGTTCGAATGAGCTGAAAGTCGGTACACATGTTGTAAGTCACCGTAGAACGAACCCCTATTATTTTGGTGAACACTTACAGTTTTTTAACAGGGACACAAAGAAAAATTCTTTATCATTATGACCTATGGACTCAAACTATTTAAAATGCTATAGTGTCTAAAAGCTATATTAAAACAAACGAAAATTTTGAAAAATTATATACGTACTATGGATCCCCGTCGGATACAGATTTTGGAGAGTACATTTATTAATTTTATGTTTAATAATAGCCTTAATTTTTTATGAATGTGTGTATACAATTGAGAGATTGAAGGGTAGACCCTCTGACACAGAAATACATATTTGATGCCACTTTTTCTAAAAAAAAATTTTAACTGTTTTCAAAGTACTCTTAAAAACAGCATTTGTTATTTTACACCTTAATTTATTATACGTCATTCAAATATTCAAATATAGGTAAGAAAAAGTCATCTGACCGACTCTAGATTTTTTTTTATCTGCTGAAAAGCGGTGTTTATTTTTTCCGTCCCTAAATAATGTGATGTGATACACCATACTCTTCCCTGTTCCCATGCAAATTACACTGTAAGAAGAAAAAAAAAAAAAAAAAAAAAAAACTGAAGCCTTTACGCAAAATGTGCTGGCAATCATATTGCTAACATACTCTGCTGTTAAATAAGGCAATTTACAGCAGAAACCTCTGAAAAGAAAGACTATTTTACGGTTGTTTCTGCTATAAATTACTTCTTTCTAACTTTCCAACCACCATGCACCCATATTGCCAGCACATTATGCAGTAAATCTACCGTTTTTTTTTTTTTTTTTTTTTTTTTTTTCTACAGTGTACGCCTTTGGGGGCCACCGTAGTGGAGAAGCCATCCCCTCCATGGAGGATCAAATTTGTGATGGCATTCATGTCTTTGGACCTTCTTTAGGGGTGTTCCCAGACAGTCGCCAATTGCACATAGCTCAACACTAGTGCTACATAAAACCCACTCACTCACACTTTTCAGTCTGGGGCTGCAGTAGAACAGTTAGCAGAGCGTCAAGCTCGTAATCGATAAATTGCTGGTTCGATATTCGAACTATCATAGATCGTCGTGCATATGCATATTAATGGTAACTGGTGCACATAAAATTCGGAATTCGGTGCACATAAAATTCTGAAAAATTATTAATGTTATGTTAAAAGAATACTTCTGTAGCGGTCACCGATTCGTGGGAGTCATTCCGTCAACACAAGATCAAAATATAATGGCATGTTTCCGGATTATCTCTAGAGATAAATCCCAGACCGTCCCTAATCCGCGTTTGTAATGATCGATAGACGGCGCTTTCTGAACTGCAGTTGTTAGTAAATATAATAGCCACGTGTATTCCACGTGTTCTTTTTGTTATTCTACTTAATATTCGTACTATAATTTCTCCATCATTACATGAAGGAAAATTGATTGCGTTTGGAAAAAAATATTTCAGTTTATTCAAAGTTCGATCGGAAGTAGATTTTTAACTGAAGTTGATCAAATATTAGTTTCAAATCATCTGATTAATTCTTTACTTCCATTAGCCGAAGCAACTGAAATTTTAAATTTGTCATTTGGAAATAAATGGAAGCTTAATTCTGGATTTCTTGATCCTTTGGAGTTACACTATAGCACACAACAGTATGTGTTATCTTTTTTACCGGATTTATTCATTTTTATTCAATAAATATATGTGAAACTAAACATCGGCCAGCAATGGCGGCTTATGAAAGCCGAATTAAAGCAAGTTTATTGTAATTTCACCTTAGCCCACCAGAGGGCGAGCATTTCATTACAATCGCGGATTGCTCACTTCATAGCTCTAGTGCACCATTAAACCCATTAAATTTTAATCTCAAACTTTTAAGCCGCAATATATTCATAGAAAAGATTATTTTTTAAAATAATTTTCCTGTAAAAAAAGAAAACGACCGTAAACACATATCAAAACAAAATATTTTATCCAGGTAAATACAAGACGTTTGTAACCCTTTGATAAAACGCGATATCTGTAAATAATGTAGATTATATCATTGCTTTCCAGGTATTGATAAACTCCTTCTGATAAATTCCGGGAAATTACCTAAATTTTATCAAATTTAAATAAACGCACGTGTTAGATTCATGAAATGAATGATATGGAAGTTTAATCATTCGTATTGCTATACGCTAAAAGTTCACATGTAGTATTTTAATTTATTGTCAAAATGTAAATTCAAAAATATTTTATTGCCTGTAGTATATGTAACGCAATAACATATACAAAAACCATAAATTCATTTGAAATTTGGTATGAATAATTATGAATTTACATGGAATTCGTTGTATAGTTTTTGATGTATAGAGTATCTTTGTATTATCTACACGCAAAAAAACTTTAATATATTAAGGTTTGTAGACGATATCTCTTTTAAATGCATTTTAACATAATTATAATGCATTAACATATTGAAATTACGAAGTTTAAGATGTTACACAGTTTAGGATGTGAAGCGCTGTTCCATAGTTTAAGATGTGACTTGCTAGTTGGAGACGAACGGAAAAGTTCGCAATTCTATATAGCATATTAAGATAGTTTAAAAATTCAAAAAATTCCAGATTCAGAAATGTTTCTGTTATCTTTAAACTTGACGTACTTATCTCTTAAGGGCCCGCTTCTCTCACTGTCGCCGGAAGCCGAAGCTAATGTTATTTTACGGGAAATTTTCTTTACTAATAACTAATTAACTAATACATATTTTTAAATTCTGTTTTCACATTCAGAAAATTCCCAGCTGTTAAATTTACGCATATTTTTTTAAAAATATATTTTTAATTTTTTTAATATTTTATTTTGAAGCTTTAAAATACGAATTTCCAATATGTGAAATTTTCCATTTTGCAAATTCAAAATAAAATATTAAAAATTATATATATATATATATATATATATATATATATATATATTTTAAAAAGGTGCGTCAGTTTAACAGTTGGGAATTTTCTAAACATGAAAACACTACATTTCGTCACTATCCAATCCAGGTCATCCCTATATTATTTCGAGAAAAATAATGCTTTTTCTTTCAAATTATTTTCAGGAATTGTTAAATAATGACAAAATATTTCAAATTCATTTAATAAGTTTTTCACAGCATCAAACCGTATAGTTAGTCTGTCTACCACACTGTCTACAAAAGGATAAAAAGCGTAAATTTTAAAATATGTTTCTTCATCTTTATTATCACACAGCTCATTAGTTTAATCGTCTCCCAGATGACGCGTCTTCCTTTTTACTTTCCGAACACTATAGTGAGGAAATTATTGTAATCATGTCAAAAATCCGAATTTGAGATTTTGATGTTTCTATACGTTTCAAGGTCCCCTGAGTCCGTCTTCACTATTTTTACGATGATATATGTATGTGTGTGTGCATGTGTGTGTATGTATGTGTGTATGTATGTGTGTATGTGTGTGTGGGTATCTGTGTGAGTGAACACGCTAGCGTCTAAACGCTTTGCTCGAATGAGCTGTAAGTTGGAACGCATGTTGCAAGTCACCGTAGCACGAACCCTATTGATTTTGATGAATCTAGCACTTATAGTTTTTTTTTACAGGGACAAAAAAAATTGTTTATCATTATGACCTATGGGACCAAAATCTTAAAAGTGCGATAGCATCTAAACGCCTTATTCAATTAAGCAAAAAATTTATACACATATCATAGGTCACAGATACTCAGTCTGTATAGAATTTGAAGAATCTAGCACTTATAGTTTTTTTACAGGGACACAAAGAAAAATTCTTTATCATTATGACCTATGGGACCAAAATTTTAAAAGTGCGATAGCATCTAAACGCCTTATTCAACTAAGCTTAAAATTTATATGAATATTATAAATCACTGTTGCACTAACTATAAGCATTTTGGTGAATCTAGCATTTATAGGTTTTTACAGGGACACAACGAGAAATTCTTTATTATTATGATCTATGGGCTCAAAGTTCAGTAGCGTTAAATAAAACATCGTGTAATATATGGTGAAAAATATTCAAACACTCTATTATGGTTTTCTCTCTTTTGTTTGTTTAACAACTCCTCTTTCTTTACTTTATCTACAAAACTGTTAATTACTCAGTGTTCGGAAAGTCGAGTAGAGTCACCCCAGATTTTTTTTTTTTTTTTTTTTTATCTCGTATCATATCTACGAGACAAGAAAATGTTTTCTCTTAAAAAAAAAAAAAAAAAAAAAAAAAAAAAGGTATTTAGACGTTATGCTTTAATTACGGCTACGTACAGTTAAGTTCAGTCATGGATTAATCATCAAATGTGGCTGTCATCTGTAAACTAATAGGTCAGTGATGAATGTAATAAGAAATAAAACATGACGTTTTCAAATTTCAAAATAATTGTTAATTGTAAAAAAAAAAAAAAAAAAAAAAAAGGTATTTAGACGTTATGCTTTAATTACGGCTACGTACAGTTAAGTTCAGTCATGGATTAATCATCAAATGTGGCTGTCATCTGTAAACTAATAGGTCAGTGATGAATGTAATAAGAGATAAAACATGACGTTTTCAAATTTCAAAATAATTGTTACTTGTAAAAAAAAAAAAAAAAAAAAAAGTATTTAGACGTTATGCTTTAATTACGGCTACGTACAGTTAAGTTCAGTCATGGATTAATCATCAAATGTGGCTGTCATCTGTAAACTAATAGGTCAGTGATGAATGTAATAAGAAATAAAACATGACGTTTTCAGATTTCAAAATAATTGTTACTTGTAAAAAAAAAAAAAAAAAAAAAAAAAAAAGGTATTTAGACGTTATGCTTTAATTACGGCTACGTACAGTTAAGTTCAGTCATGGATTAATCATCAAATGTGGCTGTCATCTGTAAACTAATAGGTCAGTGATGAATGTAATAAGAAATAAAACATGACGTTTTCAAATTTCAAAATAATTGTTACTTGTAAAAAAAAAAAGGTATTTAGACGTTATGCTTTAATTACGGCTACGTACAGTTAAGTTCAGTCATGGATTAATCATCAAATGTGGCTGTCATCTGTAAACTAATAGGTCAGTGATGAATGTAATAAGAAATAAAACATGACGTTTTCAAATTTCAAAATAATTGTTACTTGTAAAAAAAAAAAAAAAAAAAAGGGTATTTAGACGTTATGCTTTAATTACGGCTACGTACAGTTAAGTTCAGTCATGGATTAATCATCAAATGTGGCTGTCATCTGTAAACTAATAGGTCAGTGATGAATGTAATAAGAAATAAAACATGACGTTTTCAAATTTCAAAATAATTGTTACTTGTAAAAAAAAAAAGGTATTTAGACGTTATGCTTTAATTACGGCTACGTACAGTTAAGTTCAGTCATGGATTAATCATCAAATGTGGCTGTCATCTGTAAACTAATAGGTCAGTGATGAATGTAATAAGAAATAAAACATGACGTTTTCAAATTTCAAAATAATTGTTACTTGTAAAAAAAAAAAAAAAAAAAAAAAAAAAAAAAAGGTATTTAGACGTTATGCTTTAATTACGGCTACGTACAGTTAAGTTCAGTCATGGATTAATCATCAAATGTGGCTGTCATCTGTAAACTAATAGGTCAGTGATGAATGTAATAAGAAATAAAACATGACGTTTTCAAATTTCAAAATAATTGTTACTTGTAAAAAAAAAAAGGTATTTAGACGTTATGCTTTAATTACGGCTACGTACAGTTAAGTTCAGTCATGGATTAATCATCAAATGTGGCTGTCATCTGTAAACTAATAGGTCAATGATGAATGTAATAAGAAATAAAACATGACGTTTTCAAATTTCAAAATAATTGTTACTTGTAAAAAAAAAAAAAAAAAAAAAAAAAGGTATTTAGACGTTATGCTTTAATTACGGCTACGTACAGTTAAGTTCAGTCATGGATTAATCATCAAATGTGGCTGTCATCTGTAAACTAATAGGTCAGTGATGAATGTAATAAGAAATAAAACATGACGTTTTCAAATTTCAAAATAATTGTTACTTGTAAAAAAAAAAAAAAAAAAAAAAAAGTGGGTCAGGAATACGGAGCACCAATGTCTTAATCTTACAAGGAGAGGTCACGACATGTAAAATTCAGATCAGGACAAATTGTGCTGGATTGTAGTATACAATGAAGGTAACAATATATTAAAGCAATAGGACCCACTAGCCACAGAATTTCGCGAAAAAAGCTTCAGTAATCTTTAAATACAAGTTATTTCGCACTATAGGCAACGATCCAGTGGTGTGGTCGGCAGAGTTAATGGTTGCCACGCGTAGGGCCCGTGTTCAGTTCTACCGACGGGGATTTTTTTTTCCCCTTTTATTTATTTAATTTAAAATTTTATTTTGCTGTTAATTTCTCTTATAATTCAATTCGAAATTTAAAAATTTTAATAAATAATAATTACTTTTTTTTTTTCTTGAACTTAAAAAAAAAAAACGAAAAGAAAAAAAAAAAAAAAAATGAAGGTTTTAAAATTTTAACTTAAAAAATAAATTTTAGCTTTGTTTTAATTATAAAATAAAGGGAGTCTTTTATTTAATATATATATGTGCATATATATTTATTTATCTAAGCATTTTATTTTATTTTTACTTTATTTTATAATTAAAACAAGCTAAAATTTATTTTTTTAAGTTATAGAATATAATAAATATCCGGCAGCCGGGTAAGTATTATAGACCCGGCAGTCTTCTGCACTTGCGTATTAGAACTTCCAGGTAGGAAATACTTGATCTGTAGCTGAAGTGCCGGGTGATACAGAGAATGAATATTTCTTGAATGATTCTTATTCCTAACAGATAAATACGTAAAAGTAGAGCCGCTATGTATACTCTAGTAGCCCTACGTAAAAGTAAACAATAAATAGCGTCAGTCAAGCATATCAGTCTGATGTGTATTTTAACAATTAACAAACGAATAAATAGCGACGGTAGCCGTTTTTCAACCAGTCAACTTTTGTAATCAATCCAGATGATGCTGCCATCTTTTGAAGTTATTTGAAACGAAAGGTTTTCTA
Source organism: Salticus scenicus (assembly GCA_963930645.1). Lineage (NCBI taxonomy): Eukaryota > Metazoa > Arthropoda > Arachnida > Araneae > Salticidae > Salticus > Salticus scenicus. The sequence goes on along the minus strand of OZ005659.1, from coordinate 23,300,602 downwards.
AAACTTAATCTTTGGAGGGAAAATGCAAATTTGAAAAATGAAATTTCTTATACTATACTGATTAAATTAAAATTTAGATTATTATTATTATTTTTTTTAATAATTTAGTTTTTAAAAATCCTAATATAATAATGGAAACTACATTGGAGAAACCATGCAAAGTTGAAAAATAAAAATTCTTTTACTGATTGAGTTATTATTATTATTATTATTACTAGCAGGCTTTGCCCGCTTCGCTGGTCATTATATTGAAATGAATCCCCAAAACAGCATATCATTAATAATAACAAAATATCTAAAAAAAAAATCATTGAAATCCGTCAAAATCTAATTTTAAGTTGCCCAATGCCTTCGGCAGTCCCTTACCTGCTTTTTACTCCCTCTCCCTCGCGGTTACAATTGAAAGTTTTACAAAATCTCATCAAAGTGCATATTTCGCATACTTAATTAACACCCACACACCAAAATTCGCCATTCTTAGGTAATTTGGACGGATTTAAGCTTCAAAATGTGGTTTTTGCCCCGCCCGTCCCAAGAGGAAGGAAGGGGGGTAAATTTCCAAAATTACTTTATATTGCATGTTGCATACACATACCTAACCGACACATCAAAAAATTGAGATCATGAAATTATTTAAAGCTGAGCTATGCTTTAAAACTTTTTTTTTCAATCTCTCCCCCCGTTCTTAAAGGAGGGAAGAAGGAGGGAATTTCGCAAAATCTCTTCGTTATATACATATAATCGTCCCTTACATAAAAAATGTCCAACCTTAGATAATTTAGTGCAGCGTTACGCATGAATACATGTTTTTGCCCCCCATTCTCCAAAGGGCGGTAGGGTGGAATTTCATAAAATCCCTTTGTAGTGTGAGTACCCTTCTTCCAAAACCTTTTCCCTTCCCTCTCCCCCTTAAAAATCCAAAATTCCAAAATCGCAGAAAATAATTTTTTTGTACTCAAGTCTGGTTTTTCCATCTGCAATTTCTTCACCGTTAAGTAATTTGGAGCCGAGTTAAGCCTTCTGCCCCCCAAGGGAGACGGGGGGGGGGGGGGTATTTTGCAAAATTCCGTCTTAGTTGGGGGTCAGGCTCCGAAAACCAACCTGGTCACTAAAATTTGTGACCCTCTTTCCCACAGAATCGTCATGGCAGTGTTGAGTCAGTAAATCATTGAGTTTACTCTTTTATGTGTACAGATTTGTTTATATTTTTTATGGACTACTTGGCTTAAGGTTGCTGTCACAAAAATAGAGTCCTTGGCGAAAAATGTCCTATCTACTTCAGTATTAAAATTAAAAATATACCCAGGATTATCAACTAATAAAGCTCTTTAATACAGATCTGAATTAGCTTTCATTTTCTTATTATTTAATTTTGATGATGACGTTATGTTGTCATGTGCCTAAGCAAATTTAATATTTATTATTTTTTTTATTATTACTCGCGTGAAATATTCTTTGGCAACAATTAAAAATTAAAATAAATTATTTTAAAGTTTTAATATAGAAGAAATATTTATATTATATAGAAGATTAATTAAAAATTTACATTTTTTCCGGTATAAATAGTAGCCTATGTCTTATTCCAGACTATTATCCATCTGTGTACAAAATTTCATCCAGATCCGTTTAGCCGTTGTGGCGTGACTGAGTAACAAACATCCATCCAAACTTTCGCATTTATAATATTAGTATAGATTAGTTATCATGTGCATGTGTTAGATTGAGTTATTTTGCTGTCAAATTGACAAAATTTTAATTTTAAATTTCAAAACTCTGTCGTTCTTGGCGCTTATTGTATTTGGTGATCAAAAACGTAATACGAAAATATGCATGCCAGATGTATATTTTCGTAATATGCATTGTACGAAATATTGTTTCATATTATTCATTACTCTCTTAATATAAGTTGTTAAAATAACCATGATTTTTGAAATGATTTAATTATGTTCGCCAAATAATTTGTCGATATTTTTTTTTTTTTTTTTTTTTTTTTCTGCTAAGGATGACCGATATCAAATCTATTCCGCTGCAACATATTAGTATTTTATATCAGATACTTTATTTAGACATTTGAAAACAAATTTGACTTCAAATTATGATAGAATATTTATTATTTTCCTTTTAATTAGTATATTAGTTGGATATTTATTGTGTAAATATTATCTTTTGAAATGAAATATTTGTGTTTTCAATCGAATATAGAAATTTGCCTTTTTTTTTTTTTTTTTTTTTTTTTTCTCCTAGAGTTTTGAAATTAAAAATTCAAATTTTGTCAATTTTACAACAAAAATAACTTAATCTAACGCATGGACATGATAATTAATACATACCTATACCTAAATATGGGGATTAAAATCGGGAAATAATTTTCCTCGATTTTTAATAATGTTTTACAAAAAATCCAATGGACGTTTAACATAGGAAATATTTTTCTTGCATAAGCGAACGGCCAGTGACGTCATCACTTCGCTTGCGTATTAGCACTTTATCAATGTGTAAAAGAAATTTTTAATTAAAAATGACGTCAATTTTTGTGAGATGCATAATTTTTTTTTTTTTTTTTATGATTTTTTACTGTTCACGTTTACATAAATGTATTTATTTTCCTGTTGAAAAAAATAAATAAATTCGTTTTTTTTTTTTTTTGGGGGGGGGGGGGGGGCAACAATTAAATTATGGATAAATTTAAATGGCTAATTTTTTGCTCTTATTAGCTTACAAAATTGCTATTTTATGCATAAAAATCGCAAAAACAAATTTTTTTTCGGAATAAAAGGTAGCCAACTTTTTAAGTTAGGGTATAAGCTATCTCCATAACAAATTTTATCGAAATCCATCGAGCAGTTTTAGCATGAAACTGACTCAAATAAACGGACATTCACATTTATAATATATATAAGATTATTTTAATATATTTAGTTTGTAAAAATTCAAATGTCATTTATTGGAATAATTACCGGAGAGATCATGCAAAATTTAAAAAAAAAAAAACTTTTTTGTACTATACTGATTAAATTAAAATTAAAAAAAATATATTTAGTTTTTAAAAATCAAAACATAATAAAATGTTAGAATAATCTTTCTACAAATCATGTAAAACTTAAAAATTAAATTTCTTGTGCTATATTGATTAAATTAAAGTTTTAAAAAATATATTTAGTTTCTAAATAATCCAAATATAATGATAAATTTGTATAATCTATGAAGAAACCGTTCAAAGTTGAAAAATCATTTATTTATTTATTTATTACTGTACTAATTAAAATAAAATTTTTAAAAATATATTTAGTTATTAAAAATCAAAATATAATATATTAAAATAATCTTTCAAGAAACCTTGCAAAGGTAAAAATAAGTTTTATTATACTATACTGATTAAACTAGAACTTTTAAAAATATATTTAGTTTTTAATAATCTAAATATAATAAATTAGAAAAATCTTTGGAGAAATCATGCAAAGTTTAAAAATTAAACTTTATGTAGTATATTTATTACACTAAAGATTTAAAATATATATTTAGTTTTTTAAAAATCCAAGTATAATAATAAATTAAAATAATATTTGGAGAAACCACGAAAAGTTGAAAAATTAAATTTTTTTGTACTATAATGATTAAATAAAAAATATAAAAAATATATTTAATTTTTAAAAATAAGACTATAATAAAATATTAGAGTAATCTTTTGAGAAACCATCTAAAGTTCAAAAATTAAATTTATTTTACTATACTAATTAAATTAAAAATTTAAAAAATAAATTATTTTTAAAATCCAAATATAACAATACGTTAGAAATGTGATGGTTTTTGTGTAATGTAAAATCCCCCTCTCCCCCCCCCCCCCCTTCAATTTTATACACGTATATTTCATTCCTGTACATTATTGAGTTTTCTTAAATTTTTATTTTTAATTTGCATTGTGGATTAATATAATTATTCTCAGAAATATCTAGCAATTCGAGAGATTTATTTAGCTTAATTATATTTACTTATTTAACGAAAGACTACGGAGCAGATAAAGCAAAAAATATAAGAGATAAAATCTTTTTGTAAAAAAAAATAGAACCGACTCCAAAAAGCAACTATTATTCAAACAACTAAAAAAAAAAAAAAAAAAAAAAAATGGGTATGAAATGAAACAGTAAATTGCGCCTAAAAGTATAAAATAATTTCCTTCGCCAAACAACCTATAGCACTACAATTAATCATAACTTTTGAAGTCGGCGCAAAATTAATTAAAATTTAATTATTTTTTAAAGGTTTGTTTTTAGATCGGTTGCAACAAATGCTGTTGTCTCGAATGATCCATTTTCATGTTTCCTTTATTATTTTATCACTGTATACAATTGGTCCATTAGTAGCATCTACATAGAACAGTGAACATTCTTTAAAATGCGGTATTTATGTTTCTACGAAGTTAGAGTTTCCTTTGCAAATTTGGTATAACTTTGATAACCATCATCCTTGGTGGCTTTTGGATTTGGCGATCAAAACATACACGCAAGATGTATATTTTCATAATATATATTGTACGATGTATTGTTTCATATTCTTGATTACTCTCTTAATATACCTTATCAAACTAATCATGATATCCCAAAGAAATTAAATATGTTTGCCAGATAATTTTGCAATTTTTCTTTCACCAAGGACGTCAGATACCAGCATCTTCGCCAACATTTGCTGCTTACGAAATCTTATTTGTTTTCTTGAATCAAAGTAGTTTTCGGCTGCGTTTTGCAGGTGACAATGTGAGATGTGTATATTGAATAGGATTTGATTTTTGTGTTGAATAAAGTTATCAATTTTTATTTAATTTTGCGCCGACTTCAAAAGTTATGATTAATTGTAGTGTTATAGGTTGTTTGGCGAAGGAAATTATTTTATACTTTTAGGCGCAATTTACTGTTTCATTTCATACCCATATTTTTCTTTTTCTTTCTTTTTTTTTTTTTCTTTTTTTTTTTTTTTTAGTTGTTTGAATAATAGTTGCTTTCTGGAGTCGGTTCTATTTTTTTTACAAAAAGATTTTATTTTTCTCTTTTCAGTGAAAACTTATTCATATAGCAGAACATCAAAAGACGTTCGACGGCAGCTTCACAAATCACAACTTCCAAGAAAAGTGACATAACTCAAAAAATGGGTTATGTCACTGAAAAATACATGAAATGCACCCAATGTGAACAAAAAAGTTAGATCTCCATCTATAAAGTTATCCACTCGAGAGACATGCCAGTTGAGAGTTGTGCCAGTTTTATTCCAGGTAAGTTATTTTTAAGTTGATTTTTCTCAAATGCTGCATTTTTAAGTTGTGTCACTTTTCTTGCCTTTATCGGATATGAGCAAAAACTATCTGTTGAATGAACATACGTTAAGTTAAAAAGTCTTTAGAAATGTAAAGAACGGATACGCTGTATTCGTAACCAAAAATTCTGTTAGGCATATATATTGAACTTTACAGTGAATACGTGTCACCCGCTGCGCTGGAAATTGCGCAGCGTAAAGTTCAAACAAAGAGCAAAATATGCATTGCAGCTGACGGACAGAAGTTTCAACATCGATACTTACATACTGCTTTTACCAGTGTAGCTGCATGCGTCCAGCAGTTAGAGTGAGAACAGACTTTTGTGAGTATCCTGTAATTTGTTTATATCTTAAAGAAATCATAATGAAACCTATTTCAGGCTTAAGATCAATACAACAAAAAAAGTATTAAAATTAAATCATCTCTTACGAAGTTAAAAGCTAACAAATTTCAACAACAACAACAATGAGAAACATGGTTTGTATTGAGAACCTCTTCCTTTATGAAGTCGGTTTAAAACGTCTATGCGTTAATCGATGTGACCGCTTACAATAACTATACTTTGAGTTTTACATAGCATAAATGTCACCCGCTACGCTACAACATATTGCAATGTCGTTCAAGTGTGCACGAAATAGGAAAAATTGTGAACAAACAAATGCACGTTTTAAGCGTTCTGTTTTTAGCATTAATGTCTAAACTATCTTTCCGTACTAAATCGATGATGCTCTGCAATTTTATAATTCACTTTTTTCCCCTATCTTGAACCGTTTCCGAGATAGGAACGCTAACTCCACTGTATTCCACCAGCATGTGACCGCTTACAGTAACAGTACTTTGAACCACAGAGTATACGTGTCATCCGCTATGCTGCAAAGTGTGCAACATAGTTCAAGTGTGCACAATGTAGGAAATTGCGAACAAACAACTGCACGTTTTAAGTGTTCTATTTTTAGCAATAATGTCTAAATACTGTCTTTTGTTGTAAGTCGATGATGCTCTACAACTTTGTAATTAACTTTTCTCCCATCTTGAACCGTTTTTGAGATAGGAGCGCTAATTCCGCTGTTTTTCACCAGATAGCGTTTTATTTTCTTTAGATTGCAAAGATATTACAATGGGATGTACTTCAGACCAAGATCTTTACAACAAAACAAAAAGTATCAAGTAACCGTATTTTGAACTATATATCGTATGTCTCTACAACGTGTGCAATGTAGCTCAAGTGTGCATAGTGTTAGAAATTGCGAATAAACAAATGCACGTTTTTAGCATTGTATTTTTAGCATCAATGTCTAAACTATCTTTTCGTACTAAATCGATAAGCTCTGCAATTTTATAATTCACTTTTCCCCCCTGTCTTGAACCGTTTCCGAGATAGGAAAGCTAGCATGAATGTCTAAACTATCTTTTTGTACTAAATCGATGATACTTTTCAACTTTGTAATTCACTTTTTTCTTTAGAACCGTTTTCGAGATAGGAAAACTAACTCCGCTATTTTCCACCTGGTGGCGTTGCAAGCGATTAAACCTTGGGCTGCATGGCCACTTTGCTATACTTACATACCATTTTTATCATTATAGCTGCTGCCGTTTAGCAGTTAAAAGAGTTGGAACTGATTTTTTGGGGCACCATGTATTTTCTTTAGATCGTAAAGATATTACAATGGGACCTATTGCAGACCAAGACCTTTTCAACAAAACAAAAATTATCAAAATCGGAGCATCCGTTCAGAAGTTATGAGCTAACAAACATAAAAAAAAACATACGGTTTGAATTGAGAACCTTCCTTCTTTTTTGAAGTCGGTTAAAAATAAAACTGAATAATGAAACGAATTTTTAACGAAGCAAATCAAGAGAGAGAGAGAGTTAAAATATAAAACATGATCAATACAAATAAATGAGAATTAAAGCGGCAATATGAATGATCAGAAGCACGTGTTGAACAGAGTCGTTCGCGTTACCGGCAGATGAATAATAAATCACCCGGCAGTCCTACTGCGCAAGCGTCAGAACTGCCGGGAATATAATGGAGACACGGCTGCTGGTTCTCTAACCACTGCGATAAATATTACATACATAAAATTATAACTATATAACCTACATATTTTTTCAATCACAAAATTCAATAATTATTGTTCATTATTATTATTATTATTATTTTTTTTTTCAGGTTTAATTATTCAAAAGATTAAATTTTGCAATCATTCGTCCTTACGATCGTTCAACTGCAGCTTTAGTAGCAAAATAAGTAAATGGATGAAATAATCAAATAAAAATAAACAAGATAAATATACAAACAAAACCCTGAATAACAAATATAAATATAAAGAATGAATAATAATAAAAAACAATCTGGTGTGTCACTCAAACGACTTTCTATTACCCTGAAATTTAATACTATAAATACAGTTTGGAGATTAAGAGGTAAGATAACGAGTACTGTTATGTAAACCTCTGTTAAACAATTCAAATTAGGCTTCGGAAGAGTTTTATATGATAATTAGTTATGTGTGAGGGGCGCTACCGCCCCCCTCAACCCCCCGTTTCATTAATGCACCTACATTTATATACACCGTGACCAATAAGTTCTCATACACTTCCAGATTTTTATTACAGTAACACAAAGTAAATCATACGAAAACATTTTGCATAAAATTAAAGTAGTAATCATTGAGTATCTTTACAATAAATGCTTTGGAATAATTCCGCCTTTTAGTTTCTTAACGAGCTTCAGTCTCTTTTCAAATCCATCACATGCGGCACGCACGGCTTCCATTGATATTTCCTATCATATCGTTTGAGTCACATTTTTGAATTTGCTCAAATAGGTAATTTTATAGTTATTCAGTTGAAAGAGCGTATATGACCACACAAAATAATCAAGCGGGTTCAGATCGGGGGAGTTGGGAGGCCATTCGTTCTTTGGCAAAAAGTCAGCTAAATTTTGACTGCACCACTCCTGAACCAAACGTGCAGTAAGAGAAGGGGCATCATCTTCTTGGAAGCAGAAATATTCCACCCCATACATGCTCTAGACATTTGGTAGTAAAACTTTTTCCAAAACCTCAGTTTTATAATATTGGGCATTGGTTTTTACTCCTTTATCAATGAAGACTAACTGGATTTTTCCACTTTTGGAAATAGCGTCCTAAATCATCAGAGACGAAGCATTTTGATAACGCGGAACGTAATGCTGTCCCCCAGGGATATTATCAATAGAAACAGACCATACTCTGTCATTTTGGGGGTCCAGACTTTGCTGTAATAGTTTCTCGTCTGAAAAGACAAACTCATCCCCAGCATGCCAACCAAGAATTTTTTCCACCCTTTGCTTCCTTTTCATCTTAACAGAATACGAAACTCCGTGAATTTTACATTTTTTTATAAACCTTGCACCCAAGGTCCTTTTTCAGAATGTTTAACGTTGATCCCTTCGATATTTTGAGCTCTCGTGCTAGTTTTCTAGCAGATTTTTGTCCGTTTCGTCGTATCCTTTCCCTGACCCTTTTCACAGTCTCTTTTGTCCTAACTTACCTCGGTCTGTCAGATCTTTTTCTGTCATCGACAGATGACGTCTCATTACACCTTCTGATAGTTCTGCAAATGAAATCTCTCTTCACCACCAGGGCTTTCAAGTCTCTGAAAATTTCAATCGGCTACACTCCTTTGATGAACTTATTTATCACAATTTTTTTCATTCTACCTAGGTAAAGGAAACTTATAATTAGTACAACATTTACACTTGCAATAGCTTTATACCTAACACTAAATTGCCTGCAAAATAATTGGGACTACAGTAACACATATGTACAACTTTTCAACGTGCTTCAAAAGTTGTATGAGAACTTATTGGTCATGGTGTAGAATTTAATTCGGTTACTAAAAAATAATTCTGTTTTTAAAAAATAATTTATCAAAATTATTATTTAAAAAAAATATTTTTTATGATAATGCAGATTATAATCGGTTATTAAAAAATAATTTTGTTTTTAAAAAATAATTTATCAAAATTATTATTTAAAAAAAAATATTTTTTATGATAATGCAGACGATTTCCATATTAGAGAAGTAGTATAACACCAAGTACATTACACAGTAGTATATTACATTTTTAAAAAAAATGTAAGTTTTAAAATTTCAACCTAAAAAATAAATTTTAGCTTTGTTTTAATTATAAAATAAAATAAAAATAAAGAGAACCTTTTATTTAAAATATATATGTGCATATATATATTTATTTATCTAAGCCTTTTATTTTATTTTTACTTTATTTTATAATTTAAACAAGCTAAAATTTAGTTTTTAAGTTATAGAAAATAATACATAAAATATACATACATAAGATTATAACTATATAACCTACATATTTTTTAAATCACAAAAATTCAATAATTATTATTAATTAAATTTTCAAAATTTCCTGTTTGATTATTCAAAAAAATTAAATTTTGCAATCCTTCGTCCTTACGATCGTTCAACTTCAGCTTTAGTAGCAAAATAAGTAAATGGATGAAATAATCAAATAAAAATAAACAAGATAAATATAAAAACAAAACCCTGAATAATAAATATAAAATAAAGAAAAAATGGACAACATAATAATAATAATAATCTCTATATATAAAAGAGTAAACTCATTGATTCAATGACTCAACACGGCCGTGGCGATCTTATGGGAAAAAGGGTCACAATTTTTGGTGAGCAGGTTGATTTTAGGGCCCTGACGCTCACTAAGACGGGATTTTGCAAAATTCCCCCCCGTTCCCCCCACGGGGGGGGGCAGAAAGCAAAAACCACCTTTATAAGCATAACTCAGCTCCAAATTACTCAACGGGGAAGAAATTGCAAATGGGGAGACTAGACTTAAATAAAAGAAAACATTTTCTACGATTTTGGAATTTTATATTTTTAAAGGGGGGGGGTAGGGGGAAAATGAGATTTTCGGAGGTGCATAAGGCAAAAACACATTTATAACCATAAAACTAGGCTCCAAATTACTTCACAGTGAAGAAATTGCAGATGGGGAGACTGGACTTGAATACAAAAAAATCATTTTCTGAGAGTTTGGAATTTTGGATTTTTAAGGGGGAGGGGGGTAATAATGAGATTTTCGGAGGTGCATTAGGCAAAAACCCATTTATAAGCATAACTGGGTTCCAAATTACTTCGCAGTGAAGAAATTGCAGATGGGGAGACTAAACATGAATCATGAATACAAAAAAATCATTTTCTGCGAATTTGGAATTTTGGATTTTTTAATGGGGGAAGGAGGTGAAAATGATTTTCGGAGGTGCAGAAGGCAAATACACCTTTATAAGCATAACTGGCTCCAAATTACTTCACAGTGAAGAAATTGCAGATGAGGAGACTAGACTTAAGTACAAAAAATATCAATTTCTGCGATTTTGGAATTTTGGATTTTTAAGGGGAGAGGGGGGGGGGGTAAAAAGTATTTTCGGAGGCAAATTTAACAATGTATGGATTTTCGAGTAAAATTCCAGCAGTAATAGCTCAAAGATACAAAAAAAAAAAAAAAAAGTGTCTTCTTGGAGGTATTTGCAAAAACCCATTCTTGATTTTTTCCGATTTTCAATTTTGGGGGAGAGTTACGAGTGGGTAAATTCGACACACACACACGCTCTTTTAGCGCTAAATTCGTCCGTGGATATCTATAGGAGCTGAGGTCACAAATTTTAGTGTGTGGCTTATTTACGCGTGTCCAACACCCACTGTAACAGGATTTTGTGAAAGTCCCCTCTTTACCCCTTTGGGGGTGGGGTGGGGAATAATAGAAGAGTAAAATCACTGATTCACTGACTCAACACAGCCGTGCTGATATACTAGTACCTAGAAGTATTACTTATAGGCACTGTACTTGTGCTACAGCGTCTAGAATAAACAGTGAGGAAAGCAGCAAATCAAATTGTACTAAAAAAATTAAGCCTCTCACCAGATGACACTGTAATTGAAGCTAGTGTCACGAAATCAAAATAGAGAGTCCCTATATTGGTTACACGCACGGATTAAAAGAGAAGGATGTATTACGTATGTTACGGAAAGGTAGTCATTTTTATCTTACAGATAGAGGGCGACCAAATCTCGAAAATACACCAATCAGCGCGTTTTTACATTTCTGGCTGTTCGTCCGTTGGATGACTAAAGCCGAAGGGCGGGCTTTCCCTTTCTTCCGATAAGTTTCAAAGATACTACACTAGGCGGCGATCGAATCGCTTTCCTGGACTGGGCTGAATTAATTCGGAAAGGGAAGCTTATGTTTCCGCGCTCGCTGCCCTATCTAGTTTTTATTCCTATAGACTTGTAGGTGCGTGTAGTTTTCATAAATAAGACTCCAAATTATAAAACCAATATTATTTACACACTATATACAATCTAAATGATACACAGGATGAATTAATTGTTGCAGTAGAATGAATAGCAAGCATTATTACAAATATTTTGGCTCAGCGACAAAGTAAACATTGTTCTATGAAAGTTCTGGTTTCGTATCCTGCTTCGGAACACCAAGTATTTTTTCGTTGCCAGATGCATACTGACTTTTTCTACTATCGGCAGTGTTGCCAGATGCGTAAAGTCTTTTTAACTATCGGCATGGTTGCCAGATGGCTACATGACTCCCCCGCCAGTGAACAGGTGAACGTAAAATGAGAGTTCAATCGTAGTTCAAAAAGTTTTTGGTAAATCTAATGGGTCGATTTACTCGTCTACCACTTTTGGTAAAAATTTGCTTGGTAGGTGAAAACGAAACAGTTTTAGTTTCCCTATCCTTGACAATCTCTTTTTTCGTAAGGTTGGCAGTGGCGGGTAAAACCTGGACATTTTGACTAACAGTTTGATCGTCAGCTAATAAGTAACAAGGCTTAAGCCGATCGATGGAAATGTTGATTTGTTTCTCTCTGATAAGTACAGTAAAATGTTTCTCGCTGCGATGTATTACTTTATATGGTCCTTCATAGGGTGGCTGAAGACTTTTGCGTACAGCGTCCTTTCGTACGAATACGTGTGAGCACGTCGAAAGATCCTTAAAAATGAAAATATCTTCCTTACTATGATTAGATGCTGGTGCTGGTTTGACGGTGGCCAAATGATTTTTAAGCTGAGTAGCAAACTCGGATTGATTGATTGAAGCTGGAGTGGGTTGTATGAAGTCTCCAGGTAGACGGAGTTGTTCACCGTAGAGCATCTCTGCAGGTGTCGTTTCAAAAGAATCGCTGATGGCAGTTCTCAAACCTAATAGAACAGTTGGTAGTGAACGAGACCATGCAATGTTGTTGTGACACATCAAAGCAGCTTTTAAAGACCTGTGCCATCGCTCGATGAAACCATTTGATTGAGGATGGTACGAGGTTGTACGTTTTCTTTGAAATCCCATAATTTTTGATAATTCTTGAAATAAGCGGGATTCAAACTGTGGTCCCTGGTCAGTGACGATGTACGATGGAACGCCGAAACGAGAAATCCAGCCAGAATAAAGAACCTTGGCTATGGTGTCTGCTTCAATATCAGATGTTGGAATGGCTTCTGGCCAACGACTGTACCTGTCGATAATAGTGACACAATATTTGTAGTTTTCTGATAATGGTAAAGGGCCAATTATATCCATATGTATTTCGGTGAAACGCTGACTGACCAAAGGAAAATTTTGGATGGGACTCTTGACATGTCGGGTGATCTTGCTCTGTTGGCAATTGAGACAACTTCTGCACCAATTTTGAATGTCTTTTCGCATTGAAGGCCAAATATATTTTCTTGCTATTAATTTTCTTGTGGAACTATTTCCTGGGTGAGAAATTTTGTGAATTGCTTCAAAAACCGTTCGTCGGAATTGCTTAGGAATAAAAGGTCGAATGTTTTTCTGAGATGTACCGCAGTAAATTGTAGCATTTGAGCCAACTACTGGAAATTCAGAAATTTTCAAGGATGAAGAATTTTTGGTTTGAAGCAGTTGCTGTAATTCATCATCTGACCTTTGAGCTGCTGCTATTGCCTCATAATCGATGGTTGGCAGAACAGATAAACTATTTAATCTTGACAATGCATCAGCAACTATGTTCTCAGAACCGGAAACATGTTGAATGTCAGTTGTAAATTCGGCGATGAAGTTTAGATGTCTTAACTGGCGAGGTGAAGCTTTTTCAGGATTTTGATTCAGGGCAAATGTTAGAGGTTTATGATCGGTATAAATTGTGAAGGGTCTGCCCTCCACTAAGTAACGAAAGTGTTTAACGGCAGAATAAGCAGCTAGCAGCTCTCTGTCGTAGGTACTGTACCGTTGCTGTGTAGGATTAAGTTTTGATGAAAAGAAACCTAATGGTTGCCAGAAATCGCCAATTTTTTGTTGAGCTGCTGCCCCGAGTCCGAAATTAGAAGCGTCTACAAATAATGCCAAGGGTGCTGATATTGATGGATGTGCTAGGTGAACAGCATTCGCCAAGTGAATTTTACATTTCTGAAAGGATTCTTCTGCTTCTGGTGTCCAATCAATAGGTTTATTGGAGTTCTTTTTAATGCCGGATAAGTATGTTGTTAGAGGTAATTGATATTCCGCGGCATGAGGCAAAAAACGTCTATAAAAATTGAGCATACCTAAAAAACGTTTCAGCTGCTTTATTGTTTTGGGTCTTACAAAATTGTTGATGATGTCTATCCGATCTGCCGCTGGCTTTAGCCCGTTGGCGGAAACAGTATGTCCAAGAAAATTCAGCTCAGGCTGGCCGAAATTGCATTTAGAAATCTTTATTACTAAGCCAAAGTCTGACAGACGTTTGAAAACTTCCTTGAGGTGCTCCAAATGCTCTTCTTTGGATTTTGAAGCTACCAAGATATCATCAATATAAATAAAACAGTAATCTAAACCTCTTAAAACGGCATGCATGAATCTCTGAAATGACTGAGCAGCGTTTCTTAAACCAAATGTCATGCGGGGAAATTCAAAGAGGCCGAAAGGTGTGCAGATTGCGGTTTTTTCGATGTCGGACGGATGGACAGGAATTTGATGGTAAGCTCTCTCTAAGTCTAGCGTGGAAAATATGGTGCAGCCTTCTAAGTGCTGCGTAAAATCTTGTATATGGGGAATAGGATAATTGTCAGCTTGTGTTATGCGATTAAGTGACCTGTAATCACCACAGGGCCTCCAATCGCCATTCTTTTTCTTCACCATATGAAGAGGGCTAGACCAACAACTTTTAGATGGTCTACATATTCCTTGTTCCATCATATATTCGAATTCGGCTTTAGCAAATTTTAATTTTTCGGGCGATAGTCTTCGAACTTTTGCGCAAACCGGGGTACCATGTGTAATTATTTGATGGGTTACATCATGTTTGGGAAATATTTTAAAAGAGTTTTCTTTTGTTATGTCTTTAAACTGAGCCAAAAGAGAAGAAATTTCTGAATCTAAATTATTAAAGTCTATGGTAGTCAATGATGTCGATGGTTGTATTGCGATTGTGGCGGGTGACGAGAATGAAGTATAAGGATCTAATAAGCGCTGTCTTTTGACGTCTACCAATAAACCATACTTCTGGAGAAAATCCGTGCCAATAATTGCTTTCGACACATCGGCCACTATAAATGACCACGTAAAAGTTCGTCTGAGTCCAAGATTTAACTTTAAAATTTTATTACCATAGGTTTTTATTTTGGTGCTATTGGTGGCAAACAATAGAAAATCAGACGGCGGCAGCACCTTTCTTCTATTTACAGGAATCACGGACACATCCGCTCCAGTATCAATCAAAAAGGAACTTCCGCTATTTCTGTCGCAAATGTATAGGCGACTGTTTTGCCTGCCAATATCGTCGGTCGCCGCGATCGATTGGCCTATTAGTTTTCCGGCAAAATATGTTTGCATTCACATGGAGTGGTACACTTACGTGCCTTTTCGCCAAAAGTAGCATGATACCAACAATACTTGCTATGCTGTGTCGAGCGGGAGCGTGATCGCTGTCGCCTGATACTGGAACGGGAGCGACTTCTATCGAATGAGTTTTGAGATCGACCCAAGAATGTCAAATCTTCTAAACGTTTGGTTAAGGCATCGACTTTGCTTTCTAAAGATGTTAACCGGTCAGTATCCGGATTTGGGGAAGGTTTCTGAATGGCTTGTATCTCTGCTGTGCCATAGGATTCGGCGATCTTATCCGCCATTTCTGCCAAATTATCGAGTGAATCTTTACTCACAGATAAAATGGCTCTGATGTGTTTTGGCAGTCGTTGCGACCATAAAGATTTAATTACTTCCTCAGAAACTGACTTATCAGCTAAACTTTTCATGTGGTGCAAAAGATCAGATGGTCTGCGATCGCCTAATTCTATATCGGAAAATAGTTTTTTAAGTCTCGTTTCATCGGAATCTGATAAGCGAGAAAGTAATGTGGATTTTAGCTTGTCATATTTATTGTCACTTGGAGGATCTGACAGAATGTCGTCTACCACATCCAACGTTATTTCGTCTAAAGCTGCGACGACAATTATTGTATCTTGTGTGTTGGGGTCCACAAATAACGAATACGTAATTAATACACACATTTAATCACGATAAACTACACAAAATAAGCATTATATACAGGAACACTTAAAGTTACCGTACGCTAGTACGTCAGAAGAACAATAACAACTAACATAGAGTTTATACATAGAGTTTGCATTGCACAACACAGAAACAGCGACCTCGTGCGGTCAGGCACGATCGGAACATGGAACAAAGTCTAATACATGACACTCCTCCCCCCTAGGAATAAACTATATAGTCAGTCAAATGTTTTGGCGAGGATCGAGAGCGTTCAGAACGCCTTAGAACAGGAAAGTTCGGCTCCTCGGCCACAGGACACACAGGAGAAGGCTCAGTTGGTGAATCTTGTTGAACCGGAACATCTTCCGGAGATGGCGAAGATGAAATCACAGGAGGCTGAGTTGATGTTTCCGCATCTTGTGACCGGCTGCGAACTTGATCAACATGACGTTTCTGGATTATTCCGTCTGCTAAATTTTGGGTCTTATAGGACACTGGTCCTGTTGGCTCTATAACTCTAGCAGGAATCCACGCAGGACCTGAACTGTAATTACGAATGTACACTGGATCGTTCTCTTGAAACTGACGTAGGCGTTTAGTTTTGTTTTCCTCAGCTAGCTTTTCTTTTTTGAATTTCATCTCTTTATTCAGATCAGGATGTAACCTATCCAAGAGTGACGTCAACCGTCTATTCATCAAGAGTTCAGCAGGTGATTTACCGGTAGTAGTGCATGGCAAAATATGCTGTGAAAATAGGAATCGAGCTAGCCGGGTTTTCCAATTGCCTTGAATTATGTGCTTTAAAGCCTGCTTGGTTGTAGCCACCATTCTTTCCGCCTGGCCATTGGATGAAGGATGATAGGGAGCTACGAAAATTTGACGAATCTGGTTTTTTGCTAAAAATTGTTGAAATTCAGCAGATTTAAATGTACGGCCATTATCAGAAGCTATTGAATCCGGAAGTCCATGAGTAGCAAAAATAGATCGAAGGTTATCAATGGCGGCTGTAGATGACATGGAGGAAGCTAGTATAACCTCCAACCACTTGGAATGAGAATCCACCACAATGAAGAATATTTTCCCTTGAAATGGCCCAGCGAAATCTATATGAAGGCGTGACCATGGCTTTTCTGTCCACTCCCAAGGATGTATGGGAGCCTTGTTTGGTGCTCTTTGATTCTCCTGGCACAGACTGCAAGTATTTACTGTATTTTCGATGGCGCTGTCCATATTAGGCCACCACACATAGCTGCGTGCAAGACCTTTCATTCTCACAATGCCGGGATGTCCATTATGAAGGAGGATGAGTACCTCTTTTTGGAGGGCTGAAGGTATAATTACCCTGCTACCCCACAGGACACAATTTTTATGAACACTCAAAGCGTCCCTACGTCTGAAATAAGGTTTGAAATTTTCATCAGTCAGTTTTGAAGGCCATCCGTTTAAAACCATTAGTGAAATTCTAGATAGTACAGGATCTTTTCTTGTCACTTCCGATATCAAACTGGCACTCAATTGAGTAAGCGGAGCATTTTCCAACAACAGAATGTCTGCCGGTTCCAGCGAGTTGGCTTCCGGAGAATGCAAAGGTAAGCGACTCAGAGCATCAGCGTTACTAATGTCTTTACCCTTCCTATACTCTAACTTATAATCGTAAGAGGATAACAATAAACTCCACCTAATAACACGGGGTGACATCATTTGGGGTAACGGTTTCTCAGGATTAAACAGTCCCAAAAGAGGTTTATGGTCAGTTATGATTTTGAATTCTCGCCCCTGGAGATATTGATTAAATTTCTTTACCGCTGAAATAATAGCCAGAGCTTCGCGGTCAGTCTGACTGTAATTTCTCTCAGGCTTCGTTAACGTTCTGGAATAATATGCTACCGGCGATTCAGTGCCACTAGGTAATACGTGACTCAAGACAGCTCCAACTCCATAGGAGGAGGCATCACATGTTAAAACTACGGGAAGCCTTTCATCGAAGTGTGCCAAAATTACGTCTTTCTTAAGCAATTCCTTAGCGGCCCTATACGCTCTATCATGGTTGGCCGTCCAACGCCAAACTCTGTCGTTTCGAAGCAACTGGTGCAAAGGCTCCAAAACATCTGAGCGGTTTTTCAGAAAGCAACCATAGAAATTTAACATTCCAAGAAAAGCTTGAAGTTCAGTTTTATCCTTTGGGCTAGGGGCTTCATGAATGGCTTTAATTTTATCGAAACTAGGCTGAATGCCCTTTTTATTTACTCTGAAACCTAACAATTCAATTTCTGGCACCGCGAACTGACATTTTTCCCGTTTAAGCTGAATCCCGAATTTTTTTAAGCGTTCTAGCACTTGTTTTAATTTTTCATTATGATCCTGAGTATTTTTCCCTTGAATGAAAATGTCGTCTAAGTACGGCTGGACGCCCTCGATGCCTGCTAAGACCTCTTCCATTCGCTTTTGGAAAATAGCGACGGCTACGGAAACGCCAAATGGAAGTCTGTTAACTTTGAAAAGTCCCTTAATTGTGTTTAAAGTAAGAATTTTAGAACTCGGCTCATCCACCGGAAGTTGCAGATAAGCCTCAGAAAGATCCAATTTAGAAAAAATGGTACCGCCAGTCATCGTAGTCAAAACTTCATTAACCGTAGGTAAGGGATATGTAAACGGTTTAACTGCTTGATTCACCGTACTACGGTAGTCGCCGCATAAACGAATTTTGCCATTTTTTTTTACTACTGGTACTACGGGTGTAGCCCAGTCAGAATAAGCAACAGGTTCTAGAATACCCTTCCTAACCATATTCTCTATTTCCTCTGTCACCTTACTGCGTAATGCTAGCGGAACATTCCTAGCCTTAAGAAATTTAGGAGTACTATTTTCATCTATTTTTATTGACACGGGCGGACCCGAAAATTTCCCTAGAGTCTCATTAAAAATATCCTGAAATTCTAATAAAATGGACTCGAGAGGTTGAACACAAATGGTATTGACAGAAGAATTATCTGTGCTTAACTTAATACCCAACGCATCAAACCAACTTCTACCTAACAATGATTTACCCTTACCCCCAATAACTAATAAAGGCAAAATAACATCATAAGATTTATAAGAAACATTTACATCAAAATAACCATGAACATCTAATTTTTCAGAGTTCCATGTTTGGAGACACTGATCAGAGATACGTTTTAAACTAGGGGGATTAATGGGCCACAATTTAACGAAAGTATCCGAACTAATTACAGAATGTAGGGACCCGGAATCTATTTCCATCTTATGTTTAATTCCATTTAAATTAATTAACACATCATGGGGTGGATAATTAAGCACTGTACTAACTGAATTTATAGTATTAATATAAGAATTATCTTCATAAATATCTGACTTACCTGTGTCAATATTTTGAAGTTTCGAATTATTTTTACCCCCAATTTTCTGGAATTTTTTAGAATTGCACATTTTTTGTATGTGCCCCACCTTCTTACAAAACCGACAGACAGCTTTAAGAAATTTACATTCACCAAAGGGGTGATAATTCCCACACCGCTGACATGGCTTCTTGCCCTGAGGCGTACCCTTTGCATTGTTATCCAGTACTCTCTCGGGAGCTTTTTTCTTTGTTTTCAGAAGGTGGACAGCATTGGACCCACGAATTTCTACGGTTTGTTTAGCTGCTGCTTCGCCGGCTAAAGCTACATCCATAGCTGAAGTGAGAGTTAACTGTGTATCGGACAGAAGCTTCCTTTGTATGTCTTCATCTTGAATCCCACATACCAGGCGATCTCGTAGCATTGAATCTAACTGCGTACCGAAATTGCAGTTTTCCGACAGTTTCCTAAGCTCCGCCACAAATTCTGCAATAGATTCATTCGGGCGTTGATCTCGTTTATTAAATTTGAAACGAGATAGTATTTCTGACGGTTTTGGCGAAAAGTGGTCATCTAGAATTTTTAACAGATTGGCAAAGTCAGTTTCATTTGGAGAAGCTGGCGTACATAATGATCTTATTAAAGAATACAGTGTAGGACCCGCAACACTCAGAAATATTGCTCGCTTTTTAACATCATCAGTAATACCATTGGCAGCAAAATAAAAATCCAGACGTTCTTTGTATTCAATCCATACAGATTTTCCGATGATGAATTCCTCAACTTTACCTAGAGACATTTCGAACAAAGGAATCGTAACTGTAATGCGTAGAAGAAGAAAATTAATAAATACGTCCAATTGTACTCGTCGCCAGTATTGTATCTTGTGTGTTGGGGTCCACAAATAACGAATACGTAATTAATACACACATTTAATCACGATAAACTACACAAAATAAGCATTATATACAGGAACACTTAAAGTTACCGTACGCTAGTACGTCAGAAGAACAATAACAACTAACATAGAGTTTATACATAGAGTTTGCATTGCACAACACAGAAACAGCGACCTCGTGCGGTCAGGCACGATCGGAACATGGAACAAAGTCTAATACATGACAACAATATAATACTTTGTTGAATCCTGTGTGATACCTGAATTTATAAACTGCGCCTCTAATTGCAGAAACCAGAGTTTGGGTTTATTGCGCCAAAATATAGGCGGCTTAACAGAAATGGCTCCGAGATGGGTATTTTGTTTATCATTAGCGTTTGCCAATTCTAAATCAGTTTCAGAGTCCTTCATTTTATAACAATCGTATTTTGTTAAAACTAAGATACTTTCATAAAATGTTTGAAAAACTCACCCAATATTATCAAAAACTGGCAACAGAAAATTTATAAAAGAACTGAATGCGACATCTTTAGAAAGAGGTACCAATCCTTTGTTTATCCGGGTCACCACTTTGTAGGTGCGTGTAGTTTTCATAAATAAGACTCCAAATTATAAAACCAATATTATTTACACACTATATACAATCTAAATGATACACAGGATGAATTAATTGTTGCAGTAGAATGAATAGCAAGCATTATTACAAATATTTTGGCTCAGCGACAAAGTAAACATTGTTCTATGAAAGTTCTGGTTTCGTATCCTGCTTCGGAACACCAAGTATTTTTTCGTTGCCAGATGCATACTGACTTTTTCTACTATCGGCAGTGTTGCCAGATGCGTAAAGTCTTTTTAACTATCGGCATGGTTGCCAGATGGCTACAGACTCTTCTTCCGTGGTTACACGGAAGAAATCCGTGATTGGTTAATTATGTGCTTAGATTACGTGATTGAGCAGACGAAACTGGGAAAAGCCAATCAGCTTTTCGATTTGAGCAAAATAATCGATCGAAGCGCCATTTAGGAAGTTTAATTTTCTAGCGGTATTTTAAGCATTCGATCATAAATGTTGCTGTGCTTGTGCATTAGGGCGGGTTCAGGCTCTCGACCGATCCAGGATCGATCCAATTGGTCGTGGAACAATGCGTCCAGTCTCATCGACCGGTCTGGATCAAAGTCGTCCAGCGTAATGTGTTCCATGGACCGGTCGTGGATCAAATCGCCCAAGAACTTTTTCCGAGTCATTTGATCCATTTACAAATCCATTGCTCTGATTGGCCGTTGGTTATTGCTCTGGTTCCGCCATCTATCGATCCTTACAAACGCGAATATGCATACAAGCATTTTTTTTTTTGGTAAAGAACTGTATAATTGTTTTAGAATTATAAATATATTCATGCAATGGATTGAAATATAATACAATAATGCAAAAAAAAAAAAAAAAAAAAAAAAAAAAAAAGATTATCGAATATTATTTAAATTTAATAAAATAAAATTTGAAAATGCTCCCTGCTAACAATTTTTAAATTTTCAGTTTAACAAAATATTTTAAATATGTTTTGAACTGCTTTGTTAGTATATTTGTATTAAATTTTAGCATTCAAACATAAAAGTAATTGACAATATTTAAAAATCAATATTTAATTTGTATTTAAATTTTAAAAAAAATCATAAATATATTAAACATTTAAAATATTATTGATTGAAATCATAATTAATTGAATTTACAAACCAATCAATGAAGTGATAATTTAAAAAACTGTTTTTTTTTTTTTTTTTGTAATCATTGATTTAAATCAAAATTTAAATTTTATATTTTTTTGGCAATGTGTAATAGTTTCATATTTCTTACCTTAGATCATAATAATAAAACTTGAATCTACTTCTTATTTACATCAAATATTTGAATGCTAAATATTTGCTTTAAATTTCAACATTCCAACTTACAAATATTTAACAAAAATTAGCTTGATAATAAATCCGTAAAATATTACTTAAAATTGTTTACAATATATCGTTAAAATACAAAAATGCATAATTGAGGGAAATAATTAAAAAAAAAAATTGCTGGAAAATTTTCTAAAATTAAAATTTTATTGTTATTATTTTTTTAAAATAATTTTCGAAAAAGAATTATATAATTAATATTATTGTATCTCATTGCATATGTACCCAACTATGCAGAATAGAAAAAAATAGATATGCATCTATCTTTTTTTATTCATAGTTAAATTACATTTTTAATTAATGAATTAAATTTTTCTTTAACTAATTTAATTCTAATATTTTAGAGCTAATTTCAAACTAAGCCTACAGATGGCAGCACTGATTTTGATCCAATAGAGGGATCGGAATCGTCCAGCCTCTTCTTTCGACCGGTCGTGGATCAAATGTCTCAGGGCCCAGTTGGATCGGTCGAAGTGTTCCAGAGGCTGGACTCGCCCTTAGACTGCGTTTTGGTTGGATTGGAATGGATGGTTTTTACGTCTCACTAGTGCTGTGCAATCCACGATTGTAATGAAATGCTCGCCCTCTGGTGGGCTAAGGTGAAATTATCGTAACACTGATAGCTTTCACTCTGAAACAACGATAGAACAACAAGAAAGAACAATAAATTACACGTGGCTATTATATTTATTTACTAACATCTGCAGTTGAGAAAGCGCTATCTATCGATCATTACAAACGCGGATGGGCAATTGGCGATGGTCTGGGACTCATCCCTAGAGGTGGTCTGGAGACATGCCATGACAATTTTGATCCTCCACGGAATGGACTGTTATTTTGAAAGAAATATATACAAATATTTAAATTTGGGGACATTCAGTGTCGCCAAGTAGTCAAAAAATTTTTTGGGGAAAAAAATAATAAAGGTCAACACTTTTATAAAGGTACTTTGATCTGGTCAGCCTAGTCATACATCTCACTTTGCTTAAAAAATAAACTTATAAATTTCCCTTTTGATTCCTTAAAAATTTTACATTTTTAATCCAGTCACTCATTTTTTCAAAATATTTTGATTTTGCTTTGCTAGCGCTAGAACCAGGATTAAATTTTACTTTTGTTTTTTGTGGAAAGCCCCTCCTCCAGTCCTCTCACGTCCAATCCAAATACGATTGTATTGTTTGTTAAGTGAATGACCGTCTTCTGCTGTGCTCGTGCTCCTGCCGTCCAGCGCCATCTCCAGCTCCTCTCCGTTGAAGACTGTGTTATTTCTTACAGGTATTTGTAAATTTCTGTTTTGATTTTTTGTGAAAGGTACATAACCGTTTGTTAGTGTATGACTATTTTAAAAAAGAAAATACTTATTAATTATTGTTAATAAAATTGTTGTGTTAAAGTTATAGGTACGCGTGTGCAAATTCACGTTGACATTTCCATCAAAAATAACTTTATGTGTAAAACTGATGAAGTCAGGAATTTTTTATTGATATTTGACGTTGACCGCAGTAAAAATCGACGGAATTCATAAATTTTTGAATAATATTTGAAGCTGATCAAAATAAAGACCATCTGTATATGTTTATCGTTCAAGCACCTATGTTATTTCTGCAAATATTTAATATATTACTCATTGCAATCTTTTTGTATGTGTATGTATCCCTTAAATTTAAACGCATGATAAAACTTTACAATTTCATTCCATAACGTGATTTGCGTTAAAGAAAAATGTAAATAAATCTTACTGCATTGTATTACAAAATTCAGTAAAATTCATTTATAGAGGTCTATCCAGGTAAGAGCCCATTTTTGCAAAAACAAAATACAGGGTTCATACTTATCAGGGAAAACAGGGAATACTCAGGAAATTTGGAATTTGTTAAAAAAAACTCAGAGAAAATAAAAATTTTCACTAAAACTCAGGGAAAATCAGTTATAAAACCTGGAAAAACAAATATTTTCTTTCTCTCAAGTTATACTTTTCTTGTTTAGCTTCATATCAAAATTCAAATTATTAAGTATTGTGAAAATACGCATGCAGACAATGATTTCTACCTGAATTTCTATTATGATCGGCAGTAATATGACATCATACAGCGGAAGTAGCTGTATTTTGTCCTGTTTAGAGGAGTTTTTCCTGTAATATGTGGCTGATATTTTCTTGAAAACTATCTGGGAACTCAGGGAATTTTTTTCTCATATTTGAGTATGAACCCTGAAATATTTTTCTGGAAAAATTAACGATTATAGTATAAAATCGTCCATTTATCAGTTACGCTTTATCAGGGAAAAATTACTTGGGAAAAAAGTTTCTTTAACAGGGGACAATCAGAGAAATCATGAAAAAATCAGGGTACTTTATCAATCTGGAAATACCAGTGAATTTTGTAAAAACACCCCAAAGCCAAAATCATGGAAATTTTCATTTTTGCTCAGCAAGTGACTGAAAGGTTGCCATACAGGTAATATCTTAACCATGATTGCACAGGACTGACTGCTTCCTTGTTGAATCTCACCAAGTTGACATTAAAAAATAAATAAAAATAAAATAGTGCAACAGCTTGAGAAATAATTTTATATCTTGATGTTAATGTTGTGCAATTAAAACGAGTCATATTTTTATAATTTTGTTAATTTCTCCAAGATTTTTAATTTTTTATTTTATTTTCCTTTTTGTAATGGAACAAAGAAAGATAAAAAAGAAATAGAGATATTTTTGCACATTAGTATAGTTTTTTGAATTGCAGTGGTTTAGCAAGCATGTTACACAAGAGTGTGATATACACAAAATTATGGAATGTATACAATAGGTAACGGAAACCATGAAAATCTGTTAAAACATGGTTCCTATTGGTCCAGCATTGCAAGTTAAGTTTGGCATTGAATTAAGTTTTAATATTTATATATTATTCCTAATTTAACTAATTTTTCATAAAGTGTTGGATGCATGTTATCAATGGAATCATTACAGTTTTTTTTACCTTTAATGTAATAAATTACCTTTAATATTTCCTTTTAAGTAAGTAAGTACCGTAAAATCCCGAAAGTACCCCCTCCATCAAATATAACCTCCCCTCCCTTTTCTTCATTTTTTTTAAGAATCTTGATTATAACCCCCCCCCCCCCCCCCTCACCTGAAATTTATCTGTTTTGCTTTTCAAAAAGGGGGGAGGGTTACTTTCGGTATTTTACGGTATATATATCAATACAAAAAACCCTTAACGGGTTAAAAGTTTGTGATGCAGCACTGTACTTTATGGCTATAAGAATTAGAAATACGGGTCTTAAAAATAATGATATCAAATTTTCAGTGACGCTTTGATATTAATTAAATTATACATAGATTTTTCTTATTTGAATTTGCTTTTTCCTTTTATTTATATTTACAGTGTAAACGTTATTTTCAACATAAAATAATATATAGCATTTACTCATTGATACCTTTCCATTCACATCTCTTATACTATGAAAGCATGTGTTTTAAAAGAAATTATATTGTTACAAAATTGTAAATAATTGTGTTTATTTTTGTGTAAATTCTTTCAAAGAGGCTTAGTAAATTGATAAAGTGCTAATTTTGTGCATTTCTAGTCGTTTTAGCGTTAAAATAACCTTATTTTCCCTTAAAAACGCATTAAAAAGCCCCAATAAGGCAGGTAATGGATTTGGTGCCAAATTTGGCGACTTTCTCCCACCTTGGCGATTTTTTTGGCGACCTTGGTGAGAAAATCCTTATATGGGATATACCAAATATGGAAGCTGTAAGTTGATTGGTTGACCACTTTCTAGAGTTTTCTCGAAAAATCTGGGTTCCATGGAACAGTATATAAGGAGCGCTTCCTCGTCAAGGCAGTCAGTTCAGTTCAGCTTTCAGCCAGCTTCGCTAGTGCTTGTATTGCTCTTGAGCCTCTTTGGAAGAGACTTGCTTTATGTGTTATTGCTATACAGTTTGTACTGTGGATTTGCTATTGACAGCTGTTGTTTAAGCTGTGTTTACTGTTTGAATTGAAGCTGATACTTGGTTTATAGACCTGCATTTTTCTGGAATTTTCTGTGAATAAATTACTGAATTTTTGTACGTTTGGCCTTTCATTCTCAGACAACTCACGAACCCCCAAGTACGCAACATTTCTGGTGTCAGAAGTGGGATTGTCTGTGAATGGTTATAACTAGAGCTATAGAGGAACAGATGAAGAAACTTCTAGAAAGCTTATCTACCCAGATGAATGAAATGAAAGAAGGGCAAAGAGAGATGAAAGAAAGTATGAAAGCATCGCAAAGAGAAATGAAAGACGGCTTGACTGAAGAAATGAAGGAAATGAAAGATACTATGGGTGAAGTTCAGGAAGAAATTAAATCTAATCAAGAAGAGATGAAGAGAGAGCTTTCAACGGTGAAAGAATCAATCGAGGGTAAATTAATGGTGAGGGAAAATAGAATGGATGGAATAGAAGAGAAAGTTATAAAGATAGGAGAAAGTTTTGAAAATAGAAGAAAGTTTTGAAGAGAAAGCTATGAAGATAGAAGAAAATGTTATCAGGGGCCAATCTAAGATTTCAAACTTAATACCTATTTTTGTGAAAAATCTTAACTATATTTTATTTTTGTGAAAAATTGTAGTGCACTCTTTTTCTTTCTCTCTGTGTGTATGGGGGGGGGGAGTTTGAACAAAGTAGAATAATAAAATTAACTCTCAGCAGCTAGTGTGAGGCTTATAGCAGAACAGGAACCAAAATTCACTCTGCAGTAAACAGTTCAGTAGAGATAGTGTAAGTAGAAGTTGTTTTTATTTGTGTTAGTATCACTGCAGTATACATGAATTGTACCAGGGAGGATAAACACATCACCATACAGTCACCAAAATGTTAAACCACCTGACGAATCAGCAAACAGTACACTATGGCCACAATTTCAGAGCGTGTCTGTACCGATACACACAAGGATCGTTTTGTTTACATATGCTGCACTGTTTCTCGCCCATAACAAACGCTTGTGTGTAGATTAAAACCAACATTCTGTATGATTCTTGCTTCGCAAATCGCATCAACAGAAATGCACGAATTACTTTCCTTTGAAAATGTGCTAATTAAAAATGTTAGATTTTGCTGGGAGGACTAAGATTTTTGTGAAGATACCTTTTTTGCCAGGTCGATTTTTTGAAGGTACCTATAAACGGTAGTAAACTCGACCTGTATTAACCCCTGGTTATGAAGGTTGAAGAGAGTGTTACGAGGATAGAACGGAGTTTCGGGGAGAAAGTTAAAGAAAATTTTATCAGGAACTGAAAGGCAGGTTTTCAGAGATAGAAGGTAAATTGAAGAGAATAGAAGAAGATCTGGAGAAAAAAGTGGAAGAAAAGTTAGAATCCATGCCCCAGGAAACTGAAAAGAAAGAGAGAAGAAGCCAGAATCACGAATTTATTAAGCTATCCACCTACGATGGCAGTTCCTCCTGGCATGTATATAAGACGCAGTTTTCCATCGTAGCTGAAGCTAACGGCTGGGACTCTGTTGCAAAGACGGCTCATCTGGTAGGGTCGTTGCGGGGCGACGCCGCAGATATTCTGGAGACCCTTTCGAAGGAACAGCGATATGACTTCGAAGCTGTAACCAGAGCACTAGAGCTACGTTTTGGAGCGAAATGGTCC
Organism: Salticus scenicus; assembly: GCA_963930645.1. Lineage (NCBI taxonomy): Eukaryota > Metazoa > Arthropoda > Arachnida > Araneae > Salticidae > Salticus > Salticus scenicus. Next base: position 23,272,920 of record OZ005659.1, on the reverse strand, counting down.
AAAGAATATAGTCGACTCCAGCTAAGGTCCCGTCGTCAGAGACCAGGGGAAAGCTTACAAGAACTGGCATCAAACATCCAGAGGCTTTCACATTTGGCTTTCTCAGACTGTCATCCTGAAACACGCAATGATCTGGCCCTAGAATATTTCTTTGATGCTGTCGGAGATCCAGATATTCAAAAAGCCCTCAGACTCTCCGGCGTGAAGGATGTGGAGTCAGCCTTGGTGTATGCCCTAAAGCTCGAGACAGCCCAACAAGCCTCCTATAAACATCGCCAGAACAGCACAGCAGACAAAGTGAACGGCTCTCAAGATGATCTTAAAGAGATTCAGGAAATGATTACAGAAATTAATAGAAGACTACGCATTCTTGAGAGTAGGAAAGAAGGGAAGACTCCAACAACTAAATGCTGGGGCTGTGGAAAATACGGGCATATCAAACGAAGCTGCCCAGTAAGGGCACCTAGAGACGCAACCAAGAATGTCTCTGAAGTATGCCACCCAGGAGGAGCTCTTTGGGAAAATCCAGATGCCTTCTTGCGGAAGCCTCCATATGAAAATCATAAATACAGCTGTAAAGCCGATGATAGACCACAAAGAATACAGCCAGTTGCTCGCCAAGTTACTGTCTCACAGTGTTGGGCAAAATTCAATCATCTGGATGACTAACGATTAATGATTAAATTAATCGTTAATCAAAAATATTTTGACTAATGATTAATTCAATCGTTAATCAAAAATATTTTGACTAATGATTAAATTAATCGTTAATCATAAATATTTTGATTAACGATTAATTTAATCATTAATCGCAAATGTTTTGATTGACGATTAAATTAATCGTTAATCGTAGATTATACGACTAACGAATAATTTAATCATTAATCATATATTTTTACGACTAACGAATAAATCAATCGTTAATCGTATTTTTATGACTAATGATTGAATTAATCATTAATCAAAAGTTTTATGACTAACGAATAAATCAGTAATTAATGATAAAATTTATATAAGGAAGAATAAGAATTCACAGTAAAACATTTTTCAATATCGTTTAAATGTGTTTAAGACTTCACATTTCGGTCTTTCTATATGACTGTCAATCTGTCCATCAGATTTCTTATCATAGTTTTAGAATGACCTGAAACTGATGTATATTATTCAGGTAGCGTTCTGCGACGGGTGCGAGTCGGATTAGCATTAATTTTTGACCCACGGATAAAAACGTGAGTCTACCGATATTAGAGAATTTTTTTATGTTGCTTTTTCAGGAATACAATCTTTTGAATGCATCTTTTCTCATGTTTTTACAATCTGGTGCGGCTCTACACGACTTCTCTCACTCCGGACACTATCTCTATTGCAGTTAGACCTCACAAAACCGTGAGAAAGGCCAAAGCCGCCATTTTTCTCACGTGTTTACAATCTGGTGCGGCTCTACACAACTTCTCTTATCTCCGGACACTGTCTCTATTCCAGTTAGACCTCACCAAACCGTGAGAGAGCCCAAAGCCGCCATTTTTCTCACGTTTTCACAATCTGGTGCAGCTCTACACGACTTCTCTCATCTCCAGCCACTGTCTCTTAAAGATAGCAGCCGGAAACGTTGCAGTTAGACCTCACAGAACCGTGAGAAAGGCCAAAGCCGCCATTTTTCTCACACTTTTACAATCTGGTGCGTCTTTACACGACTTCTCTCATCTTCGGCCACTGTCTCATAAAGATTGCAGCCGGAAACGTTCCAGTTAGACCTCACAAAACCGTGATAAAGGACAAAGCCGCCATTTTTTTCACGTTTTTACAATCTGGTGCGGCTCTACACGACTTCTCACACTCCGGAAACTGTCTCTATTGCAGTTAGACCTTACAAAACCGTGATAAAGGCCAAAGCCGCCATTTTTCTCACGTGTTTCTAATCTAGTGCGTCTCTACACGACTTCTCTCATCTCCGGGCACTGTCTCTTAAAGATTGCAGCCGGAAACGTTGCAGTTAGACCTTTACAGAACCCAGAGAAAGGCCAAAGCCGCCACTTTTCTTACGTTTTTAGAATCTGGTGCGGCTCCACACGACTTCTCTTATCTCCGGACATTGTCTCTATTGCAGTTAGACCTCACAGAACCGTGAGAAAGGCCAAAGCCGCCATTTTCTCACGCTTTTACAATCTGGTGCGGCTCTACACGACTTCTCTCACCCCGGACACTGTCTCTATTGCAGTTAGACCTCACAAAACTGTGAGAAAGGCCAAAGCCAACATTTTTCTCACGGTTTTACAATCTGGTGCAGCTTTACACGACTTCTTTCATCTCCGGACACTGTCTCTTAAAGATTGCAGACGTTAAATTCTCATTTACTAATATATCTTCAAATTATACATAGTTTTTGTTATTTTAGTTTTCTAGTCAGGAAGACAAAACTCAAATTAGTTTTTCATTCATGATTATGCACAATCGCAAAATAAATTCATTACATAAATAATTATATAAACGGTTGATGTAGCTAATATGTTCTCAGTAATATTTTTAAGAAATATTATTTTATGCATTTTTAGTAGACTTACGTAAACTGAAAAGAAATTTCAGTTTAAACTTCATTTTAAGTATTTTTAAAATAAAGAAAAGTATCGAAAATTGAGCACCTAATAGTTTTTAATTTTAATTTTTATAATTTTCATTTTTGAATTTGCGAAAATACCATGTAAACTATTAACTATTTATAAACAAATTAAAGACCTCTATTTAAGAGATATGCAACCTACCAATAAGTATTCGGGTACTTTCGAATAAAGAAATTTTGTCAAATATCCAGAAGAATTCTACAGGAATCATCTTGAAACTTCGGTAGTGTAAAGAACATGTTATACCTCGCATTTTTCAGCAAAATTTGTGTACTGAAGAGGAAAAGTGCACCAGTGTAAAAAAATAAACAAAAACCAAAATGTTTTGGATCACCTTGTAAAAAGTAATGCTTTAAACTCGTTTTGGTTGTAGCATATGATTATGAGGATATTTTCATTATATGTATAAATTTTAAGAGGTTACCTCATATATTCATGGAGATATAACGGTTTCTTTAAAAAAAAAAATCGCAAAAACAATTTCTCCTTTTTTAATTAAAGCACGTAGGGCATTAAATGCAGTGAAAATCCATTTTTAAGAAATATGGTATGCTACATTAGGCACACATACAGCAATCAGAATGCAAAAATGTTAAATATCTTATGAAATACGAGCACTTTTACTAAATAATTTTCAACTACGTATGCACAAGCTTTATAAAAATTTCTCTTGTATAATTTAATAGCCAAAAGTATTGAGCAACTTACATGAAAACCCCCCAAAAAATATCATGTAAATTTAAAACCTTACGAGAGATACGAGGCTTAACACAAAAGAAAATGCGCATAGTAAATTATAATTGCAGCTATTAATGTATCTGAATATTTTACTGTAGTCCTGTAAATCTGAAGGTTAATCATATCATATTCTATACAAAACATTATGTTAGAATATTAACAATGCATAAAATTTCTTTATGATTTTTACAGTAGAAAGTTATTTAAATATGATTTTTAAAAATGTCTGACATAAAACGCAAACCAGAACCTATACACAAACTAGTTGTACACGACCTATTAATGCCGTTTTAAATAGGGAAAATTCCATAGTGAACTCGACTAATATATAATATTTTTTAAAATTTCTAAAAGTATTGCTGGGGGCGGGAGACAGGCAGATAGAAAAATAAACAATCGGACAGACAGACACACAAGTTGAAATCATATTCACACCTAAAAATAGTTAGAAAGTGTTAAAAACACTCAACGTAAATGAAAGTACAATTCCAGCAAATTTTTATTAATAGTTCTTAATGTAACTGAATATTTTTGTGTAGCCCTGTAAATCAATTGCTAATTATATTATATTCCATGGTGCCTATGAATAACATATTTCAATTTCATTAAGCTTTGTAATAATGTTATCAAAATTTGGTTTATAGAAATACCTCACAGAACGCTCAGCTTTGGAATGCTTTGGAGTGTCCCTGTACGCAAACCAGTGGTGGTATTTAAACAATATACATAGGAAACAACCAATTATGAACTTGAATAACATATTTCAATTTCATTAAAATTTGTGTTCAATAAAGGTATTAAAATACGGTTTATAGAAATACCTCCCATAGGACACAATGCTTTGAAATAGTTTCGGGTGTCCCTGTACACAAACCGGCAGAGGCATTCACTCCCTTTTCAATAGGGAACATCCAGTAGTAAACTTGAATAACATATATCAGTTTCAAGAAATTCCATAAATATTTATGACAATCAGAGCGCGGACAAACAGACGGATAGACAGACAGATACACAAACTGAAGTAAAATTCACACTTAAAAATTGTTAGAAAGTGTTAAAAATACTTAATGTAAACGAACGTACAATTCCAGCAAAATTTTACTAATGTCTCTTAATGTAACTGAATATTTTTGTGTGGCCCTGTAAATCTAATGCTAATCATACTATAATCTATAGAAAGCATTCTTTTGCGCATATAAATAACATATTTCAATTTCATTAAGCTTTATGCAAAGTAAAGTTACTAGTGGATCTGCAGATCAGGAGCCTCAACGTCCTATTTGCATCAGACATTATTCAATAGGCCATTTTTATTTATTCCTTATTATATAACAGTATATATTGATTCGATCGACTTCTTACCATAATCACATACATTACAGAGGGAGGCTGCCGCCCCCCTCAACCCCCCGCTTTATCTCTCTCTGTATACCTATTTGTATATCATATAAAGTGTTACGGAATTGTAAATAATTGCATTTATTTTTGCATAATTTCTTTCAAAGAAGTTTTGTAAGCTGATAACATGCTAATTTTGTGCATTTCTAGTCGTTTTAGCGTTAAAATAGCCTAATTTTCCTTTGAAAATACATTAAAAAGCACCAATAAGGGAAGAAATGGATTTGGCGCCAAATTCGGCGATTGTTTCCCTCTTTGGCGATTTTTTTGGCGACCTTGGCGAGAAAATCCTTATTAGGGATATACCAAATATGGAAGCTCTAACCTCATTGGCTGATGTGATACGAGAATTTTCCAGAACAGTCTGTGTTCGATAGAAAAGTGTAAAAGAAGCATTATTTTCGCCAAGGCGGTCAGTCTCAGATCTGTGTCAGTTTCGTCAAATGCTTGCTTTGCTTTGAGCCTCTTTGAATGAGACTTGCTTTATGTGTTATTGATAAAGAGTTTGTGCTGTTGTTTTACTGTTAACGGCTGTTGTTTAAGCTATGTTTACTGGTTGAATTGAAGCTGATACTTGGTTTATAGACCTGTATTTTTCTGGAACTTTATGTGAATAAATCACTGAATTTTTGCAAGTTTCGCCTTTCATTCTCGGACAACTTACGAACCCCCCAAGTACGCAACAATTTGTATTCTTAATAAATGACAGTCTCGTATTATTTCTCTGAAATTCATAAATACCAAATTTCATAACTATCAAATTTCATACAAAAAAAAAATTACATAGCATATCGGAAATATTTTGCGTAACCTTTAAACTAATTATCAATTCTATGCCCACAATTTTCAACAGGAAAACATACTTTTAAAATTCTAATAAAATTTCATTATATTAGATGGGGTGTAACCTTGTTAAAATAGACTTATAAGAAATACCGACTATAGACCATAATATTACGAAATTCCTTTATGTATCCCGGAAAAGTAGCCACAGTCATTATAAACGCCAATAATAAGAATAAACCTAATTAATTATAACTCATTAGTTTTTCAAACTAATTTGACATCATTTGGATGATTACAGTACATACTCGGAATTACTTTGTGTGGTCCCATAAATTATTTAGTCTATACACAACCTTTTTTAAGAGTAAACATTTTAAGCATCTTTATAATGTATGTTACCTTTATTAAGTTCATTTCAGCATAAACGCATGAAAGTGCGTGCTTAAATTAAAAATTTGTCCATAGGCTCTAATCATAATTCTTTCGTGTGTCTTTGTAAACGAACCATAAACATTGTATACACCAGTAAAAACTATTCAGCTTATTTTGCGTTTAAAATTAATAAGTGTTCCAAATTTAACATCGTTTGGATGACTATGTGACATTGTCAGAACACTTTTGTAAGATCCTGTACATTAATTAGAAGGTTTAAGAGCACATATTTTCTTCAAACAACATAAGTTTAAGCATCTTACTCAGGTACGCTAGTTTCATTTTCTTCATTGCAAAGTAATGATATTAAAATGCGTTTAAACGAAATTCATCCAATACGCCGTAATGTTAAGAATTTAAAGTACACAGTTTATAAAAAATATAGCAATAAAAATATACAGCTACTTATATGCAAAGATGGAACGTGTGCGCCAATTTGCAAGTCAATCGAAGGATTTTTGCGGACGCTATTGCGGTACATACAAATTCTTTCCATAGGCCGTAAAAATAAAAAAACCTTTGGCGTGTCCCTGTACACGAACGACAAATGAAATACAAACCTAACACTATACAGCTAATTCCATTGGCCTCATGAATATGTGTACCAAATTGCAAGTCAATTGCGTTATTTTGGGGCCACTATCGCGGTACATACAAATTCTTCCCATAGGCCGTAATGATAAAAAAAAAAAAAAAAAAAAAAACAGTTGCACTTCGGGAGTGCCGATAGAAGTGAAAACGTGAACAATTAGGTGTGTATTTCTTGAATCGTCAGGAAATATTTTATTGTGTAGGAAATACTTTTAAATGAAGTGTTTTTTTATTCATTAATATAAACTACTAATACAAAAATTATATTACAATTTTATTTAATGCGCTAATTGCAATAGAGACAGTGTCCGGAGATGAGAGAAGTCGTGTAGAGCCGCACCGTATTGTAAAAACGTGAGAAAAATGGCGGTTTTGGCCTTTATCATGGTTTTGTGAGGTCTAACTGGAACGTTTCCGGCTGCAATCTTTAAGAGACAGTGTCCGGGGATGAGAGAAGTCGTGTAGAGCCGCACCAGATTGTAAAAACGTGAGAAAAATGGCAGCTTTGGCCTTTCTCACGGTTTTGCGAGGTCTAACTGCAATAGAGAAAGTGTCCGGAGATGAGAGAATTCGTGTAGAACCGCACCAGATTGAAAAACGTAAGAAAAATGGCGGCTTTGGCCTTTCTCACGATTTTGTGAGGTCTATCTGCAACGTTTCCGGCTGTAATCTTTAAGAGACAGTGTCCGGAGATGAGAGAAGTCGTGTACAGCCGCAAAGATTGTAAAAACGTGAGCAAAATGGAGGCTTTGGTCTTTCTTATGGTTCTGTGAAGTCTAACTGCAACGTTTCGGCTGCAATCTTTAAGAGACAGTGTCCGGAGATGAGAGAAGTCGTGTAGAGCCGCACCAGATTGTAAAAACGTGAGAAAAATGGCGGCTTTGGCCTTTCTCACGGTTTTGTGAGGTCTATCTGCAACGTTTCCGGCTGCAATCTTTAAGAGACAGTGTCCGGAGATGAGAGAAGTCGTGTAGAGCCGCACCAGATTGTAAAAACGTGAGCAAAATGGAGGCTTTTGTCTTTCTCATGGTTCTGTGAAGTCTAACTGCAACGTTTCCGACTGCAATCTTTAAGAGACAGTGTCCGGAGATGAGAGAAGTCGTGTACAGCCGCAAAGATTGTAAAAACGTGAGCAAAATGGAGGCTTTGGTCTTTCTTATGGTTCTGTGAAGTCTAACTGCAACGTTTCCGGCTGCAATCTTTAAGAGACAGTGTCCGGAGATGAGAGAAGTCGTGTAGAGCCGCACCAGATTGTAAAAACGTGAGAAAAATGGCGGCTTTGGCCTTTCTCACGGTTTTGTGAGGTCTATCTGCAACGTTTCCGGCTGCAATCTTTAAGAGACAGTGTCCGGAGATGAGAGAAGTCGTGTAGAGCCGCACCAGATTGTAAAAACGTGAGCAAAATGGAGGCTTTGGTCTTTCTCATGGTTCTGTGAAGTCTAACTGCAACGTTTCCGACTGCAATCTTTAAGAGACAGTGTCCGGAGATGAGAGAAGTCGTGTAGAGCTGCACCAGATTTTAAAAACATGAGAAAATGGCGGCTTTGGTCTTTTTAATGGTTCTGTGAAGTCTAACTGCAATGTTTCCGGCTGCAATCTTGAGGCACAGTGTCCGGAGATGAGATAAGTCGTGTAGAGCCGCACCAGATTGTAAAACAATATACAGTATATAATTGTTAACACCTCACATTAGCAAGTTAATTATATGATACATTATTTGTATCATACAAGGATGGAAAGCGTTTGCTGACGATGACGCGAATTCAATGATTTTTGTTCACCCAAAAGTTTTCACTTCAAATGAAAAGCGTTAGCTGACGATGACGGGAGTTCAATGATTTTTGTTCACTCAAAAGTGCTCAACGCGCCTAAAGAGGTTTTCACTAAAAAAACTTTGGCGTGTCCCTGTATACGAACTACAAATGGAATGCACACCCAAAACCATGCAGCTAATTTCGTGGGGATCATGAACATGTGTACAATATTTCAAGTCAATAGCGGCCGCTATTGCTATATTTTTGCGGCCGCTATCGCACGACAGACAGACAGACATACGGACAGACGGAACCCAAAATCCTGTTGAGTCTCAACAGAGGGCCTCCATTGACGTTTCGGCAAAAATTGGAAGTCAATAGCTTGATTTTTGCGGTGTCTATCGCGGTACATACAGATTCTTCCCATAGGCCGTAATGATAGAAAATCTTTGGCGTGTCCCTGTACACGAACTACAAATGGAATACACACCTAAACTATACAGCTGATTCCATTGAGCTCATGAACACGTGTACCAAATTGCAAGTCAATAGCGTGATTTTTGTGGCCGCTATCGCGATACATACACATTTCTCCCATAGGCCGTAATGATAAAAAAAACTTTGGCGTGTCCCTGTATACGAACTACAAATGGAATACATACCAAAAACTATACAGCTGATTTCGTGGGGCTCATGAACATTTGTACCAAATTTCATGTCAATAGCGCCATTTTTGCGGCCGCTATCGCGCGACAGACAGACAGACAGACAGACAGACATACAGACAGAGCCCAAAACCGTTTTGAGTCTTAACAGAGGGCCTCCACTGACGTTTCGGCAATTAAAATTTGGTTTATAGAAATACCTCTCATTTAACGCAATGCATTGGAATACTTTCGAGTAACCCTGTAAACAAAACAGTGCTGATATTTACTCTATTTTACATAAGAAACATCCAATATTAATCTTGAATGACATATTTCAATTTCATTAAGATTTGTGTACAGTAAAAGTATTAAAATATGCCTTATAGAAATACCTCCCATAGATTACAATGTTTTGGAATACTTTCGGGTGTCCCTGTATACAGAGCAGTAGAGGTATTTACTCCACTTTCAATAGGGAACATTCGATAGTGAACTTGAATAACATATATCAGTTTCAAGAAATTCCATAAATATTTACGGGAGTTAGAGCTAGAGCGCGGACAGACAGACAAACCGAAGTGTTTAACATTTTTCAACCTTGTTGGAAAGTTTTTAAAAACCGTTACTGAAAATTGCTATCAAAAATTTAGCGGCATCATTTGATCTTCAGAGAAAGGGGGGGAGGGATATCAGCTATGGATACAACTACAATTCAATCACGATAAATTTAATCATGATTAATTTAGTCATGATTAACAGTTAATCATTTGCTGCAACTAATATATTAATCATGATTGATTTAATCATGAATAATTTAATCATGAATAACGGTTAGTTGTCTGCTTCTCGAATAATTTAATCATGATTGAATTTTTAGTTGCAGCAAATGACTGAAATATTAATCACGATTGATTTAATCACGATTAATTTAATCGCAACTAACGGTTAGTCGTCTGTTTTTCGATTAATTTAATCGCGATTGAATTTTTAGTTGCAGCAAATGAATAACCGTTAGTTGTGATTAAATTAATCGTGATTAAATTTTTAGTCAACTAATTAGTTGATTAAAAATTTAATCGATTGATGCCCAACACTGCTGTCTCAACACCATCAGATCAAGATCCCGATCCATGGAGTGACGAAGAACTTAGAAAAGCCCAGTTGGAAGATCCTGACATAAAGCCAATATTACAGCTGAAGGAGACGACCAGCAACAGCCCTATCTGGCAGGACATTTCCAGATTTAGTCCCATTACGAAAAGTTATTGGGCACTTTGGGACTCTCTTCATAACAGAAACGGCGTATTATACAGAAAGTGGGAATCTGATGATGGGAAAAGCTTCCGATGGCAGATAGCATTGCCAAGATCAAGAATTCCAGATGTTTTAGAACAACTGCATAGTAGCTCTACTGGAGGCCATTTTGGGATAATGAAGACTCTGCAGAAAGTTCGGGAACGCTTCTACTGGTGCAAGGCAAAGGAGGATGTGGAGAAATGGTGTAAATCCTGTGATGCTTGTGCGGCACGTAAAGGCCCGCAGAAACGAAGTCGAGGAAGACTGCAACGGTATAACGTGGGAGCACCATTTGAAGGGATTGCACTCGACATCTTGGGTCCTTTGCCACGGACCTCCAGTGGAAATAAATACATCCTCGTCGTGATGGACTATTTCACCAAGTGGCCTGAGGCATATCCCATTCCAGGGCCGGCTCTAACATTTTTGCCGCCGTAGGCAAACCTCAGAAATGCCGCCCCCCCCCCCCAGCTTTAAAAACTTAAAAAAAAAAAAAAAAAAATTATATATAACAAAAAAAAAAATATATATATATATATATCACATAAATGGTCTAATAGAATTGAGCTAAGTAAATAATACTCATAAAACATTTACTACTATTTTTTTTTTTTTTTTTTTAAGTAAAAAACACAAAATCTTTGGAAGTAATACTAGTACAGTACAGACAATATTTTCTAAACAGCGAAGGATAAAGAATGCTAGAACAGTATACAAAACTTAAGCTTTTAATAAAATAATCTCTTTCGAACCTTCTTTTGTGCAAATCTCGAATAACTTCTAATCTAATTTGTTACTCAATTCATATTCAATGTCCAACATTGCTAACCCATTGAGTCGATTTGGACTAGATATGGTTTTAAAATATTTTTTTACCATTTTTACTTTCTCTTATTACTTTCACCCATAAGGTAAAAAAAGTATTGTTTTAGGGTCAAATTTTCGAATGTGAGTTTGTTATATTTACACGTTTTAAGGTCCCCTGAATCCGAAAATCATGTTTTTAGCGGTTGGTCTGTGTGTCTGTCTGTCATCAGTATATCTCAAGAACAAATTGTAGCAGAAAGTCCAAACTTGGTATTCTAAATGCGTATGGTATGGGGATGCTACACTAAGCTTTTTGTTGAGATGACGCATATAGTTCGTGTACAGGGACACCCAAGAGAATTCAAATACATTACGTCTAGGGGGAAAATTGCAGGGGAGTAGAGTTTAACATCTATAGACTGCACTAAACCAAAATGAAATGAATATATACTTTTTATATGCATAAAAACATGTCTCATGTAGAATACAGTAAGGAAATCCTTCACTGTTCATTTACAGGGCTACACAGAAGAACTTGATTATAGTGCCACAATAGCTGAAAATTGATGGAAATGTATTTCATGTTGTGCCTTGTATCACTACTATAGGATTATATTTAGGTGCATCATATGGTATGTACATAATCTTCAAATGATATACAGATCAGGGCTGCAAATATTTAAACGATAACATTCTTTTTTATTCTTTGTGGAAGTTCTTTACTGTAATATTTTACCACTTCCACCAAAGTTGCTCAGAAAATGAAATGAATTCCTCATAGACATGATAAATAATGTATGTTTTTAAGCTAAATATTCATCTCTTGTTTTTTGTATATTTACACGTTTTAAGGCTTCCTAATTGCCGAAGTAAAGTTTTTTAAAGTTTGATTTTTGTCTGTGTCTCTTAGAGTAACTTACAAACGAATAATTTCAGGGGATCCAAAAGTTGTATTTTCAAGTTAATATAAGTTTGTTGCTGGAAAAGTTTCAAGGAATGTTACGCGTGAAAATTGTCTGTTTAATTTTAAGCGAACTTTTAATTTTAATAACAGATTTAAATTCTATATAAATGTAGGTGCAGTAATGAAACGGGGGGGGGGGGGGGTTGAGGTGGGCGGTAGTCCCCCTCACATAGAACTAACTGTCACATAAAACTTTTCCAAAGCCAAATTTGAATTGTTTTAACATAAGTTTACATAACACTACTCGTTGTCTTACCTCTTAATCTCCAACCTGTATTTATGGTATTAAATTTCAGGGTAAGAGAAAGTTATGTGAGTGACACACCAGATTATTAGTTTAGAAAAAGATCTTTCTCCGTTAGCAAAAATTATGGGCAAGGTTAACAGAATTTTTAAAGCAGTGCTTAAATTCGGCCCAATGTTAAGGAAAGTAATGAAATTAAAGACGTCAAAATTGGGCATTCTTTTTTTTTTCAAAAGTGAAGAAAATAAAGCATATTTTACCAGCCAATTTTAAAATGTTAAGATTTAAACGACTTAACAGAGGAATCGCCATCTGTTAAGTCGTTTCCCAGATCTTTACAGTGTGTCAGTCTCAGTAATTCATTTTTGCACGTGTCTTTAAGTTTGTGGACATTACATAAAAATTCAAAAAGAATGATTATGATTATTCAATAAATTTAATCTCAGCTTCAGTGCACTAATCGCCTGATCGCTGAGGGGGAAAAAAAAAAAAAAACCTATTTTATATTTCTCTTTTGAATTTTCTATGCATTCGTCTACACTTTCATAAGAAAAATTTCGTTTTTAAGATTGAACATGATGGCGTGGTGTAGCCAATTCAAAGATTTTTTCTACGTCTATTACATTAGCTAATTTTTCAGCTTCTAAGATAAAGTTATCAAAGGATCCAACTGATCATAATTCTTAATAATAAGAAGAATAAGAATAATGAGCCATTTAATAAATTAATGAGTTGGTATAAATCAAAAAATTTTGTTTCACATAGCTTACTTAATCGGACTAATATAATTCGAAATTTTGTGTCAAATGACGGCAGAAAAATTAATGAAGCACACATCCATATTTTTCATGTATATATATATATTTGGTTTGATCGCTTTTTTTTTTTTATCATCAACTTACTTTTTTATAAACAGCATAAAGACTAAGATCATGACTCGACAAATATTTACTTAACAAAACAGTATAAGGTGCCCATCTTTTAAGTAGGAATTATTGCTAGTACTTCAATAATTTTGCTGCCGACTGTAATCAATAAACAACTGCCTCATTTTGAATCATATTATCTATCTCTACATTTTTGTAATTGCTTAATAAAGCATCATGAATGTTTTCTAATTTAAGAAATAAAGATATTAGGGAATCTATACATTTTTTCCAACTTCACAGTCATTCATTAACTACTAATTTTAATAAATGGCTGCTGCAATGTGCGTGAAATGCTCTGGAATTTAAAATTGTAACCCAAATTTGTCACCTCTGATATTTGAGCAATTTTCATAACCTTGGCCAGTCATATTTTCTAATTTTAACCCTTTTTTTCCCCCCAACTCTTTGAAAAAACTTTAGGCAGTTCCTTACCACTAGATCATTCAACAGGAAGAAAACCTTTAAAATGTTCGTTGAATTTGCACTGAAATGCTGATTGGCCAATGGAAACATACCTTCATAAAAAATTTATCCCCCCTCCCCCATCCAATGAATCTGATGGACGTTATTGCATAAATAAAGCATTGTTTTAAATCTGACATCACTGTTGCCAATTCAAACTCAAATTTTGTCGTATTTTTACGGACAACTCAAGATGTCCCTACCTTATGGCTGAGGATGTCCTAGGATGTTCTTTCATACATAGGATATACTGATAATGTCCTGTTGACAAAGGGTACCACCAAATAATTCCTACATGCTGAAGAACACTGCTGAAAGACCCTACAATTGGAAAACTCTTGACTTTCTTATTAGAGGGCAAAAAGAGCTTGATAAAATCAGCGGTGAGGTGAGTGTGCATTTCTCCCTTCGCGTCGCGGCTGCGCATACAATACATACTGTACACAGAACTTACAAGTTTGTCTATTCTTGTCTGCATTTCAAATTATAGGAATGGGCAGAGAAGACTGTAAATTCTTGTTACGATTATTTACTTATTTTTTTACTTATTTATTTTTCTACTTATTTATTTTCTACATTCAATAATTGAAGTATTTTTTTTTTTTTTTTTTTTTAATAGTTCAACTGATTTTGCCGCCCCTAAATTTTGCCGCCGTAGGCAGTTGCCTACCGCCTAGAGCTGGCCCTGCCCATTCCCAATCAAGAGGCATGCACGGTCGCAGAGGTCCTAGTGCAGCAATGGGTGTCAAGGTACGGCACGCCCCTACAACTTCATACCGACCAAGGTAGGAACTTTACCTCTGATGTTTTTAAAGGACTGTGTCAACTACTCGGCATAGACAAAACCCGGACTACACCCTTACACCCCCAGTCGGATGGCATGGTCGAGAGGTTCAATCATACCATCCTGAATAACCTCTTCTCTCTTCTAGTATCAAGGAACCAACAAGATTGGGACTTGAAGTTGCCATTGTTCCTGCTGGCTTATTGAAGTGCTGTCCATGAAACCACCGGCTACACTCCAGCCCAGATGCTGTTTGGACGTGAACTTCGTCTCCCTTGTGATCTCCTGTTTGGTTGTCCACCCGATGCGCCTTCATCGCCCGAGGAGTACATCCAAGATCTCCAGGCACGATTTGAGGACGTACACAACTTTGCTCGGGAGCAGATTAACATGGCGACGGAGAAAATGAAGACAAGGTACGATCTAAAGGCTACACAACATGAGTTCCAGGAAGGAGAGAAGGTCTGGTTGTGGAATCCTGTTCGACGCAAAGGACTCTCTCCCAAGTTACAGTGCAACTGGGATGGACCATACACAGTCTTAAAAAGGGTGAATGATGTAGTGGTGCGTATCACTAAAACACCTTCGTCAAAACCGAAGGTGGTGCACTATAATAAGCTAGCCAAGTACCACAAGTAACGGTAAAATTAAAATTTAAAATGTAAATACTGGTAAAATTTGCGCATGCGCACTGTAAATATTTGTGAATTTTGTAAATATTTCCCACTTAATTTATATTTCTATGTTATCTTTATGTGCAACTTAGTTCTTGTATTTTAGATTGTGTAAATTTGTTTAGTTTCGCCTCTTGACCAAGGGTTGCACTGCCCGGGACGTGCAGTCCTTGGGAGGGGGGCAGTGTTACAAAATTGTAAATAATTGTGTTTATTTTTGTATAAATTCTTTCAAAGAGGCTTAGTAAATTGATAAAGTGCTAATTTTGTGCATTTCTAGTCGTTTTAGCGTTAAAATAACCTTATTTTCCCTTAAAAACGCATTAAAAAGCCCCAATAAGGCAGGTAATGGATTTGGTGCCAAATTTGGCGACTTTCTCCCACCTTGGCGATTTTTTTGGCGACCTTGGTGAGAAAATCCTTATATGGGATATACCAAATATGGAAGCTGTAAGTTGATTGGTTGACCACTTTCTAGAGTTTTCTCGAAAAATCTGGGTTCCATGGAACAGTGTATAAGGAGCGCTTCCTCGTCAAGGCAGTCAGTTCAGTTCAGCTTTCAGCCAGCTTCGCTAGTGCTTGTATTGCTCTTGAGCCTCTTTGGAAGAGACTTGCTTTATGTGTTATTGCTATACAGTTTGTACTGTGGATTTGCTATTGACAGCTGTTGTTTAAGCTGTGTTTACTGTTTGAATTGAAGCTGATACTTGGTTTATAGACCTGCATTTTTCTGGAATTTTCTGTGAATAAATTACTGAATTTTTGTACGTTTGGCCTTTCATTCTCAGACAACTCACGAACCCCCAAGTACGCAACAATATGAAATTCCAGTAACGCAGTGGTGTTACATTAAATGATTTGTTTTTAAATTTCACTGCAATTATTTTGTTTTGTATATTAAAGTATATGTGCACATTGAAATATTGCTTTTAATTTTCAAATACGCTATCAAATATATCACTTTCATTAAGCTTATATTATGTACTGAAATATATTTATTTCAATGAATTATTATCTTTTGCGTCACGCCATCCAAAACTGAAAAAAATTTCACAATTTTTGTCTTTGCAGCACAATATCTATTTGCATGCATTTTCAATTTATTTGGATGAAATGACACAAAGTAAACATTTCCATATATTTTACTTACAGTTTTGGATGGCGTGACGCAAAAGATAGAATAATTCATTGAAATAAATATATTTCAGTACATAATATAAGCTTAATGAAAGTGATATATTTGACAGCGTATTTGAAAATTAAAAGCAATATTTCAATGTGCACATATACTTTAATATGCAAAACAAAATAATTGCAGTGAAATTTAAAAACAAATCATTTCATGTAAGACCACTGCGTTACTGGAATTTCATATAATTTCTTTTAAAACACATGCTTTCATAGTATAAAAGATGTGAATGGAAAGGTATCAATGAGTATATACTGTTCCATGGAACCCAGATTTTTCGAGAAAACTCTAGAAAGTGGTCAACCAATCAACTTACAGCTTCGCTTCCATATTTGGTATATCCCATATAAGGATTTTCTCGCCAAGGTCGCCAAAAAAATAGCCAGTGTGGGAGAAAGTCGCCAAATCCATTACCTGCCTTATTGGGGCTTTTTAATGCTTTTTTAAGGGAAAATAAGGTTATTTTAATGCTAAAACGACTAGAAATGCACAAAATTAGCACTTTATCAATTTACTAAGCCTCTTTGAAAGAATTTACACAAAAATAAACACAATTATTTACAATTTTGTAACAATATAATTTCTTTTAAAACACATGCTTTCATAGTAAAAGAGATGTGAATGGAAAGGTATCAATGAGTAAATGCTATATATTATTTTATGTTGAAAATAACGTTTACACTGTAAATATAAATAAAAGGAAAAAGCAAATTCAAATAAGAAAAATTTATGTATAATTTAATTAATATCAAAGCGTCACTGAAAATTTGATATCATTATTTTTAAGACCCGTATTTCTAAGTCTTATAGCCATAAAGTACAGTGCTGCGTCACAAACTTTTAACCCGTTAAGGGTTTTTTGTATTGATATCATTACTTTTTGGGGTTAATGATCAAAACGTAAAATTAAAGGAGCATGGTAATGAGTTATAACACTTTATAAAAAGTGTTGTTTTATAGGTCATACTCGAACAAAATAACAAACTAAATGAAATTTCAAAATTTCATAAAAAGTGATTTAAAAAAAAAAAAAAAAAAAAAAAAAACTTTAAGAAAGAATATTTTTTGAGGGATGGAAACATGCAACATTACAAAGGCATAATACAGTACATTTTGAAAATGACAAAAATTTCTTATTTATATTTATTTCTTATTATAGTTTTTTTAGGTATAGATTTGATTTAAAAGAGAAAAATAAATAATAATAGAAAAATCTTTAAAAAGTGAAATTTTTATACTGGTAAATATTTAAGTAGTATAGTTTGTTATGAATTTAATTTTAAAAAAATCTTAATCTATTCAAAATTTTATTATAGCTTAACATTTTGTAATTTATATATTATATATACTAGAAACTTAATGAGCAAATTAATTATTTTCAAATTCTGTTTTAAGAATTTTTTCAATCCGTAATTTAAGTGATTTATCACCTAATTTTGAAAAAATTACAAATATTTGCATATGATTATCATATTATTTGTCATTTTTATGAAAATAAAGGAAAAATTCTTTGTTGTTGCAATCACCTTTTAAAATAGAACCAATTTTGAAAGTTAACAACGTATCAGCATGAAAACAATGTAAATACAAAGAATATTTTTGATAAACAAATGTCATATAAAATACAAGTACCTAAATAAATAACTCATTTAATATATATATTAAAAAAAGAAAAATAATTTTTTTTTTTTTTTTTTGACGCTTTCCGATAGATGGAGCCAAAACGATTATTTGATATTCAGTATTTCAGATGGAAGAGAAGAAATTCGTCCGCGAAACTGCCGCATCACGGTATTTTCGGAGTAAAAAATAGTTCAATTTTTAAACTGAGTTATAAAAAAAACAAGAGTTTTCCTAGGGAAAAGGGAGATGTCAGGCACATCAGATAAAAGCGATTAATATCATATATAAATTAAACTAAATTCGCTCGAGCCATATTCGAGAAAAAATTCTTACACATATAGTCCGTCCATTTATAACTTAAATGAGCCAATTCATATCTCGAAATATATTGCACGCAGAAATGTAGCGATTTCAGGGTAGGATCAGACAGAAGGTAAAATGAGTGATTCCATACCAACTCACCTAAAAAAATGAAAGTTGGTTGCATGACAGACTCAGATTTTCTTTAAATTTGGTACACAGATTGATGATATAGAAGCATGAAAAAGTCCAAATTTTTAGCTACCTGCTCCACTTATTTATAGATATACAGGTCCTCGAAGTTTGTCCGCCTCCTCAAAATACCAAGAAATTGATGTTATTTAATTTTTTTTTTTTCTTGAAAATTGTGCTCATGTAATATGAAAGTGTTAGGTATCTATGGAAACTAGTTATCACAGGCATTCAGAAAAAAAATACTACAATGTTTATAATGAAAATCGTTAAGGTACAGTACTCTTAGAAGTTGCAACCACAAAAATTTGATTTTCCCGATTTTGCTAAAATTGAGACATTAATTCCAAAAAAAGGAAAATAAAACCAAAGATTTACTCACTTTCTGGTAGAGTACAGGTGTTCACCATAAATTACTACACAATAAATTACTTGGGTTTCTCACTCCTTCTTGGAAATATTTAAGCTTAAAGACAAACCATAGGGCAAAAACATGCAATTTCGGCCATCTTGGCAGCCATTTTTCTCCTAAAGGGTGAGCACTAGAAACTTTTTAATTTTTTTTAAATAAGCTACTGATGTGCTAGCTATTCACAGGAAAAGAGTTTACTTTTGGTTATTATTTGCATAAAGAGATATCTTGCTGATAGTATATGCATGTTTTTCTCTATTGCCATATGCTTGTGTTTCCCCTCTCACAGACTTAACATTGATAAAACAATGATGTAAAAAAACAAAACTTATTGAATATTATATAAATATTGATTTAATACATGTATAAGACTTTATTTACCCTCTGAACGTTACTTAGTTACTTTTAGAAATAGTGTTATTAGGTAAATGAAGCATTGAATAAGGGTGCAGTGCAACATTCTGATTTTATTATATTCTGGTATTAAAAGAAAACTAATGTGTACTCTATTTTTGTGATATTTTAAAGAAAGATGTAGGAAACCTTTTATTTTTAAAAAATTCAAGTTAGCATTTAGTGAAGAAATAAAATATTTACAAAACAGAAACACCTCATTTTATGTAATCTGAAAGAAGCGTACACACTTTTTAAACAGGAATATCCCAATCACAAGATTGGAATATCTAAATTTGCTTATTTGCGACCGAAGTGGTGTGTGTTAGCTGGTAGTACAGGAATTCATTCAGTCTGTCTGTATGATTCACTAAAATGACAGGCTAATGACGGCATCTCTAAAATAATCTGTTAAACCATCTATCAGTGATTTTTTGTCTCATTATGTATGTGACATTAACAATAAAGCATGTATGTTAGGATTTTGTTCACAGTGTCCACTCCAAACTGCATTTGAAGAATTTTTAGATATGTTAATGGATGATTATGATTAAGAATCTGAAGTGATGTTTCAACGGTGGATAACTACAGTCCATTCGACACTCATTAAATTACTTTGTCTGCACCCGATTTTAAATCGGAACTTTTATTGAAAATGAAGTCCTAGGCAAAACACCATTACATTGCAAAATCTCAATCAGAGTATTTAAAAACAAGAAAAGCAGAACTAACAAGTAAACCTTCTCTCCTTTGATACCGGTTTTCCGGAAACCTATATATTTTCTGAAAGCTTATGCCACAAGTAGAAAAACTGTGAAATCTTAGGGGCAGAGGGATAAGTGTTTAGGAGTTATAGGACATAAAATGTTGGAAAGATGACACCAAAAGTCTCTAAAATGTTCGTTTCACGTATTTATATGAACTAATAATTTGGTAAGAAGGTGGAGGTATCATTATAAAGGAAGAAACAACTCGTTGAAAAGAAACAGTATACGTTGGGATACTTGCTACTGACTTCCATTACAAGAGACAATCAATGTACAATTCACCAAATAAACAGTGAGACGGGCAGAAAGACAGTTCACAATGGGCACATTTTACAAAAGCGATAGCCGCACATTTGCAAACTCATCATTTGTCAATGAATTGAAGCAGTAATCCATTGGCGCAATCCACATTCCAGGTTTGTCGTCCAAGTATCCGCTTTTATAAAAAGCATACTTAATCAAGTTCTTGAAACGAGGAGCATTGAACTGATATAGGGAAAAAAGACTGCAGGGCTAGAAAACTATCGCGGTGCCAGATGTGCTCATGTGTCTCGATAATATAATTGTTTCCATTATGTAAAGAACAAAAGATTTCTAGTGTCTGAAAAAATGAATATCCAGAGGCTAAATCTTTCCTGTACATCCTTCAGGTACCAATTCTTTTTGTAGGACTTTTCCATCAAGTACTTCGGAAGCAGACAATGCATGATCTTTGTTAGAACACCATGAATCCACTAAAAGCAGAATTTTCTTCCTGTCATTAGCCATACTTGACCAAAATATGTCATGACAGAAGTGGAGACTGTGACTGTTGCGACGAGCATTTCTGTTCCTTATAGACACCATCATCTTCGAAGTCCATATCCTCGTCCGTTCTTCTCCATCGCCTCTAGCAAACCCTAATGTCTGGATCCCTTCCACAATCTCCATATCATTTTCCAGGAGAATAATTATGTGTTTTATTATCTCCGATTCCTGGATGTTCGGAGACCGATTACTTGTTCCGAATCGGGAGACCAAGGCCACCACAACGACTATAGTATCCATATGATAAGAAGCAATGTAAGAAGAAGACATACAATACGTTAGTACTTGACAGCAATATACGGGAACATACAAGGAATAGAGACGTTTTTATGGGAATATGTCCCTCTATACACACTTTACTGATACTTTGTGGGCCCTGTATCTCCTAAACGCTTGTCCCTCTGCCCCTAAGATTTCACAGTTTTTATACTTGTGACATAAGCTTTCAGAAAATATATGGGTTTCCGAAAAACCGGTATCAAAGGAGAGAAGGTTTACTTGTAAGACCAGATGAGTGCATTTTATTACTTGATTTTTCTGAAAATTTTAGTTTTATTGTACAGGATGCAATACAGGGATATCACTGGGAAAACACGCACGCTGCACTCTATCCTTTTTTAGCGTATGTTCGGCCAAATGATAACCTAAAAGTTATTTCTATGTGTATTATCAGTGACTGTTTGACATATGATACAGTGGCAGTAGTTTCTTTTTAAAGGCCTGTAATTCCATATTTAACATCACAATATCCAGACATATAGAAAATAATTTATTTCAGTGGTGGTAGCTCAGCGCAGTACAAAAATAAGAAAAACTTTTTAAATTTATGCCAACATAAAGATTATTTCAAACTAAATGCTGAGTGACATTTTTTTGCCACTTCCCATGGCAAAAGCCCTGTGATGCCACTGGAGGCACAGTTAAAAGGTCTGCTTACAGAACCAGCTTGCAACGTCCTTACAAGGATCAGATAATTTCTTCTCGTGATTTGCTTCATTATTGCACAGGTAATTTTTAAAATATTAAGTTTTTCTTTGCATCTGAAGAATATGTAGCTGTAGCAAAAACAAGAACATTGCTTTCTGAAAGACTAACTTTCGCTGTAAGAATTGAGGGTATCAGGTAGGGATGAAACGGATATCCGGTATCCGGCCTATCCGGCTGAGTTTTAAATATCCGACGGGGTACCGGATATCAGCAGTCCGGATACGGATATCCGGTAATTTCAAGCCGGATATCCGACGGATATCCGTAGCAGAAAATTCAAGCTTAAATTCGCTTCAGATGAAAATTTTGCGACTTTTTTTTTTTGATCAGTTGCAGCTTGTAAAGATAAAAGGAAGAAAAAAAAAAAAAATTGCAAAAGTCGAATTTGGCCTCTTTAGCAAACAAATTTAGCAAAAAGTAGCTTCAGGTTTAAGAGATATAGAAAGCCTGTTTTAATTTTGTGCAGAGTTAGCTAAGATTTTCCAGAGTGATCTATAACATTCCCCCTAATCTTCCCCATAACAATAAAATGAACTGTTCATTGTTGTTCCTGAACAAATAATATTCATCCTCTGCAGTGCATATAACTCTGTTTTCATGACTTTTGTTTAATAAGTTGAGAATGTTTAGTAATATTGTTAGTCTTGGAAGTAAAAGTTGTTAGATTGTTTCGAGAATGAGTCAATGTGCATTTATTGACTAGAACCTGCCTGTTTATTTACAATCCACTTTTCCCTACACAAGAAAGTTGTTTTTGTGACCATATATTTATACTAGCAGACCCTCTGGCATCATTGTCTGTGCCTTTACCTATTCAATTAAACGTGTCATCTACCTATTCGATTTGGATTAAAAAAAAAAAAAAAAAAACTGAATTTAGAATTTCCCATTGCGCTGCATAGATGTAGTCCCAAAAATTAAAATTACTTCAAATAGAAGTAATATTTAAATTTTCAGGAAGTCTGTATTTTCATTTTCAGATTGTTAAGAATAAATATATATATATAGATAGATAGATAGATAAAAGATCAATTATTTAAAGTTTATGATTTTGTACATTAGAAAAACTGAACTTACTTTTAATTAAAGAATTTTAATAAATAATCTAAATTTTTTATTTCTTATCTGTACAGAATATAAAAATATAAAATAAGTAAAAAGCATTTAAAGAAACAAAAATATAAATTTGTTTTGAATCATTACTTTCTTCTATATTCAATAGAAGAAAGCATTTTATTCGTAAAAATTTTCTTCAATTTCCCGTTTTTGGTGGATTTATGCATTTTGAGTGAACCAGATTTTTGAATTTGACCGTTTTTAGAAAATGTCTGTCTGACAAATGTTTTGTGTAGCAGCTCTAGTTCAAGAGTTAATGCACAGAATTTCATATAAATTTATACATAGTTGCACATTAACGAAAAAAAGTGCCCATCGACTTTTGGTGCAAATTAATCAATAGGTGGCGCTGCTATACTGTGATTTCTCCCATTTAAAGGAGGGGCCGATGCTGTTATGCTGCAATTTTCCCGTGATTGGAGAAATTATCTTGTATTTATTTGTGTATAATTACACAAAATTTGATATGTGAGAGGGCCATTTTTATGAAACATCACGTTGATTCAAATTTGGTGCATATTGGTCGATACGTGGCTATACTCTGCTGCAATTTACCCTGTGAATAGGAAGGCTAAATCTCAACATCTATAACATTTAACTGTACTTAACTGGATATGCATGATAAATAATAAGAGAACGAAAGCTGGCTTAATTTGGGTGTATATTGACCAACAGATGTCGCAGTTGTTCCTCGCCTTCTATGATTCTCCACTTGGATATCTCACAATTTTTTGATTAAAATTGCACTAAACTCCATATCTAAAATCTTTATTGCGCGAAGCTTTTACTAAGTTTCTGTGCATGTTAAACAGCGTGTAGCTTTGTTATGTAGAGTGATATAAAATAAAGTTTCGTAATGGCCATAACATACTAAGCCATTGAAGCTTTTAGATTTTTTTTTTTTTTTTTTTTTTGCTTCTTTCTTTTATGTTTTCTTATAAATGTCTCATACGAAAGTATTGGATTCATAAAAATTTTCTACATTTGGTATTCGCTGTATTTACACATTTTAAGAGGTCCAGAACCTGGTTTGATCAATTTTTAAAAAATTGTGTTTGTGTGTGTGACAAAAATTCCGTTCAACTGATGTCGGCCTTATTTAGGTGGATATCAGCCGACAAGTGGATCTGCTATCATGATTTTTCACAAGCCTATATCTCAGCATCTATTGATTAAAATTGCACTAAACTCGATATGTAAAATATTTATTGTGTGAAGCTATGGTTAAACTTTTGCACAATTTAAACAGTAAGTGGTGTGTGATGGCCACATTATATACGTTTTCTTATGAAAATAACCAACCCTTCAACTATGATTATATTAGTAAAATATTTTGTTTAATTTTTTTTAAGTACATATACATATCAAGCACACATTTTTTAGTACTGTAAAAAATGTGTAAATGATAAGTTTTTGTTTTATAATTCGGAACAAAACCTATATTTTTGTGACAAATTGCAAGTGCAGGAATGAGTATGTTAGACTTAAGATTTATTCTTCCTCACAACATTGCACAAATAAATAGAATGCTAAATAAATATGCTTAAGTAAATTATATTTAAAATGTGTTTTAAAAAAATAGTATATGAAATATGTTTATATTTTATTGTTTTAAAATAAAGAAAAAGAAATATACAACACAACAAAAAACAAAACTAATGCCGGATATCCGTATCCGGCAGGCAAAGGAGCTCCGGATATCCGGTATCCGGCAAAATCACTATCCGTTTCATCCCTAGTATCAGGGATTATCATTAATTTATTCCTATCAGTAAATCTGTGCTTTTAGTTTCCATTGTATCTACATTACAAACATATCGAATCAGATTGAAGTATCTGCAGTAGGTAAGCAACATGTCAAAAATTTAGTCTTAATAACTAGGGATGAAACGGATATCCGGTAACTATCCGGTATCCGGCCTATCCGGCTGAGTTTTAAATATCCGACGGGGTACCGGATATCAGCAGTCCGGATACGGATATCCGGTAATTTCAAGCCGGATATCCGACGGATATCCGTAGCAGAAAATTCAAGCTTAAATTCGCTTCAGATGAAAATTTTGCGACTTTTTTTTTTTTGATCAGTTGCAGCTTGTAAAGATAAAAGGAAGAAAAAAAAAAAAAATTGCAAAAGTCGAATTTGGCCTCTTTAGCAAACAAATTTAGCAAAAAGTAGCTTCAGGTTTAAGAGATATAGAAAGCCTGTTTTAATTTTGTGCAGAGTTAGCTAAGATTTTCCAGAGTGATCTATAACATTCCCCCTAATCTTCCCCATAACAATAAAATGAACTGTTCATTGTTGTTCCTGAACAAATAATATTCATCCTCTGCAGTGCATATAACTCTGTTTTCATGACTTTTGTTTAATAAGTTGAGAATGTTTAGTAATATTGTTAGTCTTGGAAGTAAAAGTTGTTAGATTGTTTCGAGAATGAGTCAATGTGCATTTATTGACTAGAACCTGCCTGTTTATTTACAATCCACTTTTCCCTACACAAGAAAGTTGTTTTTGTGACCATATATTTATACTAGCAGACCCTCTGGCATCATTGTCTGTGCCTTTACCTATTCAATTAAACGTGTCATCTACCTATTCGATTTGGATTAAAAAAAAAAAAAAAAAAAAACTGAATTTAGAATTTCCCATTGCGCTGCATAGATGTAGTCCCAAAAATTAAAATTACTTCAAATAGAAGTAATATTTAAATTTTCAGGAAGTCTGTATTTTCATTTTCAGATTGTTAAGAATAAATATATATATATAGATAGATAGATAGATAAAAGATCAATTATTTAAAGTTTATGATTTTGTACATTAGAAAAACTGAACTTACTTTTAATTAAAGAATTTTAATAAATAATCTAAATTTTTTATTTCTTATCTGTACAGAATATAAAAATATAAAATAAGTAAAAAGCATTTAAAGAAACAAAAATATAAATTTGTTTTGAATCATTACTTTCTTCTATATTCAATAGAAGAAAGCATTTTATTCGTAAAAATTTTCTTCAATTTCCCGTTTTTGGTGGATTTATGCATTTTGAGTGAACCAGATTTTTGAATTTGACCGTTTTTAGAAAATGTCTGTCTGACAAATGTTTTGTGTAGCAGCTCTAGTTCAAGAGTTAATGCACAGAATTTCATATAAATTTATACATAGTTGCACATTAACGAAAAAAAGTGCCCATCGACTTTTGGTGCAAATTAATCAATAGGTGGCGCTGCTATACTGTGATTTCTCCCATTTAAAGGAGGGGCCGATGCTGTTATGCTGCAATTTTCCCGTGATTGGAGAAATTATCTTGTATTTATTTGTGTATAATTACACAAAATTTGATATGTGAGAGGGCCATTTTTATGAAACATCACGTTGATTCAAATTTGGTGCATATTGGTCGATACGTGGCTATACTCTGCTGCAATTTACCCTGTGAATAGGAAGGCTAAATCTCAACATCTATAACATTTAACTGTACTTAACTGGATATGCATGATAAATAATAAGAGAACGAAAGCTGGCTTAATTTGGGTGTATATTGACCAACAGATGTCGCAGTTGTTCCTCGCCTTCTATGATTCTCCACTTGGATATCTCACAATTTTTTGATTAAAATTGCACTAAACTCCATATCTAAAATCTTTATTGCGCGAAGCTTTTACTAAGTTTCTGTGCATGTTAAACAGCGTGTAGCTTTGTTATGTAGAGTGATATAAAATAAAGTTTCGTAATGGCCATAACATACTAAGCCATTGAAGCTTTTAGATTTTTTTTTTTTTTTTTTTTTTGCTTCTTTCTTTTATGTTTTCTTATAAATGTCTCATACGAAAGTATTGGATTCATAAAACTTTTCTACATTTGGTATTCGCTGTATTTACACATTTTAAGAGGTCCAGAACCTGGTTTGATCAATTTTTAAAAAATTGTGTTTGTGTGTGTGACAAAAATTCCGTTCAACTGATGTCGGCCTTATTTAGGTGGATATCAGCCGACAAGTGGATCTGCTATCATGATTTTTCACAAGCCTATATCTCAGCATCTATTGATTAAAATTGCACTAAACTCGATATGTAAAATATTTATTGTGTGAAGCTATGGTTAAACTTTTGCACAATTTAAACAGTAAGTGGTGTGTGATGGCCACATTATATACGTTTTCTTATGAAAATAACCAACCCTTCAACTATGATTATATTAGTAAAATATTTTGTTTAATTTTTTTTAAGTACATATACATATCAAGCACACATTTTTTAGTACTGTAAAAAATGTGTAAATGATAAGTTTTTGTTTTATAATTCGGAACAAAACCTATATTTTTGTGACAAATTGCAAGTGCAGGAATGAGTATGTTAGACTTAAGATTTATTCTTCCTCACAACATTGCACAAATAAATAGAATGCTAAATAAATATGCTTAAGTAAATTATATTTAAAATGTGTTTTAAAAAAATAGTATATGAAATATGTTTATATTTTATTGTTTTAAAATAAAGAAAAAGAAATATACAACACAACAAAAAACAAAACTAATGCCGGATATCCGGTCCGGATATCCGTATCCGGCAGGCAAAGGAGCTCCGGATATCCGATATCCGGTATCCGGCAAAATCACTATCCGTTTCATCCCTATTAATAACATTTCTAAAGGTTTTTATGTTGCTTGCATGTATGATAAGAAATGGTGGTTAGGAGCTGTCTTAGAAAACTGTTTTGAAAAAGGTGATGTTCAATTACAATTTATGCATCCTCATGGCCCCTGCCAAAACTTTTACTGGCCAGAGAAACCAGATACATGCTGGATTTCATACAAGCACCTGTTAGATATAGTACCAATGCCATCAGCAGCAGCAGCCACATGATGCATGTTTTTAATATCAAATGATACTGTGAAAAAAATACAGGAACTTATGCTTGCTGTTGAATAAAATTTTGTACACATCAATTTTTAATATATTGCTGTATTTCAAATATATTTGCTTATGAAATAAATATTTATAGCTCCTTTATTTTGACTGATTTTTCAAGAAATTATTTAGTACTTTATATAATTACGGATGGACAACGTCCAGTTTTGGAAAAATTCTATTTCTTGATTTCATCAAATACCTAATTTTGCTATAAAATGTAGAAATTATTTTTTTTAAATTAATATTAAATAATTTAATATATTAAATTTCTTGAATTCTTGTATAGATAGTGCAGCTAATAATATGCCTTATTATTTTATATATATATATATTTTATATTATATATATATGCCTTATTATTTTTCCTTTTTATTAATGTTAAGTCTATGAGAGGGGGAACACAAGCATATGATATTAGAGAAAAACATGCATATACTATCAGCAGGATATATCTTTATGCAAATAATAACCAAAAGTATACTCTTTTCCTGTGAATAGCTAACACATCAGTAGCTTATTTAAAAAAAATAAAGTTTCTAGTGCTCCCCCTTTAGGAGTAAAATGGCTGCCAAGATGGCCGAAATTGCATGTTTTTGTCCTATGGTTTGTCTTTAAGCTTAAATATTTCCAAGAAGGAGTGAGAAACCCAAGTAATTTATTGTGTATTAATTTATGGGGAACACCTGTACTCTACCAGAAAGTGAGTAAACCTTTGGTTTTATTTTCCTTTTTTTGCAATTGATGTCTCAATTTTAGCAAAATCAGGAAAATCAATTGGATGCGAAGGGAACCTTTTGAATGGAAAAGCTAGAATGAGGAGAGGGTGAATCATTAGCGGAGATCATCATACATACTGCATTCTAACCGGCAGGCGGCATGGGACCCGTGAGAGCCTTGCGTGAGAGGAGGAAATGCTTTGCTGTTTTCAGGCCCTGACTTACGGCAGGGCATACGGGGCAAATGCCCTGGGCCCCCTTCTGGAAGGGGCCCCCCTACAGGCGAATACAGAAATTCTGCAACCTAAAGACCTCTTATGCCACTGCAAGGGGGCCCCCCAGAATAGGCTTGCCCCGGGGCTGCAGGTAGTCTAAGTCGGGCCCTGGCTGTTTGTTTACACTTGCGCTTCCAAATTCTCGTCGATTTTTTTTTTTTTCTTTTTTTTAATGTAGCTTATTTATTTATTATCTCATTTATTTTAAACTTAATTTTGTTAGAAAGCGAACATAATTTCCGATAATGCTAGATTCCTTGATATTGATAAAAGACTAAAAAATAAATAAATTTCTGTGATTGGCTTTCAAGAAATGTCAAAATAATTATTAGTTAACTGATTAAGTTTTAATTCTTTTTTTTTTTTATAAAACATTTATTTTCTTTTTCTCTGAGTAAAAATTCTTTTTATCATTATTATTCAATATTGTTCTGATTTTTTAAAAATGTGTTCTGATTTTTCCGATGTTTTTCCAATTTACCCACAGTGAACTCAAGGCTGCTAAACAAGCAACCCTGAAAGTGAATTCAAAGTAAATGAATAAACCTGAACCTAAATAAGAAATCCTTTTTTTTTTTAATTTTTAATACCATAGTTATTGAATTGAATCACTTTTTCATTACACCTTTTCAAACTGATAAATACATATATTTTGATTTTAAAATATATGTTGCTCACTAATTTTATAAATATATTTTAGTAACCAGCATCATAGTTAACTAATTTTTTAAACTAAACCATGTTTAAAAATATATTTTATATGTAAAAAAGCAGTTTTGGGCATTTTAGCTTATTCTCTCAAAGTTATTTTGTATAGTCTTTGTCTTAAGCAACAAAATAAATTTTTGTTAGTCATTGAGTAATTATTTGGTAGTATATTTCTTTTAGTTAAGAATAATTAAGTAACACATTTTTGCATAACTAATTTTTGTTTTTAGTTCAATCACTTAAATTATTGTGTTTATTTAGAACTGCTTGAGACCTGTCTAAATAGTTTATTATTTTTTTACTTTATTCAAAAGACCATTTTTTAATAACAAAAGTAAGTATTTTTGCTCAATTTTAAGTTGGTTTAATTTTATTACAGTGCTTTTGCTACTACATTTTTTTATGCGAAGATTTGGTGCGCATATTACTGAACGACGTAAAATGTCGTGTATACTGTACATAGGGACTACTGACAAACTTCCTGGAAAGTTGGAGTCTCTGTATATTAAAGAAAAACAGTTATTGTTGCTTTTTTTTTTGTCTGCGATCGCATCTCCTCACGAACAGCAGTGTCCTCCGCACCATAAGATGTATCAATGTGTACTGAATACTTCATGAAAAACATTTCAGTTGGTTTGAAATTTCTATCATCTTAATTAATTGAAAACGTCGGGTTAATAAGGATACGCTATTTGCCAACAGATAAAAAAAATTCTCCAAATTGTTGTTCTTTCAGTCGTATGACATCTTAATTAGCAGGGAATATAAAATGTCATCCATGGCTTTTTTTTTTTTTTTTTTTTGAAAGTTGCTGTAGGTAACAAAGAAATTTGTCGTCTGCATATTAAATAAAAGCTTTCTTATCTTAGATATTTTCAATGAAAAAATTCATTTAAGGGCCCTCTTCACTCACCGCCGCCTGAAGCCGAAGCTAATGTTATTCTATGGGAAATTTTTCTTTACAAATAACTTATCAACTAATACATATATTTAAATTCTGTTTTCATATTCCCAGCTGTGAAATGGACGGACCTTTTTTAAAAAATTGTTTTTTTAATTTTTCATATTTTATTTTGAAGCTGCAAAATACGAATTTTTAATATGTGAATTTTTTTCATTTTGCAATTTCAAAATAAAGTATTAAAAATTTTAAAAAATACATTTTTAAAAAAGATGCGTCAATTTAACATCTGAAAACTTTCTGAATGGGAAAACAGAATTTAAAAATATGTATTAGTTAATAAGTTATTTGTAAAGAAAATTTCCCCATAGAATTACATTGGCTGGGGCTTCTGGTGACGGTAAGTGAAGAGGGCCGTTAAGATTGTAATTTGTCATCTTCCTATAACTTTACTTTTTATTTTTAGAAAATTAATTTTCTTACCTTACTAGCAATTTTTTTTGCTGTTTATAATTTTTTTTATATATTCCCACCGCTTTTTTTTTTTTTTTTTTTGTGTGTGTATGTGTGAATAATGAGATAATGTCGTGTCTGTATAATTGACTGCATTTCTTTTTGTCTTTAAAGTGTATTTATCTTATTTATTAAAAAATTTATTTTATAAATAACTTAGGTATATTTTGACATAAAAAATATATTTGAGTTAAATCCATACTCATTTATAAATGACAGCTTCTAATTTTGCATTGTTAATTTTTTAACATTATGAAATTAGATGTAATTAATCCTGTAATTATGAAATGTATGATAATTAGGAAATATGATGTTTCATATTTCTAACTATGGCCAAAAAAAAAAAAAAAAAAAAAAAATCACCTAAAACTCTTATAGAAAATCAAGTACATATTATCATTTGTTAATTTAATGAACTGGGTAAGAGAGAATAAAAAATTGAAGCTGTAAAAGATTTTTCCAGTTTTCAGATATTTTTGAATGTGTAAAATTATTACTTAGCTGTACATTAGAAATATATATAAAGTATTATATACTGCCCTAAATTAACTAAAAAAATTCAACTGTAAAAAGTATAGGCATTAGAAACTAGTATGATGTGGCCACCACATGATTTTCTTCTACATAATTTTACACAAAATTTATTCAATACAAATTATTTATTAAATTATCAAATTATTTTCCATTATTTATAAATGCAAACGATTTGTATATGACAGAATTATATTATCACTAAATGCAGAAAGATGTCAATTTTTTCCAAATCAAAAGAAACGACTTTTTTCAAGGTTTTTTTTTCATTAAATTAAAAAAAAAAAAACTAACTTTGTTTTAAATTATCACAGATTCAACCATTCATTTTAAAGGTATTGACGAAATGTTTCGAAAGATACCCATATTGAAAATTTACTCTCCCGGGGGAGGGGGGGTTACTTCCCTCCAAGGAGGAAGTGATGTCCCCACATGCACAAAATTTTTTGCCTAGTTAACTACTACAATTATCAATGATTCATATTAATTTTACAATCACACGATTAAAATAACTCTCATTATGTATGTTTATACGAAATTTAGCCCATTTTGCTATGGTGCCCACCCCTTTTATTTTTAAAAACGATTAGGGTTTTCATTTCATTGAATTATAACACATTCTTTGCCACTATGACCCACTATGGATTTTTCGTACTGGTTTGAAACACATGAAAATATATTGTGTACAATTTCAGTTTCAGTCACATGATTCAGTTTTAATTATCTTTTAAATTTGAGTTCCTTTTCAAATTTTAGTCAATTTTAAAATTTTAATTGCCTTCACCAACAAAATTTTAATGATCTGAAAAATTTTGGAGTCTCTAGGTCCAGGGGCCCTACAACGAACACTTCGTAATTTTTTCACTGCCGAGTTCTAGCCGAGAATTCTGTGCTGTTACGTCATTTTTCGACAATCACCAAAAAGTGCTACAATGAACTCATCGTAAGCTTCTCACTGCCGGTATCTATCTTCGTTATCTACCTCTGAAATCTCACCCACTGAAAGCTAGTGAAATCGCGATTACGAAGTGAGAACTTAGCCATTTTTAGTACAAAAAACCGATGAATTAAAAAATAAAAAATATGTACGTATGTCATACTTTTTGAAAAGAACTTTCAAAACTATTAATTTTTTGTGTGAAGACTGTATACATTTAATGATTAGATTTAAAGATATTTGATTATTAAGATTACGAGTGACAATAAGTCTGTTGCTTTTACCTTAAAACAATAAAACAAAAATAACCCTAAAAATTAAAGACTAAAGAATAAATTTCTGAAAAATAATCATTTTTAACATCCTCAGAACTATAAATTCTAATTTAAATCATATGAGTTCATCGTTCATAATATAATAATTGTAAAAATGCTCATTTAAGGATTCTGTAATAAAGAACATAAGGAGATCGTCGTACGTCTAATAGTGGCTTGGACACAGAGCATTTCGTTTCAAACCGGCAGTACCCGGGTTCAAACCCCGTTAACTCTATTTCAGATTTTTTTTTTTTTTTTTTTCAATTATTATATATATGAAGAAAAATAAATTAATTTTAAATGAATAATTTGCCAGATGGAAGTTTTAATTTAGCAATTATTTTCTACTTCATTATTAATTGAATTTAACTTTTGTTTCAGTATAAATTCAAATAAATATTTCAAAAGTAACCATTAAAAGTAATCCATTCAATAACAAGAAATTAAATAAATAATTTTAAAGAAAAAATATTTTTGTTTAATGACTTTTCAGAAGCAGAAAAGGTATCAAACATTTTACTTTTAAACTATTTAATTTGAACTGAAAAAATGAAAAAAAAGGAGGGGGGGGGGAGGATTTTCATTTTTGTTAAATTAAATTAATAATTTAATATATATATATATATATATTATCAAATTAACTTAAGCATTTTTATTTATTTATTTTGTTACTTGTATGCATACTCTAACAAAATATTTGAAAGGATAACTTATGGGGGAAAATTTTATTAGTTACAATTTTATCTTCTGGCAAATAATAAATAAAATTAAATGTAGAAAAAAAAAAAGTCGAAATATAAGCATTTTTTTTTTTTAATTATTTTATTTCAATGAGAAAGAAAAAATAAAGAAAGAAAGATTTTCTTTCTTTCTTTCTCTCCCCTAACTATTAAATTAAATATTCGTATATTTCTTATTAGTAATAAAGTAAATTAAGGAATTGCTAATATGTGAAGTATTGTGCATAAAATACATATATATATAAAACATTTTTTTTTTTTTTTAATGCAATAAAATATACACATGTATATAAACTATTATCCCTTACCAGGGATTCAATTTGGGAACTCTCGGTTAAATTTTTTTAAGGCAATGAGCAAGCTCTTTAATCAACGCACTTTAATACGTAAAATTAATGGGGGGGGGGAGCTAAAAATCCATAGAAAAAGCACGGGATTCTCTTTAAGATAGGATT
Organism: Salticus scenicus; assembly: GCA_963930645.1. NCBI lineage: Eukaryota > Metazoa > Arthropoda > Arachnida > Araneae > Salticidae > Salticus > Salticus scenicus. The sequence goes on along the minus strand of OZ005659.1, from coordinate 23,239,008 downwards.
GCTACGAAACTAGCATTACGAACGATTAATTCACATGATTTAGCTTAAATTTAAAGGTCTGAGGACTACAAAAGTGATTATTTTTAGAAATTTATTCTTCAGTCTTTAATGGACTATTTTTTTGTTAATTCTCTTGTTTTTGTGATAAATATACCACAGTTTTATATATATATATTATACGTAATATTGCATGAATTAGCAATTCCCTAATTTCTCTTATTACTAACAAGGAAAATATGAATATTTAATTTAAAAGTTGAAAAAAAAAATCCCCCCCCCCTTTCTGAATGAAATAAAATAATAATAATAATAATAAAATGCTTATATTTCGATATATATATATATATATATATATATTACATTTAAATTTAATTATAGTTACAGTGCGTATCGAAATGATAGGTCCACCCGCATTTTTCAAAATTTCGACGCTTAATTGAGAATAAGAATAACTTTTTTTGGTAGAGATAATTAATCAGTAATTGTTATAACTATTTATGTAGACATTTCTTAAAAATAAATAATTCCTTTTTATTTTGTGCAAATTTTCATTTTCAGACCGTTTCGAAAAGATAGGTCCGCCTTCAGAAATTTTGCACCAATCACGTTTATTTCCAAAAAATTTGCATAAATATCGTTGCTTAGTCTTGCTGCGGGATTATGCTGGCTGCTGTGGAGGTATTTAAGCAGATTTGAACATCACGTTGTAATCAAACAAAATGGGTCGCCGTTGCAGTCTTCCGCTGGTTGAGGAGGGGAAAATTGATGCATTTAAAACGTGTGGAAAATCGAATGAATAGAGAAATAGGTAAACTTTTCAACATATCACTAATGTTGTAAACAATTATTTGCGACTTAGAAATGCTTATGGCAGTAAAAAATCATCTGGTTGCCCATCAAAAGTGACACCCCGACAAAGAAGGACTATCGTAAAGGAGTTAAAATCTGGAAATATGAGCTTATCCACTGTGGCCAGACAACAAAACCCTCCAATATCAAAATCTACAGTCCATAGAGTGGTAAAGAAGTTCGGCAATATAGTTTACGTGAAGAGGAAAGCAGCTCCGAAATTGACTAAAAATCACAAAGAAAAAAAATTGAAATTCGCACATGAAGTGATGTCCTGGAAACAAGATTGGCATCGTGTGATATTCAGTGATGAAAAGAAATTCATCGTGGATGGTCCAGATGGCTGGCAGTACTACTAACACGAACTGCGTAACGATAGACATATATTCTCGAAGAGGCAAGTTGGTGGTGGTTCCGTTATGGTATGGGCCTGATTCGGAGGTGCAGGAAAAACTGATATAGCATTTGTAGACAATCGTTTGAATGCTGCAGGCTATCAACAGCTGCTTGAATAATATTTTCTTCCACAAGCAGAGCACATTGGGGGCCCATTCTTCATGTTCCAACAGGACAATGCTCCTGTGCACACTGCAAAGTCCAATTTCGAATGGTTTCTGGATAATGGTGTACATGTTATCGATTGGCCACCTTGCAGCCCCGACCTGAATTCGGTAGAAAACATGTGGGGTATACTCGCAAGAGCGGTGTATGCAGGCGGAAGGTAGTACAACAGTACTGCAGACTTGAAAAAGTCTATTTCCTCCGAATGGTCAAAAATCGAGAAAAAGTGTTCACAAAATCTTGTAGAATCCATGCCGAACAGGATTTATGAGTTTATTCTGAAACAAGGTGGAAAAATTTCTTATTAATTCAACATTAATTTGATGCTTGGTTCACTGGACCTATCTTTTTGAAACAGCTTTTTCATGTAATTTTTGTTTTCCTTATTATTCCTATTATATGTGTATTATTCATGTATTATTTTACATTGAATGAAGTAATGTAGTTTATAAAATAGTACTTTGTACACAATAAAACCTTTTTTACCAACATAACTTTCGTCTTTACTGGTGGACCTATCATTTCGACACGCACTGTATATGCCAGAAGCTAAAATTTGTAACAAGTTTAATTTTCCGCCCATAAATTATTATTATCCCTTCAAATATTTTGCTAGAGAAAGAGCACGTACACTAATAATAATAAAAAAAAAAGATTTTGATGAAATTCTGGCAAAAGCAGAATTTAGTTTAGGACGGATCGCTTTCAAATTATTCAATTATATTTTCGATAAATTTTAGATTTCGACAAATGTCCAACTATCGAAATCGACAATGCAAAAATCCCAGATTAAGACTAATAGACCCTCAGTCCTAAAAATAAATAAAAATGTTTAAGTTAATTTGATAATGTATAATTTATTATTATTATTGTTATTAATTTAATTTAACAAAAATGGAACTTTCTTTTTCTTCTCTCTCTTTTTTTTTCTCTCTCTTCTTTTTGTTAGTTTAAATAAAATAATTTAAAAATAAAATGTTTGATCATTTTTCTGCTTTTGAAAAGTTGTTATTAAACAGAAATTAAACTTTAAACTGAAATGTTTTTTCTTTATTATTTATTTCTTTATTCTTAATTTAATCTCTTGTTATTGTGTATATATGTATTATTTAACTTACTCATTTTTTTTCTACTTCATTATTTATTAAATTTAACTTTTTTGTTTTAATTAAAAAAAAAAAAAAAAAAAAATTAAAAATAGGCAATTAAATTTTAAAACTAAAATGCTTACTTTTGAAATTTTTACTTGAATTTATACTGAAATAAAAGTTAAATTCAACTAATAATGAAGTTGAAATTAATTGCTGAATTAAAACTTACAACTGGCAAATTATTTATTTTAAACTTCTTTTTTCCATACTTATTAAAAAAAAAAAAAACTTAAAAGGACTTGACGGGGATTGAACCCGAGTACTGATGGTTTGAAACGAAATGCTCTGTGTCCAAGCCACTAGGAGACGTATGAAGACCTTCTTATGTTATTTATTACAGAGTCCTTAAATGAGCATTTTTACAATTATTTTATTATGAACGATGAATTCACATGATTTAACTTGGAATTTATAGCTCTGAGGACGTCAAAATTGATTATTTTCAGAAAGTTATTCTTTAGTCTTTAATTTTAGGGTTATTTTTGTTTTATTATTTTAAGGTGAAAGCAACAGGCCTATCGTCACTCGTAAACTTCCTAATCAAATATCTTTAAAGCAAATTATTAAACTTGTATAATGTTCACACAAAAAATTTGTAATTTTGAAAGTTCTTTTCAAAAAAGTATAACTTATGTTCATCATTTTTGTTTTTTAAATCACCAGTTTTTATTAAAAAATGGCTGACAATATCTGAGCGTATTCATTTTCGACCATTCACGCACTGTGATTGGTCAGATAATATACGAAGCTAAACTCGCAATTCGGCTTCCGAAAAGTTTTCGAGTATGGAGGTGAGATTTTGCTTCACTGTGATTGGTTAATGCTATCCGGTTTCGAATGAATCTCAAACTCACCGTTTGCGTTTAGCTCTCGATAAGCGCTCACGATCAGTTCATTGTAGGGCCAAAAGTGATTGTCGTAAACATTTTGGTGAGATCTTCCAAACTCGGCATCGTGAAGTTCTCACGTCGTGAGCTTTACGAAGTGTTCGTTGTAGGCCCCCTGGCCTCACGAGCCTATGCCTAAATCCGACCGTGCGTACATCAAGCTAAAAAAATACAAATGATATGATCGGAAAATTAAACTAAGAAATAGTGCCCTTTATTTATTATTTTAACAAATATATATATATATATATATATATATATATATATATATATATATATATATATATACCTATAAATATCCATTGATTAAAAGGGGGGAAAAAATTAGATATTGCTTGAAAATAAATAATTTCTGAAAAACTTATACTTCACTAGCTTAAATTTTTCAAAATCTGAAATGAAAGTGGGTAGGAAGAAGACAAAATAAGCTGAGAAATTGAATCATTAAAAAATAATGGCTTCTGAGAGAAAATATGACTGCATTTGAACTTCTGTTAAATGTTTTTATTCTTATTAGTATAAATTATCTCTAAAAAAATCATGTTGGAGACCACGTGCCTTTGACACTTTATAATAAAAGCACTTTAATAAACATGACAATTAAAATTATATTCAGTTAAAAATATTTTTAAAATAATATACAGATATGAAGCTTTTTGCTTTTATATACAAAGTGAAAATTCTGACGTAATTCCTGAAGATGCCTTGTGCATAAATTGCAAAAAGCTTCGTATCTGTATATAATTTTAAAAATGTTTTTAACTGAATATAATTTTAATTGACATGTTTTTTAAAGTGTTTTTTTTTTTTTTTTTCAAGTATTCTTATTAGTCTATTGAAATTTATTTTTCCGACTGAGTGAAAATAATGCCTGGACCAGGAGTCGAACCCCATATCTTTGACTTACAAGGTCAAGGCTCTACCGATTGAGCTATTCAGGCCGACAACCGGTGGACATTACTCACTCAGACAACCTTTTAGGCAGAAACATCTGGTCTATCATGTAGATAGCTCCACAGAAATAAGCCGCTGTCGAGCTATCTACATGATAGACCAGATGTTTCTGCCTAAAGGTTGTCTGAGTGAGTAATGTCCACCGGTTGTCGGCCTGGATAGCTCAATTGGTAGAGCCTTGACCTTGTAAGTCAAAGATATGGAGTTCGACTCCCGGTCCAGGCATTATTTTCACTCAGTCGGAAGAATAAATTTCAATAGATGATTTTCTTTTCAATCAGCTGATTGTGTGATTTTAATATATTGTAATTCTTATTAGTGTTTTAAGAGGGAATTCAATAAGCATGTAATGTAGTTATTGTAGTATACAATCCAACTTTTAAATGCTGCTAATAACTGTGGTACTTAGAAAGAAAATTTTAAAGTTTTAAGAATGAGGAAAAATACATGTATTTTTGTAGAAAAATATTAAAGTGTGTATTTTGCTATAGAAAACAGCAGACTATAATGATAGCACGCTCTAACATCAGGGTTGGCAGATTTTTGACATTTGACAGTTTTTGACGGTTGAAACCGTCATGTCAAGAACCTATATTTAAAATTTAATTGTTATATAAAAACTTAATTTAACACAATATACTCGTAGTTTATAAGGATTTTTTGAAAACTAAATAGATTGATGTTCTTTGAAAAACACATTGTTATAACATTTTGATTAATATAAAAAAAACAAACTTTAGGTTTTTAAAATTTCATTATGAATTATTGTTATGTTGTTCAAAATATGCTATGATACTTTCATATACTAACTACGAAATTTACTTACAGCATGCTTTATATAGTATATCTTAAACTTAGTTTTGCGATACTTTAAAAATGTAGTTGTTTTTATATTATTTATATGTATGTTTTAAAGAGTAAACAGATTAATGTTTTTGGAGAAACATTATTATAACTATCATAACATTTTGATTAATATAAAAACAAAGCTTTAGACTTCTAAAAATTCCTTATTTATAAATCACTGATACATCATTTTGATGACAAATAATTTATTTATTTATTTATTTTTATTTATTTATTTTTATTTTTTTCTTAACGCAACATTGTATATATATATATATATATATATATTAGAATTGTGTTTTTAATATTATGTATTTAAACCAGGGCCCGAAATTTCAACTTAGATTACACTCGCTGAAAGAAAAAGTCACTCGCCACAAAATATGATTGACTGTTTTTTACGTATAAGGTGACCAGAATTTTTTATTGGAAAAAGAGGGGAAATTATGCATTGTCTTTTATTTTATAAGAAAAGAGAAGGCATTCAATTTTGAAAAAATGGTCATTTTAGAGGACACAAAATTGAATGAAAATGATTATAAAAACCGATTCAAAAGCTACTTTACAGAAGTGGTACAATCATCTTTATCTCAAATGATGAATTTGGATCAGTACACCTTAATTTAAATTAATATTATACGGATACGTGAGGAAAAATCCTTAATTTTTATAGGTGTCACCGGATAATATAGATTTTTTTTATTATTATTATTAATTTTTGCTATAGACAAAAACTGTTTTTGTGATACTTTCATGCAATTATACAAAAAAAGTTGGTAGAAATTTTTTTATTAAAATCATAATCATAAAAGAAAAAATAAAATTAATATTCGGCAGATGAAACGATTTGTTTTAATGAACAGTCACTCTTTATCAGTATCTTATAAAAATTCTCACAAGTATAACCTAAATTAGTCTCAGTAGTTAATAAGTTTTTAAAATAGATATATAAAGGGGATTTTTTCACATGTCTACATTTGTTCATTGAAGAAAACAATCGCTTTGTGGGAGCGTTTTTGCCAGGAGGACATAAAATGAATTCAACTAACTTTTGCATATTTTTGTGAGATGGTGGTAGTATGTTATCATTAACGCCAATTACATACACTAGGGCTCTAGGCCTGAGTAAGAGAGTCCTCCGTGGGGTCTTTGTAAGAGGTCCTAGCCCATATTTACGCTATTTTCTGAGAAAACCATGGAAAACTCCTAGCGGCTAAGCCAACGAGCGCGACCGTATATCGAACCCAGCACCTCACGTATAGCAGCTTCGATAACTGAACCTCTCCGTCACTGGTGAGCCTATTTTTATGAGGAATATTATTAATGCAAAAGTGAGAACACACGTCAACCCACCGCGTACCAACAGGACAGGAGCACCACCTTCTTAATGATTTCATGACAATTTCAATAGTGATTCCGTGTTCTGGATCAAAGAGCTGTACAAATATAGGGAATACTTTTATTTCTTCGTAATTCGAAGAATCTGAATAGACATAAACAATAATATGCTTTGGCAAGTTTGTTAGAAAGTTGTTCTTTTGCGAGCATAACGAAGAGAAAAGTTAGTGCTCACCGTTCGATACAGCCAACAGCCGATTGAGCTTCCCAATTTTGTGAAATTTTTGAAATTAAGGACTAAATCCTTTTCATTTGAAAAAGAGGACAGATGACGAAAAACATAAAAAAGAGGACTTTTTAATCCTGTAATGTCTTTTTTTGTTTAGGAAGGCAGAGCGTTCAAAAAGAAGACTGTCCTCCTAAAAAGAGAATGTCTGATCACACTACCTAAGATTAGCATGATTTTACGTTTTTAAATTGATGTATATGAATTATTTTCTTTTCGGTAGCACCGTATACTGTAAGAATTCTCTCTATATTTAGACCGAAATTTTACTCGCCACAGTAAAATTTCCACTCGCCAATGGCGAGCTGGCGAGCGGAAATTTCGCGCCCTGATTTAAACCAATAAAATAAAAATGCATAGCCTAATATTTTGTATTTAAATATTTTATTTATTTTTTTTAATGACTGCTGAGATTGTAAGTTTTTACGAAAAAGCAATAATTCTGAATGTTAAACAAGCTTTAATTGCTTCTTAATTTCTCATAATTACCATAAGACAAGGGAAATATAAATGGTTTCTGGACATGTATAAATTAATTTGATATTTACTTGTACAGATTTGTTTTAAATTTATTAGTTCAAACTGTAAACAGGTACAAATATTTATACAATCAGTAATAATAATAAATGATAAGTGCAATAAATATAGATTATAAATATAATTATTTTCAAATTCATATTAATTTACTGCCCATATATATTGTGTTTTACTTTAAAAAAAAACCCTGTTTTCCTGTGTTTTTAACACTTAGCTTATGTTAAAATTCCTGAGTAACTTCAGAATTTTAGAATTTCATAAATATTAATATAAATAAACTTTCAAAATATGTCTATGTATGCTGTGAATATACAGTATAACACCTTTGATTCAGACTTCTATAATTCGGATTTTGAAAACCAAATTCCCTCTTTTTTGTTTTTGATGGATGACTACAGATGGTACCACTAAACAAATAATTCCGTTTTAGAAAATTTTTATTTTAAACTACTAATTTGAATGCTTCTTACTTTTTTTTTAAAGTTGTCAAATGTATTTATGATCCTCAAAATAGAAGTTTATGCTCAATTTTGCCTTATTCTGACATGTTAAGTAAATCATAAATTCCAAATAACTTACGAATTTTTTAAATTGGAAAAATCATAGTCTATGATATTCATGCCAGTATCCAAAATAATATTTAAAAAGAGGTTTGACATCTTTATGATGAAAATATCCCTCAAGATTGACGTTTATGTGAAATTTTGGTCTATTCGGCCATGTTAAGAAATTCGTAATTTTCCAATAACTTACGAAATTTTTATATTGGAAAATTCATAGTCATCAATATTCATGCCAGTGTTCGAAATAATATTTCAGAAGTAGTCTGACATCTTTACGATGAAAATATCTCTCAAAATTGACGTTTATGTGAAATTTTGCCCTATACTGCCATGTTAAGGAATTCGTAAATTTCCAATAACTTGCGAAATTTTCAAAGTAGCGTATTTATTGTTACTGATGTTCATTCCGGCATCAAAACTGATATTTTAAAACTGGTCTGACATTTTTACAGTAAAAAGTTTCCATTTAATGCACGTTTAAGTGAATTTTTGTCCTATTCTCCCATGTTAAGAAAATCGTAAATTTCTCATAACTCACGAAGTTTTTTAATTTGAATGTTGCAAATGAATAGGGTTCTTGCCAGTATCAAAAGTAATATTTTAAAACTGATCTGACCTCTCTGCGATCATTTGTTTGTGAGATATCATGTTAACAGACTAACAAACTAACAGACTAACACTCTAACAGACACCATACAAATTTTGTCATTTTCGGATTCCTCACACCTGAAAACGTATAAAAAAGTAAAAAAAACGAGGTCGAAAATTTTCACGATTACCTATATTCCCCATACCTATAATATGATGGGGAACTAAAAAAGAAAAAAAAATTAAGAAATAAACATCTGGATAATAACTAATGAGGGGGGGGGGATATGATACTCATTGTTTTTGTAGTAGTGATATTAAAATGTACGTTCAATGATTTTAAGTTAGGCACACGTTATTGCAAGTTATTTCGTTATGATTTCAAACTTCTGTTGTAAATGAACAATGTCAGCTTACACCAAAATATTGGATAGTGACAATTTGAAAGAAAAGCAAACCTCTATTGCTTTTTGCTTTCCTTTTGAGGTCCCCTGAGTTCATTTTTATTTTTACAATAATGTGTGTGTTTGTGCAGGGCCAGATTATGGCACGGGGCACTGGCCCAGGGCCTCATTTCCAAAGCTTCAGATGTAATAAACAGTACAATTTTTTCCATTATATCTATTAAAAACAAAAACTAATTAAATTTTTCTTTCTGTATTTAATTAGAGAGCTTAAACAATTGTTAAATTTTATCATTAATCTCCTAATCTAATTTATATTGGCTGATTAATTTGTGCTTCAGTTTTTCATTTATCTTGAAAATAAAATTAATCATTTTGCTATAGGTTGCTACAAAAATGAGTAAATAGAAGGTATAATTGAAGGGAAAATTTAAAAAATGCACTATTTTTTATTTATTTCTTTTGAGAATGGTTCTTTCTGGTAAGATCTATCGAGCAGAGGAAGGCGGCCTCCATATAGCATCAGTGCCCCAGGTCTTCAAAAAGCATAGTCGGGCCCTGTGTGTATGTATGTGAGTGAACACAATAGTATTTAAACACTTTCAATGAGCTGAAAGTTGGTATGTGTATTATAGATCATATTTACTATAGCACGAACTGTACAGATTTTGAGGAATTGTCATTTTATTTGCTTTATCATTTTGGACTATGGGCTCAAATCATCTAAATGCTTTTATTCGAATGAATTGAAAACTAATGTGTATATGTTATAGGTTACTGTCGCACAAACTGTGAAGATTTTGATGAATTCAGTCCTTATCTTCTTTCTTTTTTCTTTTTTTTTACAAAGGACACAAAGAAAAATTATTTATCATTATGGCCTATAACCTCAAATTATCTAAAGTGTGACAGCATTTAAATGTTTTATATGAATGCTCTAAAAACTACATGTTTTAAGTCATCATCCCACAAACTATTGTTTATTGAACAACTTCTCTTATTACTTAATGGAGTCACTCCAGATTTGTTTTCTTTTGCATTATCTGCTGTAGAATTGGCTGAAATATTTGAAAAACATGCAAAACAAAAATTTTGGAATTTGCATGTGTATATGTTTAATTACATTTGCATATAATGTATTTGGGTGCATATAATATTTATATAGTTTATATGTGTATTAATATTTATATATATTTATCTATTTATTATGATGTTGCAGATTTCTGCTTTATCAACTAAACTAACCAATAGTGACTGTTGCTACCATCATCACTAACAAGTTGGAATTGTGTTAGTTGACAGAACTTGAAATAGTGAGCATTTTACTTTCTTTTTTTCTTTCTTCCAGTATAATGAGAATTATTTAATTTATTTGTTCAAACTGTAAACAGGTACAAATATTTATACAATCACTAATAATAATAAATGATAAGTGTAATAAATATAGATTATAAATATAATTATTTTCATATTCATATTAATTTACTGCCCATATATATTATGTTTTACTTTAAAAAAAAAAAAAAAAAAAAAACCTGTTTTCCTGTGTTTTTAACACTTAGCTTATGTTAAAATTCCTGAGTATCTTCGGAATTTTAGAATTTCATGAATATTAATATAAATAAACATTCAAAATATGTCTATGTATACTGTGAATATACCTTTTATTCGGACTTCTATAATTTGGATTTTGAAAACCAAATTCCCTCTTTTTTGTTTTTGATGGATGACTACAGATGGTACCACTAAACAAATAATTCCGTTTTAGAAAATTTTTATTTTAAACAACTAATTTGAATGCTTCTTACTTTTTTTTTGGAGTTGTCAAATGTATTTATGATCCCCAAAATAGAAGTTTATGCTCAATTTTGCCTTATTCTGACATGTTAAGTAAATCATAAATTCCAAATAACTTACGAATTTTTTAAATTAGAAAAATCATAGTCTATGATATTCATGCCAGTATCCAAAATAATATTTAAAAAGTGGTTTGACATATTTATGATGAAAATATCCCTCAAGATTGACGTTTATGTGAAATTTTGGTTTATCCGGCCATGTTAAGAAATTCGTAATTTTCCAATAACTTACGAAATTTTTATATTGGAAAATTCATAGTCATTAATGTTCATGCCAGTGTTCGAAATAATATTTCAGAAGTAGTCTGACATCTTTATGATGAAAATATCTCTCAAAATTGACGTTTATGTGAAATTTTGCGCTATACTGCCATGTTAAGGAATTCGTAAATTTCCAATAACTTGCGAAATTTTCAAAGTAGCGTATTTATTGTTACTGATGTTCATTCCGGCATCAAAACTGGTCTGACATTTTTACAGTAAAAAGTTTCCATTTAATGCACGTTTAAGTGAATTTTTGTCCTATTCTCCCATGTTAAGAAAATCGTAAATTTCTCATAACTTACAAAGTTTTTTAATTTGAATGTTCCAAATGAATAGGGTTCTTGCCAGCATCAGAAGTAATATTTTGAAACTGATCTGACCTCTCTGCGATCATTTGTTCGTGAGATATCATGTTAACGGACTAACACACTAACAGACACCATACAAATTTTGTCATTTTCGGATTCCTCACACCTGAAAACGTATAAAAAAGTAAAAAAAACAGGTCAAAAATTTTCACGATTACCTATATTCCCCATACCTATAATATGATGGGGAACTAAAAAAGAAAAAAGACTAAGAAATAAACATCTGGATAATAACTAATGAGGGGGGGGGATATGATACTCATTGTTTTTGTAGTAGTGATATTAAAATGTACGTTCAATGATTTTAAGTTAGGCACACATTATTGCAAGTTATTTCGTTATGATTTCAAACTTCTGTTGAAAATGAACAATGTCAGCTTACACCAAAATATTGGATAGTGAAAATTTGAAAGAAAAGCAAACCTCTATTGCTTTTTACTTTCCTTTTGAGGTCCCCTGAGTTCATTTTTATTTTTACAATAATGTGTGTGTTTCTGCAGGGCCAGATTATGGCACGGGGCACTGGCCCAGGGCCTCATTTCCAAAGCTTCAGATGTAATAAATAGTACAATTTTTTCCATTATATCTATTAAAAACAAAAACTAATTAAATTTTTCTTTCTGTATTTAATTAGAGAGCTTAAACAATTGTTAAATTTTATCATTAATCTCCTAATCTAATTTATATTGGCTGATTAATTTGTGCTTCAGTTTTTCATTTATTATGAAAATAAAATTAATCATTTTGCTATAGGTTGCTACAAAAATGAGTAAATAGAAGGTATAATTGAAGGGAAAATTTAAAAAATGCATTATTTTTTATTTATTTCTTTTGAGAATGGTTCTTTCTGGTAAGATCTATCGAGCAGAGGAAGGGGGCCTCCATATAGCATCAGTGCCCCAGGTCTTCAAAAAGCATAGTCGGGCCCTGTGTGTATGTATGCGAGTGAACACAATAGTATTTAAACACTTTCAATGAGCTGAAAGTTGGTATGTGTATTATAGATCATATTTACTATAGCACGAACTGTACAGATTTTGAGGAATTGTCATTTTATTTGCTTTATCATTTTGGCCTATGGGCTCAAATCATCTAAATGCTTTTATTCGAATGAATTGAAAACTAATGTGTATATGTTATAGGTTACTGTTGCACAAACTGTGAAGATTTTGATGAATTCAGTCCTTATCATCTTTCTTTCTTTCTTTTTTTTTTTTTTTTTACAAGGGACACAAATTAAAATTATTTATCATTATGGCCTATGACCTCAAATTATCTAAAGTGTGACAGCATTTAAATGTTTTATATGAATGCTCTAAAAACTACATGTTTTAAGTCATCATCCCACAAACTATTGTTTATTGAACAACTTCTCTTATTACTTAATGGAGTCACTCCAGATTTGTTTTCTTTTGCATTATCTGCTGTAGAATTGGTTGAAATATTTGAAAAACATGCAAAACAAAAATTTTGGAATTTGCATTTGTATATGTTTATTACATTTGCATAATAATGTATTTGGGTGCATATAATATTTATATAGTTTATATGTGTATTAATATTTATATATATTTATCTATTTATTATGATGTTGCAGATTTCTGCTTTATCAACTAAACTAACCAATAGCGACTGTTGCTACCATCATCACTAACAAGTTGGAATTGTGTTAGTTGACAGAACTTGAAATAGTGAGTATTTTACTTTCTTTTTTTCTTTCTTCCAGTATAATGAGAATTATTACCTCACTCCAAATTTATAAACAAAACATAATTTTCTCTGTTTTCATTGAAAAATTTTTTAATTAACTTGTACAAAAAAAGAAATAGCTTTGATTGCTGAGAAAAGTATTAGAAAAGATTGTAAGCAATTATTGATAATAAGTCTTTTAAAAAAAAGTCAGTGGTTATATCTCAAACTATTAATTTATAAATATTTGGTGATTTAAAAGCTAATCAGTGTAAGACAAAAAAAAAAAATTAAACTGAGAGTTTTTTATCACAGAATTACAATAAAAAGTCAGTAGTTTAGTGGACATTGATAGTGATGTCATCTGGCAAATAACAAAATTACTTAATTTTTGTGCATATGAAAGAACTTGTAATACTTAATCATTTACTATATGAATCAGTTTTTATTTTTCTTACTTTGTTTTGACTTACAATGATTGTCTTGTGAATCATCCATTTATAACATAGTGTTTTGTACTAAAGCAGGGCTTGAAGTTAACATTGGTCCATTGTTCTGAAATCGCAAAAATATTCAATGTACCAGCAAAATATAAATTCTATTGGTCCACCACACCTGTAAAGCTTTTAAATTTATTTTATTTTTTACTTTTCTCTAAAATTATCTTTAAATATGTCACAGAATAGTATGTTATAACTATAACAATTGTAAAAAATGTAGGTACTTTATTATAATTGTCAATATGACCTGCTCTCTGTAATTTTTCATTTAATTTCACTTTAATAACTTTTTTAACTTTAATTAATTTACAAAAAATTGATTACCATACTTGCCATGTATATTTATTCTGTTTTACAAATTTTTTAAACATTTTCAAGAACGTAATAGAATGTGTGAGTGAACCAGTAAAATCTTAAAATTACTGGTCCTGTGGAAAAATTACTGGTCCTTAATTTTCTTAATTTGTGCTCCTGTTAAGTGTGTTGTTATATTCATTTCTGGCTTTATTAAATATATTAATGAATGTTGAATATTTTTCAGATGGCACGCAATAAACTCATTCCATTTTTAAGAGAAGGCTTGGACAAAAAAGCCTTTACAATATTGAATTGGGTGGATGAAAAATCTGGAAAATTTTGTGTTGATTTTCCGACATATGGAAATAAAAACACAGTAAAAGAGGAGGTTAAAATGATATTAAAGGTAATTATTGCACAAACAACTTTTATTCAAATAAACTTCAGGATGCTAAATTTATTATTTTTGTATTTATTCTTCTAATATTATATACTAGCAGACTTTGCCCACTTCGCTGGTCATTATATTGAAATGAAGTCTCAAAATACCATATCATTAATAATAATAATTTAAAAAAAATCATTGAAATCAGTCAAAGTCTAAGTTAAAGTTCTCAATACCTTCGATAGCAGTTTTCCGACTCGCCACACTTCTCAAAATCCCTTTATAGTGCATGTTGCATACACATACCTAACCCACACTTTAAAAAATCAGGATTCTAAGATTATTTGAAGCAGAGTTATGATTTTAAAATGTGTTTTTAGCCCCTCCCCCCCAACACACACACACACACACCGCTCTTAAAGGGAAGAAGGGGGAGATTTTACAAAATATCTTTATATTATGAGTTAGATACATATAACTGACCCACACATCGAAAATCTCCTTCATAAGACAATTTACTGCAGAGTTACACATGAATACATGTCCCCCCGGTCCCCTAAGGGGAGGTAGGGTGGAGTTTCACAAAATCACTTTGTAGTGCATGTTGAATATGCATAAGCAGTCCACACATCAAAAATAGCCATTCTAAGACAATTTGGATCAGAGTTATGCATGGAAACATGTTTTTAATCCCCCCCCCCCAACCCTCATGAAATTTTCTAAAAATAGACCTGGAAAATTTGGAAAAGTCAGGAAATTTTATTTTTGAAATTGAGTGGGAACCCTGTTTATATATATATAGATTAATAAACATCCCATTGAGAATTCATCGTGAAATGTTTCCAGGAAAACATTATCTAATCCTAGTTTCCCATTCTTTTTATTATTAAAATATGAAATGGCTGAAGTAATTTACATATATGTAGGATCTTGGCTGGGCATCTATAGGTGGGGCAATGACGAGATGCAGATTATATGAAGACACACAAAATACAAATTACAAATAAATACATACTTGCCAACTTTTCCAGTTTTCCCGGAAAACTTACGGTTTTTTAATATATCTTTTGGTCTTCCGGACAGATGAAATCTTCCGTTTTTAAAAAAGTCGCAGATATTGTTCGTTTTAAAAAGAAAACCCAAATGTTCTACGAAAACTCCTAATTCCCAATCTTTCTCCATCCATAACATAAATGTCAACATTCATTTCAAACTTGCTTTATGAGATTCTAGAATATGTAACGAAATAGAATTGTTAAATATTTCTTGTTGTTGTAATTATTTTTTGCCCCTCCCCTTCCTCCTTTCATTTATCTCCAACTAGTGATCAGCAATCAAATGTTCTGCATAAGTCTTTTGTTTCCTAATCTTTATCCATCTGCAACATAAATGATAATATTAATTTTAAACTTCTTTCATTAGATTCTAGAAGTAGAGTTGAAAGAGTTTAATGTTTCTTACTCTGTAATTATTTTTGTATCACCCCCCCCCCCTTTCCCGGATTGTGATCAATGTTCAATTCTAGAAATAATAAAGCAATGAAAGTGCTCAATATTTCTCACGTATTTATTTTTAGATCTTTATTGCTGAATTAAATTAAATTCCTCAATTAAATTAAATATTTGTATGTCATATTTGTACCAAATGTGTAAACATGGGGAAAAAATGAAGAATAATGTTTTCAGGTTTTAAGTTATTTTTCAAATCAATTTAAGCAAATCAATACTCAGTTGGTTTTATGCACGTTTGAAACTGATAATTAGAAACTGATAATTATGCACGTTTGAAACTGATAATTAGAAACTGATAATTATGCACGTTTGAAACTGATAATTATTACTGCTACTTTCATATTCTTTTTATTTAAAAAATTAGTTATACTTTAACTTAACTAAGTTTTTTTTCTGTTGTTAAATAAATTTCTTACAGATTCTGTTTTGTAGGTATTTATATGTCAAAGACGAATAACTTCATTAAAACTTTTATATATTTAGTACTAGCAGGCTACGCCCGCTTCGCTGGTCACTGTATTTAAATGAATTTTCAAAAGAATTGGATCAGTATTTATTTTTTACATCACATTACAAAAAAAAAAAAAAAAAAACACTGAAATCGCTTTAGATCTCGCTTCTTCGGGTACCCGTTGCCTAAGGCAGCTCTTTTTTCTGCCCGTACTGCATCGGGTCTAGTTTCCCACTGTCTACAGAAAGCTCTTTCCCGGGCACTTCAATCTGGGTATTTATCGACAACTTGTGGATTTTCTGTTATTTAAAAACTACGATTTTAAAGATGACTATCTCAGCATCTATTATATATTTTAGTTTTGGAACCATGTGTTTTATAGCCCCCGTTATTTACACTATATTACGATTTGATTCCGACCAGTGCAATAAAATAAAATAAATAGATTTCCTTTTAAAAGAAATTAGATATATGGAAAACAAAAGAATTTTAATCAGTTTAATGCTTTCTACTATAAACTACCATTTTTTTTTTCACCCAATAAATATTATTTAAAAAAAAAAAAAAAAAAGATTTTTCTTTTAAAGGAATTAATTTAAAAAAATGAAAAATAAAAAGTTGCTGTACTATAAAATTTATACACAAACGTAACAATTTATTTCTATTGCTTTACCATTTGATTTTCAATAAATATAAAAAAAAAAAAAAAAAAAATAAGAATTTCGCCTTCAAATGAATGTATTAAATAAAAAATAAATAGTGAAATAACCGTTGCTGAGATACGCAGACGATTACAACCAAAGAATCAAATTTATGAAAAATGAAGCATTAAAGCCAATATTTAAAATCGGAAAAACATTAATTTAAAAAATTCAAATTCAAAATTCAAAAAATCTCGATGAGATGCACACCTGCAGGGTCCCAGGTACCTATATGCCAAATTTGGAAGCTCTGCGATCAATAGTGTGAGCACCAGAGTGCAGACAGACACACACAGAGACACTTTTCTTTATTTATATAGATAATCAATCTATAGTAAAACGTTTTTATAGATTGCTTCCAAATATTAAAATTGTAAAACTGTATTGTTTATTACGTCAAAGAGAGAAAAGAAAAAAAAACATCTTCCCTTTTCTTATGAAATCTTCTGGTTTTTCAACAAAAATCTTCCCTTTTTTATTAAAATTGATTGGCAAGTATGTAAATATTATTATAAGAGCAGAATCATATTATTAACCAGCTACTGGTTTCGAGGCTTAACACATAAAACCAAGAAGTTCACTTCATCAGAATAACTATCACAAAGCAACATTTAAGCACCTACGCGTGCAGTGCTGCCAGATTGAGGGAAATTTTTATTTAACACCCACCACTAAATTTTAATTTAAACGGTTTACTAATTGTTTCGAAACATCATTTACCGAAATCGTCTATGTAATTAGACAACCGATACAGGTAAAATTTAACGGTGGGTGTTGAATAAAAATTTCCCTCAAATCTGGCAGCACTGTACGCGTGCTGTCAAACAGTGAGATTGGAGTAATGAGCCCTCCATGGCTCTACCCAACTATTCAGAGCACTTCAAGATCTAATTAGAAGAAAATGATCATATCAGCCTTCGCGCTGACAGTCTCAACAGCTTTCCATGGTAGACAGATCCCAACTAACTCTTTTGTTTGTCATCTTGCTGAAAGACGGGCATCGGAGGCAGCACCATCTGTTGACTTGTAGAAGAAATGCGTCCCACATATATATATATATACCCATGACATACCTTTTTAAACTCCTCTTCACTCAAATTGTCCTGTTCCATTTTATTTTGTTTCCCATGCACACTTTTTTGTTTTTATTACCTAAATTTAATATTATCTAAATATAATAAACCATGTGATAACAAATTTTGACTGGTAGAAGAAATGTGTCCCACAAATCTCTGCTATCTTGACGCACGGTGTCCTCACCGTCAGATCAGCCTAGGATACTAAAGGATATCTGCAAAATACAATTCAAAAGAAAAAAAAAACAAAAAAGAGAAACAGACATTAAAATAATTATGTACATAAAGATCAGTCTTTTTTTTTTTTTTTTTTTGGGGGGGGATTTTTGACTAGTTTGTAACCCACAATTTCACATTATCTGCAGAGGTACTAGTATGAATAGGACCTTCGTGATCACCTATCATCTCAACTTCATATCGGTCCGCCTTCACACGTACCACTTTGTATGGACCTAAGAATTTTGGACTAAGTTTCATGCCAGTTCCAAACTGAGTTCGCTGGATGGCAACTAGATCATTAATTTTATACACATGGGCTTTCTTTCTCTTCTTGTCATAACATCTACGATTTTCTTCTTGAATCTTAAGGATGTTTTTTCTTGCTTCTTCACGAATGGTGTTAAGGTTGCCGAGTAGGGATGAAACGGATATCCGGTAACTATCCGGTATCCGGCCTATCCGGCTGAGTTTTAAATATCCGACGGGGTACCGGATATCAGCAGTCCGGATACGGATATCTGGTAATTGCAAGCCGGATATCTGCAGGTGAAAATTCAAGCTTAAATTCCCCTCAGATGAAAATTTTGCGACTTTTTTTTTTTTTTTTTTTTTTCTAAGGATCAGTTGTAGCTTGTAAAGGTAAAAAAAAAAAAAAAATTGCAAAAGTCGAATTTGGCCACTTTAGCAAAGAAAGTTAGCAAAAGTAGCTTCAGGTTTAAGAGATATAGAAAGCCTATTTTCATTTTGTGCAGAGTTAGCTAGGATTTTCCAGAGTGATCTATAACATTCCCCCTAATCTTCCCCATAACAATAAAAAGAGCCTTTCATTGTTGTTCCTGAACAAATAAAATTCACCCTCTGCAGTGCATATAACTCTGTTTGCATGACTTTTGTTTAATAAGTTAAGAATGTTTAGTAATATTGTTAGTCTTAGAAGTAAAAGTTGTTAGATTGTTTCGAGAATGCGTCAAATAATGTGCATTTATTGACTAGAACCTGCCTGTTTATTTGCAATCCATTTTTCCCTATACACAAGAAAGTTGTTTTTGTGACCATATATTTATACTAGCAGACCCTCTGGCATCATTGTCTGTGCCACTACCAATTCAATTACATGTGTCATCTACCTATTCAATTTGGATTAAAAAAAAAAAAAAAAAAAACACTCCAATTTATATAAATTTGCACTTTTAATGGAATATCTTGCTAAAACACCTGAATTTAGAATTTCATATTGCGCTGCATAGATATAGTCCCAAAAATTAAAATTACTTCATATAGAAGTAATATTTAAATTTTCAGGAAGTCTGTAATTTCATTTTCAGATTGTTAAAGAAAAAAAAAAGATATAAAAAAAAAAAAAAAAAAAAAAAAAGCTCAATTAAAGTTTGATTTTGTACATTAGAAAAACTGAACTTACTTTTAATTAAAGAATTTTAATAAATAATCTATTTTTTTTTTTCTTATCTGTAGAGAATATAAAAATATAAAATAAGTAAAAAGCATTTAAAGAAACAAAAATATAAATTTGTTTTGAATCATTACTTTCTTCTATATTCAATAGAAGCAAGCATTTTATTCGTAAAAATTTTCAACTTCCCGTTTTTGGTGAATTTACGCATTTTGAGTGAACCAGAATTTTGAATTTGACCTTTTTTAGAAGATGTCTGTCTGACAAAAGTTTTGTGTAGCAGCTCTAGTTCAAGAGTTAATACACAGAATTTCATATAAATTTATACATAGTTGCGCATTAAGGGGAAAAAGTGCCCATCGACTTTTGGTGCAAATTACTCAATAGGTGGCGCTGCTATACTGTGATTTCTCCCATTTAAAGGAGGACTATATCTCTTCTACTGTGTATAATTAAAAAAAAGACTAAATGTATCACAGGGCTATTATGAAATATGTTTATTTAAGTTCTGTGCATATCGGCCAATAGACGATGCTGTTATGCAGCAATTTTCCCGTGAATGGAGAAATTATCTTGGATTTATTTGTGTATAATTACACAAAATTTGGTATGTGAGAGAGCCATTTTTATGAAACATGTTGATTAAATTTTGGTGCATATTGGTCGATAAGTGGCTATACTATGCTGCAATTTACCCTGTGAATAGGAAGGCTAAATCTCAACATCTATAAAATTTAACTGCACTTAACTTGATATGCAAGATAAATAATAAGAGAACGAAAGCTGGCTTAATTTGGATGTATATTAACCAACAGATGTCGCAGTTGTTCCTCACCTTCTATGATTCTCTACTTGATCTCACAATCTTTTGATTAAAATTGCACTAAACTCCATATCTAAAATCTTTATTGTGCGAAGCTATTATTAAATTTCTTCTATGCATGTTAAACAGCGTGTAGCTTTGTTATGTAGAGTGATATAAAAGAAAGTTTCGTAATGGCCATAACATACTAAGCCATTGATGATTTTAGTTTTTTTTTTTTTTTTTTTGCTTCTTTCTTTTATGTTTTCTTATAAATGTCTCAAATGAAAGTATTAGATTCATAAAAATTTTCTACATTTGGTTTTCGCTGGATTTACACATTTTAAGAGGTACAGAACCTGGTTTGATCAATTTAAAAAAAATTGTGTTTGTGTGTGCGTGTGACAAAAATTCAGTTCAACTGATGTCAGCCTTATTTAGGTGCATATCAGCCGACAAGTGGATCTGCTATTCTGATTTTTCACAAGCCTATATCTCATCATCTATTGATTAAAATTGCACCAAAGTCCATTTGTAAAATATTTATTGTGTGAAGCTATGGTTAAACTTTTGCACAATTTAAACAGTAAGTGGTGTGTGATGGTCACAATATATACGTTTTCTTATGAAAATAACTAACCCTTCAACTATGATTATATTAGTAAAATATTTTGTTTCATTTTTTTTTTTTTTTAAATACATATCAAGCACACATTTTTTAGTACTGCAAAAAATGTGTAAATGATAAGTTTTTGTTTTATAATTCTAAACAAAACCTATATTTTTGTGACAAATTGCAAGTGTAGGAATGAGGATGTTAGACTTAAGTTTTATTCTTCATCGCAATATTGCACAAATAAATAGAATGCTAAATAAATATGCTTAAGTAAATTATATTTAAAATGTGTTTAAAAAAATAGTATATGAAATATATTTATATTTTATTGTTTTAAAATAAAGAAAAAGAAAAGAAATATACAACACAACAAAAAACAAAACTAATGCCGGATATCCGGTCCGGATATCCGTATCTGGCAGGCAAAGGAGCTCCGGATATCCGATATCCGGTATCCGGACAAATCACTATCCGTTTCATCCCTATTGCCGAGTATGGAATTTATCCTTTCCTCTTCGAGGAGTTCTAGTATTCTCTTATCTTCCTTCCTTCTCATGGTTACACCTGTGAGTATTTCAAAAGGAGTTCTTTTGGTACTCCTTGATACGGTGGAATTAACTGTTCTCTGGACAGCCTCAACAAACTTGTACCACTTGTTCGGGTCATCTATGGATAACTTTGACAGTGCAGGTAAGATTGTTCGATGAAGTCTCTCTATTTGACCGTTTCCTCTTGGGATTCCAGTTGTGATGGTGACATGTTCGATTCTCTCTGATTCACAGTAATCTTTAAAGTCCTTCGATGTGAACGCAGCTCCGCAATCAGATATTATTCTTGCTGGGTTACCAAAAATAGCAGCTTGTTGTTTTAATTTTTGCATGGCATCTACTGAAGAAGTTGATTTCATGGGATATAGCCATGAAAATTTACTAAATCCATCTATAACGGTGAAAATGTAATTATAGTTTTTATTTGTGGTTGGTAATGGACCCACAAAATCGATATGATAAGTAGATAATGGTATATCTTCTTTCGCGATAGGGTTCAAAAAAACCTTCTCCTTTTTCCCTGCTTCTTATTTATGAGTATACAGTTTATACAAGTTTTTACAACATTATCTATACATTTTTTCATATTTAAAAAATAGTAGTCTCTTTTAACTAACTCTTCAGTTTTATTAACCGAAAAATGTCCTAGGGCATGACATTTTTTTACGACCTCAATTTGCATAGTTTCTGGGACAACTAGTACATCCCTGTCATTTAACACTTTATATAAAATATTATTTTGTAACACATATTTGTCATTTTGGTTCTGCTGTAAAAGAGATTTCATTGTTTTAATGTACTCGTCATTTTCTTGTGCAGCAGCAATACAATGAGTGAGAGTATCAGCAGTTACAGCCATTACAGAGTGTGGCTAAGGGCGTCTACGTGCTGCATTTGTTTACCAGGACGATGTACTAATTCATAATTGAATTCCTGTAGCAGGAAAGACCACCTGGCTGCCTTAGGTGTCAATTCACATTTATTTAAAGTTTTAGTGAACGCTTGACAGTCAGTATAAATTTTAAATTTACTGCCTAATAAATAGTTCCTAAATTTTTTAAGAACCTCAACTATCGCTAACACTTCTAACTCATAACTGCAGTATTTTTCTTCTTGTACTGAGGTCTTTTTACTCATATAATGGATAGGATAGTATTCTCCATCGTCGTCTTGTTGTAATAAGATTGCACCGAATCCTAATTTAGAGGCATCTGTAGGAACTTCTAATTTATAACCTTGCTTAAAAAGGTGTAAGACAGGCGTATTGGATAAAATATCTTTCAGCTTTTGAAAAGCCAATTTCTGCTCTTGCTTGAATTTAAATGAAGTGGCAGCACGTAATAAGTCACAAAGAGGTCTGGCTATGTTGGCATATGAATGAATAAATTTTCTAAAATAACCCGTTAAACCTAAAAAACTCTGAACTTCCCTAGCATTACGGGGTTCTGGGAAATTTTGGACTGCAAGAGTTTTTTCTGCTGACAGTTTAATCGTGCCATTCTCAATTATGTGACCTAAGAAATCGATCTTTCGTTTCAAAAACTGACGTTTCTTTAAATTTAATTCTAAACCAAATTTTGATGTGTTTCTAACACACGTTTTAATTTATCTAACCCTTCATTCTCATCTTTAGATGGAATAATTATATCGTCTAAATAAATAATTATGGTACCATCTTTTAATAAATCTTTAAACACATAATTTACATATCTCTGAAATACTAAGGGACTATTACATAACCCATAGGGAACTTTTAGAAACTCATACTGGGCATTATCAGTCACAAAAGCTGTATATTTCCTACTCTTTTCCTCTACATTATCTTGTAAAAATGCATTTTTTAAATCTAGCATCGAAAATACTTTACCCTCCCCTAACCTATCAAATAAATCCTCAATATTTGGCAACGGGTATTTATCTTTAATAAATTTCTTATTTAAAATACGGTAATCACAGCATGACCTTATTCCTCCGTCTTTTTTCCTACACACCACTAATGGCGAAGCATAATTTGACATACTTTCTCTAATTATACCATCTTTCAACCGCTCATCAATATGCTTATCTATTTCTAATTTCTCTACAAATGACAACCTGCGAGAACGTAAACATACCAGTGTATCATCAGATAAAATAATGGACATTTTTAAATCAGTACTTTTTGTTTTGACTGGCTTATAATTTTTTATTAACTCGCTTAAATTACCTTTCAATGACTTATTTAATATGACTAACATCCATTTCTGTTTCTTCTGAAAAATTGCACATATTTGAAAAAAAAAGGATCTATTTTATTTTCCCTTCGATCAAATAAAGAAAAAGAACACTCATCTGCTTCATTGGTATCGCTTTCCCCCAAAATTGCAGAACAATTCCCCCCCCCCCCCCATCTCAGTCGAATTCGAAACATCTGTCTCCTTTTTATTTTGTTGTTTCAGAATATGAAAGATATTACCAGGCAGAATTACGTTGCATGACAAATTTTTGCACAATGCACCGATTATATTTACTGAATCACAATTAGGAAAGATATTTTTAATTCAGCTAGATTTGCATCTTTCTTTTCATTAAAGCAGCTAACTAGTGTCGTTGAAGAAATAACATTTTTAGTGTGTGGAATGATGTTTTTATTTACAACTAAAGTTGAAGACCCTGTATCTTTTAACCCTTTAAGTGGAATATCATCCACCAAAATATCAACATATTTAAGCTCATTAACAATTAGGTTAATCGGACAACTATGATTTGTTTCAGATTGAACCACTGAATTCGTTGGAAGATTTTCATGAAATTATTTTTTTCCTGCAACACATTGAGGACAGACTCTAGCGAAATGAAATGTTTTCCCTTTCACCCCACAAATGTAACACATTCTTTCATGTTTTCATGAGTTTGGTTAGGCACCGAATTTCATATTATAGGATCTTTATAATTATACTGGGCTTGTGCCTTTCTAAAAGGAGTTTTGTTTACAAACCGCTTATTCTCTGAACTTTCGTTTCACGTATTATTAGTTTCAATTAACGATTTCTCTCTAGAAGAGTAGAATAAATCACACTCTGGACCTAATTCATTGGGTTTAAACCAGTTTTGACCTTCTCTAATGCTGATATGTTCCTTAGTTCTAGAATCCAAAGTTTCATATAACTTATCAGAAACTATATGATCACACAATTGTTTAACATCGTTAACTCCTCTCAATCTACAATAGTAATCGAAAGAAGCGCTTAGACAGGAAGCAAACTGAATATGGGATTCTGACAGATTCCACAGCGCATTTTTAAAATTACTTAAACATTCACATGGCGTTGGTTGAAATTGTCTTAAAATTAATTCCTTAACCTTTTCATAATCGTTAATTTCTTCAGTGGTTATGTACGCAAGAACCTGATTACATTTATCTCCCGATAAATTAATCAATATTTCCGATTTAAAATTAGACGGTACATTTTTAGAAATGAATACTTTTTCAAGGGATTGAAAAAATAAGTGCAAAGCTTCCGGTTTCTCAGGTACTGAAATGGTTAGAGTTCTAATGCTTCTGATTAAGTTTTCTAAGGACTGAGGTAGTTTCTGAATTTGGTTGCTCAGCATTATTACTAGAATTATTTGCTGCAGCCTGTAATTTTAAATTCTGAAGCTCTATTTCTTTTTCTAACTGGGATAATTTAATTCTTTCTATCTCTATTTTGGTTTGTTCTTCTAAAGATTTCAACTTTTGCTCTTCTACTAACATTTTAACAACACCTCTAACAAATACTAATGCATTTTTATAAATATCGGAACTCTCAATTAAAGTTTTGATTTCAAATACCTTAGCTTGTGCCGGAACAGTTAGGCATAATTCTTCAGCTATTATTTTTAAATCTGCCTTTCTAATACCTTGTAATAAGTTTTGTGCCATTATAACTCCAAATAATTACTTATATTTCAATATTTCTACCAAATTAATATCATAATTAAATATAGTCAAAACAATGAGAGAACATTTTTCTTAAAAGTGATTCTATGTTTTTTGTTCTCAGATCAAAATTATCATGATTTTTAAATAAGCACTTTCAGGACAATTTATATTAGTCAACAGAATATTTAGAACAACTTATATATTTCTCAATTATTACACATATTTCATATAATATCACCATTATTATTCTTTATTTAATTATTGTTATCACTTTCATTTTAAAATAATTTTGTCATCTTAAACAAACAATAATAAACAAAATTATAATGATTATTCAGAATCATAATTTTTAATCATAATTATTACTTCTTCTATTCATTCTTCTCAAGTGATATTTTTATTTCATCTTAAACATGCATAAAATGAAACCGAAACTATTCTTAATATCTATCGTCATATATTTCAATATTGTACTAAATTGTTTATTTCTTAACAGAATGATAAATATAAGAGTTACCTTTTAGATCTTTTTGGTATTTCTAGGATCGCAGCAGAGTCCCCACTTGTAGGATCTTGGCTGGGCGTCTAGAGGTGGGGCAATGATGAGATGCAGATTATATAACGACACATTTATTTAAAGACACACAAAATACAAATTACACATAAATATTATTATAAGAGCCGAATCACATTATTAACCAATTGCTGGTTTTGAGGCTTAACACATAGAACTAAGAAGTTCACTTCATCAGAATAACTATCACAAAGCAACATTTAAGCACCTATGCGTGCTATCAAACAGTGAGATTGAAGTAATGTGCCCTCCATGGCTCTATCCAACTATTCAGAGCACTTCAAGCTCTAATTAGAAGAAAATGACCATATCAGCCTTCGCGCTGACGGTCTTAACAGCTTTCCATGGTAGACAAATCCCAACTAACTCTTTCGTTTGTCATCTTGTTGAAAGACGGGTATCGGAGGCAGCACCATCTGTTGACTGGTAGAAAAAATGCGTCCCACATATATATATATACCCATGACATACCTTTTTAATCTCCTCTTCAATCAAATTGTCCTGTTCCATTTTATTTTGTTTCCCATGCACACTTTTTTGTTTTTATTACCTAAATTTAATATTATCTAAATATAATAAACCATGTGATAACAAATTTTAAATTATCACATATGATTTTTATGTTTTAATCTTTTATTTACATTTTTATGGTTTCCCCAATTTATCGGTTTAGCTATATTGGCTAAGAAATTATCTCATGGATGTGACTTGTTCTTGCCAAAATAAAATAAATAAATAAAAATTGCACTTTTATTTATTTATTTATTTTTAATTTATCCTTTTCCATTCTAAAAAAGATTTCACATATAGAAATAATTATGTAAATTCATGTAACCTGGAGTATGTTTTAAAACTGAATTGGTATTGAATGTGTTTTTCGTACTTGCTACAATTTTAAATTCACTTCTTCAGTTAAAATACATTTTTATTTTAAAATTATATATATTACCATGAATAACTGAAATCTGTTTTCATGCATAATAATTTATGAGAATGAAAAGTTTCTGTGAGCATCCATCCATAATTATCTGTAATTACTAGTGATCTCGAATTTTTCCAACAGAGGTTACAAACAAATAAGAATTAAAATTTTAATTTGGCTATTTATTGTAACTTTCAGTTAGAATTCATTCTTATTACATTTGTAACAGTCATGACTATATTAATGAATGATCGATGCATTGATTTGTTATTTTTGTTCATGCATTTTGTTTTCTTGATGATTTTTAGTTTTTTAAATTATAATTTAATTTTACAAATTTAAATTCCTTACCAATATAATTAGATATTCTGACTCAATTCCTAAATTAAACCAGGGATGCTTGTGTTCAGGGATTACCCCTGATTTCAGGTACTTTAATCTAACCTACCCATATTTTCATATTTCCCACAAAGTTGTGTTTTGCCTTCATTAATTGTTTTTATTTGTCATCCAAATGATATGTGAATGAATTGTATATTTTTATTGATTAACTCATACAAGATACAAAAATATTCAGGGATTCTGGTTTAAATAATTTGAGTATCATTTTTTTTTTTTTTTTTTTTTTTTTTTTTTTTAAGACTAATTTTCAGGTTTTTTATCTTTGTCAGGTTGGCCACTAGTCAGGTAATCATGGGAACAATCAGGGAATTTAAGTGAGTCTGAAAAGTCATGGAATTTTGACAAATTTAGTGGAAATAAGCCATATTTGAAAGTTCATTATTGTAGTTCAGTGGCGGATTTAAGGGGGGGGGCTAGGGGGCTGAAGTCCCCCCCCCCCCCCAAAAAAAAAGTACTGACATTCACAATTGACTATTACAGTTGTAAACTTTTCTTTGATCTCGAATAACACCTTGAACAATCTTAGCCCCCCCCCCCCCCCCACACACACACACACACACAAAAGTTCTGGATCCGCCACTGTTGTAGTTTGCTAAATTGTTTGCTAATTTTGTGACTTTTTTGGGAAATAAACAGCATAAGTCATGGAAAAGTTCTAATGTTAGCCACCCTGCTTTGAGTCACATTCACCTCTGTTAAACAACAAATCAAAGACACATAACAATTTAAAATTTACCGAATACATTAAATTAAAATATTTTATTAAAGGTACGACCCTTTGGGGAAAAAAAAAAAAAAAAAAAAAAAAAAAAAATGCTAGCTGAATTTGTTAAGTAATTTCATCACAACAGTCTTTACTTATTTATTTTTTTAGGATTATTTTATATCTATCTAAGTCTTGTCTCACAATGAGGACATTGTATCAGAAAAGATTACTCTCTGCAAAGAAAACATCAACTCCATTTAATTATCTCTCCTTTTATAACCAAATTAGCAGGCTTTGGTCTCTTTGCTGATCACTATATATGAAGTCTCAAAATTACATATCATTATTAATGGATTCTTCCCAGTGTCGTCTGCTCAATCATGTGATAGATGAAAACGAAGAATCTAATTCTGAGAATCAAATTCAATTAAATATTGTTCTTAAGAAAAAAAGTGTTAATATTTAATATGAAATAAAATAAAAGTAATATTGTGCATTTGTAAACAGTAGAATAGTTGAATTTTTAAAAAACACTTTATGTGTTTATTTATTTTGAACTGTAAGAATCGATTTTTGTATGTTCTAGTGTAACTGTTACATTAACTGATCTAGCAATAAATAATAGCTTCTTCTTGTGGAATGTTTATGGATTATAATTTGAAACTTTAAAATGTTTTCATTTAATTTAATTGCATAAAGGTGTTACAAGTTAATTAACTTAGTTACTGGTCTAAATGGATTTACACCGTACAATGTTGCACTGTCAATGATTTAAGTACCTAAATTAGAGTATTTAGCATGTTCTTCATGAACACCAATAACAAATATAAACTAAATGATGATAGTAAATGTATACAGCAAACAAAAGATGATGAATAATGATATAAAATGGATTAAAAATGATGATGTTTAAAAAAATAACACAGATTAAATATGATTGATCAAAAATAAGAATAGAAATGTTATTTCAGCAATCGCTATAGATATAAAAGACTTCGTCTGCTATTTGTTTTTCATCTATCATGTAACCTCTGAGTCAGGTGGGAAGAGCCCATTAAAAAAAAATAATAATAATCAGCCAAAACCTCAATTAAAGTTCTTACTGCTTTTGTTAGTTGCTTTCCCGCTTTTTTACTCCCCCCTCCCCCACAGGCAGGGTTGGCAAGTTTTTGACAATGTCAGTTTTATCCAGGTTTAACCATGGTTTTAACTGTCACGTCAAAAACCCCTTTTTGACATAGTTTTTGGCAACAATTGTCAAAAACCTAAAATTCTGTATAAAAAGCATTCTGAAACTATTTTTTGCAACAAATTTATATCTACAGTTTAATAAACTTGTATTACACTTTCCTAATTTTTGGTTTTAGTCCCTTGGGTAAATTTTAAAATAGTTTTAGATACTAAAAACCACATGTCCCATCAAAAATTCCAAGTTTGATTTTTGTCAGTAAGCTTCTTTGAAAATAGAAAATAATTTTAGGATACTATAAAAATATAGAATAAAATATTATAAATAGAAATATACATTAATAAAATAATCAATGCACTAATTTCTTTTAACTTTTAAAAATTAAAAAAAAAAAAAAAAAAAAATTCAATCTTACACTGTTACTTTTAGTATTTCACATCATTCTAGTTATTTTTCTCTTTAAAGTATCTAATAACAAAATACTAGTTGTGAAACCTTTTGTATTATCTTTCTTTCTTAACTAATTTAGAATAGATCTATACAAAATTAGTAAAGATCCTCTATAATTAACGTTAACTCAGTGGTGTAGTATGCATATGCATTATGAACTGGATAAAATTCTGTTGGAATATTAATGTTTTTAAGGTAATGTGTTATCACTTATCAATATCATCACTAACAGCCAAGCATTATGTTATAATACAGTGAACTTTCAACTTTGTAATTAGTACTAACCATTACCTAAAATATATTTTTTAATTTCTAATATTTAATTTTAAAGCTATCAATTACAAAAAATACACTTAAAAGGAGAGGTCACGACATGGAAAATTCAAATTGGGACGAAATTGCGCAGGATTGTAGTATACTATGAGGGTAACAACATATTGAAGCAGTAGGACCCACTATCCACAAAATTTCGAGAAAGAAGCATTTAAAGTTTCAGTAATCTTTAAATACAAGTTATTTCGCAAGTGAGTAAGCGCCCCAGTGGTGTGATCCTAAAGTGCAAGTCTTCCAACCAGACGACTTGGGTTCGAGGCTACCTACGGGACTACTTTTTTTTTTTTTCTTTAACTTTATATGTAATCTTAACTTTTTATTTATTTGTTCCCCATCATACTATAGGTATGGGAAACTTAGTTAATCGTGAAAATTTTCAACCTCGGTTTTTTGACTTTTCTATACATTTTCAGGTGTGAGGAATCCGAAAATGACAAAATTTCTATGGTGTCTGTTAGTGTGTTAGTCTGTTAGTGCAGTGGCGGATCCAGAACTTAACTTTTGGGGGGGGCTAAAACTTTTCAAAATGTTATTCTAGACCAATAAAAAATTTACAATTGCAATATTCAATTGTGAATGTCAGTGTTTTTTTTTTTGGGGGGGGGGGGCTTCAGCCCCCTAGCCCCCCCCCCCCTTTAAATCCGCCACTGTGTTAGTTTGTTCTTGAGATATCGTGTACACAGACTAACAAATTGTCGCAGAGAGGTCAAATCAGTTTTAAAATATTACTTTCGACACTGGCAAGAACCCTATTCATTTGCAACATTCAAATTTAAAAACTTCGTAAGTTATTAGAAATTTACGATTTTTTTAACATGGGAGAATAGGACAAAAATTCACTTAAACGTGCATTAAATGGAAACTTTTTACTGTAAAAATGTCAGACCAGTTTTAAAATATCAGTTTTGATGCCAGAATGAACATCAGTAACTATAAATTTGCTACTTTGAAAATTTCGCAAGTTATTGGAAATTTACGAACTTCTTAACATGGCAATATAGGGCAAAATTTCACATAAACGTCAATTTTTAGAGATATTTTCATCGTAAAGATGTCAGACTATTTTTGAAATATTATTTAGGACACTGGCATGAATATTAATGACTATGAATTGTCCAATATAAAGATTTTGTAAGTTATTGGAAATTTATGGATTTCTTAACATGGCAGAAAAGAGCAAAATTTCACATAAACGTCAATCTTGAGGGATATTTTCATCGTAAAGATGTCAAACCACTTTCAAAATATTATTTAGGATACTGGCATGAATATCATACACTATGATTTTTCCAATTTAAAAAATTCGTAAGTTATTTGGCATTTACGATTTACTTAACATGTCAGAATAAGGCAAAATTGAGCATCAACTTCCATTTTGAGGATCATAAATACATTAGACAACTTCAAAATTACATTTATGATATTTGTTTGAACATGATTGAATACAAATATTCTACTAGGAAAATTTCGTAAATTATTCGTAATTTACGATTTTATCAACATAGCGAACTTGTAAATTTTTCATAGAAATATGAATTTTCAGGATTATTGCATTGGAAATAGTAGCATGAGTATGAAAACTAAACAACAGAATTGACCCTGATAAAATAAATTAATTAGATTAGAATAAGATAAATATATCGAAGTGAATGGTGGATAGCCTATTAGGCAGGGATTTCATTCTGTCACTGTATCAAGCTTTGGTCAAATAATTTTCTTGAGTTTAAAATAACTTTTTCTATTTTTAATATTTATAACTTAAAAATACAATAAATTTCTATAACTTAAAAAATAAAGTTTAGTTTTACAAAACCCTAAATAAGAAACATAAAGAAAAACAAACAAATATTTAAATAATTAAAAAATAAGCAAGCTGTAAACAAAGTGTAAAATAGTTAGCAGGTGTACTTAAATCTTGGTTTGAATGTGTATAAATTACGTAAACCCTTCTAGCTTGTTAATAATAAAGGGCAGGTGGAATTTTATTTTTTGCACAGAAGGATAAAAAAAAGGAAGTTGTTATCAAAAACGAAACGATGTTCATTAACATTTAAAATCTACATTTAAAGATATCATTTCTTTACCTGTAATAATTTAATAGCATCGTAATCCTATACTATAATTTTTCCAGAAACTGTATTGATTGAAGAAGTAATTATTTAATCTGGATAGTAATTAAAATCATTTCTCCGTAATTTTTTTTCTGTAATTTAAAAAATATAATTTAGTATTGTTTCGAATATACCTAAAATTAAATAAAATATTTAGATAAATAATTAAAAAACAGTTTCTTTAGTTTTACCTTATTTTACAGTTAAAATAAAACTAAAATTTATTTTTTAAGTTATAGAAATTTATTGTATTTTTAAGTTATAAATATTAAAAATAGAAAAATTTATTTTATATTCAAAAAAATTAAATATTTTATTAAAATTTTCAAATTTTGAATTGAATTATAAAATAAAAATAAATAAAAAGTTTAGATTACATAAAAAATTAAAGAAGAAAAAAAACAGTAGTTCCGTAGGTAGCTTCGAACCCAAATCGTCTGAACGGAAGTCTTGCGCTTTACTATTATGCCACTGGGGCGCTGACTGGTTTACGAAACAACTTGTATTTAAGGATTTCTGAAACTTTGAACACTTTTTTCTCCAAATTTTGTGAATAGTGGGTCCTGTTAAACTTTAAAAGTTATGGATACTGTTAACTTAAAAAAAAAAAACTATGAGTGAAAGAATAAATAGTATATAAAGTGGAATACTTAGAAAATATTGTTGCCTCTATAATACACATATAGTCATTACTTGAAATCTGCATCTACTTATTAGTAATATAAGTTCAATTTTAAAATACCTTATTTTTGCTGGAAGAATTTTAAGTAAGTACTCCTTAAAAAAGTGTAAGATAAGTAAATAAACTTTCACTCATACTAAGCAGCCTGAAGCAAATGAAATCTTGGTGTAAAATTGTTCATAAGAAAAGTCTTGAAATAAAAACTAAGAATTTACAATGGATTTATTGAGAATTCTACTTGATCTTTATTGTTACAAAAAAATATTGTCTTGACAGTAACAAAAAAACTTGAAAGTAATTTTCAAACATTAATTTAAATATAAATAGTATAAACTCATACCAATGCCTTTGCAAAGATAAAAAAAAAAAAAAGTCTGAAAATTTCTAGCAATTAATCTTCTTGTATGAATCCATTCACTAGTAGCTGACATCTCTCCGGATGGGTCTGGTAAGAAAAAAAGCGAATGATAGCAGACGAAGTCTTGTTTTATATTCAGCTGATTGGCAGTTAACAGCGAATTTCGCCGTTATGCTGGTTACATCATCTATGCAAATGCATTGGTATGAAAAATTTAAATAAAGTAAAAAAAAAAAAAAAGAGAACAAAACATCCAAAGTAAAATAATTAATAAAATGAATTTTTATAAACGAATATTTATTAAATCTAATGGTAGTTTCAACCTTGTCTTAAAACATACTAATTTTAAGGTTCATTTTTAAATATTGTAATTATTTTCAATTTGCAGGTAGTGATGAATGTTTAAAATTTAAAACATGATACAGTGGAACCTGTAAAAGTGACCACCTGACTAAAGTGGCCATTTTCTTGACTAAAGTTACCATTTTCCAATTTTAAAGAGACTATAAAGTGACTACCTGCGTATAGTGACCATTTTAGCCGGTCCCTAGGGTGGTCACTTTAGTCAGGTTCCACTGTATATAACTTATTCATTTCTTTAATATTAATGAATAATTTCTTTGTATTCAGGCATGGCATGCTTATAAAGAGAACAAATTAAAGTATCAGAGTTACACCTATGCTAGAACTGCATTTTTAAATGCAATGAATACTTCACCGTATCTTATTAAGGAGCCAAATGATAACAAAAAGTATTGTTATCGATTTGCTACCTCAGCTGAGATAAAAGGTATGTTTGCAGAATTCTCAAAAGATGTTTCTATTACAGTGAAATATCAATAATCAGGCATTTGGTGGCAAATAGTTGTTGCTGGATTACCTATTTTTCTAGATTATAGGTGTTCCAAAAATATATCGAAATTGTTAATCTATCACAGCATCTATAGAAATAGAAACCCCTATCAAGAACATAAATAATTAAAATAACATTTGAAATAAGTTATTGTGAAATAGCAATACAGATTGTTAATTTTTGGTGAAATAAGAAGAAATTAAAACTGGTTTAATAAGAAATAAGATCAGAAATTTGCTAAGTGCTTTTAAGTGTATTCTATTAAGTATGTCACTCTGATTCATTTGTTTCATTCCTTTTTGTCTTTCAGTTTGCATTTGATTGATTAATATATGCACATTGATCAGTTGCCCTAACAGCACATCTTTTCCAAATGACATACTCAGGATGTCCTATGGATGAAAAGACATCTTTAGGATATATTATGGACAAGTGTGTTGTTAGGGTGATTATTGTTGATGATGATATATTTTTCAAGTCCCTGTAAAAATTGTTGACTGATATTAATGTAGTCATTGATCATTTTTTATTTATTTATTCATAAATTTTTTGTTGGAGGCAATTCAGGTTCAGAGTCAGATTCTTCACCATAACTTTCGTTTTCCTTTTGTACTGATAAAAGTAATTCTTCATCTATTATTGTGCAGGGCAAATGTTACAGGGAGAAACAGATTTATAGCACTTGTGTTTATTTTGGCTTTTGATATTGGGAAAAAGAACAATCTCTTTTTTAAATGACTTTTAGATTTATGATTGCAAGGCAAAGAATTCGTCATTCGGCATCTATAAGAAAATTCATGTCAATCCATAAGTCAATAAAATTAAATCAAAATCTGTGAACTTTATTGACAATCCATAAAAGTTGGCAAGTATGCTGTTCCAAAATCATCTACGAGTAACCCTCTGTTTACTATGATTTACAAGCAGAGGAGAAAACAAGGTCATCAGTTCCGGATTACTGATGCTTCACTGTATATATATATATATATATATTAAAATACTTGTATTATATGTTAAAATAAGTTCTTATTATTTTAATTTCAAAATTTTTCATTGTTTAAATTTTTATTACTACCGGACAATTTATTTTTATCAAAATTCCCTCTTACATTTTTAGTTTTGTATTAATATCAGGGTGTTTTGAAGTATATCATAACTGTCCTTATATATGTATAAAATGATTAAAGATGGACAAAATTGATCAAATCTTTAGAACAACAGACTTTAAATTTCGAAAAATTTATCTATGCTTTTAGTGTGTGCAGGACGAGCTTCTAAAATATCTTTTAAGTTGTTGTTTTAAATACATTATGTGCATGCCAAAATAATAATAATATGTACAATACAAATTATATTTATTTACAAAAAAATGAAACGAGTAATCATAATGTGAAACAAATAAAATTCTATACAATTACAATACCGTTAAAAAAAAAAAAAAAAAAAAAGAAATAAGATAAAAGATTTTAATTACATTTGCAGTGAATAAGTTTTTGCAAATATCGAAAATTCAGCCAAAACTTGTCTGAATTTTCAAATTCCAACATATACATTGTTATCAGTTGCAAGTATCTGCTTTAGATCAAACTGTTAAATTACAATATTAATAATTATAACTGGTGTGAAGTATTATCATAGAATGTAAGTAATCATAGAATGGAGATAACATAAAGTTTTGTCATGACATTTATGACATTTTATTTTAGAAATTGAACAGAATTTAACAATAGGACTCATATAATGATATGGTGACAAAGATAAATATCCTTTCTGTTATTAGAATTCAATTTGCAGTGAAAATACATGCGAAAGCTGGTACATAAGTCTATTAGTTTTAACAGAATGTGACCATGGTGATAATCTTTGCAGTGTTTTTTGGGCATTCATTAACTAAATTTTGTGAAAAATAGTTGTATAGAGTTGTTAAAATTTGGAAGCGATATCTTAATTTGAAATAAGAAACTGGTTTTTTCTGCTTCTTTTTTTTTTTTTTTTTTTTTTTTTTTTTGTACTATCTACTGATTTTTTGCCACTAATCTTCACCAAAAAATATATAAAATTTGGCTATCTGCCTTCGAGTGGATTCCATTAAACCCTAGCTATGCATTTGTCACCGAGAGACTATGCTGCAAGCTGTTGATTACTGTTCCTCAACAAGCAAATTCATGCCTTGCAGTGTGTGTGGTGCTGTTTTTGAGGTATAAGTAATTATATTATTGAATTGTTATGATAATATTCATTGTAAACTTCATTTATGTACTAGAATCTGCTTATTTATTTAGAAACTGCTTACTACACGCAAAAAGTCAATGTTAAGTGCATGTACAAGAAAATCATGTGATGTCCACATCAGATATTTCATGATTTTATAATGTTACAGGATTAAGAGCAATATTATTTATAATATGCTAAACATTTTATTTACAAAAATCAGAATTTGAAAATTTAATAATGGATGTAAAAAAAAAAATCAGCAGTTAAGCATTGTTAACATTCATTATCAGTTGTCAAATTTCTGAAAAAATTATCAAGATTTATTTGGCAATCATTTATTCATTATCCTGTAGGGTAAATTTTAAATGTATGAGTTATAATTTTTCTTTAGGACAATGCCTCAGTCATATTTTTAACTCAACATCATAGTGACTTGAACAAATGTAAAAATAAATTATGACAAAAATATTATGTTGTTGATTCTGCAAACACCATTTTGCTTCTAGAAGTCAAAAATTATATCATTTTTGGACTGACTAGCAATAAATTCTAATGTAAACCCAATCGAAAACATATAAAATGTTCTTGCACAACCAGTTTATCAAAATGGTAAGCAGTTTTCTATAGTCAAAGACTTTGAAATTTTTAATTGAAAATCAAGCCAAAAATAATCCAACACCTGATATTACTATTAATAAAATATTGTATACTAGTATATAACCTCGTGAATCAACGAATGCCTTGCCAGCTTCGCTGGACACTATATTTAAAGGGGACTAATGTGCAAATTGCACCTGACGGGACTAATGTGCAAGCTGTACATGATGGGACTAATGTGCAAGTTGCACCGAACGAACAAACTATTTCTTTTAATGAAAATACCTACTAACTCTGGAAGATAGGTCTAATATAACGTATCATATTATATACTGTATTTATTGTAATATAGCTCAGTACTTATTTCGCTTCCATCTTCGACTCGTTTTAATAAGTATTTTTTATATGCATGGGCAAATTTACTATTTTATCATTTTCAATTTTTTGTGTGAAAACATTATTTCATCTTTTGCCCCCCCCCCCCCCCCCCAGCCACCACCACCATTTATGGTAATTATAAACTTCCATTGAAATCTTTTTACATATTGAGATTAAGGGAAAAGTGTAAGCACAAAAAATGTTCAGTTTTGAAAGATCTCTCTAATGATGTAACATTTATGCAGATTAAGTAAAAAATAATAAAAATAAAAATACATATCATTTCTAAGGGTGAAAAAAAAAGGCTACCAAAAGTCTCTGTTATGAAGCGGTCTAACCGAAATTGTTCCTGACAGATGATGCTCATTATTATTATTAATATGAACTCATTCAACATATGGTGAAACAATCAAGTAATTTATTAAACATTTTTTTTTTTTCTTTTTGCTTCCTTTATACAAAGTAATAAGAAAGTATTGTAATCCCAATTTGCAAAAGGGATTTTGTGTATCGTGTATCTCAAAAATGAATGATCATAGAATGCTGTAAATTTATATTGGTAAATGATGCCTTCTAGTTACACACCTGCAACTTTGGTCTTAATACAAGCTCCTGTTTTAGACTTTACACGATTTTTCGTGGTATCTGTATATGTGTGTGTGTATCTCGCATAACTCAAAAACAGTTGAATGTGGAATATTGCAAATTAGTATATAGGTGTTTAACATCTAGTTGTGCACCTCCCTTTTTGGTCTTCCTATGACTTTCCGTTTGGAGATATTTGTGAAAATTATATTCATAAGAACCAAAAATGCAAAAGTTTTTACCATTACATATGACCTACCATCATCATAGATTTCAAAAGAAGCTAATGATAGAGCCCAAAGTGATATTGTCTGTCATGAAAATTGCCGACAATTTGGCATGTAAAAAGTACATAAGCAGGTTCTAGTCATTAAATGTACTTTATTTATTGAATATTTAGCTTGTAGATAGAGCCTATAATGATATTGTTATGAAAGTTGTCAACATTTTTGCATGTAGAAAGTAATTTTTAAAGACATAAGCATGTTCTAGTCGACGAATGCACTTTATTTAATAAGTAATCAGCCCGTAATGATATTGTCATGAAAGTTGCTGAGATTTTTGTATGTAGAATGTACTTTATTTAATGAATAAGCATGAAACAGTTGAATGAAACATTTTCTGTTCCATAAAAATCAATAATCAATAAATATTCTCAAAACAATCTAATAAAACAGGTATTCTTACTACAGAAATCAAATAAATATTATTAAATACACTACAGAACAGAAATTTTGCTAATTTATGAACAATCAAAAATTTTGATGGAATTTGAATTCATCAAGAATATTGTCACATTTTATAGAAATTTTGTGCTAATAATCAATAAATCATCATGAAAAATTCCAGAATTCGGCACCTATTGAAGTTAGTTTCCAAACTTTGGAAATCCTGAACTACTACTATTCGCCGCATTTAGATGTCTAATTTTTTTATGCTAAGTCAATGCCCACCTTCGTGGAAATGAAAAAAACCACCATCTGTTTCCACTTTTACTGTAATACAGTATAGAAAGTAGCACATAAAGATATAGGCAAGTTCTTATCTATAATCATCAATAAACACTTTTTTTTTTTTTTTTTTTTTACCGTCTTTTCAGTAATTAATAGAACTTTCTAAGAATTCAGTTCTGCATTATAAACCAATG
Source organism: Salticus scenicus (assembly GCA_963930645.1). Lineage (NCBI taxonomy): Eukaryota > Metazoa > Arthropoda > Arachnida > Araneae > Salticidae > Salticus > Salticus scenicus. The sequence continues at coordinate 23,199,942 of OZ005659.1, read as the reverse complement.
TATCTTTCTAGAAAGTTATAGAACTCTCTTCTTATTGAATTTAGAGCTTCTAAACTTTGGCAACCCTAAACTGCAAATTTTCAACTAATTCGATCGCCAAGTTGCCAAACCCGACAGCAAATCACCAAAATCGATACCAAGACTAAAATCTGTGTTAGCTATAAACTTGGCCACTTAGCGAGATTAGCGATCAAATTTAGTGGCAAATATTGTTTCAGGATATCCAGAATTGGTAAACCCTCTCTCAATTTTAATGGAGTTATTTGTCTGCAAAATATATCATTTTTTGCTGTTAATTTTTGCCAAAGAAAAAAAAAGTAGGCCATCTGTACTTGAAGGATTTTCATTGAACTTTAAGTTGTGCATTTGCCCGTGAGAGATTCTGTGATTCTTTGAGTACTATTCATGAAAAAAGTACCATATCTGTCTCAGCAGTATATATAATCATATTATCGGGACTTTTGTGGTTGGAGTAGCAGTTTTTTTTTGTTTTTTTTGTTAAGCTTGTTTTCAGGAATATTAATGACTGGAACCTGCCTGTTTATTTATGAATCAGTTACCTCACACAAAAATGTCAATATTTTCATAACAATATGTATATTCCATCCAATGGGTGTATAATGAAATAATGTGATGTCCACATCAGACATTTTCTTCTATAAAATATAAATAACTATACTTAAACATTTGATGTTTTAACTTTTGTTAAGATGCATGATATTTATAATTTTTTGTGCATATGAGCATACATTTAAATTAGCACTAATAGTTTATATATATTCATTTATTGTTATGCTTATATTTTGCATATACATGTGTATCTGCATATATATATATATGTAGATATACATTGTACATATCTTTTAATATGGAAAATTTTTTTTTAAAGATTTATTGTAAATCTTATGCAATTTTTTTAAATATTACAATTCTTCCAGTAAAGAGACTAGAGAAGAAAGAGAGAGCAAAGAGATCAACATTAACTATTGATGATCCTTTCCATGAAAATTCCAGTTTATCTCCAAAGTCCATAGAATCTTTGCCAACCCCATGTTCTTTAATGTCTCCTGATCCACCCCCTTCTAATTCTTCTGGATATGAAAGTTGGGAGGAAAATTTCCACGAAGACTTGTACTTGAAAACTGCCACGGAACTTCCAAACTGCCAAAAAGACCATGAACTTGATCATATGATATTAAAATATTTAGATGAATTTACTAATGATGATAATTTTAATGACATACTTGGGGGAATAAATGAGTTTGTTCCTCTGGAAGATATCAATAAACATGGTAAGTTTTCTTCTTTTCTTTTTTCTTTTAAATCATATAAATGGTGTATACAAATGCAATGCCTTATCTAAATATTACAAATAGACCCATAATTGTCAGAAAGTGCACCCTACGTCTCAAGAATTGAGATTGGGGTTCACTGAAGAGGAAAAATGGCGCAAGGACGCCATCTTGGAAGTTGGATATAATATACACATTTAAATTAAATATTCAAGTGATACAAGTATATTTCAATGCTCTATTACAATTATGTTGTTGAATGAGAAAAATTAAGCTCAACTATGATAATTATCTGATTATTGGCATTCATTTTAGTGATCGTAATTCAGAACCCACAGTTGTAAACTTCACTGTGATGGCTATTAAAAGGATATCAATTTTTCAGTGGAGATTACCGATAAAACATTTCAGTAATTAAATATAATAATAGAACGGGCTCACCAAAGAACAGAAGACACGATGTAAGACGAAATCCAGGCTTTATTGAGAAGACATCCACAAAGATATGATGGCTGCTGGCATAGAGTGCTGTGGGCACCTCTGACGGCAATCTTTATACATCGGCTCACCCACTTGCACATATCAAAAAATATGGATATATTTAATCAAAAAGGACGTTACAAATTACAAATAATAAATTACTTTGCCTTAAAACGCTCATATTAAAGACTTAAACGCTAACAAGGATTTAACACGCATTATCGCGTGATCAACTCATGAACGGCAGTTTCTGCAGGCAAGTCCTGCACAGGCACTTCAGCTACTGACTAGAGGTGGTGGAACTTCCATCTGGAGGGAGAAAAACGACGTCACGGCACTCCAAACCAATCAGCGACGATCAACAGCGGAGGCGAGCGCCAAGAGTGGAAGAGTGGGGGGAACCTCAATTGAAGTTCCAGTGAGGGGAAATTCTGCGTGTTGCCGGTGTGCGAACTTACAGGGGCGAACCGGGATGTTACTGGAGCTGAGGAAATTTAGATTGAATGATAGCTAACAGGTTGGTTCTGTTATAAATATTGAAAACTGATTATAAGCAAATAAAAACACTGTCGTGCTTCACGACACTCTCCCGGAAAACACAGTGAAAAAAACACAAAAGGAACCGGGAAGCGACGCCTCCATGTATCACAAAGCAGAATTAGTGGCACTGCTTGTGATTTGAAACTAAATTAAATTGAATTCAAGGTTTGACTTAGAAGTTTAGTTCTTTAGTAAAGTCAACTGTAAGTTTAGTCCAGGTCCTTAAATCATGAACATCGCTAAAGACGAGGGCCACGCGTAACTTTCTAGTGGAATAAAAATAACAAAACAGTACATACCAGGAACTCTGAAGAAAACACAGGCAAGACGACACATGGTTGATAGAACTTTTTTTTTATTTGGAAGCCATTCACAAGGGGTTGTGACCTGTCTGTTGGATACGTCCATGCCATCGGCTTCTCCTGTCTGCTCTTCAGGGATCTAAGATGCGATCCGTGTCCATCGTGGTGCATATTGCTTGCAGACTGAAAACTAACCTCGAATGATACTATACACTTATTATTGAATCGAAGTATGTGCATATTTCATGAGAGCGCAAACGGTTGAAGTTCCAAATCTTCGCGGTTTTTAATTGATAAAAATTGCACGTTCGGGTTTCGGCGAACATACACAGAATAATTGTAATCCGAGTTAATCCACTTCCAATTTTAGCTGATTCGTGTAATCAATATTGTATATATTCGGAGATGTCTTCAAAATCAATATTATAAATTTAATTTGTAGGAAGGAAAGATTTCTGACCATATTTTAATAAATATAGAAGTAACGACGTCCGCGTGGCATCGCCACAAATGGTACGCACATGCGTTAAGCGCACGGCGACCGGCGAACACGTCCTATCGTAATAAGTTTTAGCAGCCAAGTGAGTGAGGGGAAAGTTTTTCTACTCTCAAGTCAGCGAGCTTCGAAAACGTCATGGCGCTGGCGGCCAATTAGAATGCACGCTCGCGGGAGGTAGAAACCAAGCCTCCAGAACCGGCAGCAAGGAAGGGGAAATGAAAGAAGAACCAGTGAGTGAATTTTGCACGTTGCTGGGAAGTAAACTTACAGGGGCAAATGTAGAATCTACTGAAACCTAAGTAAATTTAGATTGAATGCTATTTAATAGTTTGATTATGTTAAAATTAATGTAAAATGATTAAGACCGAATAAAAGCGATGTTGTGCATCACGACAATAATTACATTTAATATTAATAAATATCTTCAAACATTTTTTTTTTATTATTATTATCACAAACAATATACATTGTCATGATAATTTTATTCAACTTTGATATGGTTCTTTAATCTATATATAAAGGTTGTAAATAACTACCTGAGAATTAAAAATTTACCTAGGCAGAAATACAAGTTCTATTGGATTAAATAAGCGTATGGATTAAATTTAAGTTAAACTTCTTATGAGATTATTTCTTTTATTTTAAAATTACACATTTTGTTATAAATTAAGCATTTTATGGTAACTAACCTGTGGAAAGACATCACATCAATTTTGTAAATTTTAGATTTCTCCACACCTCAAAATGTGTAAAAACATAAAAAGAAAAAAAAAATATATATATATATGTATATATATAGTAGCATCAAATTTAAGAATAGAATACCAAAAGAACTTCTTACTTGAATGCTTCTTTCCAAGCAGTTGTTTTTGCTTTTCTTAGTTTAATTTCTTGCCAAATTAGATAACTTTAAAATTACTTCTTGACTCTTAACACTAGAATTACGGCGGGGGTCATTTTGACCCCTGCAAAAGAGATCTGCATATTTCCCTATATAATATTATATTTTTTTGTAAATCCAATAAAAATAAACTAAAGTACATTAATTAAATATATTTTAAAGGGTATATGGACATTTCCAACATATAACAAGTAAATGCATTCCGAAAAATTCAAATCATGTGACTGGCAGATGAGAGATTACACAAACACATCATTTCATTTCCTTTCCTTTTCTTTTCTTTTTCTTTCCTTTCTTTTTTTTTTTTTTTTGTTTAGCAAGTGCAAACAAAAATAGTTTACCACAAAGAAATATTCAGATATTTTTCTTTCTCACAGTGTTCAAAATGACACCTGCCCATATTTTTAGGTATAAGCCTTTGTTAAGACAAAAAGTTAAATAGGGTTTTCTTGGAAACTTTATTTTTTTTTTTTAAATCACAATGATTTAGGAAAAGTCAAGAAAGGATTAAGATATTTGTGAAAAAATAGAAGAACCATTAAAGAAAAAAGTTTGTTTGGGGTCAAAATGACACCTTCCGTAATTCTAGTGTTAAAAAAACACAATAATTTAATGAATTTATTTACATAATTACACAATTAAGTTGATTATAAAATATATTATAATTATGTCATACGCCATTTCATCGTTCTATATACTCAATAACAAATCAATTCTGAATATACATAAAAAGGAAACAAAATGTGGCTGTTGTCAAAAAAAATAAATAAATAAAGAATAAAAAGAAATTGTAATAAAAATCACAGTTTGAAAAGTTTGTTGGTTTATGATTTGAGAAAGTTCGGTTTCGTAACATCCTCCTCACCTTGAGCACGGAAGGACATATGACATGCTCAACCTGGATTGTCACAGTCCACACCAAGGCGTTGCACTGACTGCACTATGCGGCCATATCAGGTTTGTTGTTGATGTTTAGGGCAGCTTTCATCACAAAGTTCCAAGGGGAACGAATGTTGACATGGACGTAACAGTTCACCATTTTTAGTTTTCAATCTTGCTACACGAAACTGTCCATCTCTGCCTTTATACAATTTCAACACATTAGCCATAGGCCACTGAAGACGTTTTAGATTATAATCTCGAATCAGCACTAAATCGTCTTCATTATATATAGTAGATTTCTTTACTGAAGCAAATTCTCGAAGTGTTCCTAAATATTGATTATGGGATCTTTGTCGAAGATCTTCTTTTAACTTTTGCTGATAGGCATATCTCTTCTTGGACTTCATTTTATCAATCAAGTCTAGATCTGGGACTCCTATTTTACATATGTCTTTTAAGAACGTTTTGGGAGGGAGAGGTGTTAAGTCATTTGGATGTTCCAACATGTATGTGAGAGGTCGAGCATTTACTATACTTTCTATATCACAAATCAAAGTATATAGCTCTTTGTAGTCAAGCTGTGCTTTTTCAAGAAGTCTCTTCAAAATAGCTTTTATGATTCTTATCAAACATTCCCAAAAGCCTCTCCACCACAGAGCTGATGGGGGTTGAACTTCCAGTTAATTTTTTTTACAGTTGCGTAATCTTCTATTTGTTTCCAATCGATAGAACTTAATTCTTTGTGTTTTTCTTCAATCATTCTGGATATATTATGATCTGCTGGTAAGACAATTAAATATCTGAAATTACGTGAGTCTTCTCTCATTGAAATTCTGGTACGGACTTTAATTACCATAATTTTGTGTATATAACCCGCGGGTAATCTATAAAAAAAAAAACTGACTTTGTATATCGTGCGGACTATCATCTGGTGCAGGTATCTATCGCGAACAAGGAGAAAATCAACACCAATCTCATTTTTGTTTTGGAAATCTGGATTATTAACACAAAATGATGATGAAATTGAGGACAGTGAAAAGGAACTTAAATAAGAGGATAATAAAGATGATGAAGACGAACTGTCCCAAACAATATTGTAACATTTTAATTCTGATACGAAAGAATCTGATTTTAATGGATTTGAATGAATTTTGTAAATAAATTTATTATTAATCTATAATTTTCTTATAAATTGAATAAAGGTAATAATAATTAGAAGTTACTCCAGTTTATAGTTATTTAGAGAGAAAGATTAATACTAAGTTATGATTATTTGTTTTTTCATTATAGGTAAGCAAATTTATTTGTTTATTATTTATATTTATTTGTTTATTATTTGTATCTTTTTCTACTTATTAAAATAATAGCAATTAGTATTGAAATTATAAACAGAGATTGCCAACCATGTGATTTTAAGAGTGCTGGGTTGTCTTCTAGTGTGGGGTATCTTTCGGTTATAATTATTTTTAAATTAATTTTTTATGCTGTGGGTTATTTTCTGCCATGGGTTATATTTTTGAAATTATGGTAATTCTTTCTCATCAGTAAATGTAGGAAAGTTAAATTTTTTCTTAGATTGATTAGAAAAAGATTTCTTTTGTGCATATTTTAGTACTGCATATTTCGATTTATTAAGTTCTTCGGTTGTTAAGTTAGATAATAAGCATTTTTTTTTTTTTACTTCTTTGCATTTGCACAAAATTTACGAATCCAAGCTGTAACTTTTAGCATCTTTTGGTATGAGGAACAATTTTCATAAAGAAAATTCTTGAGAGGAAACATCAATTGCTGTTGCAATTGTTTTTCTTTATTCTGAGTATATAATTTCATCATCAGGAAAAATGTCACTTTTAGGCCAAAAGTCGTGCGTCTTCTTTAATCATTTGAGGTCTACTGCACCACTGGGACTTCTTTAAGGCATTTGGGGAGCAACCTCTTGAGAGTAAGTCAGCTGGATTAAGATGACCAGGAATATAATGCTAATCATCGACATTCATGAATTTTCTAATTTCTGTTACTCTATTCTGTACAAAAGTAGCCCGACCACCATCATTCTTTATCCAATGTTAAGCATTCTTAGCATCCAACCAATAGAATGTTTTGAAATTATAAATTTTCATTTCATCGATAATCGTACAGGCTAGTCTTGCGCCAATTAAAGAAGCAAGTAACTCTAATCGTGGGATCGTAACTTCTTTTAGGGGAGCCACTCTTATTTTCACTTAAATTAGTTGATGAGACACATTATCACCATTCTGTACTCTTAAGAAAATGCATGTGGCATAAGCAACTTTGCTACTGTCACAAAATACATGAAGCTGTTTTTCACTGATTGAAAGTTGAATTCTGAAAATCTGTGAGGGATCTTTATATTTCTTAATAATTCTAATTGTTCTTCCCATTTTCTAAAGGATTTTGTCATTCCTTCTGTCAACGGAGAATCTCAATTAAATTTTTCTTTACAACATTTTTGCAGAATCAGTTTTGGCATCAAAGTGGCTGGACTTGTATAACCGATGGGATCAAATATTTCATTAACCACAGAAAGAACTGATCTCTTTGTAATTGACTTAGATTCTTCCTTATTATTAGATGAATTCATCTATCTTATTGTGTCATCTTTCTTATTACAGACCACCCCCAAAATTGCTATATCAGAATTTTCTTCAGATTCTATCTTCATGTCACTAAGAAAGTCTAGTATGTTTTCATCATTTTGTGTATACTGCCAACCTCAAAGATCAAACTGGGCTGAATTCTCGCAATTTTTCTGTAGTGTCTAAGTGTCTACACTGGAAATACAGTTATCTACATAAAATGACATTTTCAGTTTGTTAGCTATCTCTTTGTAAGATTCTTCGATTTTGTCAAATAAATGGTTTAAAGTAGCAGCTAAAAAGAATGGATAAGCATTTAGCCTTAGCCCAAAAATAATGCGACAGTGTTGATATATGTTGTAACTTATTAGAGTCACCATCTTCAAACCACGAAAATTTGACAAAGTTCTGATCGTTCTTGTTCAAACTAATCTAGCAAAAGGCTTTTTTAATGTTGGCACTTATTCCTACTTTTTCTTTTCTAAATCTATATAAAATTGTAGGTATTAATTCGATTAAATTTGGACCTTTTACGATACAGTAATTTAACGAATAGGAAAATTTTTCCTTAGCTGAAGCATCGAAGACACAGGTGAAAGCACAGGTGTTGTGGCATGTTGCCTTATTACAGCTCTGTGAGGTAAAAAATGGCCACTATTGCCTGAATCAAATATTTTCTTTATTATACCTTCATGTAGCCAGTCATTAAATACATTTTGGTAAGTCTCTAAATTTCCAGAAGTTTTCAATGATCTTAGCGTTGATAATAATCTTTTTTCTGTTAATTTGCAATTTGAAGGTATTGGAGGATGATCTTTAAGCCATAGAAAAGAAACAACGTACCTCCTGTTCGAATCCCGTTTAATTGTTGAATTAAATAAATATAGTTTCTTTATTCAAATCATCTCTTTTTTTACTTTCTATGGGATCCTTTATGCCCAAAAAATCTAACTCCCATAAGTCACTGATTTTTTTCCTTTTTGATCCTAGCAAATAAAAAGACTACAAGCATAGAGCTATCACTATTGCAATTAGTTTCATTAATTTTACTCATTAAGGTCCATCCCAGTAGAGTTTCTACATCAACTAACCCACTAGATAATATTATATGATTAACCATCAAAATTTTCCTTAAATATCTGCACCAATAAGTATATCAATAGTGTTATTTCTGTCAGGAGTTTTATTAAAACTTTCAAGATCTGAAAATTTTATCCCATACTCTTCTGCTTCCCTTACCCATGGGCCATTACTAATTATAGGAACATTGGAACAGATTACTTCCTCACACACACACACACACACACACACACACACACACACAGTTGTTTCTTAACAGCTTCCACCTCCTACCTACGTAATATTAGTTTTAAGACAATCTCAAAAAAAGCTGGTTAAAAATTCCTAAATAACTGTTTTTCATCTACAATGAGATAAAATTTTAATTTACATCTGCAATATATAAATTCATTTATGTGAGGACTCAGATTTTTTAAACTCATGGGACCCATGATTTTGAAAGGCTAGCAACTTCACTGAAAAGGATTCCACAATGTGATAGTCCTTTTGATTACTAAATCTGTTTAAATTTTATTATTTTACATTTTTTTTTTTTTTAATAACATTTGAATTAATAGTTAAAAAAAAACAAATGCTAATATTTTTATTATATTACTCTATTAATTTTTAATAAAATATAAAAATTAATTCAATGTTCTTTATTTTTAGAATTGTTTCAACCGGATAAAGAATTGATTACGATGGTGATGAACATTTCAGCAGTTGTAAAAACTATTTGGATGTGCACCACGAAACTGTATATTAGCACTACAGTTGTTTTAGTATGTGAGAAAAAGGTAATTTCAAAAATATTTCTAATTTTATATGTTTAAGATTGGCATCTACTTTACTGTTACATTTTAAGTAAGCAATTTATTTACTTAACTGAGTAAAATCTAAAAGAAATAAAACAAGTATTTTCAACTTTTTTTTTTCAGATTTGTAGAGAACAACTGATTGACTCATTATTTCCTAATTGTTTAATATTCAGAAAATTGGCAGGGATAATAGCTTTCCCTAATACTATTTCTGTGTTCACAACTCCCTTTTGAATAGCATACATCCCACATACAAAGTTTTGCATAAAAGTATTTGAATTATTCATATTCATTCCATGAAGTATACAAATTAACTTCACTAGTAAGTAAATAAAAAAAAAAACTTTTTTTATAACTTCATGCTTCAGCCGGAATATTTTCACCGGGGTACCCCAGCTTTCTCAACGGCACCTTGGTGCTTGAAGTCTCCGCAAATGCAATGTTTATTCCAGCCCCCGCTTCTTTTGAGTGTGTGGTGCCACTGATTATCCAGCCTCGCCGCATCGTTGCCATTACAAGAAAAAGGAAAACTCAAAATCTCAACTGCTTCTCTATATGCGGCATAACTGTGATTATGGTAATTCACTAGTTTTTTTAGCATTTTCGAACCTAATATTTATTTCTTTATCTCTATTAACTTTAGTTAGCTTAGGTTTTATTCTTAGGTTTATTTCTTTAGTTTAGGTGGTGATTTTTCTGGGGATATATCTTGGCTATGTTCTTAATTCTAGTTCTGATTTTTCGTTTCATTTTGCCAATATAACATTTCTCATAATTATCATTATCTGTATAAGGGATTTTATAAATTCCAGCTGTGTTCAAAGGGTTGATTGAGCCTTTGTCACTGCATATAAACTGAAAGATGTTTGGATTTGATTTTATAGGAATATGGATATTGTGTTTAGCAGTAGCTTTTACAATTTTACAAGCAGCACCACGATCATAAAGAATTAAAGTTGTAAATTTCGTTTGTGGTTTTTGGAAAACATTTATTTTATTAAGGTTTTTCATGCATTTTGTATAAAGTTTGTTTATTAATTTATCAGGGTAACCTTTTTTTTTTTGTGTGTATTTCTTTATTATTGCTAATTCTTTGTTAAGGTCATCCGGTTCTTTACACACAGTTATGGCTCTATTGATATAAGCTTGGATGGGCATTGACTTCATATTTAAATGGAGTTTTACTATTGTAGTGGATGATTTCATTCCTACTATTGGGTTTTCTGTAGACTTTAGTAATTATGCGATTGCAATAACGGGTTATATTTACGTCTAGATAATTTAACTGGTTATTACTTTTTCTTCTAGGGTAAATTTAATATTAGGATCCATAAGATTAAGGTTGTTTAACAATTCTTCAGGGTCAGTATTTTGATTGATAATGGCGGTAACATCATCCACATGTCTGTACCAATAACAGATTTTATCTGTATACTGCTTTATAATTTCCTCCTCCATTTTTCGTAACTTAAAATCGGCCAAAAAACCCGATATGGGAGATCCCGTAGGGACTCCTTTAATTTGTTGACAAAACTTGTTATTGAATGTAAAATAATTCTCATTAAGTAAAAAATTAGTAGCTATATTGGTTTGAGCTATTTCATAATTACTATATTGTTCATTTATTTCTTTATTAATTAACCCCGCAATCTCTTTTATATTTATGAACGGATAAAGATTTAAAACGTCAAAACTAACAAAACGATAATTTTTCTTAATATTTATGTCATGAATCCTACCAATGAAATCTTCTGTGGAGTTTAAACTATGGGTGAGGGGGGATAATAAATTTTTATAAATTTCTGCCATATACTTTTCCAATGCGTAGGTGGGACCTTCACTTTTGCTAACAACCTAAATTTAGGAGGATTTTTGTGATCTTTAAAACGGCCAAAAATGCGAGGGGTGTTTGGAGCATAATTAACTATTGGAGGAGGTTTATTGTCTGGCCAAATGCCTTCTTTGATTATTTTATGGGTTTTTTCAATAAGTTTATTTATAGGGTCTTTTTTAACTTCTATTGTACTAATTTCTTTAATAGTATACTCCATTTTATTAACATAATCTTCATGGTTTAAAATAGCAATTTTCGAAGTTTTATCAGTTAATGTACGAAGATTTTTAAGAGCCTTTTATATCTTCATGGTTAATATTACGGTTTTGGACTTTTTTTTTTTCTTGTACTGCAACAATTCTAAAATTGGTTTGAATTTCTTCTGGGATTTTATTTAAAGCAGATTCAATTCTGGCAATACTTTCTTTCAAATTTACCGGTTGATCTATGATATATTTATGGCCCAAATTCAATAAATTATCTTGATGATTATTAATTTTAACGCTAGAGAAGTTTAAGTACGGGTTATTGTTTTGGGTGGGGTGCTCAGTGTGATTAATTTTGATCCAGTACTGAAGTTTTTTGTTTTGTTTTTTAATAATGGTGCTTCTTTCAATTTCTTTAAACCGGTTGATCTTTTCTTTAAATACAGTCCATTATTTTCACTACTATTTTCCTTAAGTTCATTATAAAGTTCATCGTATTCACGTTGGCATTTGTACATAACCGATTTTCTATCCTGGATTACTTTTGTTCAGAATTCTATGCTCAAATTTTCTAACTTCAAATAAAAACTCATCCAATAACAGTTTATTTTTAATTCTCATGAATTTGAAGGTAATTCTAAAGTATTTACAGTCCTGCAAAAAAACTACATTATGTTCAGACCTTACTAATTTTTTATTTGCACATTTTAATTTACTGAAAATATTATACGGATTCATAAAAAATTTGAAAAAAAAAATTATCATTGTGACATCGAATGAAGGAGAGAGACATACCTGTTTATTCATGTGGTTAAAAAATAATTTAAGTGAATTTGCAGGAAAATGTAAGTGCAAGCAAGTATATATCTTTCTTAGTTTGGAAAAAAAATAGTTGGAATGGAACTATAAATTATTTAAATAAACAAGTTTTAAGGGTTTTGATTTTTTTTTTTTTTTTTTTTTTTTCATTCATAACTGAAAAATAGATATCAGATGATATATATTTATTTTAACCTCAAAAAAGATGACTTTGCTTTGCTGGAAATAGAGTATGCTTCATAAAATTAATCTAAAAGAAAAGTTAGAAAATTTCATTCTTCTGTTTGAGTAGCAACCTTGAAGTTGATTATTCATATTCAGTGCTACTGCATTATTGTGACAATGTATTCATCTCCAAACTGTTGTAACAGAAAACATGTGTTCTAAAAATTTTGAATAATTTGAACAGTTGAAATTTCAGTTACCAAATAAATTATAAATTTATTTCTTTTTTATATTGACCACTAATTTATCTAATGCATCTAAAAATTTTTTTCTTTTTTTTTTTTAATTTTTTATTAATATAATTATATAAATTATGCATTTGTTGAGTTAATATTTTTTTGGAAATACAGTACTTTCTATCTTCTTAATAATTAAAACGCAAGTTTCCTGAAATTAACGATCGAAACTTATACCATTGCTAAAACAAATTTATTGAAGTAAAAAAAAAAAAAAAATCCTAGGTATGAAAGAAGGGTTATTTAGCAGAATGAAATAGCATTACAATTGTAACCATGCACTGAAAAAAAAAAAATACCAATGATTTGAAAAAATGAATAAGTCTAAATAATAATGTAAAATAATAGAATATGTAAAGACCACCAGTTGGTGATTTGGCAATTTTCTTTCTCAACCACTGTTATAAACTTCCAAATTATGATGAAAACATTCAGATAAATTAGTAAAAAAGTTTAAAAAAAAAAAAAAAAGTTAAAATAATTACAATAGATAATAATCAAATGCTGCCTGACAAAATTGGCTTTCTTTTGATATTCAGTGTTTTACTTTTCTGAAAGGAAAATCTTCATTCATTGTGTAAATTACTTTTAACCACTTAACGTTCTCGGTTTTTTTTTATTTGCTGTTACAAAATGTTTCAGTTTTTTTATTATGTCTTTTTAATCATCATTAGTAATAGAATAAAATAACATAAGTAATACATATTTCTTTATTTATAAAGGATTAAACTATATAACTTGGTAAAAACATTTACCGCACTTATCTTTTTAAAAGTTGAGCAGCATTTATATTTGAGACCTTGTAGGGTAAGCCAGAAAATATCCAGAGCAGAAATCAAATAATTGTCGTCAGAAAATGTCCAACATTGGATTGTTATGTCCGGTATCGATATACTTTGTTTTTTAATAAAGGATTAAATTATATAACTGAAATATATATGATGCTCAACTTTTAAAAGGATGTTAAGTAAGGTAAATATTTTTACCAAGTTATAACATAAGTAAGTCGACCATGTGCAATGTTTCTCGTACCCAAACAAAAAAATTGGAAAATTATTTTAAATGCACGATTTAACTCGTTATAGTGGGGGGAAACAAAAATGGATGCCCGAGTATACTCTGGCTGAAACGTTAAGTGGTTAATAAATAATTTTTACTGTGTGAATTTGTTTAGGAAAATATAAAAGAAAGTTTTGTGGTGCCCATAATATATTAGTTTATTTTAGCTAACTGAGACTTGGGGCTCAGCTTTTTATATAAACACCCTAATGAAGATTTAAGCCAGATGTATAATAGAAGCTTTATTGGCCTTAGCTTTTAGCAGTAGTTAATTAGGTGGCAAAATGTTCTGTCAACAAAGTTCATCCTTCAATGAATGTTTCAGTAACTTGCCATTGCAGATAAATACTGCTGTATTGTGAATTAATGCCTTTTAGTTCTCGAAAAATTTGATATCTGAACAAAAATTTCAAGGGTAATTTCGTGCATTTGTACATCACGAGAAGCTGCAAACAACTCTAAGTGCTGGGTATTTTTATGAGTTCTGTGTTATAATGTGCCATGCTGAAAATGTTAATACACAAGCAATTTAAGAATTACTCTAAATCTATAAATTCTAGATTTTTCATTTAGTACAATATTATTTTTATCCTTTCACTAGCAGGTCTACCAGGCACAGCTTGGGTCAAAGTAGTGCTTATAATATAAGTAAAGTATAAGACGGAATTAAATTAAACTGAAATTAAAATCTTTCAGCTTTATGATATTGCAACTGAAGGTTTGGCATTTTTAATTGAATGTTTGCTCATTCGTGAAGCATTAATTTTTTTTATTTATGTATAGATACTAAGCATAAAGGAATGAACAGAAGTTATTTATATCACTGTTGAGTTTTAGTATTAAAATTATTTAAACGTGAAAATTGATAGAAAAATTTAATGGAATAAAAAGATAGTAAAAGGAACCACAATCACTATCTCAGTAAAATCCTAATTAAAACAATTTGTACTTACTGGGAGAATTTAAGGTGGTACATCACAGATTGTTAAGGTCACCCAAAGCCCATGTTATTCTATGGGTAAAATTGTTAATAGAATAACATATTACCTAATTGTTATTTTTAAATTCTGTTTTCCTATTCTGAAAATACACAACTGTCAAATTAGAGCTTGTTTTACAAAAATTTATTTTTAGACACTATTATATTTTAAACAGCGTTTCAAGATGATAATGCACCTTTCTACACGGCGTCTGTGGTAAGTTGATTCACTTCAAATTGTCAAAATTTCCTATCCATTCCCATGAAAACCTATAATTCTGTAAGTAATCATATCTTTTTTCTCTTTAAGTTAAATCCCACAAAAGATATAGTAGAATTTCTTCTTTATCAGATGGAAATAGTCCTAATCGTGATTCTCTCGAAAATGTTTCGTCTATAAAAAAGCGGGAGAGAGGGGAGAGGATTTGAAATTTTCAGCGTATAACTCTGCCAGAACTAGGAAAAAAAAAATCTGATATTTGGCACATTGAAATTTCTGAGATTTATATTAAAACACTGTATAAAACTATTCCACTGTGCATTAAAGCAGTAGTTTCATATAAAGGTGGATTTAACCCAATGCAGAATACATATTTTTAGTAAAAAATTTCTTAGATCTAACAAATAAATAGTTTTATTTCATATATTAAAATATAACTTGTTTATTTCATATAATAAATCATAATAGAATACAAAGTGTATGGTTATTACATTATGTTCAAAAAGAAAGTTTTACGCAGATTTTTAAAAAGTACTTCGTAGAGTGCAATTAAGCGAATTATTAAATCGAAAATGTGCATAGATATCATTTCATTCCTTTGATATTATGCAAACAAGACAGTTTTATTTGTTTCAAACATTAATTTTAAAGTTATTACAAATAAAAAGTTTTATTTGTTTCAAACATTAATTTTAAAATTATTACAAATAAAAAAGGAATAAGTCATTTTTTCTGCAGTGGGGCTTTTTTTTTTTTTTTTTTGTACATTATGGTTATTTTATCTTTTATTATCTACACTTTGATGAAATGGTAAGTTTTGATTTATCTATACCATACAAAATAAAATTTCTTCAACAATTGGAATATCATCATGGACTATTTTAACAGAATGTACTTTTAGTAGTATTTATCTAATTTTGAATCATATGATATAACCGATATAACATAGCTTGCATACCATTTATCAGAATTATATGTTCTGTAATATTTTTTTTTTTTACTATTGCATTATTTTATACCAATATTTAGGTAAATATATTTTCAAAAATTGAATATTTAATTTGAAAATTGATAGCTTGGACAGTTTACATGAGCATTTTTGTTTCCCCTCTAGGGTTTAAATTTCAATAGAATGATCCTTATCCTTAGCGAAAAAATGAAATGAAAAAAAAAACTAAACAAATGCTAATTGCTCCAAGGTAGCACATGTAATAAAAACTTAACCCACCTCTCCCTTTTGGTGTATTCTTAGGAAGCAACCCTACTCAGGGTTTTTCTCGTGACTGTAATACAGTATTTTCTCCTCTCTAGAGGAGGTTTCTTGTTATATGTCGCTAATATATATTTTTTTTATTGTCTGGGAACTCAGGGAATTGTTTTTTCATATTTAAGTATAAATCCTGTATTATTACTATTTTCTGAAAAATATTTTATATTTTCTTTATTCACAGAATATTGAAGTAGAAAATGAGGAAATTGCAGAAGGTAAAATATTTCTATCACTTTGATTTTCTATTTAACCCTAAATAACTAAACCTAAATCAGTGTTACTTTGTTACTAATCATTTGACTCACACACTACAAATTTAAAACAAGTATACTTTTGTCTTACCTTTATTTATTTCTAATAAAAAAAATGCAACTTAATTAAAAAATAAAAAGGTGGTAAAAATTAATATTTTTAGTCTTGCCAAATTAAGTGAGCACATCTCAAATTAACAAAATGGCAGGAATGGGAGTGTATTGGACAAATGTTTAATTATCAAGGATTAAGCATGTGAAACAGAAACACAAACAATGTTTCTAAATTTCAATATGTTTAACTATTTAATTATAATACAGTAAACTTCAGATTATGCAAGTTGCAGAGTATCCACAGGTGTAGGAAAAGGGTGAGATCAAGAGAAAATGTTTTATCACAGGACCAACAAATGGAAAAGAGCTATTATTATTCCTATAAGAAATCCCAGTAAGTAGTAGGCTAATTCCCCAGAGATTTTTAGTCCAATTGCTTTGACCTGCATAGCTTGTAAAGTTATGGAAAAAATGATTTTTAAAAAGACTTACTTTTTATCTGAATTCATGCAGCCTTCTTCTGAAGGAACAATATGGCTTTAGAGAGGTGCACAGCTCAACAGATCAAGTGCTTTACTTCTGTCAAAAGATAAGAGACGCTTACAACAGGACATTTACTAATCACACAATAGCAGCCTTTCTTGATTTATCTAAGGCTTTTGACAGAGTATGGAACGAAAAGCTAATCATTAAATTGTTCAAAGTTTTCGTTATTTGCAGCAAGACTCTGAACTGGATATGATTCTCTGAGAAACAGATATATAAAGGTGAAATTTAACAATATCTTTTCTAGAAGCTTTAGACTGCATCAAGAAATTCCGCAGGGATCTGTCTTGAGTCCTACTCTGTTCTTGCTCTTCCTGGTAGGCATTGAGTAAATCATCCCTAGAAATTGTAAAGTAGGTTTACCATATATTTCCGAATATAAGCCGAGAGTATGTTTTTCCCTGCAGAAATTTGCCCAAAATTGCAAACCCATATATAAGCCGAATTGAAAAAATACTCTTTTTAAAGTTCGAGTATATCGCCAAAATGGAGAAAATATTGCCAATCTATACAACTTTCAGGATAATCTGTCCAATGAAATTGCGCAAAATGCATGCCTATCCAATAGAATTCCTTACCTTGCTTAGCTATAACATAAAAGGATCGCAGTGTAGTGTGTTCGGCAACAGCAATAGTATGACGTATCTAAATTATTTTGTATATTTCTACTTTTCAGTATTTTTATCAGTGCTTCAAGGCAATCTACAACAACAACAAAAAAAAAAAAAAAAACTTCTATAAGTGTAAGCCTAGAAACATTTTAAACAGAGATGATTTAAATTTAACTGTATAAATTAAAAATATGATCGGGAGTCCTGTTTTTTCAAGTTTCTCTTATACTATTTCTGAATCAGACCGAGAAGTTACTCCGTTCGTGCACTCTGCCGATGACTTCAGTTACCGGCAAGTCAAAAAGAAAAAAGAAATGTAAACACTCGTGACTACAATGAGCGTTTTGTGAAGTAAATTTAAAATTGCTAATTTAAGAGTTTTATATGTGATAATTATTTAAAAATAAGGTTTAATATCACTATTTTACTTTATATATAGTTTTTAAGCTTAAAATATATATATTGAATCATTGTTTCTAATGTACGTTTTTTGCTAGAAATGTGGATCCGTATATAAGCCGACCCCCGGTAATTCAGCTTCCGAAAAATTTCCAAAAATTCTCGGTTTATACATGGAAATATACGGTAATTTGCAGATGATGATATTCATTGGAAATCTGGCACTGATTTGAAGGAATTAGAGAGTGATATTAATAGGGCCCTTGATCAAGGATGCCACTTTTCCACTGAATGGTGGATTTTGAAATTTTTTAAATAATTTTTTATTTATGATAAAGCACTATTCTTTTATATTGCTTAAAATTACCTTTTTTACTGCAAAGTAACTAATTTTCAATTAATTATATTCAAATTATACTTTATATATCAATTATTGTATATTAACTTACAGAATTCCCGTATAAATATTTGAAAAATACCAGAAATTTTAACTCAAGCGTGATTTTCTCTTTTTTGAAAATTTTTGAGTGGCATCCCTGCTTGATGAATTATGGAGATTTGCTGAAAACACAAATTGAGCTTTAATCCATTGAAATCTATGGTTGAGCTCTTTACCACCAATAGAAAACTTTATAAATAAGAGCCTAGCATGTTATTGAATGATCAACATCTCACCATAAATAAGCACTCAAAATATTTAGGTTTTGTTTTGGATCCTAAGATATTGAACAATAAACATATAAATCATATTGTGTTGAAGGCAAGGAGACAATTTAACATTCTAGAGTTTATCTCGGGGCGTGATTGGAGAGCTGATGCTAGTACTCTTAGAAACTCATATGTTTCTCTTGTTTGGCCTATTTTAGAATATGGATATCCTTTATATTGTTGTGCTTCTGACACTAACCTGCAGAAACTTGAATGAGTACAGATTAACAGCTCGGATAATTACAGGTCTTTGGAATTCTTGTCCCAATGACTTTGAGGCAGATCTACAACCAGTGAGTCTTAGAAATGCTTATCTAATCAAATGCTTTAACAAACTATGTAGTCTTATTTCAGAAAATTATGCAGTGGAAGGCTGATTTTTTTTAATACCAACTATGTGAAAAATACCAGAGCCGGGAATCGAAACTGGGCATTCCGCTTTACGTGCGGATGCTCAAACCATCGAGCTACCCTGGCTGATTACCAGCTAGATATTTCTCACATAACATTCATTGGCAAAATCTAAGACAACTAGCTCTTGAAAGAATAATATTTCAATGGATGCTGTTCAGGTGTACATAGATGGTAGTAAAAATGATAGTGATAGTATAGGCAATGAAATTTATATGAAGTCACAAAATCAAGAAGTAAAGATTTAGAGAAGGCATCCTGATTACTGCTCTGTCTTTCATAGTGAATTAATAGCCATAGATGAAGACCTTGATTTACTTGAACCATTTAGTGATGGTAAGGAAATCTGGATTCTCTCAGACAGCAGAAACTCTACCCAATAACATTGGAGTTAATATTTTTAAAAAGTTGAAGCACCTTTCCTTGTCTCATCAGATTCAGCTACTGTGGATTTCCTCCATGTTGATATCAGGGGCAACGAGATTGCTGACACTTTAAACCTAGCTGGTGCTGGAGAAGCCTACATGTCTTCTTTACTTCTCACCTATATGGATCTTTTTTCAATGGTCAAGAACAAGAATGAATCCTCTTGGTGTGTTCCTCTAGTGCACCATTGGTATCTGAGTCACTGGACGGGTGGCTCTCTGGCACTTGATTGTAACAGACAAGATTAAACCACCCTCACTCACTTCCTCAGTAGTAATCTTAGATCTTTGACATTTTGGGGTGGTTTCAAATGTTTTGAAGTCTGTGCCAAGTGTTCTATTGTGCAGACTTCCCTTGATCATATTCTCATGTGCCTGGGGCTTTCTAAGCAGGATCTTACTGACAATTCTCTATTGTTTCTAGATTTCTTTAGAGTGTGCAGTTACATGGACCTGATTCAGCCCTACTAGTCTTTGGGATGAGCAACAACAATAGACAACCAAAACCAAATGATTGCTGTTTTAACAGAATTTAAAAACCTAATATTGGTGGCTCATGCTTAACAATCATACTTCTCATTGTCCTAACCGGGATTTTGGCTTGTGTGTGTGCGGGAAGAGAAATAATTGAAACCTGTTTTCATTTAGTATATTGTTAAATATTAAAAATTTTATACACGTTTTTCAAAAATTTCTGTCTCAACAAAGTTGAACCATAAAAACTCTGCCTGTAAAAATATTCAAAATGCTATACTTCCCTCAATTAAAATATCTTAATACAGTCAACTCGCTTTATAACGACCCCATCGGGGCGGCTCTGAATAGGTCGTTATATCAAATGGTCGCTATATCAAGTAGATCGAAAATAATCTTTCAAATGACACGCTTTTCTGTTAATTATATTTAATGATGGTTGCAAATAATACAGTGTTTTTAAAATATGAATTGTATAAATATTTGAAATTTAAATTAATTAAAAATATTAATGAGATACAATATAATTTTTTGTAAAGTTGATGAAAATAAGGAAATCAGTATCATTTTAATTAATTCAGTTATGTTTGTGTAGTATAAAGATTAAATTTTAAAGATTGAATTAATAAATTTCTAATTAATTAAAAGAAATCTGAAATAAAAGAATATTTAAATTTAAATTTTTACACTTGAAATAAGGTATATGAACATTTATATACATACGAAAATTAAATAGTAACCTATAGATTGAGAACTACTTACATAGTTAACTTTTGGTGAAAAAATCAGTTATTGAAGTCCGATATAATTTTGATCATTTGAATAGTGCATTTTCTAAACGACTAATGCTTTCTAATTGTTCATTTCCATCAATTTGATTTTCAAAAAAATCACGAAGTGTGTTTATTGCAGTCACAGCTTCTTTGGCGGTAGGTACATTATTTTTTTTTTTTTTTTTTTGTACAATCATTGTTCTCCTCATCTGAGCAATCTTTTTCATTTTCTACATTTAGTAATTCATTAATGATGTCATCGTCAGACATTTCTTCCATACACTGTACATTATTATCTATCTTTACGTATTCGCAAAAATTCATAACAGACGGTAATTGTAACTGCAATGAAAATTCCTTAAGTATAGTGCTGCGTTCACTGTCAGTATCTTCATTAAAAGTAACATCCAATGGGTTTTCCTTGCAATCACTTAATTTTTGAAATCCTGCTTTTTTATAACTATTTCTGATAATTTCTTTTGAAACTTCTTGCCATGCAGCTTCTACAGTACGGACTGCAATTAAGATTAGTACTAAATGACATTTCATTTTCATGATGAAATAGTATTTGACGAATAAGTTTTTTTAATGTTTTTTGAAACTGAAGATTACGCCCTGATCCATGGGCTGAAGTTCCGAAGTGGTATTGGGGGGGCAAATATTCAATTCTTACAGCTTTTAAACTTTTGATTTCTTTTGGATGTGCAGTGCAGTTATCAACTATCAATAAAATATTTCGGTTTTCCCGAATCATTTTTTTTATCTAAAACTTGCAGCCATTCTTCAAATAACACACCAATCATCCATGCTTTTTTATTGGCTCGATATGTCACTGGTAATGATTTCAGTCCCTTGAAACAACGAGGACGTTGCAAATTTCTAGTGACGAGTAAGGGTCATTTTTCTGTACCCGACATATTGGCTCCTAGAAGTACTGTTATTCGTTGTTTCACACATTTAACTCCTTTACAAGTTTCATCTTTAAAAACCAACGATTGGCCCAGTAAAAGTTCATAAAAAAGTGCTGTTTCATCTGCATTAAAAAGTCATCCTCTCTGTAAAGTTTTTTCATTGTCTCTTCTTTAAATAATTTTACTGCATCCTTATTCACTGATGAACTCTCACCACGTATTTTTTTAAAACTTAATCTCATGACATAGTTTAAAGTTCTGAAGCCAACCATCAGATGCTTTAAATGATTCATTTGGACACAACTTTTCAAAAAATATGGTAGACTTTTTTTAAAAATCATTCCCATTAATCAGAACATTTTTGGTTCGCATGCTCCATAGTCATTCTATAAGTGCTTTTTCAAGAAGAGGAAATTTTCCTTTTGTAATGTGCATTCTATTTGATGCTGTACTCAAAATATTATCTTTATTTTTTGTTATAGTAAATAATGTACATTTCGGTATACCAAACTTTTTTGCAATTTCAGTTTTTGGAAGATGTTTCTCTTCGATGCATTCTAAAATCTTTCTTTTAATATCAGTGGATAATGCACAACGTTTCATAATTAAGGGAGGTATACTAAGCTCAAATTAAGCAGACACGACAACAACAGAATTAAAAAAAGAAAATTGAAGATTGCAAACAGACATAGATATGCAGAAATATCATGCCACTTTGAATTTCGAAATGATTCCTCCCTTCCCCCCCCCCCCTACTTACGCTCATCATGTGAACAACGGGAGGGGACTGTTTCTGAAAGAGGGAGAGAGTCTATTTTTAGATCAAGGTCAACTTTTGTCTTTTCATTCTGAAATAAACTATTGGAAATATGGAGTTAGAAAATTGTTATGAATTCGGATCGTTTTGCAGGTCGTTGTATCAAGAGTTCTGTTCTTTCACGGTCGTTATATTAAATGTGAAATAACATTATCTTTATCGGAAGTCAATCAGGACTTTTCAAAGGGTCGTTATAATGTGAGTCGACTGTATATATATTGTTGAAATTGCAATCTAAATTATAATATTTATAATTTTTTGTGATAAAATGACTAATAATTTTTTTTTTTTTTTTTTTTTTTTGAATGTTTATCTCTTTTATAGGTCAAATTGTTATTCCAAACAGTGTTTGGGAACCTGGAGAATCATATAGCATGCAAAAGGCGTTGAAAATTGATGAGAAATATTTCTTATTTTTGATACCAGATTCTGGATGTCCAGCCACTGACAGTGCTTAACCGTCTTATTAATATAATTTTGATAATTCTACCTAATATACACATGGGTAAACTACCCTCTAATGCCTTTATAAAGGCATATTTTCTTTCATAGCCAGATGTATATTCCTGGCTATGAAGAATTTATATATAATGTATGTGCCAGATGTATAATCCTGGCATTATTTAATCCCCAACAATTATATATGTTGTGGGTTGATTTATGTATATGCTATTATATTTTATTCCATGCTTTTCTGTAAATATAATTAGCATTTAGAGAATTTTTTCTATGTGTGTGGTCAGGGAATTTAGAAGATGGGGTTTAACATGCAGTTGTAGAATAGTGATGCTAACTGTATTCTAAATGTCGCTATTGTAATGCTCTCAGTTGTAATGTGTATAGTTGTTATTAATTGCAAAAAAGCATTTATTTCATCAAATAAAAATGTGTAGGAATTAGACATTTTAAATATGCATAATTAAAGAAAGAAAATATGTACTGATTAATTTTATCGATTTATTCTGGGTTCCCACCAGTCAGATAGAACCTGGCAAAGTCAGGGAATGTGAAATTTGTGGAAAATGTCGGGGAATATTGCAAATATTGCCCAAAAACCTGGAAAATGCTTTTTGAGCAGGCAATTTATGTCATGAGTCACGTTACTATGTTGCCTTTTATGTCGCGAGCTATGTTATGTTTTATGCTGTGAGCTATTTTTTATGTTATGAACTAAATTTTGTGACTGGAATTTTTTAAAAAGTCAGGGGATTTTATTTTTGAAGTTGAGTGGGAACAGTGTTATTGCATAATGCATACAATAGTATGCCAATTATTATACTCAATGCACAAATTTACTTCTTACCTTTATTTTTCACCGTTTCAATTTCCAAACATGTAGAGTATGTTGAAAATTTTATTCCTCATATATTTCAGCTAAAGTTTGCAACTGAGACAGAAAAAGAAAAAAGGAAGCACTGACAAATTAAAAAAAAAAAAAAAAAAAAAAAAAAAAAAAAAAGATTTTCTTGTAAAACAGTAATGGTTTAAATTCATTATTACTATACAATGGTATTATGAGGCTTATTTTAATTGTGTTCATTTTTATGTAAATAGCATGTATATTCCTGGATCTATAAAGATTTTTTTCACAACAATAAAAATTTCTTAATGTTTTTCAAACTAAGCGATATCATTTTTAGAAAACTTGATATGCTACGGTAGAGGTTTTCTTGATTCTAATGGCTGTTAGTGTATCTAGGGTTCACGAAATATGTCTGAGACTTAATTTTATGCAACTTGATTGCAGAAAAGTAGAATTGTGCTAACAATTGCAAAATTATTTTAAGTTTCTCCACTTTTTTCATCTCTTGTCATAAAATGTCATGTATCAAAACTAAGTTTATTAGTGTGTCTTAAGAATTATTAGTGATATATAACTTTGAATAAGCTTTTCTTATATATATATATATATATTGTAAAAAGTGGCAAAGGTTTAAATAACATGAAATTCGACTAAATCTGCTGACGATAGCTTTCTGAATTTTCATGATATTTGCTTCATTTTTTATTTATTTCTTTTCAGAGTAACTGCATATATTTAGCAAATAAATTATGCAAAAGAAATTTTGTTCTTAATGCACATGAACAATTAAAATTTATATAATGAAAATACCCCCCATTTCATCAAATATTTAATATTTTTATATTCTTATTGCAGTATTTTGTGTCTACTGTAATACTATATCAAATCTTCTAAATATGATGCTTCTTTGATTGAAAAAGCTTGTACGTTATCAACATTTCAAAAATGTTTGTTCTTCAGAAAGAAACCTTTATACCACCATGAATATAAATGATGACATTTGATATTACTTTTTCCTTGTTTTTCCAGTCCCTTGTTTCCCTCCAGAACAAAACTTTAGCTAAAGATAAAAAACTAAAACAGTGAAAAGTAAAAGTAGAAGGCAAGGAAAATTGTAATTTCTGTGTTGAGTCAAATAATTTCCACACCAGCCTAGTGGCAGAAAGTTTTGTAGCTGTCTGCGACAGACTTTTAAAATTTCATAATCTGTCTGTATTCAGGGGTCAAAATGGCTTACACTCAAAAAGCCTGAAAGCTGATAGCAGTAATCTTGGAGGGGGGGGGGGCTTAACAACAGTGGTGATTTCGTGCAACAATACACAAATACAATTTTACTACAGAACAATATAGTATAAACAATTATAAAATAATAAGTTGAACTCACTCAATTAAATATTTATAGCAATGTTTGACACAACACATAAATAATTATAAATAATAAAAGTTTTAGTTTTGATACAGAAATTTTTATAAGTGAATTTTGAAATGGAGAAGTTTTGGAGCAGTTTTAAATGAAATTAGCACTTTTATACGTTCCCGTAGAATCTCAGTAACAGGTGAAAAGAATACACGTGTAACGCTGCCTATCAAGGGAAATCTAGGCTCCCTAGGTCGCCGTTGTTAAGCACTGTTTCGTATGTTCCTACCAAGGCACCTATATGGGGGCTCTAGAGTTCCTACCGGAGAATGTCTTAGACATCATACATCCGTAGAACATTATTGCAGGCGAAAAATGTCCGTAAATTGCAGACAATTTTTATGACTGCAGACAAAGACTGTCTGAAAGTTGCAGGCAATTGTTTTTATTAGTACAAAGAGTGTCCAAAAGTGCCGGACTAATCTTTTTATTAGTTCAGACAAAAACTGTCTGCAAGCATTTTTTCTGTGTCCGTGACTATGTCGCCATGTCGAGGTATTTCTGCCACTGGGCACACCAGTGTATTCTTTAGAAATATTTTTCCTAAATTTGTATGCAGAGTTGTTGAAAAAATATTTAAAAAGTGCATGTATACATATATATTATAACAAGAACATATGTAGCATTTAAGAAAATATTTAGTTGGTGATAATTTTGATGTCAATGTTAAATATTTTTCTCTTAGTATATGTATGCTAATATGGCTGCATTAAAATTGAAATATGATGCATAATTTCTTAGATTTTAATAAATGATGCAGTCCTTTTAGAGTTTTAAAACATAATTTTGAGTGAATTTTGTTATTAGAATTTAGTCTGTAACTGCATTAAAATTTGAAATGTGGTGCATAATTGTTGATTTTCAATAAATGATGCAATCTTTTTAGAAGGCAGATTTTTTTAGTATTTTAGGATATATTCTAGTTTAGATTTTAGTATTGTGATCAAGATTTCAAACATGAAGCATAGTTTGTTGATTTTAAATTAAATAAAGCACTTTTTAAAAGGGAAGGTTTTTAGTTATTTTTTAATAATAAATTTGTTAAAGTAAAGTTGAAACAATATGTTATTCTCCTTGAACTCTGTAAATTTGAAAATGTTAGCAAAGAAGCTATTGTTATAGTATAGTTCTGAATCTAATAAAAAGAAGAAATATTCTGGAAAAATTGCTTGAAAAAGAGAAGCCGATTTAGATTATCTAGAGTAAACTTTGTTTCCATTTATAATTGCAGTTTTTCAAAAAGAAAAATAAAAAATTGAATAAGTTAGTCTGTGAATAGTTTTCATATGTAAATGGAAAAATTTCAAAAATGTGTGGACAATTATTCTTGTAGCATGGGTGTATAAAAGTATTGTTTAAGTTCTTTTCATTATATTGAAAGTTTTGTTTATTAAATATTATTGTAAGTGTTTTCTTATTTTGTTTCTTTTGTGTGTTATTTAAATTTTTATCACTGTTATTTTTGTATCCAAGTTTATGATGTCATTATGTATATATTCTAACTTTCTTGAGAAGTGTATTAAAAATCAAAATAATTTTGTGCTATGTTTAACATATTAAAAAATTCTTAGTTGTATTAGAAAAAAGTCTACTAAAAATTTAATGTAATATTCATTGTGAAGTGATATAAATAAAATAATTAAAATATCATCATAGTCTCGTTTCTTTGTTTTTATAATCTAGTTACACTTAAGTTTACAGTGACAAAGAATAATCTTATTCATGGTGCTATATCTCATAATTTCCAATTAAATTACTTATTTAAAATTTTATTTTTGTTTTAGGATTATTTCATATATAAGACCAATCTGTTACTCTCCCTTTGTTATTCATATTTCGTGGCTTAGTTGTTTTACTCTATCAGATTAAACAAGTGTGATTCATTATAAAATCTTTATATTCTTTAACCACATTTCTTGCGACCATGGAAGCCTCTGCGCAAGTGCGGATTGAACGAGTCCAGTGTTAAAATAGGGGTGACTGTGAGAAAACAAGCGATAAGGGAATACCGAATAACTGGATGTTTGCCAAATAACTATCTCTCGGCCAATTTTGCACCCTCTAAACTTTTGGACTCATCCTCACCGCTAGTCGTAGGAAACGTGTTCGCACTATATTTAAGGATGTGATTATCTTACTCTATACAAAAATAAATAATATATATGTTACGTGATAATTGCCAAAACGTCAGTGGAGGCCTCGCTGTTGAGACTAAAAAAGATTTTGGGTTCCATCCGTGTGTGTGTCTGTCTGTCTGGCAATAGCAGCTGCAAAAATCACGCTATTGACTGGAAATTTGGTACACTTGTTCATCATCCCCACGGAATCAGCTGTATAGTTTTGGGTGTGTATTCCATTTGTAGTTCGCGTACAGGGACACGCCAAAGTTTTCCTAATCATTACGGCCTATGGGAAGAATTTGTATGTACTGCAAAAATCATGCTATTGACTTGCAATTTGGTACACATGTTTATAAGCCACTCGGAATTTTAGTTGTATAGTTTTGGGTGTGTATTTCATTTGTAGTTCGTGTACAAGGGCACACCAAAATTTTTCTTAACATTACGACCTATGGGCAGAATTTGTATGTATCGCAATAGCGGCTGCAAAATTCCTCTGATTGACTTGCAAATTGGCACACACATTCAGGCTCTGTATAGAAATAGCTGTATAATTTATGTCTACATTTTTTATAGATTGTATACAAGGACACATCAAAATTCTTATTACAGCATATAGGGTAATTTCGTTTAAATGCATTTTGCAGGGTTCCCACGGGTCAGGGAATTTGAAATTACAAAAAAAATATCAGGGAAATTTGTAGATATTGCTCTCCTGGAAAAATGATGATACAAACCTGAAAAATGCTTTTTGAGCATTCAATTTATATCACAAGTCACATTACTATGTTGTCTTTTATGTCGTGAGCTATGTTCTGTTTTATATTGCAAGCTATTTTTTAGGTTGCGAACCAAATTTTGTGACTGGAATTTTCTAAAAATAGGCCTGGAAAAGTCAGGGAATTTTATTTTTTAATTTAAGTGGGAACCCTGATTTTGACATCATTATTTTGCAATCAACAAAATGAAATTAGCGTACATTACTGAGATGCTTAAAGTTATGTTTTCTGCACAAAATATGTACTCTTAGGCTTTCTAATTAATGCACAGGATCATTCAAAAGTGTTGACAATTTAACATAATTGTCCAAATTATGTCAAATTTCGACAAGTTGTTCATGAAAAACGTTGAATAAACTGAATAGTTTTTACTGGTGTATACGTTTATGGTTTGTTTGCGGAGATACACAAAAGAATTTCGTGACATTAGAGTCTATGAACAAATTTTTATTTAAGCTCACTTTAATGCGTTTATACTACATTCAATATAATGGAATTGACATACATTATAAAGATGCTTTAAAGCATGTTTACATTAGAAAAAAGGATATGTATTGACTAAATTTATTTATGGGACCACACAAAAGAATTCCGATGACGTACTGTAATCAACCAAATGATTAGTCAAATTAGGTTGAAATATTAATGAGTTATAATTAATTAAATAGGTGTATTCTTTTTAGTGTATATAATTACTTTGGCTCCTTTTCCGGGATATATAAAAAAAATTTTGTACTATTACTGTCTATAGTCAGTATTTCTTAAAAGTGTATTTTAACATGGTTGCACCTCGTTAAATATAATGAAATTTTATTAGAATTTTAAAAGAATGTTTTTCAGTGGAGAAGTGTGGGCATTGAATTGGTAATTCATTTACAGGGTGACACAAAATAATTCCTATATGTTATGTAATCATTTTGCATGAAATTCGATACAAGTATTTATGAATTACAGGGAATTAATACAAGACAATCAGTTATTAGAAATATATAAATATATATATATACACACAGATAGTTATAGAAAGAGAGAGGTAGCGGGGGGGGTGGGGGTTGAGGGTGGTGGCAGCCCCCCTCAGAAGTGTTTCTGTTTATGTAGCGAATCAACCAAAACAATATACATTTATATATATTTTATAATAAGGAATAAATAAAAAGGATCTGTTGAATAATGTGTGATGCAAATAGAACGTTGAAGCTCCTGATCTGCAGATCCACTAGTAATTATAGTTTCAGAGTTTGAATACAAAATCAGGTACAGACAAGTAGGATAACGATGACATCGACTCCTATTTCTTACTTGAATAAAGTTTGTTAAGCACATTGATTGCTTAGTGGGGTATAATAGTGGTTTTGGAGAACTCTCATGCCTCCTTCAAAAATGTAAATGTTATTAGCTACTATTTTTAGTGTGCAATTAAAATCATGTATATGCTATAATTATATAAGGCCTTTTTTTTACATGATATTCTGCATTTGATTGAGCATAGCTCCTCATCTGAGTCAGATTAAAATTACTCTCATGTCCATAAATTAAGAATAGTCTAGCTAAGGATAATCTAGAAAACTTTTTTGGAGGACATGGTAAAGCACTTCAAACAATTACCGTAATTTCTGGTAGATAACCCGCAGGTAAGATGTGTCATTTCTCCACCAGAAATTTTATTTAATAGAGAAATCTATACTTTTTCGAAGGAAGAGCTCATACAAATATAAATTTATTTATCAATTGAAATTTCTGGTGCAAAACTGGATAACAAACCTGCGGGGTATCTACCAGAAATTACGGTACATTTTATGAAAAAGGATATTTTTGTTTAATTATTTGTAGTTCTGTATGTCAAATGTAAATTAAGTAAACAAAATGTAATCCTACATTAATAATATACAGCACAACCTGAAATATTTTTCGACCAATTTCAAAGTATAGTTCTACTATATTCTAGTTCTTTTAGGTAGCCCTGTTAACAAAGGGTGGTTGATTTTCCTACCATATTCCACAAAAAAATACTTTTACGCATAAAAAAAAAAAAAATTCATTTTGAGTAGTATAGCTTGGAATAAGTACACTGCTGTTTGTAAAAAATGCAACACCATGCAGGAATGTGAATATCATAATGATATTTATTGGGCTCATACATTATAGTAAGAAGAACAATTGATTAAAATTTCAGGAAATTTGGAATAATATGTACTGAGAAATCTATACATAAAGCAGCGACCTCTGTGAGCAATAACTGCACTTACCTGCCTAGGCTTTGAATCAAACAGCGATTGGATGACATGTACGGGTAAAGCACTTCATGAAGCTTCAAACACAATGCCATAATTCATCGATCGTAGTTACTGGTGAGTAGTGGGGGCCAGTCGCATTTCAACGATTAAACAGTCATTTTCATTGGTGCAAGATCAGGAGAACGCACTGGCCAGAGCAACAGTCGATCATATCCTGCATCAAGGATGATCCGGGCAATACTTACAACTTGCGGTCGTGCATTGTCCTGCTTAAGCATTGCATTTCGTAGGCCTTGAATTTAAGGCAGAGCAAAAGGCCTTAACTCATCAGAAATGTAATAGCTGATATTCAGAGCGGCGGGAATCAAAACAAGAGGTGATCGACACGTGTATACAATGGTACCACATACCATCCCTCCAGGTGGTGACCCAGTATGTGGCTACCAAAATTTTGATTACCCTCAAAACTGCATCATTGATACAGGCACCTTTAATGTGTAAATGACGAACCTGGATGCAGGGATGGCATGGAGTCACCTTTCAGACAGATCACAATCCTGTTTACAGCATCAAGATTGCCTTATCCGTATTTAACGGCCTTGTCAATAATGCACAATGCCAGCTGGGATTCGACATCGTCACACTGTCCATGACTTGCAGTGATGGTATGGGTTCCCATTGGATACACGTCTCGATTACTTCTTGTTCCCATTCCCGGCACTCTGAAATGCATCCATTAAATTTCTGGTGAGTTAAGAACCATACCTCCTCTGTATATTCAAGGCCTTCACAGTGCCACATTTAAGCAGGATAATGCACGACCGCAAGTTGTCTGTATAGTCCGGACCTTACTTAATACAGAATGCGTTCAACCGTTGTTCTGGTCAGCGCATTCTCTTGATCTCGCACCAATGAAAATGACTGTTTAATCGTTGAAAAGCGACTGCCCCCAACTACTCACCAGTAACTACGATCGATGAACTGTGGCATCGTGTTGAAGCTTTATTAAGTGCTTTACCCATACATGTCATCCAATCACTGTTTGATTCAATACCTAGACAGATAAGTGCTGTTATTTCTCACAGAGGTCGCTGCTTTATGTACTCTTTTCTCAGTACATATTATTCCAAATTTCCTGAAATTTTAATGAATTGTTCTTCCTACTATAATGTATGAGCCCAATAAATATCATTATGATATTCACATTCCTTCATGATGTTGCAATTTTTTACAAACAGCAGTTTACAAAACTTTAAATAAACATTGTTAAATGCAAGAACTCTCAATAAATGTTTTGGGTTGAAAGAAAACACTACCTTTTGTCTGGCAAACAAAGTACACACAAGTGCTGCAATGCAAAACAAAGCAGGAATGCACATTTGCTGCTTTGTTTGCATTGCAACACCTACTTTGTTCGCCTCAAGAAGGGTCATGTTTTTTTTTTTTTTTTTCGACTCGCCGCAATTGTTGAGAGTCCTTGTTGCTGCTCTATTTGCATTGCAGCATTTGTCTATACTTTGTTTGCCTGACGAAGAGTCTTGCTTTTTTCATCCTGAAACAATTGTTGCAAGTTATTGCATTTTACGGTGTTTATTCAAAGTTTTGTGCTTATTATTTTTGCCAGCTCTGTGATACTTTCTTATAAGTAAGTATAGCTTATAGGTATAAAACTGTACCTATCAAAAATTTTGCCCAAAGATGTAATGTGATTTAATGTATTTGAATTCTTTTGGGTCCCTATACACAAACCATTCGCTTGATCTTAATAAAAAATTTACTGTAGCATTCCTTTATGGTTTAGATTTAGAATATCAAGTTTGGACTTCTTGTTTGTTGAAATGTGCTGATAACATACAGACAGACCAACTGCTATGAACCTGTTTTACAGATTCAGGGGATCTCAAATCTTATAAATGTAACAAAATTTCAATTTCAAAAATTTCACCCAAAAACAATACTTTCTCTACCATGTATGTGGGTAAGAGAAAGTAAAACATATGTTTTAAAGATAAAAATCATATATTAGTCATGGAAATAAAAATAGTCTATTATACAAAAAACTATTGTATTACTAGTATATAACCCCGTCAAAAATGACGGAATGTGAAATCAATGAACATAGTGAATCGACGAAGGATTTGCCTGCTTTGCTGGTCACTATTTAAAGGAAATTCTTTTATATCGCTTTATAAACAAAATTAAAATTTAAAAAAAAAATCATGAAATTGCTCAAAAGCTCGCTTCCTGTCCCCGCTGCCTTCGGCAGCAACACACTCATTCGCAGACTCTCGAATGCCTGTGACAATAGCTTACCAGTGGGCTTCTACTTGGGTGCTTATCAGATGATAGTTTCGAAACCGACAGTATCAAAAAAATTGAAGTAGCAATTTTATATTTAAACCCCAGTTACATATGAACAACATGATATGTGGTGTACATAATATTTTCTTTCATGTTATTTTCTACATTTATTTGATTTATTAGATTAACTATAAAACGACAACAATTTCACGCCAAATATAATATTACAATATGCTATGATCGGCTACATCTATTGCATGAGACAATTTTTTGTGGTTATAATAGTAGTTGGTATATAGAAAAATAAATAATTAAATATGTAAATCTGATCATAGTACAGCCTTAATATAGCTCCCCTTGTCGACTTTTGAATTTTTATTGCCATTTTAGACCAAAATACATAATTTATGTGATTATTTTTTCTCTTTCTTTCTTTTCTTTTTCCTTTCCTGTCTTTCTTTTCTGTTTTTCAATATTTTATAATTTATTTATATTTTTGATGCACTAACTTGGCTTAAAGTGGCTTTCACAAAAGGAGAGTTCTTGGCGAAAAATGTCCGATCTATTTCAGCATCAAAATTGTAAAATATTACCCAGGATTATCAATGAATTAGCTTTCATGCCAAACGCGATTCATCCATGCCAAAAACGTTTAAACAAAACAAAAAAGAAAAAAAATCTAAAATTGAAGTATATTAAAAAAGGTTATTGTTGTTTTTTTTACTCCATTTTCATATGCATGAGCAAATTTAATCTATATAATATTTCTCTAACGTGGTCCAGCTACGATAAATTTTTTTTAGTAATGATACGATAGTGACTTAATAAAATACGCGAGGATAAAAAATAATACATAATATTTAAGCACGTGGACTCAGTTCAGCGATCTAATAAAAAATTACGACATTTGTACGATGAGATCATTTTATAGAAAAAATGTATTTTTAAAAGCTGCATTTTTACAATCTTTGCAAGCGTCATTTTAAATCTAGCAATATTTTAATGTTATAATCCCCATGTGAACTTTTATCATAAATTGACTAAAAAACGCAATAATAAAAAGTATAATCAAAATAGGTACTAAGTGTTTTTAACACAAAATTATGCAAAAATAAATTAATTAATTAAAATGTATCGCCAACATGATGACAAAAATTTAAAAATCGCCTTGAGGGTCTTATACTAAATCTGTCCTGCCTCACGAAGTATGACAATTAGGTCGTTAAACATTAATTTTATTTTTAAGTCTTTCGTGAATGGTAATTATCATTAGCATTTCATCTCACAATATTAATTTGTTTCTAATAATAATTTGGCTTCTGATGAATTAAAATTTGGTGGAAAATTTGGCTTAAGGTTTGTGTTTCAAATTTTAAAGGTAAATAAGAAAAGAAATAAATAGCGAAAGTTTGCTATTATTTTATATTTTTTTTATTTTTCGCGTGAAAGCATATTTCATTTCATGCTAAAAAAAAAGAATAATCTGGTGTGACACTCACACGACTTTCGCTTACCCTGAAATTTAATACTATAAATATTACAAGTTGCAGATTTAAAAGATAAGATAACGAGTATTGTTATGTAAACCTGTGTTAAACAATTCATATTAGGCTTCTGGAGAGTTTTATATGATAATTAGTTCTGTGTGGGGGGGGGGGGGCTACCGCCCCCCTCAGCCCCTCGTTTCATTAATGCACTTACATTTATATAGAATTTAATTCGGTTATTAAAAAATAATTTATTAAAATTATTATTTAAAAAGAATATGTTTAATGATAATGCAGACGATTTCCATATTAGAGAAGTAGTATAACACCAAATATCCAAAAAATGTCCATTTTATTCTCAATATTTAAAAAAAAAAAAAAAAATTACGATTTTTTTTTTCTAAGATTTTTTTTTTTTGGTTAAAAGTAAAAAAAAAAAAAATCGATAACTTTGTTAATTTACTCCCCATTTTTTTTTCCCCCAGTTAACTATCTCTATTACAAAAAAATATATATTCGTTTCATTTGGTTTAGTGCAGTCTATAGACGTTAAACTCTACTTACCTGCAATTTCCCCCATAGACGTAATGTATTAGAATTCTCTTGATTGTCCCTGTACACGAACCATTAGCTTGATCTTAACGAAAATCTTACTGTCGCATCCCTATATGATACACATTTAGAATACCAAGTTTGAACTTTCTGCCATAATTTGTTTTTGAGATATGCTGATAACAGTCAGACATACACACAGACCATTTGCTAAAAACATGATTTTCGTATTCAGGTAACCTCAAAACGTGTAAATATAACAAAATCTCGCGTTCGAAAATTTGACCCAAAAACAGTACTTTCTCTACCTTAGGGTAAGAGAAAGTAATAAAATAATAAATAAATGACTGGTAAATGTTTTTGGCATCAATTATAAATTTAAATGTCCAAATTTGAAGTTATTGCTAGGTTATTATTTTCATATTTTAATTAATTTTAAAAAATCTAATCAAAACTTCGTTACAAATAAGATACCAAATGCAAGGGGCTTTTTTTCTGAATCCGTCGGACTAAAAAGCTTATCGATCGGACAAATAGATTTTTACTTTCTCTTACCCATAAGGTAGAGAAAGTATTGTTTTTGGGTCAAATTTTCGAACGCGAGATTTTGTTATATTTACACGTTTTGAGGTACACTGAATACGAAAATCATGTTTTTAGCAAATGGTCTGTGTGTGTCTGTCTGTTATCAGCATATCTCGAAAACAAATTATGGCAGAAAGTTCAAACTTTGTATTCTAAATGTGTATCTCATAGGGATGCTACAGTAAGCTTTTCGTTAAGCTCAAGCAAATGGTTCGGGTACACGGACAATCAAGAGAATTTTAATACATTACGTCTATGGGGGAAATTGCAGGTAAGTAGAGTTTAACGTCTATAGATTGCACTAAACCAAATGAAACGAATATATATTTTTTGTAATAGAGATGGTCAACTGGGAAAAAAATTTTGTATATGTAGGAGCCTCGCCTCCCCCTCCCTGGGAGGAAGTCCCCCCTCGAGGGGAGTAAATTTTCATGATGGGTATTTTTCAAAAGAGCTCGCTAATACCTTTAAAACGAATGGTTGAACCATCGATCTGCGATAATTTAAAACAAAGTTATAGATTTTTTTTTTTTTTACTTTTAACGAAAAAAAATAGTGAAAACGGACTCAGGGCACCTCAAAACGTATAGAAACATCAAAATCTCGAATTCGGATTTTTGACATGATTACAATACTTTCCTCACTATAGTGTTCGGAAAGTAAAAAAAAAAATCGTATTTTTTTTTTAAATATTGAGAATAAAATGGACTTTTTGGATATTTGGTGTTATACTACTTCTCTAATATGGAAATCGTCTGCATTATCATAAAAGATATATTTTTTTTTAAATAATAATTTTAATAATTTTTTTTTTTAAAAAAAACAGAATTATTTTTTAATAACAGAATTAATTTCTATATAAATGTAGGTGCATTAAGGAAACGGGGGGGTTGAACACAGAACTAATTATCATATAAAATTCTTCAGAAGCCTAATATGAATTGTTTAACACAGGTTTACATAACAGTACTCGTTATCTTACCTTT
Organism: Salticus scenicus; assembly: GCA_963930645.1. Classification (NCBI taxonomy): domain Eukaryota; kingdom Metazoa; phylum Arthropoda; class Arachnida; order Araneae; family Salticidae; genus Salticus; species Salticus scenicus. The sequence continues at coordinate 23,163,580 of OZ005659.1, read as the reverse complement.
TATTCTGCAACCTGTATTTATAGTAATAAATTTCAGGGTAAGAGAAAGTCGTGTGAGTGACACACCAGATTATTTTAAATTACTAAAGTATGGAAATTAGGTCGCAACTTGCTATATAGATGAGTACGAAAAGGAATCGTCATTACAATTGCAAACTATATATATAAAGATGCCCAAATCTTACATTTCAGAGTTATTTAGAAAGTTTCAATATCTTACGTGCTTTAAATTTAGAAAAATAAACACTTCACCATTTAATCTTCACTCTTGACTACATCGATGTGATAAAATCCTTATTATATGTACCTTCTCTGTTAAATATAATCTTCCACAACTACAAAGTTTTTAGTGTTTTTCTATTTCTTTTTAAATTACAAATACAGTAGAATCCCGGTTATCTGAATTTTGGCTAAACTGAAAGGATTCTCACTTTTACACTGATGGAAAAAAAAATCCCAACACCAAGAAAAAATTATTGTACAGTAATGAAATTTCAGCAATACATTTGTCTAGGTAACATATTTAATTGATTAAAGTTTCAAGATCACAGGTAGAGCCATTGGCGAGAAGAGCCATTTCAAATGTGAAATGTTGGTACATTAGTAACCGGTGTAACCGCCAGAATTTTGAATGCAAGCATGCAGAGCTGCCAACCTAATCCGGCAAATTGTTAGTACCGCCCCTTTTTCTACACCACTCATATTTTCGAGTATTTTTCTACTTAATTCATCATAGATGCATTTGAAGAGAATTGCTCTAAAAATTAAGTGGTGTAGAAAAAAGGGCGTTTTTCAATGGGCGTTAACAATTTGCCGGATTAGGTTGGCAGCTCTGAGCATGCATTGTGTCGTACAGGTGTCGGATATCAGTTTGTGGGATGGAGTTCCATACCTGTTGCACTTGGGTGGTCAATGCATGGACGGTTAATGCTGGTTGTGGAAAACTGGAGTTGTCGTCAAATGATGTCCCATACGTGCTCGATTGGAGAAAGATCTGGTGATCTAGCAGGCCAAGGCAACATGTCGACACTCTGTAGAGCATGTTGGGTTACAACAGCGGTATGAGGGCGAGCGTTATCCTGTTGGAAAACACCCTCTTGAATGCTGTTCATGAATGGCAGCACAACAGGTTGTATCACTACAGGGTTCCCACGGGTCAGGGAGAACAAGGAAAACCTGGAAAAGTCAGGGAATTTGAAATACTAAAAAAAGTCAGGGAAATATCAGGGAAGATTGTAAATATTGCTCAAAAACCTGGAAAAATGATGATATAAACCTGGAAAATGCTTTTTGAGCATTCAATTTATATTGCAAGTCACATGACTATGCTGTCTTTTATGTCGCGAACTATGCTCTGTTTTATACCGTGAGCTATTTTTAATGTCAAGAACCTAATTTTGTGACTGGAATTTTCTAAAAATAGACCTGGAAAAGTCAGGGAATTTTATTTTTGAAATTGAGTTGGAACCCTGTCACTAGACTGACGTACAAATTTGCAGTCGGTGTGCATGGGATAACCACGAGAGTGCTCCTGCTGTCATACGAAATTGCTCCCCAAACCATAACTCCAGGAGTAGGCCCTGTGTGTCTAGGCCGCAGACAGGTCGCTAGCAGGCGTTCACCTGGCCTCCTCCTAACCAACACACGGCTATCACTGCGACCAAGGCAGAACCGGCTTTCATCAGAAAACACAACAGATCTCCACTCCGTCCTCCAATGAGCTCTAGCTTGACACCACTGACGTCGCAAACGGCAGTGGTTTGGAGTCAGTGGAACGCACGCTACAGGGCGTCTGGCTCGGAGCTGTCCTTGAAGTAACCGATTTGTAACAGTTCGTTGTGTCACTGTGGTGCCAACTGCAGCTCGAATTTCAGCTGCAGACGCAGTACGATTAGCCACAGCCATCGCTGAACACGGTGGTCTTCCCTCTCAGTAGTGCCACGTGGCCGCCCGGAACCCGGTCTTCTTGAGGCAGTACCTTCCCTTGACCACTGCTGCCAACACTCATACAAAGTGGATACATTCCTGCCAAGTCTTTCTGCAATATCGCGGAAAGAAAACCCACCTTCTCGTAGCCCTACTACACGACCTCGTTCAAACTCAGTGAGCTGTTGATAATGGCTTCTTCGTCTTCTTAGAGGCATCCTTGACTAACATTAACCCACTACGTCAAATCTCAACTGTAAATAACGATCACGAACCTTACAGCGCTTATTTAAAGCAAACCTCATTTGCATGTTCATAGCGCCACACTTATGCGCGTAGCTCGAAATTTGAATCGACGTCATCTTTCAGATGTATAAACACGCCTACCAAATTTCGTTTATCTAGCACGGCTCCTTCCTGGTGTTGGGATTTTTTTTTTTTTCCATCAGTGTATATTTTAATAATTAAAATATTTATGAAATATTGAAACTATACCTACATGATAAAATAGATAATTTTGAATGATGTAAACTTGAAACGGGTATTCATTACAAAATTGAAAATTTAATGCAAAGTAGTATATGATATGAACATTTTTTTTTTTTTTTTTTTTTTTTTAATTTCAAATTCAAAATATTAAAGTTTATAAAATATTCCGGTTATTTAACAAAATAAGCAATTTTTTTTTTCTTTGCTGTTTGTTTTGAGGTTGTTTCAAAGCACTGCATTGAACATAATGAAACTATATACAATATTAAGATGCATAAAATCATGGTGTCTCTAGAAAATGGTGTGCATAAACTTGGTAATTAATCTACAGGGCAATGCAAAATAATTCTGAAACATTCTGTCCATTAATTTAGTACAAATATTTATGAACTGGAAGAATTAACTATATTCTGTTGTTTCTAATACATATAATTTTTGTGGGGGTTGTACAGGGACAATCAAAAAAATTTTGTATTATATTTTGCCTATACACAGCACTTCTTTCAAGTGCATTTTAACATGGTTAAACTGCATTAAATGAAATAAAATTATTCATTATTAGAATGCTTAAAAGCAAGGTTTCAGTAGAAAATGATAGGCATATAATTAGGGCTGTGCCGATTAATCGGTTCGGTTAATCGATCAATGCTTAGTCCCGATCAATTTTTTTAATCGAGTTAATCGGCTCGATTAAAATATTTCAAAATCCGATTAAAGTTTTCAAACTACGAATTGAAGTAAAAACTTAAAATACTGTTCAGCTTACAAATTATTTTTTCTCACATATTTTGGTAACAAACATTCTAAGAAGTGTCCCTCCAATAATGAAAAAGAAGAAAAAAAAAAAAAAAAAAACTCAAAAGAAATTGTTACCCTTTTGTTGGTAGAGAAAATGGGGAAGACCGTTCTTAAACAAAATGCCGTTTTAGGTCCGTGCTGGGGGAATACGTTTCGCAGAAACAAGAAGCTTCCAAAAAATGCAAATGCTCAATATAAAGTAAAGGACTGTGATTTCCACTATCCCTTTGTGGGAAGGTGTCAACAAGGTTTCGCAATACCTTCGAGCGGTTATTGTTCGTTCAGAATTGCTAATAATAACTATTGAAGTAGAAACAGAAAATAACATTATGTTTTCTATTCTGAAATGACGAAGAAGAGTTGAAATATAAACAATGAAGAATTTGAGATTTTTTTATAATGATAATATGGAATTTTGAGAATTCATTTAAAAATAGTGGCAAGCGAGGTGGGCAAAACCAGCTAGTATTATAAAATGAAAGTATATGTAAATTTATCTAATTTTTCTTTCAAATTGAAAATGAATTTATTAAAATAAAAATTAAATAAACGAAAATATTTATATAAAATTAACACTTAAAGTCAACAACTATTACTTTGAAAATTGATTTAAATTTTAGTTATAAAACAGATGCAATCAATTATTATTATTATTATTATTATTATTATTTTCATTCAGTCAAACATATAAATAAAATAGTAATATTGAGAATTCATTTTTACTTCCTCTTACCCACAGGGTCGAGAAAGTATTGTTTAAGGGTCAAATTTTCGAACGTGAGTTTTTGTTATATTTACATGTTCTGAGGTCCCCTGAATATGAAAATCATGTTTTTAGCGAATGGTCTGTGTGCCTGTCTGTGTGTTATCAGCATATCTCAAGAACAAATAGTAGCGAAAATTCCAAACTGGGTAGATAGAGATGCTACACCAAGCTTATCGTTCAGATGAAGCAAATGGTTCGTGTACAGGGACACTCAAAATTATTCAAATACAATTCGTCTATGGGGGAAATTGCAGGTAAGTAGAGTTTAACAGCTATAGACTGCACTAAACAAAATGAAACGAATATACATTTTTTGTGGGAGTAAAATGATGGGTATCTTTCAAAAGAGCTCGCCAATACCTTTAAAACGAATGGTTGAACTATCGATCTGCGATAATTTAAAATAAAGTTATCGATTTTTTTTTGTTTAAAAAAAAAAAAAAAAAAAAAAAAAAAAAAAAATGTAATATTGAGAATAAATTCAACTTTTTTTTTTGGATATTTAGTGTTATACTACTTCTCTAATATGGAAATTGTCTGCATTATCATGGAAGATAATTTTTTTAAATAATAATTTTAATAAATTATTTTTACTGAGTGAATTTGTATAGAAAAATATAGTATGTGGTAGCCACAGTGGTAAAGTCATGTGGTAGCCACAACACACTAGTTATTTCTTGTTAGTGGATATGCTTTACTAATAATATTTTACGATTTCCAAGAAGCTGTTCGGGAATTGAAATAAATTCCTCATATAGAGATATGGTAAATAATGTATGTTTTAAGCTAAATATTCATCGCTTGTTTTTTGTATATTTACACGTTTTGAGGCTTCCTAATTACCTTAGTCAAGTGTTTTAACGTTTGATCTTTGTCTGTGTCTCTTAGAGTAACGAATAATTTTAGGAGATCCAAATGTTGTATTTTGAAGTTAATATAAGTTTGTTGAACACAGAACTAATTATCATAGGTGCATAACAGTACTCTTTATCTTTTTAAAAGTACGTCTAATTACTATTTCTTGTTATAAAATTCTTTTTAAATTCAAAACAATCTAACTTTTAAAGTAAAATAAAATTTTTAAAAAGAACTTTCAAAGAAAAAGGAAAAATATCGTCTGCTTAATAAAAAGCGGAATTTAGAGCATGGCGAGTAAATTTCAATATTGGCCAGTTTGGCTTCCTGTAGATTAGGGCTGGATTATTTATCAATATATCCCCAAGTATCGATATTTTTTAAATATTCCGATAACAATATTTAAGATTTTGCTCTGTCAATATATCCCTTCAACGATCCGCGATTGTAATGAAATGCTCGCCCTCTGGTGGGCTAAGGTGAAATTATCACACCACTGCATATCCTCATATTATGCAATCGACTTTCCATGATGAAATGGCGGAGAAAGAATAATAATTACACGTGGCTGTTATATTTACTAACAACTGCAGTGTTCAGAGAGCGCCATCTATCGATCATTACAAACGCGGATATTACTAGTGCGCACCGCGCGATCAATTGATAAGTACCGTCAAACGCCAACGACGGATAAAAAGAATTGTGCTTCCGCACTACCGCGCATCACGAATGAAACCCGAATTCCCGAATGAAACCCGAGCGAACGAACATTCCGAGCGAGCGAACGAAAACCCGAACAAAAAGAGCACGCAATATCTTATACTAATACCCATTCTCTTATTTTTCTCCCATCCCTCACTGATAAAATAAAAAAATGTAACCCCACCCCCAAACGATCACTGCACTCCCACAATGCATATACTTTCTATGCCTTTATTCCTGCATGCGAAACCTCAAATCTAAAATATCACTGCTTTAATAAGTCGACCGCATAATAAAAAAATAAACAGTATTTATTGAAAGCCATCTGCTTTTCCCGCAGTATATAAATCAGTAATAAATAAGTCAATATATTGACTTATTTATTACTGACCCTAAACGATAATATGAAATAATTTATACTACCGTTAGTATTTGATAATATTCCACATCACCACTCATGAATCGTAGGTGTAATACCACAGTAACCAAACCACAGACAGGGCAATATGAATGTATACAATATCTTTTGTTTTAGCTCATTTCCTCTATTGGTTCATTTATATTGGTTTATTTCAAAGTGTGGATAATTTCTGGCCAATAAGATGCGACGTTCAATGTGTTAACTCGCTTTGGACTCAGTGATTGAGGCCAGATTGGGGATTTTGTCCCAATTTTGGGGATTTTTGAAGCTTCTGGGGACTTTTTTGGGGAATTCTAAAATGTTTGGGGACAAATCTGGGGAGTTCTTCAACTTTCTGTCAATGTTGGCAACGTAATGATTTATACCTACGATTAGAGACTTTAAATAGCTTTATTGTTATTTGGGGATTTTTTTCAAAAATTGAGTTCATTTGGGGAAAAATCTGAGCTCAAATCAGAAAAATCTGCTTGATATTCTTTTTTGAAAAAAAATGTTTTTTTTTTCCCTCTTTTTAGTGGAAAACCTGTTGGGGATTTTTTCGAAAAAACCCTTGATTTGGGGAAATTTTAAGACCTGTTTGGGGAAATAATTTTCGACCATCTGGCATCACTGTTTGAGCTCCCTTTCTCCTTTCCCATGTTATCCAATGGGATTTTCGTTGCTTCGTTTTATAAAAATATCTCATTCAGAAAAGTAGTTTTTCGAATTCTGTTTTTTGAATATTACTCTTTGAACGGGTCGCCTTTTAGCTTGGTGAACAATTTTTCGAAAAAATTAGTTTAAATACTTTATTTCAATAAGTAAATTATGGACTCTAAGTGTGGATCTCTAAGTAAAAAATATTAAAATTTATTTTTTCGAAAAATTGCTCACTAAGCTAAAAGACGACCTGTTCAAAGAGTAATATTCAAAAAACAGAATTTAAGCTAAAAGACGACCTTTTCAAAGAGTAATATTCAAAAACAGAATTCGAAAAAGTTCATTTTTTAATAAAATATTTTTATAAAACGACGCGACAAAAATCCCATTGGATAACATGGGAAGGGAGAAAGGGTGCTATCTGACTGATGTAAAATAAAGTTTTATCTTCAGTAATTTTACAGTGACAGTTTCTTTATAGAAATATATAATATTGGATAGTTTATTACTTTTTTTGTGTAGCATTTATTTTTTCTCTTTCCTTTTCCTTCTTTCTTTCTTTCTTTCTTTTTTTTTTTTTTAAGCCGTACATGTTAAATAAAATTGGTTTAAATGCAAAATGAGTTACTTTAAGTAACAAAATGAAACTTTAACATAATATTGTTTAAATAATATAATTTTTATACTGACAATGTATACATATATATATATATATATAATATATATATAATTCAATTTTCAATTGTTGTGAAACTATTACGAATGTGAATTGAACACATATACATTTAAAAAATATTGTAATGATTTGGTAAGCAGAAACAAAAATAAAAATGACAAGTAACTGACATTTAGGATGCATATAAGAGTTTTAAGTAAAAAATATTACTCTCTACGACCAAAAAAGGTGTATCCAATTCCAATGGCATTTCTTAACTATTTAAAATGATTTTCCTTTTTATTTAATACCTACATCTTAAGGCAATTTTTCTTAAGCTTTATTTTTAGTAGAATTACGAATTTTGATATACTTGGCACAAATAAAACACAGATCACATATTAGCTGTGTTAAAATATGATTTTAAAATAATTAAAGCTTAAAATGGGAAGAATAGAGGATAAACTATACAGAGGTATACTAAAAAGCAATAGTATAAGTTATAAGAAACAGAAAATATTGATTCACTTTTTATGATTTTTTTTTTTTTTTTTTTATGATAAAGTTATGGTAGTAATATACCAGCAAATACATGGAAAACACTCTATACTTGTATACTTTAAAATTCGTGTGCATATGTTGTTAAAATATAACAAATGTCTATGTTTTCCTATCTTGAAAGAAATATCGCAATATATCACTAATATCGATATTAACTTGGTGATATATCGCGATATTTAATTTCTGATATCGTCCAGCACTACTGTAGATCAACATTCACATAACTTTTTTATGAGTTATCTTTGCCACTATAAAAGGTTGCCATTGTTCTGTCCGCTCTTATAATAAGTCTATGGTCCCTTCCTACCTTTCTTTGCTTTTTCATGTCTGAAATTTTAGAAATATAGTGTTAACATAAAACAAATATTTACTAAAACCTTTTGTGATCAATTTCCCTTGGATATATGATAGTAAAGATGAAAATGTTGTAAGAAATTTCAACTTTCAGTATATATCTGAAGTTTTATTTCATCGGGTAAGTTCCATTTCATTACTATTGTTATATAATATTAGATTTTTTTTCTATTATGCTATTATAAACAAATATTCGGATTCTACTAATACAGCTTATTAAGTTAAAATTCTAATATGTTGTGTAATATAATTACAGGTTATAATTTTCCTTGCATAATAATAAATTAACATACTAAAATATTGTGTGTGTTTTTTAAGTACTAAGACATACTCTGAATTCTTAAAAAGAAAAAATACGTTATTTTATTAAAATATGTGGTAATCTTTTTAAGTACTAGTACACTGTAGATGCAAATCAATGTCGACATAATAGCACTTTTTCATTTTTCCCAGATATTTTTAAATTATTGTAATATCAGTAAAATTTTAGCAAATGAACAAAACTATAATTAAATGTTTACTGATCTCCCCCCCCCCCCCCCCGCTACTGAAGTCCTACATTTATATTTAAGCTGTATTATTTAATATGCATATTATTAATCTTTTAAAATAAATAAATATAGATAGATATTTTTTTTTCTTTTTTTTTTCATTTTCGGAAATAAATGAACTAGTTAGTTTAATTTTATTGTTTTTGTAGGAAAAATATATACCCTTGTACTATTATTAGTACTATTATTGTCACATAGATGTCGTGAAGAGTCAAAGTGAGCACTCGAAGTTAAGTAACAAACGTAGTTTATTAGCATAACAAACTTGTAACACAGCTACACTCGGCTGAGAACATACTCAAACTGAGGAACAAGTCGCTGATATACAATATTCGAATATTCCAGAATACAAGATAAACATAAATTAGAATATTCTAGAAACTGCTAGAATAGGAAATTAAATAAGCAAAGATAATTATAAGAATTTAGAAATAATTTTTTAGAATCTTTAAATTTACTTGCCCCCGGCTGGAATCGAACCGAGGCCGTCTGGATGACAGTCCAACGACATACCTGTACGCCACGGCGGCTGTAAAGAAAGCTGACTTTGTGGCATTGCCCTCCTTTCAAAGAACAGCGTCTCGCAGTTTTAGGATTTCTGGGTTAAAGCTCTAGTCCTCGAACGCATCATGGGTCTCCTCCCCTGTAAGTACCGTTCGTTTTAGAAGGAACATCATCATCCGGATTTTGTGTGTCTTCGTTCTCAATCTGTTTGTCTGGATCATGGTAGGGTTTCATACGTAATACATGGACAACGTCTCTTGGTTTTCTTCGCGAGGCAGGATCAAAATCTTGTACCTCATAGGTGACGTCTGATAAACGACGTAAAACCTGATATGGCCCAAAATACCCTCTTAAAAGCTTTTCAGAGAGGTCGACTTTCCGGACTGGAGTATATACCCACACGAGATCTCCAGGAGCATAAAAAACCACTTGGTGTCTGGAATCGTAACGTCGACGATGGTCTTTATCTTGGGCTTTCAGAGTTTGCACTCGGGCTAGCTGCCTCGATTCTTCAGCTCTGGCAATCATCTTGGCGATGTGATCGTCGTCGACATCATCAGGGCAAAATGGTAACATTGTGTCCAGCGTCGTTTCAGCCTCACGTCCGTGAAGTAAATAAAAATGCGTGAAACCCGTCGTCTCCTGTTTAGCGGTGTTGTAAGCAAAGGTTACAAATGGTAGAATTTCGTCCCAGTTCTTCTGTTCTGTATCCACGTACATGGACAATTTGTCGGCCAAAGTTTTATTAAACCGCTCTGTCAGTCCATTTGTTTGAGGGTGATATGCTGTCGTCATACGATGATCGATATTACACAATTCAACGAGAGTGGAAACAAGTTTTGATTGGAAGACAGCTCCACGATCTGTGATAATTACTCGGGGAGCTCCATGCCTTAGGAGGATTTCTTCGAGCAAGAACTTCGCTACTTCTTCGGCTTCAGCGGTCGGTAAGGCTTTCGTTGCTGCATATCTCGTTAAGTAATCCGTGCAGACTATTATCCATTTGTTCCCACGAGTAGATTTCGGAAATCTTCCTAGAAGATCGACCCCAATGCAATAGAAAGGCGCTATAGCTGGAGGAATAGAAACTAAGCGTCCAGGAGGTCGTTGACGAACGGGTTTTCTCCTCTGGCATTCTCGACAGTGCATCACATATCGAACGACATTTCTGTACATCCCAGGCCCCTTTTGCGGATTCTGTCATAAGTTTTCGCAAAACCAAGATGTCCTGCGGTAAGAGCGTCGTGGAAATGTCTCAGTATGTCCACTTGTAGATGTTTGGGAATGACTGGCAGCCACGTTTTTCCATCAGGGACAAAATTCTTTCTGCATAGTACTCTGTCAATTAATTCAAAATTTCTTTTATCCGCGCTGGAGCGGTTATTCGAAAGAATAATCTTTGCAAGCTCTGGGTCTTTCTTCTGTTCAATCGCAAGGTTCATACTCATCATCCGGATTTTGTGTGTCTTCGTTCTCAATCTGTTTGTCTGGATCATGGTAGGGTTTCATACGTAATACATGGACAACGTCTCTTGGTTTTCTTCGCGAGGCAGGATCAAAATCTTGTACCTCATAGGTGACGTCTGATAAACGACGTAAAACCTGATATGGCCCAAAATACCCTCTTAAAAGCTTTTCAGAGAGGTCGACTTTCCGGACTGGAGTATATACCCACACGAGATCTCCAGGAGCATAAAAAACCACTTGGTGTCTGGAATCGTAACGTCGACGACGGTCTTTATCTTGGGCTTTCAGAGTTTGCACTCGGGCTAGCTGCCTCGATTCTTCAGCTCTGGCAATCATCTTGGCGATGTGATCGTCGTCGACATCATCAGGGCAAAATGGTAACATTGTGTCCAGCGTCGTTTCAGCCCACGTCCGTGAAGTAAATAAAAATGCGTGAAACCCGTCGTCTCCTGTTTAGCGGTGTTGTAAGCAAAGGTTACAAATGGTAGAATTTCGTCCCAGTTCTTCTGTTCTGTATCCACGTACATGGACAACTTGTCGACGGACAAGTTGTCAAGTTGTCGTAGTCACAGCTAGAAATTTGTCTGGCGTCTCAGTTTCTTCGTCCACTGGATTTCTCGAGAGTGTGTCAGCGTCCCTGTGCTTCTTACCGGTTTTATATATCACTGAGAAATCATGTTCTTGAAGTCGAAGGGCCCATCTTGACAGTCTTCCTGAAGGATCCTTTAGACTCATAAGCCAGAATAGTGAATGATGATCTCTTACAACAGTAAAATGTTTTCCGAATAAATACGGCCAGAATTTGTTAATAGCCCATACTGACAAAGACCAAAAGGTCAATCTTTCAATAAATCTTATTTAAGCAGGTAGCAACAGTGGAAAACTAATTAATTTTGAAATTTTAAGGGTTTCAATAATAGTGACTTGACCAATGTTTAAATGTTATAACTCATTGAATACAAAAGTTTTAACAAGAACAGTTTTATTCAGTAAAGCATAAATATAAATATATATTAGTAAAACATTTTTAGAATATGACAAAAATTAAAGTTACCTTTTAAGTGCTGAACAAAAACAAGGTGGTAGATATAACATAAATTCTGTTGTAACAAACTTGCGATACAATATGATCTTCAATAATACACATATCTTGTTGACACTAAGACACATCATCCCGTGGTCGCCACGTTGACCAACGGGGAAAAAGGAGAAAGCACACTTTGCATCCCGTGGTTGCCACGTTGACCAACGAGAAAAGAAACAAAATATATCGTTGAGTATTGAAGATTACTACAGGAGCACTATTAATTTTATGATTTAATTCTAAAAGATTTCAATTTTTAAATTGTTCAAACTTAACATAAAGGCTTAAAAGCCATTAAACATTCTTAACATCATTGAAACTAACAAACTTAACAAATTCAATTCAATTATCAATTTAATTTTTAGAATTCGAACATCCGCGAATGACGAAAACATACGAGATTAAACTCATCCTTTTAAAGGAAAAAACTTAACAATAAAACTTAACAGCTTGTAAAAATTTAACAACAACGACAGCCATCAAAGTATAAACGCAACAGCCATAAAAAAACTTGTTCAGCTGTAAAAAGCTAAAAGCACACCTGCCCTAAGTGCTTAGCTCACCAACAGCTTAAAGCAGTACCGGATCTACATTTTTTAAAGGGGGGTGCAGACATCCAATTTGCCGCCCTCTAAGCAAAATTTTTTACCAAATAAAATACTGAGACTTTTACAAAATTATTTATTTTAGTTATAAAATTATACGTAATTCTAAAGGTTTATTTTCCTCGACTTTATTTCAGTTAAAATGTCATAATTGAGATTGTTGGCTATTTCACTCTCGCAAGGAAACATTCAAAAGGTGTCGTCTTCAAAAAATATTGAAAAAAAATATATGTGATTCTACTCTTCATAAAAAACCAGAAAGTGGGAAAATTATCGGCTGAAATGAATTACAGCGACCACAAAAAAATTACTAAAATTAAGCGTATTTGGCGATTTCACACTGTTAGGCGATTAATTTTGAGTACTTGGCGGAAAAGCAAAACACGGTTCTGTTCATACACAGCAAGCGAACTTACCACCTAACAGCGCTAAATCGCCAAAAATGCTTAATTTTGATAATTTTTCGTGGTCGCTGTAATTCATTTCAGCCGGTAATGTTTTCACTTTCTGGTGTTTTATGAAGAGTTTGAAGGTGTTTTATGAATTTATTTATTATCACATATATTTTTTTCAATATTTTTTGAAGACGACACCTTTTGAATGTTTCCTTGTCAGTCGAAAATATTGCCAATTCCGACAAGTGCTCTTGGGACACTGTGGAACGTAATCTTTAGTGGGTTTCATTTTTCTGAAGCTTCTTTTACATGAAACAGAAGTTGCAAGGAGAGTTGCATAAATTCTGAAAACTATGCTTATGTTAGGAAATGCATTCAGCAAATCGTTTTTACATATAACTTTCAATAAAGAAACGGACCGCGGTAGCCCAGCCGGTACAAGGCCGGCCTCGTAATTGGAAGATTGCGGGTTTGGTACTCGAGCCGGCCAAAGACCATCGTGTACACTAATGGTGGCTGGTGCACGTAAAATCTGTCGTGGCCACAATGTCCTCAAATGTTCCCATCAAAAATTATACTTCTGGGGGTCACCGAAACGGGAGAGCCATCCCTTCCGTGGAGGATCAAAATTGTGATGGCATGTTTCCGGACCACCTCTAGGGGTGTGTCCCAGACCGTCGCCAATTGCCCATCTGCGCAGCACCAGTGCGACGTAAAACTTAACCATCCATCTATCCAATAAAGAAACAGGTAATTCATAAATATTTGTCGATAAAAGTGGTCTTTGTTCTTTGTAAACTTCATGTTCGGAAAAGCGTTTTTCTGAATTCAAGCCCTTGACATATTTACGAGGCAAATTGAGTCCATATATTTTTTATAAATCTATTATAGTCATTTTCATCAATGCTTCGTCAGTCAAAAATACAAAATAATAATTCAATTTCATCGCATTATCAAGTCTGTGATTAATTTCGACTAAAATTCGATCTAATATAGCATTTGTTGGTTGTAGTGTTTCTGTTTCAAGTGTCTGCAACTCGTCGTCGACTAATTCGCCAGGCATCTTTTCCTTTCGGTACTCTACTTCTTTAACTGTTTGAGGGGAATGAAAATTTCCCAGTTTAAAATGAAATGCCACCAGAATTCACCAACAATATTAGAAGAAAGAAAATAAATGAAGTTATTCCACTATGTTATAAAAGCAAAATTTTATTAAAAAAAAAAAAAAAAATTCGGGGCCAGTTTTTGCAATTGAGAATTAAAATTTGCGTTTTCATTATGCCAACAGCACCCTTGTTAGGGTTAATGGTTGTATCTATGACATCAACTCGGCAACGGCAGTAGATTTTTTAAACCATTTACGAATTAATCCAATATTACGAAATCTTTTAATGTATTTTCCAACCCTTCCATAAAAGCAACTGATCTCGTTAAAACAATATCAGTTGTCAGTTTTTTGTATTCCTTTACCGACACAGTTGAAAACATGATTCTATATGCCTGAGTATAAAATAAATTCAAAATTCCTGGCTTCATTTCGAAGACGTTTTTATTCTAAATTTGCCTTGGTGATTTGTCCCCATCTTTTAGCTCTATCGAAGCATCACAAACTTATTTAGGCTTATTTTCGAACCAATAACAGCTTCTCCTTTCGCAGACCATCATGTCTGACCCTTTGACGTTATTCTTTGTGTGTTTTTAATACTTTGTAACAACATTGAAAATGGTTTATGGCATAAATTTGTCTATCTGCGCTCTATCTCCGGTAAATATTCATGGAATTCTCTGAAACTGATATATGTTATTCAAGTTTACTATGGAATGTTCCCAATTGAAAATGGAATAAATACCATCATTGGTTTCTGTGCAATGACACACGAAAGAATTCCAAAGCATTGTGTTCTATGAGAGGTATTTCTATGAACCATATTTCAATACATTTATTTTGCCCAAATCGTAATGAAATAGACATTTATTATTCCTATGCACAAAAATTGTTTTCTATAAAATATAGTATAATTAACATTAGAAAATTTTCATTTTTCGTTTGTGTTAAGCGTTTTTAACACTTTACAACAATGTTTAAGGGTGAATATCAGTTCAATTAGTCTATGTGTCTGTCTTCCATTCCGTCTGAAGACTGTGTGACCAAGTAGCGAAAGTGTATTGACGATTAAACGATGCTACAGGAGGTGCGTATAGTTAGAAAGTAAATAATCTATGGGAACCGCATATGATTTTTCGTTCTTGTTTCATAATATCACAGCGTAAACTAGATGAAACAAAAAGTAAATTGTTTGAACAACTAACTCCACATAGACGTTTAGCCACGGAGCAGAAAGAAGGCATGCACACCAACAAGTTTAAGGAAATGGGCAATGCACGGTGAAAAGCAGCGTATTATTATTATTGTTCTGGCTTGGACGTATCTGTACGCTCCTGACGTATTTGAATTATCGTAGGACTGACAATGACAGTCCTTATTGGATAACTTATCGTCCTCTAACTTTTTAGAATTTATGTTCGCCATGCATTCGCCACTTTTATCAAGAACTTCAATGAAATCTATAAATCTCTCGAAAATTTTACATTCTCCGAAACTTTCTAAGAAAACTATAGAAAACCTGGAACATTTTTATTCTTTTATATTTTATAGAATTTCCAATTCCAATTTCAGCTCACATTTCATACTAAGGATTTTTAACGATATACAGCCCAGAATAAGGCAAGTTTTGGAGAAAACCACGGATAAGTCAGACACAATTTTTTATATAGAAATGTTTATATTTTATTTATTGATGTTTGTATCTCAGCTCCTAATTAACATAATTTCATAAGTAATATATCATTTTAAAACTTATTTGAACTGGAATTAAAAAGTAGAGATCCCAAATCTCTGCTTCCAGATGACACTTTTAATATTTTAAAATTTCAATATATCCAATTCTAATTATGATTAAATTACTTATAATACATCATTTGAAATATGTTTTATTGGAGATTTTTAAACTGGTATAAGCCATTAAATTCTGTGCGGGAGTTTCAGCACAAACCCCAGAAAACATAGAACACTTTTATTCCAATATATCCAATTCTAATTATGATTAAATTACTTATAATGTATTATTCGAAATATATTTTGCAGTAATTTTATTGCGAACTTTTAAACTGATACAAGCTATTAAATTCAGTACGGGAGTTTCAGAAAAAACCGCAGCAAACCCGGAACACATTTACTATTTTTTATTTTTGCAGACTTTCGAATTCCGATACTCCACTCACATATATTATTAAGGATTTTTAACGTTATTTTGCCCTCAATTACGCAAGTTTTGGAGAAAACCACGGAAAAGTCAGGCAATTCTTTTTATAACAATGTTTATATTACTTTTCTATCCCAGCTTCTGATTAACATAATTCCATAAGTAGCATATCATTTTAAAAGTTATTTGAATTGGAATTGAAGAGTACTTGTTGCAAATCTCTGTCACCAGATGGTGCTTTGATATTTTAATAATTCAATATCACCAATTACTATTAAATTATTTGAGAGTAGATAAGGAGACCGTAGGCCCCACCGGGTTGGGGATTTGCCAGATCAGAATTTTCAATGTTCCTTTACACGGTGAGCTAATAGACTATTCCAAATCATGAAACTTAAAGGGGCGCCTTAGTCGTAACAGAGCAGAAATTTGCTACAGTTAAAGTTTTCAAAGATATTTGCACAATGAGCGAGCAAGCTGTTGTAAGTTCTAAAACGGGGATAAGGCGCCGCAGTCCCCAACGAGCGGGACTTTGCTACAGTTAGAATTTTCAAAGATGGAGATTTTCACGTGGTAAGCGAAAGACTGTTTCAGATACTGAAACGGGAAGGGGGCGTCGCAGGCGCTACCGAGCGGAAATTTACTACAGTTAAAATTTTCAATAAAGCTATTTACACTATATGTCAATAAGCTGTTGTAGGTTCAGAAACTGAGAAAAGGCGGCGCAGGCTCCACCTAATGGGGTTTTCATACAGTTGGATTTTTCAAGGATAGCAAACCAGCTTGTCGCTGAAGGCGGCTAGTTAATAATAAACTAGTATTTTTAGTAGGGACTCGGAGAAAGAAATAATTACTGGCCAAATATAGAATGACATCAGTTACAATACGAGGAATCGTTTTGCACCTAACCTTTTCATTTTACATGGATAAATCAACTGCTGCTGCCATGCCACCTCTAAGATGCCGCACCCGCAATGATATCGTCCTCGTTCGGATTTTAATGATCACTCACTCGCGCGCGTCGTGCGCTCATAAGTAATATTACGTTTTCAGGTTTTCACTCTGTTTTGGTCATACGTCTCGTGTGATGAGAGGAGAGGAGGGCGTTAGGTTGCTCTGAGCTTGTTACAGACGATGCAATGTACAGTCACCCCCAAAAAAAAACGCCACCCCCCCCCCCTAATTTTGCCGTAAATTATCGTAGAAACATGCGACTGGTACCCATCAGTTTGTAATAACGTCTAGTTTATAATGCTATAGTTAGATTTTACTTAGGGGGTCGTCTACATATTAAAACTGACATCAACTTCATTTTTTTCAATGGTAACCCCCATTTTTTATAATTTATTTGAATTCTTTGGATCAAATCATCACGGAAAATGGTATAGTTTATATATTTCGCTCAATTTTTCATAGAGTTATAAGCTGTCAAAGTTTGGGGGTGCTAATGTTAAATGAATGTGACAAACATTAAATCATATCTTCCGAAATAATTATGATATTTAAATTCTGTTTTTTTTATTCGTTAGAATGAAGTAACCCAAACATATTCCATGCAAATTTTTGCTAAAAAAACATTTTTTGAATTATGAAAATTATTAATAAATTCATATTTCAAAAAATTATGAATTATGACCTATGTTAATTTTTGCACGAATAGAACGGGCATCATCAAAAACATGGGTTTCCAAATTTACAGCTCGTTCCTAACATTATTTTTTGAGTTACAGTGATATTTCACTTTTTATTCCTGTTAGGGGGCCGTCACTTGTTATAATCTGTATCCTCTATAAGTAAATGCTTGTATATAATTTGACGGAAAACTATTTTAATTTACCTTTATGTTATTTTTATTGTTTCCTAAGCAATATTTCGATGTTTATTATACAAATTGGCATATTTTTGTAAAGTTATCACAATGTAGGCGAGGGATTGTGAAAGAATTTCAAAAGAAAAGAAGCCCCGCCTCTGATTCGCTGAAACACTATTTTAAAAAAAAGACCAATTTGCATATTCCTATTTGACTCTATATGCATGCGCGTAGCCAGGGGGGATGCCCGGGCACCTCCCCGCTCACGCACACACATTCAGTATATTTAACAAAAACATATTGAAAACCGAAAAAAAAAATAAATATTTGAAGGTTAAAAAAAAAATGTTATTACTAATATCAATGATTCTATGCAATAGAAAGACACTTTCTTAAACATGGTGGTCAAATATATTTAAAAGAATAATCTAAATTGTTCATAAATCCAAATTCACTCGCACATTTCTTACAAAAATTTGCAAAGTGATTTTTCTTGGTAAACAAAAAAATCAAATGAAATTAGTAGTTTTTTTTTTGTTTTTTTTTCAAGGAAAAGCAGGAAAAGAGGCGATAACATGATTTAGTTTATGTTTATTTAAACTCGTGGCCTTAACAGAGAGTCAAGTTTTTTTGTCATTTCTTTCTAATTAACTTTTTTTTTTTTTTTCTCTTACCCATACATGTTGGAGAATGTAATGCTTTGCGGTCCAATTTCTGAATATGAAATAGTTTTTACAATAGTATGTCTTGAGGTCCGCTCTATTGTATAACCAGGTTCTTGTGGTTAGTCTGCATGGGCATAACTCAAAAGCAGGTATTAGCAGGAAGTCTAAAAATCGTATTCAATTTATATCATAATGATCCGTATACTATGACATGCAAAGAGTTCAAATACGTTATTGTTTAAGTACAAAATTTCTAGTTGGTACATATCAACAACATTTTTAAAGGGAACTAAACATAATGAAACTAACATATTTTATTGATACAAAATAATTTTCGTATAAAAGATTGTAAGAAAAGTTAGGTTGGATTAAAAGCATTCATCCAAATTATATTGCGTCCTGTAAAAATGCTTAAAAATGATAATTACTTTCCCTTACCATGAGTTACAGAAAGTATTATGTACGGGGTCGAATTTTCGAAACTAAATATTTGCGATAATTTCAGGTTTTGAAGACCTTTGAATACAAAAATATTTTTTTAGTAATTGTTGATTTGAATACATGTATGGTATCATAATAATACATACACAAATAATACTAATAACACATAATAATACATACACATTACATATACAATGTCATAATGTGGGTAAATTATTTCCGATTACACTGGTCTGCGAAATCGTACTTTTCAAATTTTTTATTTACTGCGTTGGGTGTCTCTAATGTGTTTTGATAATCTGAATTCAGAAATGATTATTTTTTTTTCCTATCACGTAAGAAATTTTCACAAAGTAAGGATGAAAATCGGAAGAATTCGTCTAGAAGTTATAACAAATTCGAAGCAATTTATATAAAAAATGCATTGAAACAGGCTATTATTTACACATTATCTTTTAAATGTATTTCTACACATCGAATCTCCCTTTAGAGCATTTTACCTTGTGCAAGGCTTGATGATCTTGTGTGTGCGGGAGGGGGGGGGGGGGATTTTTCTATGCAACAATATTCTGCTAACATGTTAAAAATGTATCGTATCTGATACCTGCTTTCCATTCATTTGATATCTTGATGAAAGAGCTCTCTTTGTTCTTCACTCACATCGCTCAAATTTTAGGGAAATAATTTAGATGGGAGTCGAAAAAAATGGAGCTTTAAGCTCAAACAATTCCATTTTTTTTTTCCAAAACTGTGCGTGAGGGAAATTTTTAAATAGGTCTTCCTTAAACAGCATCCAAAAACATATCAGAAAAATATATCAACCTGAAGAAAAAAAAATTTCGTCGGCCTGTCTTATTTAAAAAAAAAAAAAAAAAAAGACTACACTGGAAAATTCAAATTAGTATTGTAAATCATATCATAAGAAGACTTTTCTTGAAAAATTTACTGCGGGTGAAAGTTCTTTGAATAATTTTAAAAATATTTTTAATTTAAGCCTTAAATGTTTTGGAATGCAGGTAGAGTAATCAAACAGAGGGTTTTGAAGGATGCAATAGACATGCTTCCCCTTCACAAAAATACATGCCAAACAAAATTGTTTCTAAAAAAAATTTCAACTTTTTTAAAGCACCTCAAGAAATGGTCGGTCAAGTATACAATATCTTATTTTTGTGACTAAGCTGCCACATTTTATTTATTTATTTATTTATTTATTTTTACCTTATTTAAAAGCTGCCACTCAAATTTAATAATAATAAAACATTTTATAATCGTTTTCATTACTTTTGAACTTTAACAAACGATTTATTGCTGAAAATAAATTATGTATTTATCACGGTACTCCGTGATATTTATAAACAGACGATAAGAAAACTATTAAAAGTTAGGCTACAGTGTAAATATTTATTCGAATTCCTTCTTCTCATACGATTTTATAAAACAATTTTCTCTTTTCTGAGAATCCTGGATCTGGATAAGGTGGTGTATAATTCTATTAAAGCTGTATTGAATGACTAAAGAAATGAAATACTGTTGTGGAATCATGTGCAAAAATGTGAAGGACTTGATAATTATTCCAACCAAAAAAAAAGAGAGAGTTTGAAGAAGAAGTTCAAGACAACACAGAAAATACAAACATCAAAGAAAGGTATGCACAAAATATGCTCCATTATTTAGTCTTTTAATTTTTACTTTCTGCTACATAATAGATCTGTAATATAGAGAAAGTGTTGGATTCGTGAAAATTTTCGAACTCCAGTTTTCGATGGATTTACATGTTTTGGGATGTGCTGAACACGATTTGATAGTTTTCACAAAATGTCTGTTTGTGTGTATCATGATTTTTGTGGACACTGTATCTCACGAATCAATGATTGAAATTTAACCAAGCTTGGTATGTAGTTTGAACCTGACATAAGCTGGTGATGATTAGATTTGGGGATCAATCGCTCAACAGGTGGCGCTGTGATCGAATTTTTTCTAAACTTTTAACATGGCCGTATAGGACAAAATTTCGAATCGGAATCGTCTGCATTATCATGGAAGACGATTTATTTTTTAATAATAATTTTAATAAATTATTTTTGCTGAGTGAATTTGTATAGGAAAATACAGAATAAATCCATATGGTAGCCACAACATAGTAGTTTAAATAGCAAAGGCGTTTATTTGTGTGGGTAGAAAATTTCCGACATTATGTCATGATTATTTTTCGTGCTATTTTATTAATGAATATTTCTGGATTTGATTACGTATTCAATTTTGAATTGTGGTGGTTGCTAGACAATATTTTCGGCTGACGGCCAGTGCACAGCCGGATAATGAGACACCCCACTAGTTTTAATCTGTCCTCCATTTTGATACATTTACTTTGTGGGAATTTTCAGTGCTATTGGTATGTGTCCCTTTCAATGTTTTCATTTTACTTTATGCAATTTTTCATGGAATTCTTTTGTGCAGTGGTAATTCGTAAATTTATTTGGCTAATGGTCAGCGCTGGTTCGGTCTGTGGCGTGTTTCTACACTTTCCCCGATTCGATACATTAAATTAATGCTGATTTTATTTTTTGCGACTTTTACACACATCACATATTTATATTATGGTATACACAATAGTTTATTACAATCTTATTAATAAGTATCACTTTAATTTTATAGCAATCACAGTACCCGTTTGTACTATTCTGTTTGAAACTAACATCACAACTACAACAATGCGACAATGTTTTAAAATATACAAAATAAATGTTATTCATGAATATGGGAACGAATAAAATAATAATTTTTAAAAAGGAGCTACAAGATTGTATTAATTTAGTATATATATAAATATATTTAATTAATATATATGTATATATAGGTTCATAATTTGAAACTGGTAAAATAAAAGAAATGAAACGAGATTATAAATAAAGTAAACATATCATTATAATTCTACTTTATCACTTTGTGTGCGCAATTTAAGTTCCATAGTATAAGTTTTTCCGTAGTTTAGTTTTTAAGTTTTCGTTTATAACTTAAGATTTAAGATTTTTATTTAACCTTTTAACACTCATTGGTTTCGTACTGAAACCAAATATTCGACACCATTTAATATTTTTTCTGAAACATTCTTTCCTTGTTTTAATCAATTTTCAAACTTCTGTTTCTTTTCTGTTAGACGTATAGCGGCACTACTCTGAAAGTCCAAACTTTATCAAATGATATTTCAAAGGAAGCTAAATGCACCGATTTACGCTACCGAAACTGCAGTCTGCATTTAAAATTTTTTTACATTGGCATTTTTAACGTTGTGTAAAACTGATATTTCTGTTCTGCGTCAAGTCTAGTTATTTATTTTAAGAGAAAGTTACTTAATTTATATGTTAAAACGTACATGTGTTAACTTGTGTAACTTTTACACATGTGTTAAAACGCACATATGCATACATATGCGCACTATGTTCATAATGTATTCATATTGTAACTTTTAGTTTAAAATATGGGCACCCCCCCGCTCGGAAAGCTGGCTACGCCTATGGATATCAGTATATTTCATAATCATAAAATAATTTTAACGATAAATTTTGTTTGCAAGAGCTGTTTTTCAATGGAAAATATATATATATATATATGTGTGTGTGTGTCGAGTGACATTTGCCCCACTCAGTGTATTTTTAAAAGTTAGAAATTAATCATGTTGTTATGTCCAGTCGATTATAACTGTTCCACCCTATTACAGCAATTTTTTTTTTTTTTTTTTTTTTTTTTTTTGTTGTTGTTAAAATGCTGTGGCTTAAGAGTAATCATTTTTAATGAAAATTTTAATCTGTATATGTGTATGCAAATTGCTTCCGGTATACTTAATCTCATATTATTTAGAAATATTTGATGTGCAAATTTTATTTTTACACTCAAACAAGGGTATTCATTGTCTGTTTATCTGTGTTTTTAAACGCAACTAAATTTTGGATTGTGATAAGTATCAAATATAAATTTTTACCTTTTATTGTTTACATTTAAACATATGAAGTAAGTGTTCATTTATGTTCTATAAATTTTCATACAGATAAGCTCAATATCTTCGCTATTCAACATCAATTTCAGCTTGATCCTCTTAAATTTTAAATCATTTTTCAAACATTTTTAATTCCTTGTAAGACCCATATCTTTTTTAATAAGAAACTTCATCAATCCACAAAAATTTGTGTAACAACCAGGGGTGAGAATTTTTAGCTTTTCTGTAAATTTAACTTCTCACTTTCCTCAGTTTTTTTTTTTTTTTTTTTTTTTTGTGCGTATGTGTTTCTGATGTGCATTTGTTACGTCAACTAACGAAATAAAATTTGATAGAATATTAAAGCATAATCATTTTTTTTTTTTTTTAAATACATAGACTGAAAAAAAAAAAAAAAAAAAAAAAAAAAAACATATTTATTACTTTAGTATTGCAGAATTTGTCATCAAAATTCTAGAATTTCATTTCAATGTTTTACCTTTACGTATAGTTTCAGATTTTTTGTCATTTTAGTAACCTCATCCCTGAATATCTTAAGATTTTAAATACATTTTTTTATACTTTCAATGAATAACAATGCATTTTTTGTGCAAATGTTTGCTCTTTAAAATTTTCTATTTTTTTCTAAACTTTTATTTATTTATTGTTATTTATTTATTTACTATTATTATTATTATTATTATTATTATTATTATTATTTTTGAGAGGAATAATAGCTCTCTTTTTTTAGATATGTTTTTGGTAAATATAAAAAAGATTATTTTCTTTAAAATTGTTATGTAAATGACAGACTGAAAAATTTTGATATTATAATTCTTTGTAAGTTCAGTTTGGTTAATAATATAATTATACTTAAAACAATTGACATTGTCTTACAATGTTTACCATTTGTAACTTTTTTGGTTACAAGAGGGAAAAAATAAATATAAATAAAAATTACAGGAAATATTTTCAAGGTATTGGAAAGATGTTGCATTTATCTGCCCCATAAATTTTTATATAAATTTTGATTCATTATAAGATTCTGGAATTTGATTTATCTGTCATATACAAGAAAAATAAAAAAGATTTATATAATCGTTTAGTGTTCTTTTATTCATTTTTTGTATTCAATGTTTTGAATTTTTTACTCAGCTAATTATGAATACCAGCATGTTACTATCAAAGTTCGAAAATTTTCAATTTGATTATTATTTGTTTACATTTTTCCCTTCCTTGATTTCAGGGCCCACCAGCGGCCGAGCGGTTCTGTGCTCAAAGCTGGTAGATGGGAGGTGCCGGGTTTGATTCCAGGTCGCGCTCTTCGACCTAACCGTTCAGAGTTTTCCATGGTTTCCTCTGAAACTCGCGTAAATATGGGCTAGGATCCCTTAGAAAGACCCCCATGGAGGGCATTTTCCCTATTAGCCTAGGACACACATGGAGTCAATTGGCCTTAAATCCTCCAACCAACTAACCATTCCTTGATTTCAGGTATAGTATAATATAGATGCATATGCACACACCCTGTGCAAAAAGTTTTTGATATAAGTTTTGTGTGTGTGTGAAAGAAAAGAGAAGGGGGGAAAAAATCGAGTTTTATCTGGGTATGATTTGAGTCCTATGATGTTTCCTTTAAAATACCAGTCAACTGTTTTTTCTTGCTTTTATTTTCTTACATAATTTTTTCAGTGGGTTGTTTTCAAGAGATGGTTATTTTATTTATTTTTTCACGGAGATTTTTTTCAAGATTTTGCTGCAAAATCTTGGACAGTACAGGAAAATCTAGGTCAATACAGCTAGCTATTAATTAGTATAGCTGTATTGTCATATTAATCAATTTAGATACCTACAGCATTTTAAATTCTTTGTTTATTTTATAGCAATGTATATTGACTGTTTTATATTTATGTTTATAGTAATTTAAATAAATATGTAGCTGTCGGGAAAAAAAAAAAAAAAAAAAAAAAAAAAACACCCTTTTTTCTGTACTTTTTTTTATCTTTTTGCTGTTGTTGTTCTGTTCAAGATGGGCGAGATCAAGCTATCCAAAGCTGTTACAGAATAAGAAGGATTACAAGCATTAAAAGAAAAAAAAAAAGATTGAAATTGTAAAGAAATTTAGTTGCAAAATTGTTTTAACCAAACCAAAATTAATAACTTAACCCCCCCCTCCCCTTCCCTCGTAAAGATGTCTAAATCAGTTTGGCTATATCTCACCATTTTTTTTTTTATGTGTGTGTGTGTAATATAATTAACTGGCTATTTTATTTGGTTATGGCTTAAAATAATTTGCTTACACAAAATATTGTGGGTAATTTTATCTAAATGTGTATATTAATTAAAAAAACAAAAAGTCAGGAGTGAAACTTTTCAGGAGCTACCCCTGAATTCAGGGTTTTTGAAATCTTTACTGTCTTTGCATTTCATGTTAAAATACATTGTTTTTACAGAAATAGCAGCATTTTGTTTTTACAGAAATAGCAGCACCACCTGTTGGTTAATATGCATCCACATTGATTAAAAAAAAATGGCTTTTTCACATATCAAATTTTGTTTCATTACACACAATAGAACCTGAGATATAGTCTTCTTTGAAATTGCAGAAATCACTGTTTAGCATTCTCACCTTTAGAGAGATGAGCACCAAAAGTTGATAGACACTAATTTAGGTCTAGGTGCATCTATATATAAATTTATTGTGCAGTAGTTCCTAAGATATAGCCATCCTTTAAACTGTGAAAATAAGTGCTCCACCTATTGAGTAGTTGACACTAAAAATTTATAGGCACTAATTTTGATCAAAGTGCAATAACATATAAATTTATATCATTCACTGCTATAGTTTCTGAGATAGAAACAGCACAAAATTTTGTCACACACAGTCACAGACATTTTTTAAAAGATGTCAGATCGTGCTCTGGATCCCCTCAAAGTGTGTAAGTCCATCAAAAACTCGAAGTCGAAAATTTTCATTTAGTTAAAAATACTCTTAATTGCATCTTATGAAAATGTGACAAATCTTTTTGTAAATTCAACTTTTTTTTTTTTTTTATGTAGATACTATTAAATAGAAAATCAACGATATATATTAATAGTATATACTGTTTAAAAGTCTAATTTTTTTAATTATTAAAAAATATATATATTTATTTATTCAAATAATTTTTTTTTCAAGTACATTTATTTTTTTAAATGTTTGCTGTTGTATTCAAATAAGTTTTGTTGGTAAAAGTGGTTAGGATTATTCAGTATTAAAATACTGTTTTAGGATAATCAAGTAATTTGTTTTATTTAAAATTAAACATATTAAAAATTAAGGCATCTAATATAAATTTAGAGCTGACTACAACTAATATTATAACCTATTAATTCTGACTAATTTTATATTATTATTAAAAAAAGTTTAAAATAAAGTTTCATTCTTAAGTTGAAGCTCTGATCTGTTTCTATTTATTTTACAGGTTATGTATTAATTTAACTGGCAATGACTCTTCAAATCATGCATTTTACAGTTTAGATGAAAGTTTTTTTAAAAGATAATTTTTTTCATCTTATCCTTTTTTTTTTTTTTTTTTTAGGTTATCTGATTATTTTAAAATTTTTAAAGTTGCTTGCATCATACTTTCTCAGTACGTTTGTAAACTATGTTAATTTTGTGGTCACATTCGTCTATTTATTTTTTTCTCCTCTCTTTACAGGTTTGCATATAAGGCCTGACACTGTTCTTTAGCAGTTTGGACTACAAATATTTAAAATATCAGGTGTATCTAAAAGTTTAGTAAAAAAAATGTCTTCATAATTTAATTAACATATAAATTTCAGAGTTCCCATCAGATCACTTTTGTATTTTTATATCACAATCAACTTATTATTTTTTTTAGGTAAAACCATGTAATCTGCTAATATTTATGTAATAATATAAAGTGTATTATGACTATACAATTTTTGTTACATTAAAATGAAATCT
This sequence comes from Salticus scenicus, assembly GCA_963930645.1. Lineage (NCBI taxonomy): Eukaryota > Metazoa > Arthropoda > Arachnida > Araneae > Salticidae > Salticus > Salticus scenicus. Next base: position 23,136,687 of record OZ005659.1, on the reverse strand, counting down.
TCAAAATATCTTAAATGTGGATTTATTTTCCTTACTCTTAAAATTTCTGTGAAGAGAAAAAATAAAATTATGTTGCAGTAATGTTCTTGAGAAATCATTAAATTTGGCATTAAAGTTTTATTTATTTGGGGGGGGGGGGGGATATGGATGCATCAGTGGCGGATCCAGAACGTGACTTTGGGGGGGGGGGGTCTAAGATTTTTCAAAGTGTTATTCTAGACCAATAAAAAATTTACAATTGCAATATTCAATTGTGAATGTTAGTGTTTGGGGGAGGCTAGCCCTCCCCCTTAAATTCGCCACTGGGATGCATTACAATAACATCTGACAGTGTAGAGATCTTTCTGCAGAGGTGATTGTGTCTAGGTAATGTACATATAAATTCAGTTTTTTTATATCATTTTCTGTACCAAAATTATAGTATTTGATATTGAAATTCATAAAGTAGGACTGAAATCTCAATTTCACATGACTGCTAAACATAGTTAGAATTTTTTTATAATGAGAGAATAGTACCTTCCTTCAATAAGAATGTTTTCTCTTTGCATGAAAATTTCTTGCTAAAATATCAGGTATTTTTTAATTAATTCATGATCACCTGTGTGTGAAGAGATATATTTCTCATAGGAGTCCTAAAATTAAAAAAAAAAAAAAAAAAAAAAAAAAAAAAATTATAATTGAAAAAGTTTATCAGTATTAGCATGTTTCCATAACTTAACATTTTCGTGACCGGCATACTTTTGCCTTTTTTAACACTGATTGCCGGGGAATATTGAAGTAAACTACAGCTAGTTGCTGCAAACTTTTGACGTTTAAACATAAATAAAAGTTCAATGTAATGTTTTGAAATGTTACTCTTGTAGTTACCTGAAGCTTGGAATGAAGATTAGTTATATAATAATAGAACAAACCTATAATACTATCAAAAAATTGATACTCTAATAATACTATCGAAATAATACTGAAGTATTGTTTCCATAGAAATTCTTAAAATGACATGAATTCACGTCAGCGGTAACCAGGAATAGAATCTGAAAAGACGTGCATTTATGTCAGCGGCAACTAGCTATAGAAGTTGAAATGACATGAATTCACATCAGCGGTCGCGAATGTGTTAATAAGTGAAAAAGATTGTGGAAAATAAAGATTATGTGATTATGTAAAAATTAAGAAGTAATTTCAATGACAATAAATCCAAATCCTGTTTTAAAGAATATTACTTCCTATATAACAAGATCATAGCATTGTTTCTAATGAAGGATTTATTTATTGCTTCAAAAAGAATTTTACTATTGAAAATAGGACAGATTTTTAAATTCTTATTTTGTATTTTTAAGCGCACTGCACTGCACAAGTATGCTAAAAAAGTGAAGGAAAAAAATGTCAATGTATTATTTGTAAATATCTAAACTCCTTAACTATTTTATGAACTTTGGATTCCGTAAATAGTCAAAGTTTATGGAAATACCATAAATTGCAAAAATCTCACAATTGTCTTTTGATCAAATTAAAACCACAATCCGTAAGTTTACCTGACAGTCATTATTTTAATTCACACTTAAAATATTGTTGAGTATCCCCCCCCCCCCTTCCCTAAATTTATGGTGTTTTCGCAAACTTTTTAACTTATTACTTTTCAGCATTGGTGTAGTTTAAACTGTAGATTACATAGTTTAATAAAATTTACAAGTAGATGAGGATGGTACAGCGAAAAAGCATGAAATCATTATTTGCTGTAAATTACATTTTTTATATCATTAAAGGTAAATGAATGAATGACTGGTTCCATTTCAAAATATTAACACTTTTCTACAATTAAAGTGCAGTATGCAACTTTATTTAACAAAATTGCAAACGGAGACATGTATTTATAAAAAATTCAAAGCAAAGCTTAAAAAAAAAAGGAAGAAAAAAAATCATTTTGCAGCGTTTTAAAATTATGAAATCTGACAGTTGTTACAATTGTAAGTAGATGCGGTGTTAAGTAAAGAAAGCATCAAATTACTAATTGCTACAAATTTCAATTGCCCATTCCTGGGCATACATCATGAAAGAGCAGATAATATCTACACTCGCTAATGTCAGTGGCCTATTTTATTCTGTGTTAAAATTAGCTTCCATAATTACTCATTTATAATATATAATTCCGTTTTTACATTCAGAAAATTCACAATCGTTCAGTTAGTACTCACTTTGCAAAAATTGATTTTTTTAATTTTTTGTGTTGCAAATAAAAGAATGGTAAAAATGCAGTTAGTGAAAATATGTATTTTTGAACTCGAAATTAAATTTTTTTTAAATGAGTGCTAATTTAAATGTTATGAATTTTCCGAATACAAAAACAGAATTAAAAGAAAATATATACAGTCGAACCTCGTTAACGCGAATTACTTTTTTTTTAACGTAAACTTTTTCCACAACCCCCATCAAAATGAAGATTAGTTTAATTATATGAAGATTTGTTATTGATAGCGTGAACTACTGATAACATGAATAAATTTTTCATTCCCCTTGAGATTCACGTTAACGAGGTTCAACTATATTAATAAGTAATTGTGTGAGTAAATTTTCCCATAGAATGCGAAAGGATTTCACTATTGACGGAATTAGATATTGTCTCCTCTTAAATACTGAATTATGACTAAAAGAAAAATTTATTAAAGATAAGATGAAAGGTTGAATTATTATTCCAGCTCTGCAAAAAATGCCAGAACTGGAAAATCAAACCCATACACTCTGACTGATTACCGATTTGGCATTAGTTCAGAATGCAACTACAGATATAACAGGTGTTTATATTCCCGGCTGTGGCTTTTTTGCACAGTTGATATAAAAATTGTCTAATGCTTCATCTGTAATAAATATTTATGGTTGATAAACAAAGTACTCTAAACAAAAGAGGACATTCACCTATTTCCTTCTTTTCACCTCCTCTTTTTAAAATGAAATTTCAACGCACAATTTTGAAGAATGTTGAATCAAAGTTTTAATGAATATTGCAAGAATTTCTGATAAATATAAGCTTGATTTATAAAAGTATCCAGTGAGCTAACATTAAGAAGTAATCACTGAAAAAAAAAAGCAAAAACAAGAATTGTGTTTTGGGTTGGAATAAAATGCAAATGCTTTGTTTGCAGCACTCATGGTGTTTATAGGCGTTTTTTTTTTATTACCATGATACTTATTAACATGAAAAAAGTTCTAAAATTTTAACAAGGTAAGATTTAAAAAAAAAAAAGAAAAATTGAAATTTAAAGGTAAGTACAAATTTTTGAATAAACAAACACCATAAAATGCAACTTTTTTTTTTTTTTTTTTTTTTTTTTTTTTTGGCAGCCCTTGTGCCTATTTTGTTTGCCTGACGAAGGGTTGTGTCTTCTTTCAACCCTAAACTATTGTTGAGAGTTCTTGCATTTTATGGTGTTTATTCAAAGTTTTATACTTATGTAGATTTTGTTTGTTAATGAGATAGATTAAATACTGTTTTATATCAGTAGATCTAAAAGTAGAAAGCGAAAACAGGAGTATACATTTAACTTTTTTCTATTAAAAGTACATTTAATTTCCAAAGAAAAATATTAACTGTGTTTCTTTAATGATATTTCAATATATTTATGAAAAATTAAAGTATAAATATTGCAAGATTTCTGGATGAAATATTTTAAAGTTAAAAAGAAGTATTTTTAATAATTAAAATATAAAATTTCGTTTGTTATTATGAAGAAAATACAAAATTGTTAAGTACATATTTAAAGCTAAAGAATAAATATTAATCTGGATATGACACATTTTGAAAGTGCAAATATTTAATAATTCCTTATTCCTATTTTTTTTTAAACGTTAAGTGTTGAAAAAATGAAGTATTTTACACAACTTATTCAGCTTTTAATAAATATTCCGGTTTTTCTCTTATTTTTAAGTTTCAAATTCAATTAAATGGAGTAAACTGGGGAAAAAAAAAAAAAAGTGATATATATATTTTTTTTTTTTCATTTAAGTTGAAAAAAAAAATCATGTATATATATATTCATTTAAGTTGAAATATCAAAAATCTAGAGTAAAATATTACAATAAAATTATCAATTTCCTGTTTTAAAAAACGAAGTTTACTAAAAATAAGAAAAGGCTGAAAAGGAAGTATTCTGCCGTTTTCCTTTCCGGCAATGGGAGGAGGGAGTAAAGTTTGTAAATAAATCGTTTATAATCTCCGTCTGTAAATAATCTCCTAAGGTTGTTATTTTTCTTTAAATCGCCAAAAAGAGCGATAAATCGCCAGCCATTGGAACCTGACTCCACGGTTGCTACAATAATTCTTACAAACTAAGTGGTGTCGCTAGTGTCTATGTGATTTTAATGTTAGAAGAAATTTCCATTACGGCCAATGGGAGTTGAAGGTCTAATTCTACTTGTCTATGAAGGAGCATAAGTAGCTTTCCCTGGCAATTCACTAGAAAGGGTTTGTAAGCATTAGAGTATAGGCATGCTCCTTCTTCCTCTATTATTATTCTATGTCTGGCATTTGAAATGATGTTGCCACAAAAAATTCATACTTTAGTTCATTTTAAAAAATCTAATTGATGTATCGATAATCCGCTTGCACTCTTAGATTCGGAAAAAATTCCCCTTTCATTTGGTACTAAATTCGTAACGATCGGACTAATATTTCTAATTTAATTTTCCTTTTTTTCTGCTTTTAACTCCGTTAAAATATCTATTTTCATGCAATCGCGGTGAATTCTGAGTCATTGAGATCGCTTTTTGATTAGACATCGGTCGACATTTTAATTAATATCTCCGGAACTAATTAAAATTTTTAAATTCTGTTTTCAGTATCAACTCGGAAAGGCTTCTGAGCACCCGTATGTCAAATTTTGTACTTCTGCGTTCGGTAGTGACAGAACGTATAGATGCACAGACAGAGAGACAGACAGACAAACAGACATCTTTTTTTATTATTATAGATTTTTTCTGCTTTTAACTCCGTTAAAATATCTATTTTTATGCAATCGCGGTGGATTCTAAGTAATTGAGATCGCTTTTTGATTAGACATAGTCGACATTTTAATTAATATCTCCGGAACTAATTAAAATTTTTAAATTCTGTTTTCAGTATCAACTCGGGAAGGCTTCTGAGCATCCGCATGTCAAATTTTGTACTTCTGCGTTCAGTAGTGGCTGAACGTATAGATGCACAGACAGAGAGACAGACAGACATCTTTTATTATTACAGATAAATGAGGAGCAAATCGGTATTAATTATGATAAGCAATTTTCTTTACTACAATTTTTCAAGAATTAGAAAAATGATTTGAAAATAGAGGCTGTCCTGTAATTTCGAGTGCATACAGCCGGCAGCAAAATTGTTGAAGCACACATCCTCATCTTTTTTTCCCCATTTTTTTTATAGTGTGATCGTTAATTTTACCATGTTTTTATTAACTTCGATTCTTGTGTGTTTGTCAGGGACAAATCTTGCAATCGATTTTTAACTAACTTCCCGACTAGCTAGACATTTTAAACTTTCACAGTAGCTCAGAACCCGGTGACAACACAATACTTCGAAGCCAGATTTTCGAATAGTTTTCTTTTAATTAATTAAAATGTGAAAATGATAAGCTCCTAATAGCAATAAAAATAGCCATTAAAATATTAACTATAATTTAATTGTTGCCAAAAAAAAATTAAGAGTTCATTATCTTTCTTTCGACCTAAAAATAAATACATTTAATTAAACATGAGCGTTAAAAAATTGTTAAAAGTTAAATTATGCATTTGGCAAAAATTGACGTCGTTATCATTTTAAAGATTTTCTACACAATGATAAAGTTCTAATGTAGTTCATGATGCAAATATATGTTGTTCGGAAAGGATTAATATTTTATTTTTAAAACCAATTTTTTTTTTTTTAATTCAAATTTCCGGTAACTCTTTAACCAATCACATTAGAACGTCCATCTTTGGGATATCGATAATAAGAATTTTCTCGCCAAAAGTCGCCAAAAAAGTCGCCAAGGGCAAAAAGTTGTCAAATTTGGCGCCAAATCCATTACCTGCCTATTGGAGTTTTTTAATGCGTTTTAAAGAGAAGTTTAAGCTATTTAAAAACATGGTATATAATTTTTTTTATCTTATAATTATTTATCATTAACTTACTTTTATAAACAATATAAAGACAAAAATCCTGATTCTATAAGGCTGGTTGGATGGATTTTACATCGCACTAGTGCTTCGCAATGGGCAATTGGTGAAGGACTGGCACCAGTGATGCCAGATGGTCGAAAATTATTTCCCCAAACAGGTCTTCAAATTTCCCCAAATCAGGGGGGGGGGGGGGGTCGAAAAAATCCCAAACTTGATTTATACTAAAAAGGGAAAATAAAAGTGTTTTCAATATATATATATATACACTCGAACCTCTCATTAAGGGACACCCATGGGACCAGACATTTTGTCCCTTAAATAGAGGTGTCCCTTATTCAGAGGGTCAATGAAAATTTTTTAACTTTACACTCAGTTACACATCAATTAACCAATGCACTTTGGCAATGCAAATTACACACTAATAAAGTCAAGTCTTTTTAAAAAGAAAATTACTTGCATGACATAGTTAATTATTATATTAGGACCAATTTTACTGAACTTGCCTGTGCACATAATTTTCTAATTCAAATTATAAAATTACAAAGCAAATGCATAGCTCAAGACTACTACACATTTTTAATATCACTATTTTTTAGTGCAAATTTTTGTCATATTTAAACACAGAAAATTTAAGGAAATGTACTAGAAATTTATGAAGAAAAAAAGAAGAAAAATGGTAGAGAAAAAATGGAGTAGTTGGCAGCTATGCAAATGCATACTGAATACAGAATTAAAAAAATTAAATTAAATTAAAAAAATAGAAACTTACGAGCCTGTAAAATATAACTGATTTTTATTTCATATTAGTTACACTTAAAATATTCCGAAATAAGTGTTTGTCTGTTTGCTGTTTTTGATTAGATTAACTGTTATTGCTTTGTGTTTCTGGAAGCAGGTGCTAGATCTAAAATTCCAAACATCACTGTCCATTCATGTTATTTTTAGTTCACAATAAAGAGGGCAATTGTTCTTTTAACAGAAAATACATTTACATTTTGCAAAAAATGTAAACACCGACGTTTTATCTTGCATTTTAAAATTTTTATGTAATACAAATTATAAAATCTACAGCAAAATTAAAAAAGTTATAAATAATACAAATTGATTTTTTTTTCTGCAAATTTTAATGTCCCTTAAACAGAGTGTCCCTTCTACCGAGGTGAATACATTAACATCCCTATTCCTAGGGACTGGGACCGGAGAATTTGTCCCTTAAATAGAGGTGTCCCTTATTCAGAGGTGTCCCTTATGGGAGGTTCGAGTGTATATATATCAAGCAAATTTTCTATGATTTGAGCTCAGATTTTTCCCCAAATGAAGGCAATTTTTGAAAAAAAAAATCCCCAAATAACAATAAAGCTATTGAAAGTCTCTAGTCGTAGGGATAAATCATTACGTTACCAACATTGACAAAAAGTTCAACTCCCCAGATTTGTCCCCAAAAATTTTAGAATTCCTCAAAAAATTCCCAACAAACATTTGGTCCCCAAAATTGTCCCCAGAAGCTTCAAAAATCCCCAATCTGGCATCACTGCTAGGAACTTTCTTTTTAAATGTAGAAAATATCCTATTTTCCAGTTGGCTTTGTATGCGTATCAAAATAGCTTGTTCTGCGTTTTCTATGTTTCCTCTCTGCGGTTTTCCAAGTACACGTAGATTTATCTGTCTTTTGCTTCTGTTAATTTTCAGTGTATATAACAATTTAGCAATGGAAGCCAATGATATAAATTTTATTAATAAACTGTCAAGCTTTCCTACTATACTTGCATGAGTTGTCAAAATCCCATATCATTATTAATAACCTAACAAGGAAACATTCAAAAGGTGTAGTCTTCAAAAAATATATGTGATTCTTACTCTTCATAAACACCAGAAAGTGAAAAAATTATCGGCTGAAATGAATTACAGTGACCACAAAAAATTATCAAAATTAAGCGTTTTTGGCGATTTAGTGCTGTTAGGCGATAAGTTTGCTAGCACCGAGATTGCCGTGTTGCGAACAGAACAGTGTTTTGCTTCTCCGCCAAGTACTCAAAATCAAGCGCCTAACAGTGTGAAATCACCAAATATGCTTAGTTTTGATAATTTTTTGTGGTCGCTGTAATTCATTTCAGCCGATAATTTTTTCACTTTCTGGTGTTTTATGAAGAGTATTATCATATATATATACTTTTTTTCAATATTTTTTTAAGACTACGCCTTTTAAATGTTTCCTTGTAAGTAAAAGTTCCCGATGTGTTCAGTAGTCCGGGTCCACACTGCCTTCGGCGGCCACTTACCCGCTTCTAACTTCCCCTTACCCAGCGGGTAAGTTCGAGGTTTTACAAAATCCCAACAAAGTATTACATAATGCATCACTTAACCAATCTATACACCAAAATTCGCCTTTCTAAGATAATTTAAAGCCAGTTCAAACAGAAAAACGTGAATTTACACGGGTTTATTGCCCCCCGACCACGAAGGAGAATTTCTTAAAACCCGTTAAATAAATGTTAGATACATATAAACAATTTTACGCACCAAATTTCGTGACCGCTAATCCCAACGATTTCCGAAGACAAATTTAGCTCCAAAAGGGGGTCTCGAAATTGCTTGTTCTTAAATGTTGTTCCTCAAATTTGCTCCTTCGGGGAGCGGGGGGAATCGAAAATCACCCCCCCCCCCCAAAAAAAAAAAAACGAAAATGTGGTTTTGTAAATATTTTAAAGACATATGGCTGTTTTTTAGTAGTATAGTTTAGTACTATAACCTTTGTACCATTTTTAGTAGAGCTCTGCTAAAAATTCCGGAATTTCTTAAACTTCCTCCCAAAAACGATTTTCCCCCTCCCTCCTGCAAGAATAAAGAATTCCAAATTCGTACGTAATATTCTATATATACTCAAGTCTAGTCTCCTCATGTGCAATTTCTTTCCCGTGAAGTAATTTGGGACCAAGTTATTCTTAAAAACTTTTTTTTTGGGGGGGGGGGAGGGGGGGGGGCGTCCTGCCCCTCAGAGGGAAAGGTGGGAAATTTCGATAAATCCATTACTTTACGGGTCGGTATTAGTACATTTCAATGAAATGTTCATAAACATTTGTGTAAAGTGTCGTCAGAATATGAACAGTGTCATCAGAATATGGACAGATTATGAGAAGCAGAATATGAACAGATTAGCCCCTCCTGAATTTAACTAAAACATACCATGATTTTTATTTTATTTATATTTACATAACCTTTCTTAAATTATAAACAGTTTTTTTTTTTTCACTAACACATTTATTTATTTATTTTTTCCTTTCGTTTAAGAAAGCAATTCTAATCTTTTATTATAATAGGAATACAAAACATTTTCCTGGGTGATAAATCTTTTAAAAAATTCGTCTTATGGGGGAGGGATGCTTAGAAACAATTCTACAATTTTACTGTAAAAAAATTTATTTTAAACTTACGTTACACACAGTACAATTTTACAATTACATATTTAAAAGTATAAAGATAAAATGACACAAATAAGTTCTGTTTTGATCGATATGCCATCGTGGAGAAGTACGACCCCCTGCTGTCAGCAACTTTCCGTAAAGTTCAGTTCCTCGTAATTAAACAGGGTCACTAGGAGGTCGCTTGCATTAATTTTTAGTTTTTGAAATATAGAAGAACTCATAATTCATCATTTTTACATACTTATTTGCATTTTATAATTAAACTTTAAAATACTTTTTACATAGAATTTTCATATTAAATTGATGGTAAAAGAATTTTCTGTGAAATTTCGATTTTCAAAGTACCAATTCTTTTCAAAATAATCATTGTACCATTTCGAACAAAAATATTAATAAACGAACATAAAATTCTTTTTTAGAGACATTTCCATATAATCACTTCCATACTTGAAGAAGGATGTGAAAGAAAAAAAATAACAAAAAAGATTTATTCTTCTAATTCTTCTGAAACATTTTCATAGGATAATCTGTAAACCTCATTGGCAATTTTCGGAAAGCTTTCGCAAAAAGATAACCAGTGATTGCTTCGAAGATAAATCTTTTTCTCTAAAAGATAGGTTTTAATACTTTTCTTTAGTTTTTCATCCGAATGCGCATGGGCCAGTGCGAAGCAGTCAAAAAAATTTTCTACAGATAAATTGTCTTGCAAGTACTCAGAACAACGCAGCATGAGACTTTGGACGGCATATTTGTCGCCCGTCTCGTACAGGATCTTAGCTTTATCAAAATCCAATTCCGGCATGGTGCCTGTATATAAATACTTCACGAAATCTTTCACGTTATGGAAATCCATATCTTTAATCTCTACAACGCCAGTTTGACCCTCTTGCATGGCACTCTGCAACATGATTTTGAAGACTTCCGATCTCACGCACATTATGTTCTTGTGTACCTTAATGGAGTTCCCCTCGCATCTAATTTCTGCATCGTGATCCGAAGATGAATCCAACAGTCGTACGAAATCTTCAGACGCACTTTCGACGGACATATCTGCATTCAGATAGGAAGCTGTCTGTATGCACTTGTCGTCTGAAAGAAAGAAAAATAGAAAATTTGAGTACTTTGTAATAATATCATTTTAGTAATTATAGTGCTTAAAATTTATCGTAATTATAAAGGTTGGTTTATTAAGTGATTAATTTTACAATATGTTAAACACAGAATCAACAGAGCTGTCGTGTATTTATTTAATATTAGCTCCAAGGGAGACATTGTAGGAAATTGCGGGAGGGATCTTTGCATTGCACAATAGCACAACTCGCGTAATCAACACTTTTTTTTCCCCCTTGTCATCAGTGGCGGCTCGTGCAAATTTTCACAGGTGGGGCCCGATCCATCGTATGATGCATAATTTAACTTTAATACCATTCATTACTCAAACATGCAAACAAACATTAATAAAATGGGGTTTAAAACGAAATTTCGTTTTTTTTTTTTTATGATGGCGAATCTTAAATTCAACACTATGGAAAACATTGCATAAAATATTCTCAAAAATTAAAGTTTTATAAATACAATTGCAAAATTCTACAATGCTCTGACCAATGAAATATCAAAATTTAAATATCTGGAAGCTAGTAGACGGAAATTGCCAAGTTCGATATCAGATCGCTTTCGTCGACATATACATTTGGAGTTTACTATGGTTTTCTCCAAAACTTGAATAAAAAGGGCTATGTAACACTTAGAAAGACTCTCTACAGAGAGTACACCACTCAGGTCTAGGACCCTCTTTTAGTCAACTGTCTTTAACCCTGACACTATACAGCATTAAAATTTAAATTCAAATGTCTCAGAGTGTAATATTACTTAGCTTATGCTATAGGGTTGTTCGATAAATAATTTCGCTTCTAAAAACCAAGGCTTCTTCGAACGTGGAATTTTTCAATTTACCGAAAGATGGCAAGAGGACATCTAACAAAATGGTTAATATATCATTGATTAATGTTTGTTGTTAATATAAATAAATTCACTTTGAAAAACATGAAAAAGAAAACGAAATTTTTTATCGAACAACCCAATAATTATATCCCTAAATCTTTTAATTATAGAATTTCAAGTGTTATATTCATGTTTCTTATCTTAAAAAATAAATAAAATAAACCTTAACCAACCTGTAAGAAGTTATATTGGAATTTAGAAAGTCATTAATGTAATGTGGATACATATATATATATATATATATATATATATATATATATAAAAAAAAACAGCATGTTTCTCACTTTAAGAGCTTAATTTTAGATAATTTAAATTAACTTTCAATAAATAAAGAAAGAAAGCGGATTATCATCTTAAAAAAAAAAAAAAAAAGAAAGAAAAAAGAAACATTGCGGATGTTTTTATTAAATCGCATTCAAAAGAAAATTCATTTAATAATAATAATAAAAATTCACAATTTTATGCAGATATTTAATCCATTTATCCATGTAAATCCATTAATTATTTATCTAAAATTTTACAATTTATTTACATAAAAGTTTTAATCCACTATTCTGAAGGGGGAAAAAATCGCATATTCTTTTTATTTTTTATTTCTTTTTCCCCCCTCATTTAAATTCAAAATACTTCAGTTAAAGAGGTCTTAAATTCTTATACAGGCTTTTATCTCAAAGGTTAGTAAATATTTTTGACTATTACCAGATTTTTTTTTCTTTAAACCCTGAAATTTTAAACCGTCATATATAACTCTAAAAAATTCACTGAAAAATCAGTGAGGGGAAAAAACGTAATGCAGAAGTCGTTAAATTTTATTCGTGAATTGCATGGTAAACAAATTTTAAAGGAGACAGCCCCCCCCCCCCCATAGTTTTGTTCCAAAGGGTCACTCTCTGCTGGCCCATCGACGAGAAAATTACAGCGTGCTTACACTGATAAAGCAGTTCGTTGCCAAATGTGTTAACCAGCTGTTCTAGTAGAATAAACTGTACAAATAAACACGCCAATTTCGGGCCGACTGTAATCGGCCCATACTTGCCAACCATCTCATTATGAACCGTACAATTTTTAGAACCCGCCTTTTTTTACTCACCAATAATTTTTTAGAGTAATTCTAGTCTTATTTAACCGTAACAACATTTGAAGAGAATAACTCTAAAAATATAGTGGTGTGTGAAAAGGGGCGTTTTTTCAGGGGGTGTTAACAATTGTACGGTTATTAATGAGATGGTTGGCAAGTATGTCGGCCCCATTCTCTAAGATAAGACGCCTAGAGACAAATTTATAGTTTAAACAGCCAAAAAATTTTATATCTTGCTAAACACCTGTTCATCATATTTCGTTAACATTTTATCATTTTGACATCCTTCGCATTAAAATATTTTTTGATTTTCACTCTAAAATTAATAGTTTTTTGTGGTATCGTTAATTACCTTATTCTTGTTATTTTTGAAATACTTTCTAAAATTGGAATTTTTCGAGCAACCGCATCTTGTTTTTAATACTTGTGTAAATTGTTCAATCCTAAATTGTACGTAAATCACAGCGTAATAAATCTGTTCAAAAATTTACTTTTAAAACAATAAATCTGGCGATAACAGAAAGAGTAATAGAAAATATCCAAGTGCGGCATATATTTTTTTTTTTTTTTTTGTCCCATAGTGTACATACACTAAATGTATATACAGTCGGCCCCGCTTAAACGAATACCTACCGCTCCAACTATATTAATTCGATTAAGCGCGGTATTCAATTAAGCGGGGAAGACTAGAAACGCAACTGCATGTATAACTATAATGGTTTTATGCTTACATGAAAAGATAAAGGATCGATACCTCTTTCTTATTTAAATTTTTAACAAAACTTTTACTAAGTTAAAATATTATTGTAATTTATAAATGCAATTAATGGTGGAATAAATATAAAATAAAGTGTACTTACAATTTTACTTTTAAAGAAAAGAAAAAAAAAAAAAAAATCAGTTACGATTGATTACTTTAACATAGACTTAACTAAACATTTTTCGATTTCTTTTTCTAAAGCACATAAATAGATTATAATCGCTTCTATACGAGACTCAAAATGACGATGAATAATGTTAAAGGATTTTGCAACTTCATTGATCGTTCGCTTGCTCTTCTTTATCACTTTCATTTAAAGGTTTTATTAGAAGATTAAACTCTTCGTCTCTTTCTGTTTCTTCATCTTCATTCAACATCTATGAATTTATAAAGTTCTTTTTCAATCAAGTTCTTTTTCAATCATCTGAAAACTTTCAAAATTTGTGATTTCTAATTCCTGGAGATAATTTGTATTTTAATTTCTAATTTTCTCATCAGTTGCTGATTTTATAAATTTGGCTTTTGCAAAACAATTTTTATCACCTCAGCAGGAATACCGTCTCCTGTTTAAAGAGCATGTCTTAGTTATGTAAGGTTTTTAAAAGAACTCTTTTTTTTTTTTTTTTTTTTGAGAATGAGAGGAAAAATTTGCCTAGAAATAGAGGAATTTTATTTAAGAAACTGAGTATTTATGCAAATAAGCGGGGTGGCGTTGTAAAAAATATTTCTTTAAACGAGGAAATTTAACATTACTTCTATGGGAAAAGAAATTAGTTCTATAACTTTATACTCTTATAAGCGTGGTATTCGATTATCAGTTACCCGATTAAGTGGGGACGACTGTAGCTTTTTCTACATGTTTCGTAAAATTAAGAATTCTGGAGGATACAGACACGGGCGAGCCATCCTCCTCCACAGAGAATTAATATTACTATGAAATGTTTCTGGACCATTTTTATGAGATGAATCCTAGGCGCATTAGGCCCGCTGTACACGGACGAGACATGAGACAAAGTTTAACGCGACATGCGACACGTCCATGCTCTAAATACAAGTTCATCTCTTGAAAACTGTTTAGAGCATGCGTGTGTCGCATCAAACTTTGTGTCATGTCTCTTCAGTGTGAAGTGGGCCTTAGAGTGCGACATAAATCTCATCAGGAATCGAGATCAGGAGAAGTTTACCACAGATTAACCCTTTAATCCCAATTTTTACTTTCTCTTACCCATAAGGTAGAGAATGTATTGTTTTTGGGTCACATTTTCGAACGCGAGATCTTATATTTACACGTTTTGAGTTCCCCTGAAAACAAAAATCATGTGTTTAGCAAATGGTCTGTGTGTATGTCTGTGTGGGTGTGTCTGTTATCAGCATATCTCAAAAACAAATTATGGCAGAAAGTTCAAACTTGGTATTCTAAATGTGTATCATATAGGGATGATACAGTAAGCTTTTCGTTAAGATCAAGCAAATGGTTCGTGTACAGGGACAATCAAGAGATTTCTAATACATTACGTCTATGGGGGAAATTGCAGGTAAGTAGAGTTTAACGTCTATAGACTGCACTAAACAAAATGAAAGGAATATATATTTTTTGTAATAGAGATAGTTAACTGGGAATTTTTTTTTTTTTTTGTGTGTGTGTGTGTGTGTGTGTATGTAGGAGCCACGCCCCCCCCCTCCTGGGGGAAAATCCCCCCTCGAGGGAAGTAAATTTTCATGATGTGTATCTTAAAAGAGCTCGAAACCTTTGAAACGAATGGTTGAAATATCGATCTGCGATAATTTAAAACAAAGTTATCGATTTTTTTTTTTTTTTTTTTACTTTAAACAAAAAAAATCGTTTATTTTTTTTTAATATTGAGAATAAAATGGACTTTTTTTTTTAATATTTGGTGTTATACTACTTCTCTAATATGGAAATCGTCTGCATTATCATAAAAAGATAATTTTTTTAAAGAATAATTTTAATAAATTATTTTTAAAAACAGAATTATTTTTTAGTAACCGAATTAAATTCTATATACATGTAAGTGCATTAATGAAACGGGGGGTTGAGGGGGGCCGTAGCTCCCCCCCCCCACACACACACAGAACTAATTATCATATAAAACTCTTCAGAAGCCTAATATGAATTGTTTAACACAGGTTTACATAACAGTACTCGTTATCTTACCTTTTAATCTGGGGGGAAAGGGGGAGGTAACATACCCACAGGAAGGAAATTTTTTTTTCTTGTCCATTACTACACTTTTCATGAATGTTATCCAAAAATTTCTAGCGTTTATAAATTATAATATCTGTTTTTCTTAATCTGAAAGAGCTATATGGTTCAGAGGGGGGAAAGGGTGAATGGAGGGAGGGAAGCTCCCCCCAGGAAGGGGGAACATTTTTGTTTTGCATTAATAGAGCCCCCAGGAATGTTATTCCAAAGTTTCAAAACTTTATAAATTTTTTCCCTTATTTGGTATTTTTTGGTCTAATTTGACTGTACTATCTTTACAATGAACGGGAATATCATGGAAGAAATTAAAACCAAGTTAAACTTGCCTCAAGAGCATTCGGAAGAGAAATTAAAACCAAGTTAAACTTGCCTGGAGAGCATTCGGAAGAAAAAGCTGTATTTAAAAACGACATCCAAATTTGAAAAGAAAATTTCCTGATCAGTGTATTTTCCTTTTTTAACTTATGCTTCTGAAATTTGGACATTAGCTTGTAAAACTACACAAAAACTTCAAACAATCCAGAGAAGCATCGAGAAATGCATGTTAGGATTAACCCGAAAAGACAGAAGAGAAGTTTTGCTTCCTAATCCAAGCGAAACACTTGGATTAGGCAGCAATATAAAGTTACTGATATCTTTTCTACAGTTAAAAAGTTAGAATACAGCTGGGCTGGACACCTTGCGAGAATAAAAGATAGAAGGACCAACAGACCTATTTTGGACACCAAAAGATGAGAAAAGACCGAGGAAGGGAACACAGTGTTGTTGGAGAGATGAAATTGTGAAGTTTCGAAGAGCAGAATGGAGAAGACTTGTAGAAAACAAGGCTGATTGGAGAGGCCTTCATCCTGCAGTGGATTGACAAAGGTTGAAATTCATGATGATGATACATATGAATACTTATAGAAAATTACCAAAATATGAATGGGTGGAAAAGGATCGAAATAAGAAAAAATAAAATGAAATAATGGGAGCTTATAGAATTCGTAAATTGATTTGCAGCGTTATATGACTACTGCAAGGAAATTTTTGTGGTTTTCTATAAAGTAAATGCATTGTGATCATGAATTTTGAAGGATGAACACTTTACATTATATTACAAAATATATTTTCAATCTTCCAAACCACAAACTTAGGAATATGATTAAGAAATTATAGTTAAGAAAATAAAATACAAATATAAAAGAAAATAAACAAATTTTACTTTTTTTTAAATTTGATAAATATGAATTGTATTTGATAAAATAAAATAAAGTTATTACAAATAATTGAAGTGTGGAGCATTTTTGAATAGTTAAGTTCTATAATTACAAATACATGTTTCCAAAAGCTTATCCAAATGAAGCTTAGTTTATATATTACTCACTATCTTCGAATGTTTTAAAATGTGACCACCTCATTAGAAATAAATCTCATGCTATCATACTTAAAATATTTTGAGTCCAAAGGCAAAAATAATAAAGGGTCATTCTTTGAGTTCTGTAAGGGAAAAAAAAAAAAAAAAAAAAAAAAAAAAAAATAGGCCCAACTCTTACCAAAATCTATACAACTCGTAGGACGATGAACAAGAACTTACTTACCAACTTATGATTCTGTCGGATAAAGTGTTAAGATGCTATTACACTTTAAATATTTTGAGTCCATGGGACAGTGATAAAGAATTCCTTCGTACCTAAGGCCCACCAGCAGCCAAGCGGTTCTGCGCTCAAAGCTGGTAGACGTGAGGTGCCGGTTTAGATCCCAGATCGCGCTCGTCGACCTAGCCGTTCGGAGTTTTCCACGGTTTTTTCCGAAACTTGCGTAAATACGGGCTAGGTCCCCTTGGAAAGATCCCCACGGGGGGCACACACTCTCAGGCTTAGGACCTACAGCAGCCAATCGGCCTTCCCAAATCCAATTCAATCTTCCGTACTTCTGTAAAGAACCGTGAGTCCCACACTCATCAAAATCTACAGGTAATACGATGGGAACATAAACACACCTACTAACGTTGTTCTGAATTAAAAGAAGCATTTGGACGTCATCGTGTTCGTTTAGTACATACAAACATGCACACAGACAGACGTGCAAACGCATATATATGTATATATGACCTCAAAATAGAAAAAAAATGAATTCAGGAGACATCTAAAAGTATAGATACACCGAAAGCGGTATGGAATATTTCGTGATTTCAATGGTTTTGTTGCTAGTTGCCATATGCTCGGAAAGTGGAAATTTGGCTCCCAGGTCGGAGCCAATTTCTTTCAGTTTTTAATAGGGGAAAGAACATTCGCTCTTTCTCTTTAAATGTCGCGTACGGGCGGAAGGATTGATATGGCCACTATCCTCCATAACATCTAGTCATACGTCTGAATGAAAAAAAAAAAATATATATATATATATAGGCCAAAAATTATATTTTGACTTTTTTTTTTTTTTTTTTTTGGGGGGGGGGGCAGTCTGTGTACCACATATTTTAAGTACACATAGACACTAGGTTATGCTTATCAACTAAAATTTTATGACGACAATGAACCGGAAAAAAAGTTGGCCCACCCGGCGATCGCCGGGTAGGCCAGTTCGCTCCAGCACACAGACCAACCGCTAAAAACCATGATTTTCGCATTCAGGAGACTTCAAAATGTATAAATACAACAAAAACTCGCGTTCGAAAATTAGACCCAAAAACAGTACTTTCTCAACCTTATGGGTAAGAGAAAGTAAAAACTGTTTGAATCTCATTGACAACATTTTTTATTTTTTGGATTTAAAAGTAATTTTTTAATATACATAATCTTAATATTTTATTTGTTTAGTTTGAAAGATGGATGATTTATTTAATGAATATTACTATTTATTATAGAAAATCTTCTGTGAATATTGATATATTTTTCTTTTTGTCAACTATATATTTATATAAATTCAATCTCTATTGTTAAAAATGTGAATTTATAAAATCTACTGTTTTTTAAAATTGAAAGGTATGTGATCTTCAGATTTCAATTTACACATTTGTAAATAAATATATAAGGCAACATTTTAGTTATGAAAATGTTAAGAGTATAAAAAAGGTTCTTTTAATATTCGAAAACCTGTTTTGTTTAAAATTTTATTGCGTCGCCCATGAGAGATTTATAGCCAAGAAAAGAAAGAACATTTCTATTATTTTATTATAGACGAATATAGAATATGTTGAAACGAGTCCCCTGTAATTTTTTCAAAATTTTATAGGTATGCGCGTATGGAGACTCCTTGTAATTTATAAAGTCTGTCTTGAGAGCCCATGCAAATTCAAACTGGGCGAACGCCCCATCAAACAGAAAATCAATTACTGGAAATGTGTTATTGGGAAGAAATTTAATCTACTGACGCTCCAAGAAACAGAAGTGCGTTACGATGTCCTAAGCTGAATATGTTGCAACAACAAATGTTGTTTAATGGCTATGTCACATCAGTGATTTTCGCACAACATCATATCCAACACAGTCAGCCTGACCTTGTTCAAGGACAGCACATTTTCGGATAATCAACTTTTCGTGTGGCTTCCGAGAGAGTACTATGTTCATCGTGCTCATTAAAATAGACCATTAAAAAGGAGGGGCACGATCTTTTTTTTTTTTTTCTGAAACATCCTCAGAGAAGGGAATATTTCACTCACGGAGTAAGAAGTAATTATTTCTTAATATAAGACATTTAATAAGACATTTTTCATTATGCAAAAGTGAAAGCTAAAAATTTATTCTTAGCAAAAATTAGTTTCAAAGCTTTGTATTCAAACAGAACTTGATAAATTGCAGGGCAAGATAAATTTCAATAATCTTTCAAATTTTTTTACCCAATCCTACAAATTTTAAGCATAAATTATGCTAAGAGGGATAGATAAAAATTACATCAGAAAAGCAGAAGAAATGAGTGGAAAATCAGGAGCATGGAAAAACAAACAAAAATCAAGAGACTCCTGCCAAAAGCAAGAGACTTGGCATGTCTCATAATAAAACTAGTAACAAAAATATACACAAATGCAGAATATAAATAAAAATACGCTGTAACATCTCCCCCCCCCCCTACTTTTATAAATTTCCTGTGTATGCTACTGCATAAGCTAAAATACCTAATAAGCTTACGTAATATTGGGAGCTGTTACAGCAATTTTTGGTTAAAAAATTTAAAATTCTTAAAAAATTCTTACTTTCACAGGATATGCAGATGAAGTTATGTTCTTTAATCGTTACAGGAAGTAAGATAAAAGCAATGTCTACAGTATCTAACGTAGATATATAAGGCTTATACTTTGATCTGAAAATTTTATTATCATCTATTCGATCTAACGTTTTGTCACTGTTTTTGGCGATATACAATAACTCCTTGATTCTTGGATAACCATCAAAGTGAATCTCAAATTTCCACATTAGATCTGGATAAGAGTAGTCAGGAGCTGGAATATAGATACCGGTGATAATAATTTGTCCAGTGAGTCTGAATATAGTGAACTTTCTACTGTGAAGTGTACTGTCTGCGAATGGAAGGTGTACATTCTTCCATGAAATGACATTACTTTTTATTGTCACACCTTCCGTCATGGTTAACTTTATATCCGACAAAACTTTAAATTTCACAAGCCAAGGAACCGAAATGTTCTCTAAGGTTCCTATATATACGAGTTGGCGCATCAGACCTTGGTGTTGCCATATGTACCCACAACGTTCCATTGATAAATAAGGGGTGCACATAAATGAAACACTTTCGGTTGCAAAGCCGTTTGCAAGCGTTCCAAATGTATGACTATAGTCGGCAGCAAAAGTATCCGAGCACTAGCAAAAATTCATATATAAAAAAAGTACATTTAACACTGTTTTGTTAAATAAATCCTTGTCGAATCATGTTCTTAGACTGACTAAGAACAGAATTCGACAAGGATTTATTTAACAAAATTGTATTAAGTGTACTTTTTTTACATAGGAATTTTTGCTAATGCTCGGATACTTTTGCTGCCGACTGTATTTGTGAAAAAACTTGCACAATTTACGTCATCGAAGTTGCAAGCGATCCGTTTGTATGTAGCCCCAAATGGCAGTCACTAGTTTTATTGACTTGTGTTACTTTGGGGTTAATTCTTTTGTTATTTTTCATAATTTTAGCTAAGTAAACTACGATATGGGAATTTGCTGAGCGATAAACTATCATAAGTATACAAGAAACGAGCATAAAATGTTCAGATTTCTATCAGATAATTTAAGAAAAGTAAAATACTATTACAGTCGGCTGCAAAATTATTCGAGCACTAGCCAATAATTCCTATATTTAAAAAGTACACTTAAGACTGTTTTGCTAAGTAAATCCTTGTCGAATCATTTTCTTAGACTGATTAAGAACATGACTCGACAAGGATTTACTTAACAAAGCTGTATTAAGTGTACTTTTTTTTGGCAAGGATTATTGCTAGTGCTCGAATAATTTTGCAGCCGACTGTACTTTTATTTACTTATATTTTTCTTCGTACTTCTGGCATGTGTAAATGAAAAAATACAAAAATATGTGTTATTTTAAACATAATATTTATATTAAAACCATAAATTAATTTAGGATATTTTATAATTGTGTGTTTGAGTTTTGGCAACGTTTTGTAGGATAGCCAAAGTTGTTTTGTTTCCGTGTCCTAAATTACATTTAGGCTGTGGTAGCCAAGTCGGATGAGCGCCGCGTAACAGAGAGATTGTGGCTTTGGTACTCGAGCTGGTCAAAGACTGTCGTGTACATTGATGGTGGCTGCTGCACGTAAAGTCTGTCGTGGATGCAATGTTTTCCATGTTCCCATCAAAATTATACCTCTGGGGGTTTTCCGAAGTGGGGGGAAGACATTCCTGTCCGTGTTGGATTAAAATTGTGATGGCATGCCTTCGGACCACCTCTGGGGTAAATCCCAGACTGTCACCAATTGCCCATTAAGCAGCACTAGTGCGACGGAAAACCTAATCAACCAAAATTACATTTATTTTGATGTTTGTTTTCTGTAAATAAATAGTATATGCTAGAAATAGCAAAAAAAAAAAAAAAAAAAAAAAAAAAAAACTGCTTTCCATAAACATCATTAAGCTAATCCCCCCCCTCAATATATATATATATATATATATATGATTTGTATTAGAAACAGAAACAGCCCAAACATCTTACCCCCAGTACATCCACAAAATATCATGAGGATGAAAGGACGCCTTGAGAATAGACTGTGATACTGTAACATAATGTCTTATTATGAACATTATTGTTGCTTATTGCACTTCACTGTTCCTAGCTTCAGATCAAGATTTCTTAAAATCGCGGGCCGCGGTATCCCAGTCTGTTGAGCTCCGGGATAGTGATTGGTCTGTTGGGTGGGTTTTACGATGCAATAGTGACGCGCAGTGGGCTCGTAATTGAAAGATTGCGGGTTCGTCTACTCGAGCCGGCTAAAGACCCCTATGTACACCATAGATATAGTAATAAGACACAGATTGATCATTGGGGGAAAAAATGATTCCTTTTAACTCGGAGAAAAGTCCACAATATGGTCGCCTTTCTCGGAGTGAACACACACAGATAATTTAGAAAATGAAATATATGAATAAATTATTAAAGGTGAATGAAAAACTGCAGATACAATTTCAAATTCATTTTTCTTTTTCTTTATTAAACTATATTTATTAATTTAGTTAATATTTAAAACTTTTTTTATATTCTAAAACCAACGTTCTTTACCTACGTCGTTGCTAACTGTATTTTAAAAAAATTTCAAAATTCTATATTTTACTTACTAATATAAAATCTTAAAAAATATCAAACTTTAAAAAACGCATTCCATTAAAAATCAAAACAATTTCTATTTCATAATAATAACAAAGCAACTGATTATAAAAATTATATTTTTCATAATTTAGTCAAATATAATTTACTTTTATGATAACTTATCTGATTTCTTTTCATAAATTTATTAGAAGAATTAAAAGACGCAATATTTCGATATTTTGAAAATTCATCAACATTCTATTCTATTACAATTGCCGAGTTTCAATGGTTTCAATACCATTATATGGCTGATGCCAAAAACTTTTTACAGCATCAAAAATTTTTGCATGATAACAATGGAACGATAGATCTATATCTATGGTGTACCTGTACAGGTACACTAAGGATGACTGGTGCACGTAAAATCTGTCGTGGTCGCAATACTCTCCACGTTTCCATCAAAATGATACCTCTGGGGGTTACTGAAACGTGGGAGTCATCTTCTCCATATAGGATCAAAATTGTGATGGCATGTCTCCGGTCCCAAACCGTCGCCAATCGCCCATTGCGCAGCACTAGGGTGACGTAAAACCCAACCAATCAATTTTAAAATCGCTAGGGAAGAAATAAAGACGCCAAGCTGGAATGCCGTCCTCTTTCGAGGCAACCAAATGGCAGCAATGCGCCTGTCTATATCACTGAGCTGAAGAACAACTGGAGCAAATGCTTCCAATACTTTTACACAGTGTTCGTGCGTGCCAGTTTTTCCGCAATCGTTCGCCTGCCTTGCATGGCAAGCAACATTTGTCGGGTCGTCTATTACTATTATAATCTTTAAAGAATTAAAATTTAAAATTGTAATGTTATGTTTAGCATATGGTTGTTTGAACAGACAACCTTTACACAATTTTACTTTGAAATATAAAGATATCAAATGCTTTTTGCCATGCAATGCTCCGAAGACAAACCTTCAAAAAACGGCGCGCGAAAACCGGTCTAGCATTTCCTCCAGTTGTTCTTCAGCTCAGTGGTCTATATAATTTATTTAACACTGGAAGCGCCGAGATTTCTCGTTCGGAAAAAAAATCCAGTCGAAGATGCGACTTGGCGTGTTTCTCCAAAGATCGCCAACATGATGACGTTCCGTATCTTGTACAGAATTGCAACCTTTCAATTCCTACGTAAGAGTTCGTGTTTTCCGGCGAATAAAACAAAACGCTAAATACACAAAAAAAACGATGTATATATAGATGCAACAAAGAGAGAGTTTTAAGGAAAATATATCAAAATACCCAAAATTCAACATAAATTTTAAAAAATCAATCAAAGTACCAATTTTAATATACACATTCACAAAAAAGCCGGATAATTGTCAATAAGGAATTAATGTACGCAAAATGCGAGTTTTATTCACTTTGAGCATTAATATTTCGTAAAAATATTATCCCTGGTAGTTACTGATTATGGAGGATTCCTCCCTTCCGTGGAAGATCAAAATTATGGTAGACTGTCTCCAGATCCTTCTTGGAAACTGATCCCAGACCATCATCAGCCACGTAGCTCTCGTGAGGCGTTAAATGTAAGGTAGGGGGGGGGGGAAATAATAATAATTCTTAAAATTAAAAACATTCATTTTTCTATTTATTATTTTTTTTTAAGTGTAATCTTCCATTTTTAAATCTTAGATAACAAACGCAAAAACACAGTATATCTTACTAGTATAATATATTACTTCATTCATTAAAATATTAAATATTATATCCAATGAATTTATACATATATTTGCCTATGTAGTATCCATTACTGCAAATAGATTTGTCGAAATAGTTACCACGAAATTCCATTATAACACAAGCTGCACAGCACTAGTGCGACGTAAAACCCTACCAACAACCCAGCGATTGCAAAAACAACAACAAAAAAATAAAATAATAGTTTAAACAACAAAAAAATAAAATAATAAAATAAATACTTTCCATTATACGTCCGATATTTACCGAAACATTCATACTCATCTACTAAAATACTATTTATTAAAGAAATTTACGCAAGATTTTCATAACTTGGTTGAGTTCGTTGGGTTTTACGTCGCACTAGTGCTGCGCAGATGGGCAATTGGCGACGGTCTGGGACTCACCCCTAGAGGTGACATACCATCACAGTTACCTTCGCAAATACCATCGCAATACCTCCACGGAAGGGATGACTCTCTCGCTTCGGTGACCCCCCAGAGATTTTCATAATACTAGATGCACTGAAACAATCTGTTACTCCCTTCACTTCCATTTTATAAGAAATCTCATAGCTTGCAATGTTTTATATCACGTGACATTTATAGCATTAATGGATAAAGTACAGTCGGTAACAAAAGTGTCCGAACGCTAGCAAAAATTCCTATGCAAAAAAATTACATTTCATACGGTTTTGTTAAATAAATCCTTAAGGAATCATGTTCTTACAATGACTAAGAACAGGATTCGACAAGGATTTATTTAACGAAACAGTATTAACTCTACTTTTTTTGTATAGAAATTTTTGCTAGTTTCGGACACTTTTGTTACCGACTGTAGTTTAAACAACGATCTCCTTCAAAATAATACCTCTGGGAGTTCACTGAGGCGAAGGAGCCATCACATCCACGGAAGGTCAAAATTACGATGGCATGTCTCTGGATTACTCTTTAGGATGACTCACAGACCATCGTCATTCATTCCTAGCGTACCAATATTGCGACGTAAAGTAAAACCCACTCAGCTCAAACTACAGCAGTTTAATTAGGAATCAAAGAGGAATTAGTTTGTTGCAGGAAGGAAGGGTGTTAATTAACCATTCAGAAAGATATTGTGCGGACTTACAACGAAGGCGAAACCCCTTAAAGTTGTCGAATCGGAACGAATTTTGTGGGAAAAGAAACAAGAATTTAAGACTATGCAGATTCGACTCTTCCGTGACAGTATGTAACGTATGACGAATCTAAAGTTTGGAGTCAGTTGGTGATAGTTGAATCAGGATTTACTTCTTTCGCACATTGCTTTCTTTCAGTTGAGCTCTAATGGATGATCGAAGACTAAGTTATTATAGTCGCCAGGAAATTTTAAAGATTTTGCAGGATTTATCAGAAAATGAGTCTGAGGGTGAAAAAGAAATGTAGGAAAAAATGGCACCGGTAAAAATGGCACCGGTAATAATGGCACCGGTAAAAATGGCACCCGGTAAAAATAGCACCAGTAATAATGGCACCGGTAAAAATGGCACCTGCGATTTGCGAAGCATATGCTAAAATGAAAAATGATCGCATTATTGAGAAATATTAGGAGATAGAGTTTTGTTTGGTCAACATGATATATGTAGCCTTCAGAAACATTTATCTAGGTAATGAAATGCTAAGTTAGCACAATATTCGAGCTAACTACTAGCTAAAAAAAAAAAAAAAAATCTTAGCAAAAGAAAAATTAATTTATAAAATAAGAAAATTTCTTTTAAAAAGTGCATTACGGAAAAACTCAATTTCAATTTATTGAATTATATTTTTCCAATATTTATACAAAAATAAATAATAATAATTATTATTATTACAATAATAATACTGTACAATCGAAAGAAAAAAAAGGCATTGCGTAACGAATATTAGTGTTTGGTAGGCAGTGGCGGCTCGTGAATGACGTTTTGGGGGTGCTGCATCGAAGCGTCTAGAAAAAGTACATGGAATGGAATCTTTATTCGTCTTATTGGCTGACTCTTTTATTTTGAGAATCAACGTAATACATCGACACTTCAATAGCCAATCAGAAGAAAAAGCTTTCCATACTAATAAAGTGTTTTTAGTCAGTAGCTTGCAGCCCACCCAATACGTCATTCACCAGCCGCCACTGTTGGTAGGACAAAGAAATATTTTGTCATGACATTGAGGTATTTTTAGTTGGGACATTGTCATACTTCAAATAAAGTAACAGATAGGTTTACATGGGTTAACTATAAAAGAGGGAAAAGGCGGGCATATACGAAATGAAGTATCCTGTCATGTATCGTAAAACAGCTTTTCCTAAGTTTAAAATATCATTTAAGTCAAGTCAAGTCAACGATGTGCTTCGGAGTGCCTGCATTTGGTCGCAACCAATGCTTACCTCCAACGAAAAATGAGAAAAACATAAAAATAATTTTCCATAAAATAATTAGAAGCCAAAAGGATAAATTTAGAATTTTGATCTCTGAATAAATCTCCGCGTGAGCAGAGACCAATCAGAGTAAAGCACCAGGAGTTAAAAAAAAAAAAAAAAAAAATTAAAAAAAATAAAAATAAAAAAAAATAAATAAATAAATAAATATAAATAAATAACTCCTTGAAAAAACCTAAGTGTAACAGTGAGACTATTACGTGCGTTGACGAGACGGTCAGGACAGCGAAAAGGAATTAAGAGTTGAGCAGAGCGCCCCAAGGGGCACTAGGAAATCGCTCAGAGTCCCGCAATTCACAAAAAAAAGGGGGCCATACAATTTTTTTTTACCTATCAAAATTAAAATTCAGGGGGATTAAAGTGAAGTGCATGCATGAATCCTACGAAAGTCTCAGTGTCCGGCCAGAAACTAAGTTCTGAGCCAGATCTGCGGACGTCTCAGAGACACACATAGTACTCACAATCCTCACTGAAAGTAAAAAGAGCAAAATCGCAGAGGATTTCGTCCTGAAACTGAGAGCCAATCAGAGGCCAGGAAATCGGCCAATGAGAGGAGACCTCAGATCCCTACACTACAAGACAATAAAATTAATAAAAAATTTAAAAATAAGCCAAATAATAAAAAAATATACAGCAATTAGGAAATTTTGATAAAAAAAATTATTAAAAAAGAACTAACACTTTCACTAGTAAGAAGGTTCAAAGCTCGCGACTGACAATGTTCAGTAGATAAGCCTGATACTAGGGTTAGCCAAAGCTAGGTGAACATTTCGTTCAATCTAGGGGAAATAGAATTTTGGATGGAAATACTAAGTTAGGTGACTCCGGAAGTTATACTCCTACGCTTTTTAGAGACGGGGAGAAAATCATCCCCTCTGACTAAAATAGCCAGAGGCCGTTTTTTACCACTACCGACTCTCGCGTCGTATCTGTGAATGGAGTCTAACAGTGGATTTCCAACATTGGGAAGGGATCTGTGAAACTTCAATGCAAGTTTCCGAAATTGAGCATAAATAGGCTTAATTCGGAGATCCCGATGAATAGTATCATTGCGGACGTAGCGAGTAGCTTTCAAAAACCTGCGCAATAGCTTGTTTTGAAATTTTTGAATTTTATCCAAGTTGGTTTTCGAAGCAGATCCGTATATCATACACCCGTAGGTCAGGATAGGACGGATCATGGATTTATATAGTAATAATTTATTTTTGATGGACAGGCGGCTATTAAAAGCTAAGAGAGAATGAAGGGAATGCGTGGCTCGTTTGGCTTTACCCAGAGATTCTGAGATGTGACGAGACCACGTTAATTTGGAATCAATATAAACTCCTAAGTATTTATAACATGTCTCCCAGGGTATGGGTTCATTATTTAAGAGAAAGTTAGTGGATGTGTCATAGTTTTTATTGGTGAAAAATATGGCGGCACTTTTGGAACTGTTTACTTTTATTCTCCATTTCCGTAACCAGATCGAATATTTATTAAGATAATTTTGAAGTACTTCAAACGCAGCGTTTGGAGTGTTTCGTTTACAGCAAATGGCAGTGTCGTCAGCGAAAGTCGCTAAAGTGACGTCAACATCACGCGGAAGATCATTGGCGTAGATGTTGAAGAGGAACTGCCCAGTAGAGAACCTTGAGGAACAGAACTTAGAATAGGTGAAGGGTTAGAGATAGAGTTTCCGACTTTAACGGAAAAGGATCTATTGTTAAGATAGTCATATATAATTTTAGTTAGTTGGTCGGGAAGACCAATAGATATTAGTTTATGAATAAGGCCAGCATGCCAGACCTTATCGAAAGCTTTTTGAACATCAAGGAATATAACCCCCGTTACACCTCCAGATTGGAAGCCGTCGTGAATAAATTCACAAACTCTCCACAACTGTTGTTGTGTTGAATGACGTGGACGAAACCCGAATTGTTCAGGCCTAATCACATCATGAGAGTCTGTAAAATCATTCAGACGATTAATGAGAATATATTCATAGATTTTAGACATGCAAGAGAGAAGAGAAATAGGTCTATAGCTTTGAGGAAGGTGCGGATCGGTGTCGCCACCTTTCGGCAAAGAAACGATTAAACTCTTTTTCCAACAGTCTGGAAAAATATTGAGTATTAGCATGCGATTAATAATTAGAGTGACATAAAAATAAAGTTGGTAGGAAGGTTAATAAGCATATTAGTTGATATTCGGTCCTCGCCAGGGAATTTATTTTTTTTCAGTTTAGAAATATACTCCACTACCTCAGAGGGAGTGGCTAAGTTAAGAGTATTAATGGAATTTTTACTTAATAAATTTTGAACACTGTTATTAACAATCGAATTGATTCTTGGATTAAAAACATCATTGTGAGGTGTGAACTGACTTCTAAGACTGTGAGCGAGAGCTTCAGCCTTTTCAGAATTAGTCACTGCCATTCCAGTTGGGCTGTTTAGAGCCGGAATGTTTGTTTTTGGCCTACGAATACGTGAAGTAGCCTTCCAAATGGTGTTGTCGGTCGTCGATAAACTCTCGACAAAGTTGTTGAAATGCGTTTTTGAGTACTCATGAATTGCAGCTTTAGCCCTCCGTGCAAGTACATTGTACAAGCGTTTAAAATAGGGGAGCCTATGAACCTGCCAATTCCTGCGAGCATGATTTCTTTCTCTGATCAATTGTCTGATTTCATCTGGTAATCGGAAGAATAGACTAGTCCTCTTTCTCGGAGCCGAGCTTTGCTTAAAGGCATCTTGAATTAAATTTTCAAGCATGCTAATTGATCTCTCGGCTTCGAGTTTGTTAGATGGAAGAGGTGAGGGAAGCTCAGAATCGGCTAAGATCTCCGTATAGTGTCTCCACCTAGTGGTGAAGGCCGCCGGTAAATCTAAATTGTAGCTATTCGTCCGAAAACAGATTTCCACAGGCAGGTGATCAGAACTAAGATCATTAAGCGTTTGAATGCTGTAACTATATGGAAAATTGCGGGTGATAGCAAAATCTAAAATATTATTACTTCTAGTGAAGGTGGGTTCAGGGGGAGCAAGAATTTGTGCATGATTTTGATCCACCCATCTTCTGATGATATTCCCTCTAGCATCATTAGAGGGGCAATTCCAAGACAAGTGCTTAGCATTAAAATCACCCGCAATAATAAAATTTGAATAAATATTAGTGAGCCGGGATAAATCTCGCATGAGCAGGTCATTCCTTTCGCGATGAGGAGGGATATAAACTGCTGCAACAAGTAATTTTTGAATAGTGGGGAATTCCAAAACAATTGGCGTGACTTCAATGGAATTTAGATTTTGGACTTTAATGAGAGTAGCATTGAAGCCGTACTTTACATAAATAGCAGTGCCGCCGGAAGAGGTGCCATTATATGGCCTGTCAACATTGAATAACATATAATTGGCCACCTTAACAGTAGAGCCCTGGGAGAATTTGGTCTCACAGACAAAAATAATATCTAAATTATTACTATAAACCCAATGGCGGAACTCAGCCGCCTTACAATGGAGGCCATTGGCGTTCCATATACCAACAGAGAAAGAATTCAACGTTCTACTAGGGTCGAATGTTAAAGTTAAGCCTAAATAAAGGGTGGAAGTTCCCTAACAAAATTACTCGAGAGATATTAAACTCTCGTATAAGATGAAAGAACGATCTAAGTTCGTGGACGCCGCACGAATTTGTGGAAGTGCCATTTTCCAGGCTTTTACTATGTTTTTTTTGTCATGATTCTTTTCCAAGACCATGACATAATTTAGGAACTCGGTAGTCGAACTGGCGTATTGGAGCTTTGGATGGAATGAGTTGGAGGCACCTGTGACTGAGTCACGCATCCTCCATTACATAAGAATGGTATCTAACGGAGTGAAAATCAGTAAGAAGTTGGGGAACCAACCAGTGAGGAAAGAGAAAATTTAAACATTCCTGGTAATTAAGGGAGAAAGAAAAGCTTAAGGAGAAGGATCTCCGAGGGCTTGCATCAAGATTAAAATCTTGGTAGCACGATCTTCTGTGCTTTTAATTTCATTAAGGGCATTTTTAAGTTTAATAACTAGGTAGGATAAATTTGGAATATTTAATTCGGTATTGATTTCTTTAATAATATTATTTAATTCAGAAAATAGAGAGGTTTGAGGTAACTGGGATCTGCTAATTTCGGATTGGTCGGGGGGAGTGGCTAAAAACTGGGCTTTAAAATTTTCGGATAGGTCCGTGGAAGCTGTGAGTTTCGCGTAGCTGATTTTAGAGTTAACAGGGCGAGTGATGAATGTTTTTCGTCTATTTTCGGGAAATATGGGGCATCCTCGAAAGAGAGCTAGGTGATTTCCACCGCAATTACAACACTTCGGATTTTCAATTCTATTGTTTCCCAAAGGGCATTCTTTAGAATCATGTTCATCAGAACATTTAATGCACTTTGGTTTCATATGACAATTTTTTGCCGTATGAAAAAGCTGTTGACATCTGAAGCATTGTAAAGTACGTGTGGGGGTTTTATAACCCTCTACGACGATGCGGAAAAAAAAGGAATTTGTCTAATTTAAAAATCTCTTTACTTTTATCGTTATTGGGTAGGTGAATTTGAAATAGGGGCAATTTTTCCTTGGTTTTGAAGCTGGTGAATTGGGAAATTTTAATGACATCAAAGTCTAGGGCGGTAAGGGCATCTTCGATGTCGATAATATTAGTTTCTAAGGGAAGCCCTCGGATGACGGCCTTGAGAGGTGGGACTTTCCTATCCCCCATGGTATAGTATTGAACCTTCATTTCATTAAGTGCTATGATAATTTTATCATGCATATCATCGGTCTCAGGAAAAATTTTAAGATAGTGGCCAGCAGGGGTGGCAATGAATTTACAATTATGGGGGGGTTTACTAATATTTTTCAGAAGTTGGGTTTTGTTGCCACAACGAACGGTAATGAATCTTCCTTTAGGGAGAGGATTCTTTTTTACAGATTTTTGAATTTTAGAATTAGTGGGGGGTTGGACAACTGAATCATCTAAAAGCATTTTTTCCTCAAGGGCTTCGAATTTGTTCATAGTCGGAATAAGTAACTGGCGTCTTCTGGGACCGAGGAATTTATATAAGGAGTTTTGGAAGGGGGAGGAGCTTCGGGCTCGCTACGACCAATAGCAATTCCCGCAAAAAATTGGGAAGGTTGAACCTTCTTGCTTGTGAAAGTTTGGATTTTGGGAGCCCCTGTGACTTGTTCCTGGGGCTTACGCTTGGGTTTAGCGTTTTTTCTGGTATTTTGGTTGGGAAACTTCGGACACAGCCGATAGTTAGCCGGGTGGGCGCCACCACAGTGCGCACATCTGCAAGGGTCACCAAAATCCTTTCTGCAGTCCTTGCTACTGTGTTCCCCAGCACATTTAACGCACCGGGGCGGCAAGTTGCAAGAAATTGCAGAGTGGAAATAACCCTGACAGTTGAAGCACTGTGAGGGTCCTTTGTGGCCCCGGTAAATTTCGACCGTGACCTCTGTTCCCATCAGTTGAGTGATCGAAAAGATAGATTCTACTTCTACCTCAACTTGAGTTTTGGGAATTGCCAAATGAAAAAGCGGCATTAGAATTTTCTTGGACACAGGTCCTCTGAACATCTGAGTCGCAGTAACTCCCAAGAATCCTTCGATTTCTAAATTTTGCACAATGTCTGAAGGACGAGTGTTGATGGGGAGTCCCCGAATCACCGCCTTCAGACTTTTTTCGGAATCCAATAAGAAAGATTTGAAATTGATTTTTTCCTGGATGAGGTAGGCCTGAATTTTACGATACTCGTCCTCATTCTCGACTTAAGTTTTAAGAAACGCCCCTGGGCTTTGCTGGCCAGGTTCGGAACTAAGTTCCTCATGCCAGACAGCAAAATCTGCCAATGGGGCGGCGGTAGGATGTAGAAGGCAGGAATTCTGCTGGATTTAGTTTTATTATCCTTATTGGTGTTACTATTTACTGAATTAGGGGTTCTAGCCTGAGTATTCTTAGCAGTTGACTTAGCCTTCTTCTTCCTATAATTAACAGGTTCCCAATTCCCCTCCCCTTCAGAATCAGGGTTGCTGTCAACCTTTTCTGAGTGTAAGCGCTTGACCGAAACTGGATTCTCGACTACTTCCATGTCGGAAGATGGCGCCACCAGTAGCGGACCTGCGCTTACTGAATTTTCCTCATCATCATTACTTTTATCACCATTGTTATTGCGCAATTGATTTTAGGAGGTGGTGGTGGTGGGGTAAAATATAGACTGATGCCGCTCACCTGAGACAGAAGTGTAGCGGCTTGCCAGGCAAGGGATCTTTCATGTTCGTGAGCAGAGAGCTTGGCTGTTGAGGCATCCTCCAGCTCCTTCCTTTTCAATTTGTAAATAGCCGCGTCATTGCAGGCTATAACGGCTCTAAGCTTTATCAATTCAGACTCTGCTCCATCAGAGGATAGACTCCTCAGGTCAAGATCTCTGAAGTAGGGGCAGGTGATGGGAGCGTCCATCGGAATGGACTGCTGGCTATTTTCAGCCATTTTAAGTAAAAGTACTATGTTTTACTAATATACAATGTAATGAGAAGCACAATAGAAAAAACAACTTGGTCTTCACGAGTGAAGATTACAGATCCCCTCGGATATTAGCCTTGAAAAAGGCTCTTTAGGTCACTGTAGCAATCACTCTAGTAAAAACTGTTTAAGCTTACGCCGCTAGATGGCGCAGCGCGGAGCTCAGGAAAATGCGACCGTTCTCAACGGATGTTGGAACAGGACTCTATCATTCAAGTACACGGGCACACGTCAATTGTGCTTACGTTAATCCCCCCATTGTTAAAAATACATCAATTGCGCTCGCGAGAAAAATTACTGATAACATTCATTGTCATCCCCCCCCCCCTCTTATATACCGGAAGGTAACGAATTATAATTTCTGGGAAAGAAAAAATTATTTACTTATTCTCGTGTTACCTCCTGGGTAAAGATAATATACTCCAATAAATTCAAACAAGAGCAATTAAAAAAAAAAATATATATATATTATATTATTTAAAGAAATATTTATATTATACAAATAAAAGCAAGTCTTGCTTTTGCCTCCAAGGTAGTAGCACATGTTTTTTGCACCTGATGAAGAAATGCCAAGTCCTTTCGAAAACGGTTGCGCTGGATTGAATTTTATGGTCTGTGAAGAAGTTTTAAGTTTAAATATTGAATATACACCATATTTTTATTTAGTTTTGTCATCAGTTTTGAAAAACAAATTTATTCCTGAAAAGCTTTCGAAAACTTGAAACAAACAAATATTAATGATTATCAGAAAGCTTTATCGAAAATTATGCAAATTTGAATAGTCAAAATCATTTAGAATTTTTTTTTCTGATTTTCTGAAAAACCTACGGGCGCAATTAATGCGTTTATGCTTTTTTTTTTTTTTTTAGGGGGGGGGGATATTATATCAGCGCAACTGATGCCTATGAGGGTGATGGCCCTAAGCACAATTGAGTAGTACCTCCTATTCTTAAGCGCAACTCAATAACACCCAAGTAGGGCTGATAGCCTGCAAGGGGGAGAGGGGGGTAGAAAAACATTCAGAAGCAAGCATTCTGGACTGGCTGAATTGGTAAGTAGTATAAAAGTAGAAAGGATTTCTTTGAGAGAAAGAAAACTGATAACTTGTAGACCTCCGTCCCACTCTCTCCTTTAATTGCATTCTAGGGACGGGATGGGAAAGAAAAAAAAAATCTCACAACTGCATAGGCTTTTTTTAAACTTAAAGGTTTATTACTCACTTCCTTTGGGTAAATTTGAATAGGTTACCAGAAGATTTTGTTATTTTTTATTATGCTTATTCTTATTTGACATCTTGCTGTTGGAGAGACAAAGCAGTTTTTTTTTCTTTAACCGTTTGCAAATATATCATCTTTATTTAGAAAACGAAAGACTGTCTTTAAAGGTTAAAATCAAAATTTTAAGGAAATTTCCTCAATTTCTACATTTTTAATTATCTTTAAAATTTATCTTACTTTTTAAAATTATTTTAAATTTCATTAAAAATTATCTTAGTCGAACAAATGTAAAGGAAATCATGAAAATTAATTTGATTTTTAATAATAATATAATCCTTTATTATGTATTAATGTGTTAAAACAAATTTTCAGTTGTACAATTTTTTCATTTGTGCGTTTTTTTGAAACGGTCCCTTAAAAAACGTATAAAAGGTGTCACCTGTAAAAGAAGTCACGAAAAAAAGTCACCGGAAAGAAAGTCATGCGGGATAAAAGTCACCATAAAAAAGTAATAAAAGAACATACATAAATAACAATGCGTTTTAAAAGCTTGTAAGAATGTTTTAGAGTGAGTATGTGATGAGTACACATGTTTAGTGTAAAAACTGAAAACTATGTGAAATAAAGGCAGTATTTCAAACAAATGAAACTCAAACAAAACTAAGAAGGAGCAGAGTTCACCACGGCTTGAGTCTGGTGGAGC
Source organism: Salticus scenicus (assembly GCA_963930645.1). Taxonomy (NCBI): domain Eukaryota; kingdom Metazoa; phylum Arthropoda; class Arachnida; order Araneae; family Salticidae; genus Salticus; species Salticus scenicus. The sequence continues at coordinate 23,101,685 of OZ005659.1, read as the reverse complement.
AGGATAAACAAGTATTTTTATTATTAGGTTAAAAACACAATAATAATTACTGATAATTAAAAACCAAATTTATATTAACTAAATAAATCATATATATTATGAATTAAAGAATTAAAATAATGACTTATGATTACATATGTGTGTATATATAATATATGTGTGTATGTATGTATGCTTTTGTAAGATATATATATATATATATATATATATATATATATATATATATATTATATATATTCAAATATAAAAAATTTAACTTTTTGAAAATTTTATTTAAAATAAAAATTTATTTTTAAAACTAATAATAAAAATTTATTAATTTTTAATTTCTTTAATGTATAAGAAGTTTTTAATTCAAAAAGAAAAAAAAATTCCTATGATGTCGAGTACATATATTAATTAACTAACACACAAACGGATAAACCATATCAGTTTTGTGATTTTTAGATTTCTCACACCTCAAAACGTGTAGAAATGTAAAAAAAAAAAAAAAAAAAAAAAAAAAAAAAACAAGGATGAAAATTTTTATAATTGCCTAAGATCCCCATACCTATAGCATGATGGGGAAAAAAGTATACACAGATTGATAAATATTTATATATATATATATATATATTTCAAAGGAGATTGCTTTAAAAATGTCATATGCGAAAGTTTAAAAATGTAATTGATTTATTTATATAACAAAATAATTTATTATTAGAAAAATAACTTTTTTTCGCTCTTACCTAATAATAATTTTGAAGTAATAAACCATATGTATTTTCAGTCATTTTAATTTTAATTTTAATTTAATTTATTTATTTTTATTTTTACTTATTTAATCATTTTTTACCCTTAGTTAATTGATACGGTACAAAACAAAATATATTAATTGATTGAAAAAAATAATTTATGTATAATGCTTTATATTAAAATTAACTTTTGTAGCTATGACTTATTAAGAATCTTATAGTAATAAAATATTTTTTTCGTTTAAATGTAATAAAATAATAATAATAATAAATCCTTTCGTTCAAAGTTCAGAGTAACAAAATAAGCTCAAATTATTATTATTAGTAGTAGTAGTAGTAAATGTTTTTTCACATTCTCTTTAGAGAGTGGTAATATAATAGATTTTCAAAATAAGAATAATGCATATAGAATAGAATTGAAAAGAATAGAAGGGTATTCTCTAATAAAAGACAACTTTTTATTATTATTATGTATTAAAAATTTTAAAGTAGTTAAAAAATGTTTTAATTACTTTAATTAGTTAATTAAAAAATAGTAGGAGTATGGCTTGACAATTTTTTTCTTCCTGATATGCATTAAAAATTCGAAAATAATAACTCCATTTTTGCTGCATCTTTTATTATACATATATCGAAAACCTTTTCAAATATTCAAATATATAAAACCAAGTATCACATGAAGAACTGTAAAAAATGAATAAATTTGACGAAAAGAAAAAAATAAGCAACTTTATATTGAAACATACAAATTCATTACTTTTTCAAGGGCATTAAATGAATTTTGTATGCGAATTAGGTGATCCTTCTATCATGCTGTATGCAAACTGCTAAAAATTCACAGCATGCAATGCCCGAATATATATATATATATATATATAATATTTCATTTATTACTATATGTTATTTCTTATCTCTAAGTTTACATGTATATATAAAATGTCGATACTTGCATATACAATAATTCAATTTATAATTACATATAATGTGAATCGTCTTTCGTAACGCACTCTTCATTTATCAATAATTTAAAATGAAAAGCTTAATACTACATAAAAATTACAATGAACTCAATTGGACAAAATTAATAAGTAAGTAAATAACTGAATAGAATAAAAAGTAGTTAAAATGGAAAAAAAAAATAATTATTATTATTATAACAATTAAATTTAATTATAAAATTTAATTATAAAAATTAAATTAATTATAACAACTATTACCTACTTTTAATGAAAATTTTCACAAGTGTTACATATACTCAGGAGGGCGGGGTGGTGGAATACTGAGGGGGGAAAAAGTTCTTTTTAAATCACTTTGCTTTACATTTATAGGAAATTTTGTATAAATATCTCTTATTGTTTATCAAATTGCAGAGAGGGTTATATTATCGACTGAGAGCTAGAGGGCACATGGAAAGAATATATTTTTACACCACCCTATTGCCGATCTAATGAAATTTTACTTGTTTATAAAACATTACAGTGAGGGTTGCATATCAGTTTCTGTCTCTTCATAAGTTTGTACGCAAAAATTCAATACATGATTTTAATCTGTAGAAAACAAACAAATAAATAAATAAAAAGATAAAAAAATATAATTTCATCTTTTAATCTGTCCTTTTTGCCCCCCACCCCCACCCCCACGTATAAAAAAAAATGTACACTCTCATTGATATTTAGCATGTGTTTTACAAGTTGAAAATTTCCGCGCTTTTTACAATTGCTGCTTGTAAAATACAGGTATGAATGTAAAAAAAAAAAAAAAAAAATCTAGAGGTTAACGTGCAGAGAAAAATTAAATAATGTTTTTTACATCATACCAATCATTTTCTTTTCCTCTCCCTCTTAGAACCCCTTAAATAATTTCCATGACACATATCTGTAGAAAACAAACAAATAAATAAATAAAAAGATAAAAAAATATAATTTCATCTTTTAATCTGTCCTTTTTGCCCCCCACCCCCACCCCCACGTATAAAAAAAAATGTACACTCTCATTGATATTTAGCATGTGTTTTACAAGTTGAAAATTTCCGCGCTTTTTACAATTGCTGCTTGTAAAATACAGGTATGAATGTAAAAAAAAAAAAAAAAAAAAAAAAAAATATCTAGAGGTTAACGTGCAGAGAAAAATTAAATAATGTTTTTTACATCATACCATCATTTTCTTTTCCTCTCCCTCTTAGAACCCCTTAAATAATTTCCATGACACATATCTTTCACAAGCAGTTATTGTGAAAAGTGCCCTTTTTTCCGCGATCTGGAAAAAAGGGCACTTTTCTTAAGTGTAACTTGCAAAATACTTGCTAAACATGAACGATAGCGAATTTTTTTTGTTTTACGTACTGGGGGAGGAGGGGGGAGGATGGGACAGATTAAACAAAAAAAATTCTGTTTCAGAATAATCTTTTTACAATTTTTGATATTAACTTTTTAACTAATGTCTGATAATAATAATACATTGAATTTTTGCATACTAACTTAGGAACTAAAAGATACTACGATACGCATCCCTTTCTAGAATTTTTCATAAACAATAAGTGATATTTATAAAACAATTCTATACATGCGAAGCGGTGTGATTTAAAAATAATATTTTTTCCCTCCCTGTTCCCCTTGTCCCCCCCCCCAGTATAGGTAATATTCACCATAATTTTTCATTAAAAGTAGGTAATAACTGTAGAAATTTTAATTAAAATTGGTTGCATTGTGGTATTTATGAATCATTTTTTTCTTCTGCTCCCTCCATATCCCCCAAAATATATATAACAGTCAACGTAAATTTTCCTGAAAATTACATGATATTTATGATGCATTTTATTAAAATAAAAAAGCATTGGGGTATAAAACATTTATTTTCTATCCTTCTGGCTATAATTTTTAAAATTAAGTTTTCATTAAATAAATTTAAATACTCTAAGATGCTATTGATATAATAATTACTGATAATATATATATATAAGATAAACTTTAAATATAGGAGGGAGTAAAACCTTAATTATTAAATAAATAGAACTAGAACAAAATTTTTATAAACCAATGCGCAAAAGCAGCAAAAGGAAATATAAAACTATAATAAATAAACAAAATAATCAAAACCAGATGAAAATTTAATCCCAAAACACATGAGGGCCTTCATCAGGGGAGCTCCCCCATGTAGGGAAAGGAATATAAGAAGTTTATGACGAAACGCTGGTATTAACCAAAAAACACGTTTCTAGCCCCCAATTTCTGACAGATGTAAGCACGACCATACAGCAAACGAATTTCAATTAATACATAGCATAAAAAGCAATTAAATTCAGAAATAAAGGGTGGTTTTCAATTTTCCATTTTCTGACTATTCCAGTTTGCCCACGTATGTATTTATATATTCTTGTTTTATTTAATTTCTTGTATTTTATATTTGATGTATTATATTTCTTGAATTTTATATTTGATGTAATATATTTTGCGCTTTATTTCTGAATTTAATTGCTTTTTATGCTATGTATTAATTGAAATTTGTTTGCTGTATGGTCGTGCTTACATCTGTGAGAAGTTGTTGGCTAGAAACGTGTTTTTTGGTTAATACCAGCGTTTCGTCAGAAACTTCTCATATTCCTTTCCCTATATGGGGGAGCTTCCCTGATGAAGGCCCTCATGTGTTTTGGGATTAAATTTTCATCTGGTTTTGATTATTTTGTTTATATATATATATATATATATATATATACTGTACTGATACTATTATTTGAATAATAATAATAATAGCGATAATTATTAATAGTTCTTATCAGCTATACATACATATATATATATCAATTATATAGCAACTATCGTTATTGTTAGTTATATAAAAGTATTAATAATTATTAATAACTATGTTTTTCACCTAATTTGATTGCCAGTGTAACTCTGTTAATTAATGGAGAAATTAGTTTCTTAAATTACTCATTTTCTAATTTTTCTAAATCAGTTTTCACATTTGAAAAATACGTAAACGTTACCGTTTTTATCGTTTTCCAAATATTGAATTTTTAAATTTTTAATATTTCACTTTGATGCTAAAAAGTGATAAAATTCAACTTATTTAATTTTTGCATATCACACATTTAAAGTAAAATATTAAAACTTTTTAAAAACAAGAAGAGTAATAAATAAATAAATAATAGAATGATTAAAAAGAAAGAAAGAAAAAGAAATTCTACGTGCACCACCTTCTTGGCCCCCTCAGCTGTATATAATGCTCAATGGGATTCATATTTGTATAGCATTGTTTGAAAAAGTTTTTAATACATATACCTCTGACCCCGCCCCCCGTGTATGGAACACTGTAGCTTTTTCATATATAGTAAGTGATTATTATACAAAGTTTTATTAAAATCAGTAAGATGGTGATATAAAAACAATTATTTTCTTTCAGTCGTCCCCTAACTCTCCCCCCCCCCCAACCAAGCTTTCAACAGACATATACTAAGTGAATGTTGTACTAATTTAATTTAAATTTCTATTGTCTAATTTTTCTTCTAAAATTTTACTTAAAATCAGTACTTTCTATAAAATATATCTATAATATTTCTATAAAAAATAAAAAATTCAATACTTTTTATTCATAATACAGATATTTGTATGTGATGGCCAAATGTATCACGAGAGTCAAACAAAGCTCAAAATACTTCATAATTTTTTTTTAATCAATAATGCGGCTATTTTTCATTGTAGTATATGTTACGCAAATCGCAGGTGCCATTTTTACCGTTGCCATTTTTACCTGGTGCCATTTTTACCGTTGCCATTTTTTCCTGTGCCATTTTTACCGGTGCCATTTTTACCGCCTACCCAGATTTTGATAAAAGTTAAGATTTGGGTATAAATACTAATTATGGGTTATAGTCTAAAAATCTATAAATTCGGTTGAAAGTTAGAAATTAAAATATATAAATATATTAAAATGAGATTTTTTTTTTTTTTTAATGTATTCTTATTTTAAAATTTGCGAATTTACAGTGATCAAAGTTTCAATTTGTGTTACATAAATCACGTAGCTTTTGGATTGAAAAACATATTAGCTTTTCTTTAAGAAAAAAGAAAGAAATGAAATGAAATGGGAAAAAGAAAGAGAAGAAATGAAGTGGGGAAAAAAAATTTTCTGTACAAATGAAAAATTGGCTAAAGAACGTAGTTATGAAATTCACAGTCCAAAAATGTCTAGATTCAGTTGAAAATTAAAGATTTTTATAGAAAAATAATATTTAGCTGAGGTCAAGGCCACCCATGCGCTGACATTTATAGTTTCTGAAGTAGCGTTAAATTTAAATAACATGCAATTACACAGAAAAAAAAAAAAAAAAAAAAAAAAAATTGGCACAAAAAAAAAAAAAAAAAAAAAAAAAAAAGGGGGGGGGGGGAGAAAGAAGAAAAAATAGGTTGAAAGAATCAATAATAACTTGAAATATTGAAAACAAAAAATAACACACAAGTTCCTTGTACCTTTATATCAGTAGTTTTCAAAACACATAACAAACACATTCAAACACATTTCTCTTCCCTCCACGTAATTGGCTACATCCCATATAGCACACAGTTTGACAGCTGTGACAGCTGACCAGGTGTAACAAATATCATTAAGGACTTCCTTTTCTTAAACAGCTTTACCCAATAAAAGCCGAAAAATAATTTGCTATACGTCCCCCGAAACGTTTGCTTCTTACCCCGCATTCTTTAAAGAGGATCGTTTCCTGTATTGGTAAATGTTAGTCGATGCATTTAAGAAATATTTATGTTTACTAATATATATCTTTCATTTGCTGAGTGTTGCAAAGGAATTGAATTATTCAATATACAATATATATATATCTATATATATATATATATGTATAAGTATTTTACCGTATGTTATTAATTTCAATATGATGTATTTATTAAGTTCGATTAGCTAAGCGGATTTACACTAAATAATGACAAATATTCTCTCTCTTTCTGTCTTTTTCTCTCTCTCTCTCTCTCTCTTTTCTTTTTTTCCTCTCAAATGAATAAGACGTACATGACTACTTATTATACTAATAACTGAACTGCAAGTTGATATCTCTTTATAAATTCTTTCAAGATATTTAAACTTCTATAAATCTATTCTAAAGTTTTGTTGATTAACTATAACACACGCCTCCTCATATTTATATATATATATATATATATATATATATATATATATATATATAAACAGATTTGGAGAAATTCGTCTAATTTTGCATACAATAATCAACCGATGCCCATGAAGACGTATTAGGTATATCATATGCTTTTATAATTTGAATTCTGATTATTTCTTTTTCTTTTTATTTAAATTTTCACTTTCCTAATGAGATATATTTCAGTGCTTATATTTCCTTTTGTACAATGTTTCAAAAGGTTTAATATTATAGATATATGTATAGATACACACGCACACAAAAGAAAAAAAAAAAGAAAGAAAAGAATTTGCCCGTGCTTTAAGGAATGAATTTGTACATTTGCAGTTCTTAATAAATTGATTTTTTATTTTGCTTTCGATAATCTTAATTTTAATAAAAGTCATTGTTTGTTTGTATGTAAGGGAAAGAGGAAAGAAAGTCACCAAAAAATAGTCACCCGGAAAAAAAAAAATCACCGGTAAACAGTTCAGTCGCCTTAATAAATGAAATAAATCAGGTTTTTAATAACTTACAGTAGCATTATATTTCCTTAATTTTAAAATTGTTTTTTTCATTTTAATTAATTCTTATCCAATTCATTCATTTCTTACTTATTTTTTTTGTCCAATTAAGTTCATCATAAATTTTTTATAGTGTAAAGTTTTACTTTTTTAAATTATTCATGAATTTAGTGTGCGTTACGAAAAAAAAAAAAAAAAGAAATATCGTTATCTTTATCTATATAAATAAAGAGAAGTGTCTCTGTGTGTGTGTGTCTGTCTGTGCTCTGGGGCTCACACTACTGATCGCAGAGTTTCCAAATTTGGCATATAGGTACCTGGAACCCTGCAGGTGTGCACCTCATCGAGATTTTTTCGAATTTGAATTTTTTTAATTAATGTTTTTCCGATTTTAAATATTGGCTTCTTTGTTTGATATTTCATAGATTTGTTCTTTTGCTTCAATCGTCTGCGTATCTTAGCAACGGCTATTACGCAACTTATTTCTATTTAATGCATTCATTTAAAGGCGATTTTTTTTTTTTTTTTTTTTTTTAATTACTTTGTTGTATTTATTGAAAATAAAATCGTAACGCAGTAGAAAAAATCTGGTGTGAAACAACCACACGACTTCCATTACAAACTATTGCACGTGTTATATGCATTTTTGAGAGATAATGTGATCAGAAAATATAAAAGTGACTTAAAGAGAAAATCGTTAGAGCCGTTTTTGAGATACCAACTTTTACAAAAAATCAATCATTGACCGGAAAACAATAATTACATACAAAAGCATATTTAAAAGTGAGTTAAAATGGCGAGTTTGAAAAAAATCCGTACAACCGTTTTTAAAGGAACGCCTTTGCGAGGCCTGAAATTGAGCTATTCATACAGTACGCCTATCAATGTTCCTGAACTAACCAACTATATCATTCGAAAGGACATCTAATAGAGTGTTTATATAGCAAGTTTGAAGAAAATCGTTTGAGCCGTTTTTGAGATACAGACTTACGGTCCCACTTCCGGTTTCCGATGTCCCACTTCCGGTTTTTCAATTTTCACCAAAATTTGGAAATTTCATCTGTACACCAGACGTATTTCAATTCAAAAGTTTCGTAGCTCTATCTTTATTAGTTTCTGAGCTATAATAGTCAGAAGATACTCCACATACATACACACACACACATACATACATACACACTGACCAATTGCCGAAAACCACTTTTTTGGACTCGGGGGACCTTAAAACGTGTAAATCAGGTGAAAACCCGATATCGAATTTTCAGACCGAATACAATACTTCCATTACCTACGGTAGTAGGGTAATGGAAGTAAAAATTAAGTATAATTAGTTTTAAATTTAAAAACGTATTTATAACAGTTATGTTTAATTTTTTTTATAGTAGAACAACTTCTTATTTTTCATTTTTAATTAATTCCTTTAAAAGAAGAAACTTTTATTAATTAATTTTTTTTTTTATTTACAGTATTTAACGGGAAAAATGGTAGTATATGCATAGTAAAAAGGATTAAATTTATTAAAATTTATTTGTTTATATATACATACACACTTATATATATAATCTACTTTTTATTTTATTTTATTTTATTGCATTGGTCGGAATCAAATCGTAATATAGTATAAATAGCATGAGTTCAAAACTAACCATATACATGGTTCAAAACTAAAATATTTAAGAGATGCTGAGATACAGTCATCTTTAAAATCATAGTTCTTAAATAGTAGCAGATCCCCCCTGTCGTCGATAAATGTCCAGATTGAAGTGCCCGGGAAAGATTTTTCTGTAGGCATGGGGCATGGGAAACCTAGACCTGATGCAGTGCGAGCGGGAAAAGAGCTGCCGTAGACAGCGGGTACCAGAAGCGCGGTTTGGAGCAATTTCAGTTTCTTTCTTTTTTTTTTTTTTTTTTTTTTTTTTTAGTTTTTGATTATAATGTGGTGTAAAAATGTAAATATTCTTTCGAAAATTAATTTAAATATAGCCAGCGAAAATTCATTTAAATGTGACCAGCGAAGCGGGCGTAGCCTGCTAGTCTATATAAATAAAGAGAAGTATGTGTGTGTGTATCTGTTTTTTTTGTCTGCGCTCTGATACTTACACTATTAATCGTAGAGCTACAAAACATGGCAGAAAGGTAGTTGGGACACTGAAGGTGTGCATCTCATCGAGAATTCTTTGAATTTCGAATTTAAAATTTTTGTAACTATTTTTTTTTTCAATTTTAAACATTGGCTTCTGTGTTTTATTTTTTCTAAAATTTATTCTTACAATTCAATCGTCTGCGAATCTTAGCCATGAAGCTATTATCCATTTTTATTTATTTATTTATTTATTTATTTTTAAACTCATTTATTTGAAGGCGAAATCTTTTTTTTTTTTTTTTTTTTTTTTGTATTACATTTATTGAAAATTAAATGATAATGTAGTAGAAAAAATTAAGAATATTAAATTAAAAATTTAAAAACTTATTTATAAAAGTTATGTTTATGCATAATTTTTATAGTATAACAAACTTTTATTTTTCATTTTTTAATTTTATTCCTTAAAAAAAAATATATAATATATTTTTTCTTTCTCTGTCTTTTTTCTTTTTTCATTCATTCATTCATTCATTCTTTTTTTTTTTTTTTTTTTTTAATAGTATTTATCGGGAAAAATGGTTGTATACCGTAGAAACAATTAAAGTGATGTTTTTATAAATTTAATTACTTTTAAAAAAAAGTATACTTTTTATTTCATTTATTATATTATTCGGAATGATATGATAATATAGTGGAAATAGAGGGGGCTATAAAATACATGGTTCAAAAACTAAAATATTTAATAGATGTTGAGATACATTTACCTTTAAAATTGTAGTTTTCTTTTTTTTAATAATGGCAGATCCACCTGTCATCGATAAATATCCAAAATGAAATGGCCGAGAACGACATTTCTGCAGGCAGTGGAAACCTGGAACCGCTGTAGTGCAGGTGGTGAAAGAGCTGCCGTAGGCAGCAGGTACACGAAGCGAGGTTTAGAGCGATTTCAATATATATATATATATATATATATATATATATATATATATATATATTTATTTTTATTTATGACGGGATGTAAAAAATAAATATTAATCCAACTCTTTTGAAAATTCATTTAAATATAATGAGCAACGAAGCGGGCTGATAGTTTTATATAAAAAGGAGAAATAACGCACACATAAAATAAGAGACTAAAGTTTTAATGTCTGTGTTCGCCTTAATTTAATACCTACAGTGCGATTATAGTAGATCTATATTTCATTTCTTGAAAAATAGCATTATAGATGTTTATGTATTTTCTCTGTCTCTCTCTCTTTTAATACTTCTCAACAAGTTTGAAAAGTGTTAATGACTTCGGTTTGTCTCTCTGTGTCCGACTTTTTGTCTGCGTTCTAACTTTCGAAAATATTCATGAAATTTCTTGAAACTGGCATATGTTATTTAAGTTGACTATTGGATATTTCTTATTTAAAATGGTGTGAATACCTCTACTGGTTTGTCTACAGGGAAGCCTAAAACATTCCAAAGCATTGTGCTCTATGATAGGTATTTCTAAAAACCATATTTTAATTACTTTGCACAAATCTTAATGAAACTGAAATATGTTATTCAAGTTTACCATAAGATGTTTCCTTAAAAAAAAAAAAAAAGTGGAGTACATACCACCACTGATTTGTATACAAGAATACCCGAAAGTGTTCCAAAGCATTCCGTTCTATGTGAGGCATTTCTATACACCAAATTTTAATAACTTTACTTTTCACATATCCTGATAAAATTGAAATATATTATTCATATGGACACAAAAATATTTTCTATAGTGTATAGCATGATCCACATTAGATTTGTAGGGCCACACAAAAATATTCAGTTACATTATGGGCTATTATTTGAAATTGACTGGAATTGCATTTCCGTTAAACATTAAGCAAGTTTAACCCTTTCTAACAATTCTTAAGTGTGAATATGATTCTAATTTGTATATATATCTATCTGACTGTCCATCTGTATGTTCCAAGCTTCTATAAATATTTTTGAAAATTTTAAATAACGCTACTTTGTTGTTCAAGTTCACTATGGAATGTTCCCCGTTTAAAATGGTATTAATAGGTCCTGTACATAGGCTTGTGTACAAGCCCCCCCCCCCCCCCCCAAAAAAAAAAAAAAATAATAATAATAATAATAATAAATAAATAAATAAATAAATAAATAAAAATAAATAAATAAAATGTATTGCGTTTTAAGACAGATTTTTATAACCCCTATTTAAATAACTTTCTACCGTAAAAATCATAAAGAAATCAACATTTAATGCCAGTATAGTGAAATAATGCTTTGTATACAATATGATATGGTTGACCTCGAGGTTTTTAGGGCTGCATAAAAGTGTTCAGATCTATTAAAGATTTCAGTTAAAATCTGAAGACTGCATTTTCTTTCGCGTTAAACATTTTTAAACAATATTTAACAGTGACTATGAATTCAATCTCAATATGTATGCCTTTCAGTCCTTCTGTCTGTCTTGAAGGGGAAAAAAAAAAAAAAAAAAAAAGAGATTACTGTATATATTTATACATAGTTAAATGTCGTTTCTACATCTTTCATATATTAGTCTTTTACGTTTTATATATCTATTTTGTACAGGTATAGTTAAAATTCTTTCCTGTTGAATATAAAACAAAATTGTTTAGTTTATACGATTCGAATATCGATTATAAAACTTTTTTCTCTTTTCTAGTATTAGTGAAATTTCTACGTAAGTCCTTATTTCTTATTTCTTCAGTTATTAATTATCTTAAATTTTGTGAGAAATTTCATTATTATGTTTATTATTGTTATTCTTTTTAAATCGCTCTAAGGAGAAAAAAAGCAATAACTTTATTCGTAATGCTAAATTTAATACCCATAGAAAATCAGTGAGTCAGAAATTTATTTATTAAAGATATTTTGCAATTAATGCCTATCTTCAATGCTTAATATTTATTAATAATATATTTTTATTCGTGTTCAAGTTAAGCAATCATAATTACTTTTATTTTAAAATTTATTTACTATCTTCAAGATATACATATATATATATATATATATATATATATATATATATATATATATATATATATATATATATAAAATAAATACATACATAAAATAAAATAAATATAAACAGGTATATTTTGATTTTAAGTCTTTTTAAATATCGTTTTATGCCAATTCCTTGAAAAATGTATATAGTTATTTCAAACTAAAGAAATAACTTTTCTCTGTTATCCTTCATACATGTGGCGATTCTTATCTGTTTCATTTTTCTAAGAACGCACCTGTAAGCATGTTAAGGGGTTTTCTATAGCTTTAAAAGGAGAATATATAGGGACAAGTTCTTCTTCGTTTAAAATCCATTATCTCTTTAGGGAAAAGGGAAAAAAAAAACCATTAATTGTCATCGATCACTTGAGGTTGTGAAATTTGGGAATACACGACGTAATTAACGAAGAGGGGAGGTCGAAAAAGTCACACTAAAGTGGGGAAAGACCACCTGTGAAGTGATTGATTACTGGTCTTGGAGTACGAAGATTCAACTTTAAAATAAAAATGTCTGTTTTATTATTAAAATATCTCTTTTTCATTTTAATAAAAATTCAATATTTTCAAATCAATGCACAGATAAGAAATTGAATTTATTAGCCGCGTGATTAAAATTTCAAATATCTCAAACAGAACTGAGTAAATTTCAGTTATTTGAAGCCTTGTCTAATTTTCATGATAATGTTTGAGTTTTGAAATTAAATTAAATATTATTATTAACTTAAAAAAAAAAAAAAAAAAAATGGCCACTAGTCTAAAATTTAAAGACCTTCAAGAATTGCATGCAAAAATCCAAATTCGAAAATCACAATTTCCTTTCGAGATATTTTTAGAAAACTGAAGGTCCTTAATTCCCATAGGATTAACATGGAGAAAGGATTTTGGAGATTTCACTGATGTACAGCCTTAAAACGTTTGAAAAAGTTTCTACAGAACAACAAAATCGGTAACTCTTTACCATTATCCCTCGAAAATGTTGCAATACACAACCTTAGGATGTTAGCCATGAAGTCTGTGGGAGGGTGTTAAAGAGGAGAGCATGGTTGAAAAAAAGCAGTCTTTCTCATTCTTTCAAAACAAATTTTCTTTCTTTTGTTGAAAAGTGCTTTACTCTAAAAAGAAGACAATATGTCTACTTTTTTAAAATGGAAACTTCTCACCGATTGTCTGATATCATACCCTTTTGAAACTATTGTTCGAACCCCCTTCGAAATGTTGCAAACAGCTAGTGTAACTCTTCTTTTAACAAGACTGCTTTTGTACTTGTTAAGAATGGGAGGCGGAAAAATGGGTAAGGGAAAAATGGGTAACGGAAAGATGGGTAACGGAAAAAAGGGTAAGCGGAAAAATTGGTAATGGAAAAATGGGTAAAGGAAGAATGGGTAATTTGCGAATTGCTACTTGGGAATCATATACTGAAATTGCCCCAAATTATGCCATAGAGTTAAATTATGTTTCTAAGACATTTCATCTTTGTTACTGATTATTTATTTCACCGTCAGTTAAAAATTTATTCTTTTAAGAGGGCTGAATATAAAAAATCTTTCACGGGATCCTTTTCAGTTAAAAAAAGAAAAAATAAATAAATAAATACAAAATACAAAATAAGCTTTCATTTATTACTTTATTCACGTATTTACTATTTATGAGATTTTAATTATTTTTTAAAAGAAATCATAATGTTAAAATAATAATTATAATAATAATTGAAAAAAAAAAAAAAAAAAAAAAAAAGAAGAGGAAAAGAAAAAGAAATGAAAGAAAATGTTGGAAAGAGAGCAGTGTACAACGGAGAATACTTTTATTTTTCGGGCAGAGATAAATAGAAAAGCTTTGTTTGAGCAGGCGTTTGACTGAAATTCCTTTTCTTAGAAGCATTCTCTAGTTTTTATTATGCTTCGGAATGTCATTGAGTTACTCTCCCCTCTAGCCTAAATCTGCAAAATCCTGTTTTAAGAAATACAAGAGGTTTATTAAGACTCCTATATAGGAGCTCTAGGGTTTATTCGATTTTTCAGGTTTCGTGGAAAATGAACAAGGTACAAGGGAGGAAATACTCACACCTGTAGTTGTATTGTAAATTGCTCCAAGTGTCTTGAATGTAACTTTTTACTGTTAGACATGGTTGGTAATTTTTCAAAAGGGCTATTTTACTTCTGTTATTTATGTTTCTTAAGAAATGACAAGTAAATAAACAAGCAAATAAATACTATGATTTTATATATTTTATGTTTATTATTATTATTTTCTCTCTTTTCTTTTTCTTTCTTTCTTTCTTTTTTCTTTTTTTTTTTTTTTTTAAATCAGCAATCACAAGTTGAAAAATATTTTTATAGAAAATTATCTTATTATAATATATCTTTCAGTTATATTTAAATGCTGACTAGCTAGTTTCTGGTTAATTCATGAATAGATTTTACCTAAAAGTGTGAAATTTTTTAATTTTATACTTATTCACAAAAGAAAATTCATTTTTTTTCTTTAAGTAAATAAAGCCTAAAATGAATGACTAGAATATGGATCTCGGAAAAAAAGGTCACCCAGAAAAAGGCACTTTTCCAGTTCGCAAATTGAAAATAATAAATATCATGTAATGAATTTAAAAAATGACTTTCAAATTACATTTTTTGAAATTTCAATTGATTTGGTACAACGTTCATTTAGCATATAGTACCTGGGGGAAGAGGGGGAGGGGACTAGCAGCAAATAAAAAAAAAAATGTTTTTATATCAACTTTTACCTATTTTAATGAAACTTCGTATAATCCCGTACAATTTGTGAAAAAAATTGCAGTAAGTATCAGACATACGTGAAGGGGGGGGGGGGGGCATAGAAAAATAAAACGATTTTTTATATCACCATTTTACTGATTTTAATGATATATTTTATAACTATCACTTACTTTTTACGAAGATCACAGTGAGTGTATTATATACTTGGGGGGCAGATGGAAATGAAATATATTCTTCTTTAAACTACCCTACTATTGATTTAATTTTTTTTTTGTATATTCACGTATAATTTATAAAAAAAATTAGAGAAAGTGACAGACATACTTTGGGGTGGGATGGAGGGGCAAAAAGGAGAATAAAATGATTCATTATATCACCATTTTAGCGATTTTAATGATATATTCTATAACTGCCGCTTAATTTTTATGAAGATTACAATGAGTGCATTACATACCTGGGGGGGGGGGGGGGGGCGATGGAAATAAAAAATACTCTTCTTTCAACTACCCTATTATCGATTTAAACAAAAACTTTGTATAATAACGAATTATTTGTAAAAAAAATCAGAGTTAATGTCAGACATACTTGAGGGGAGTTAAAGAGAGGGTGGGGGGCAGAGGAAAATAAAAACAAAGAATATCTACTACGAAGTAGATATTCTACGTAGTAGACTACTACGTAGTAGATATTCTTTGATAAAAAGATTCTATAACTATCACTTACTTTTTATGAATATCAGAATGAGTGTATTATATATCTGGGGGGGGGGAGCGCAGATAGAATTAAAATGTATTATTTTTTAAATTACCACATTGACGATTTAAAAAAACTTTACATATCTACAAATTTCTGCTTATGTAAAATTACAGTGAGTGTACACATATCTGGAGGATTTGTTAAGGGGGAGGGGCAGAGTGAAGAAAATTCTTGTTTTTATATCACCATGCTACTTATTTATAAACTTTGTACAACTATCACTTTCATTTTATTAAAATCATGGTGAAAGTTATCTATAGTTGAAAAGGGGGGGGGGAGGGTAGATGAAAAAGTTATTGTCGTTTGTTTTATTGTTTTATTTGCATTTTGTGTAAATATCAGTTACTATTAATGAAAAATTACAATGAGGTACGCAAAAATTTAATGTATGATTTAAATTTGTAAAAAAGTTATTCAAAAACGAATTTTCTTCTTTTAATCTGTCTCTTTTGCAGGGACCGATTTACTCACTTGGAGGTCCAGGGCACTGGTGTTTAATGGGCCCCTTTTTTTCGTATTTTAATATTATAAGAAACAAAATAAACTGCTTATTTCCAATTCACCGTCTAAAAATTCACTTCACATTTCATTTTGTTGGTAAAAGTAAGGCTAAACAAGATTGTCACTTGTCTATCGGATCGACGTACGTCGCCCCAGTGTATCTGCATTGCGGTGCGTGCCTCGGATTTAATTTATCTTAGTAAAAGTTTGGAATGCAAGTATCAGTTGTGTGCAATTGTATTTGCTTTTAGCGAAAATATTGCAATTTTTCTGATGAGTTGATAGTTTTCTTTAAAGATCATCGCGCCGATTAATAAAACAGCACAGTAATTCCTCCATCCTTTGACAAAAAACAAAAAACAACAATCATTATAGTAAAATATGGAATTTTTCCTTTTAACTATTTTTAAAAATGTATGATAGAATTTTTTAGGGGCCCCTTCACTGTGAGGGCCCTGGGCACGTGCCCCTAATGCCCTGCCTTAAATCAGGCACTGCTCTTTTGTCCTCCCCCAATGTAGAAATAAAAAAATTACACTATCGTTGATGTTTAGCATCAGTTTTACAAGGAGAAATTAAGAAAAAGTGCCCTTTTTTTCGCAATCCGGAAAAAAAAGGCACCGGAAAAAAGGCACTTTTCTTAATTGTTACCAGGGTTGTAGTGATTTAAATCAATTTATTTAAATCGCTGATTTAAATCATGATTTAAATCAATTGATTTTTTTGAAAAAAAAAATTACTGATTTAAATCATTTATTTTAAATATCAAAGTTATTACCTTTATTGGAATGTAATTGATAATCTAACTTCAAAAAAGAAGATATTTAATTATTTCTTATGTAAATTTAAAAATACAATTCGTAAAATAAACCAAAATATTTAACAAAATATATAACAAAATAGCTCATTTCTTGACTTTAGACTCATCTCTACAAAGCAACATTAATAAACACAAAAATAAGTTATATCTTAACTTTCTTAATTATTTATAAATTTTATTATATATTTTAATAACTTATTATATTTTAACCCGTTAATGCCTGAAATAATTTTAAAAAATATATTTTGATGAATATTTCAATTTTGAACTAATATGGACAACTGAAAATGAAATATTTTAAATTAAAAAAACTCTTCTAATAGTTTTAAATTAACAACCTATCCTCATTTGAGTACATTTAGTGTTCTAGCGAAAAATCTTCCAGATAAAAAAAACTTTGAGATAACAGATTAATTTTCTATTATATGCTGACAAAGACCTCGAAAGTAAAGTATTATAATATATATTATTCAACTTGATTTAAGTTAATATATCTGCGCAAAAAGCAAATATATGTGCGATAAAGGAAAAATCATAAAATAACTATCCGAATTACGAAATAGTAATTAATAGTAGGCACATAAAACTCTGTGGGATCATTCGGAGTGATGCTATAAACTGTCACTAAAAAGCAAAATCATTCCAACAAACCCCCAAAAATATACATGCCATTTTATTAGCTGTCCTCAAATGAGGACGCTGGGCATTAATGGGTTAATTATTTATACAAGTACAGCCTTATGACTGGTGTATGAATTGTAACTATTTAATTAGTGTATAATTCATTGATTAATATTATATACATATTCTAGTTCGCCTTTGCCCACCTAGCGGTTGACATTTCAAAAAGAAAATATTTCCTTGTTTATTTAGCTCTCATACCAGTTTATGTCATTTAGCATTGGCTCATATGATATTAAAAAAATAATAGCATAGTTTACATTGTATTGTTTAAAAAGCCCTGAAGGCTCCAAAAAGTTTTTTAAAAAATAATAACATTTTAATTTAACTACATATAATCAGTTAAATACAATTCGAGGCTGCTGTCACTGCTTGTTTTAATGAATTGTACCCACTAAATGTAAAAAAAAAAAAAAAAAAAAAAAAAGAAAAAAAGAAAAAAGTGAAAGTATTAAAATGGTAATGAAAATATGAATTTTGTTAATGTGTAAAGTGTGAAAAAATTTTCTTGATTCAAATGATATTTGTTAAACCTAAAAATTTAAAAGTTTTTTAGGATATCATCTTTTTTTTTTTTTTTTTTAATCTTCCCTAATTCCTTATTTTTTTTTTAATTTTGATTAGAAACTATGAGTAAAGTTTTCTTTCTCTTAATACATTGCTTCAGTTATATGTCATATTTCCTATTAAATTATCCTTTTCCAAAATTATTTTATGAGTTCAATACCGTGAGTAAAATTTTGCTTTATTTCAATATATTATTGTAGCTACAAAGTCAAAGTCTGAATTTGAGTGGCTCATACTACCGCATTTATGATTGTTATAAAATTACTTCTTATTATGAAGATACTATGTTGAATAAAAATGTTGGTAATAAATGCCTACATGGATTTTTTCTATAGAAATAGAATATTATTTATATTTTTATAATTTAAGTAAAATGATTGATAGTGTGGATATTGTGCATATACACACACACACACACACACACATAATAAAAAACAAATGTTGTACAATAATGTATAAATACATAATAAAAATCATTAAAATCAAATCTAGATTTAAATAAAAAAAAATCCGATTTAAATAAAAAAAAAAAAAGAAAATCGATTTTTTTTTTTTTTTTTTTTTTTAAATCAACAACCCTGATTGTTACTTGTAAAATATTTGCTAAACATGGACGACAGCAAAAATTTTTTGTTTCTATGATAGGAGGGGGGCACAGATGAAAGAAAAAAATTCTGTTTTAGAATAATCTTTTACCAATGTTTGATATTAACTTTTGATTAATGTCTGATATTAACAATGTATCGGATATTTGGATTGCTGAAAGAAGGGCATTTTTCCTAATTTCTCATAGTAAAACTGATGCTAAACATCAACGAGAGTGTAAGTTTTTTTTTATTTCTACATGGGGAGAGGAAATAAGAGACAGATTAAAAGAAGAAAATTCATTTTTGAGTAACTGTTTTTTTTTTTTTTTTTTTAAATCAACAACCCTGATTGTTACTTGTAAAATATTTGCTAAACATGGACGACAGCAAAAATTTTTTGTTTCTATGATAGGAGGGGGGCACAGATGAAAGAAAAAAATTCTGTTTTAGAATAATCTTTTACCAATGTTTGATATTAACTTTTGATTAATGTCTGATATTAACAATGTATCGGATATTTGGATTGCTGAAAGAAGGGCATTTTTCCTAATTTCTCATAGTAAAACTGATGCTAAACATCAACGAGAGTGTAAGTTTTTTTTTATTTCTACATGGGGAGAGGAAATAAGAGACAGATTAAAAGAAGAAAATTCATTTTTGAGTAACTGTTTTACAGATTTAAATCATTCATTGAATTTTTGCATACCTCACTGTAATTTTTCATTAATAGTAATTGATACTTACACAAAATGTAAATAAAACAACAAACAAGCTATAATAAGTTTTGTTTAAAAAGAATATTTTATTTTCCATCTGTCCTCCCCCCCCCCCCTCCCGAACCCTCCACCCACCTTATCAACTATAGGTAACTTTCACTATAATTTTAATAAAATAAAAGTGATACTTGTACAAAGTTTCATATACGTAGGTAGCATAGTGATGTAAAAACAAAAATTTTCTTCGCTCTGCCCCCCCCCCCCTCCCTTAGCAAATCATCCAGATATGTGTACACTCACTGTAACTTTTTATTAGCAGAAAGTTGCATAGATACAAACGTTCTTTTTAAATTGACAATGCGGTAGTTTAAAGAATAGATATTTTACTTCTATCGTCGCTCCCCTTGTCCCCCCCCCCCCAGATATATAATACACTCATTGTGATCTTCATAAAAAGTAAGTGACCGTTATAGAATATGTCATTAAAATCGGTAAAATAGTGATATAAAAAAATAGTTTATTTTCCTCTGTCCCCCTCTCTTTACCCCCCCCCCCCCCGCCTCAAGTATGTCTGACACTTATTGTGATTTTGTTTCACAAACTGTACGTTATTATACAAAGTTTTTGTTTAAATCGATAATAGTGTAGTTTAAAAAAGAATATATTTTATTTCCATCGTCCCCCCTCCCCCCTAGGTATATAATACACTCATTGTAATCTACATATATAGAGAATCAATTTATTTCTCCCCCCCCCCGCGCCCCACACACTAAGTGTGTCGGACACTTACTGTAATTTTTTCATAAATTATACGTGATTATGCACAAAATTTTTAATAGAATATATTTCATTTCCATCTACTCCCCCTTGACCCCCCAGGTATACAGTACACTCACTCTGATCTTCAGAAAAAATAAGTGATAGTTATAAAATATATCATTAAAGTCGGTAAAATTGTGATATAAAACATCATTTTATTTTTCTCTGCCAGCCCCCCTCCTTCCTTTAACCCTCCCCTTCCACAAGTATGTCTATAGGTAAGAGTTGATATAAAAACAATTGTTGTTTTTTTTCAATCTGCTGCTAGTCCCCTCCCCCTCTTCCCCCAGGTACTACATACAAAATAATTGTTGTACCAAACCAATTGAATTTTCAAAAAATGTAATTTGAAAGTCAATTTTTAAGTTCATTACTTGATATTTATTATTTTGCGATTTGCGAACTGGAAAAGTGCCCTTTTTTTCAGGTGCCCTTTTTTCCCGAGATCCATATTCTAGTCATTCATTTTAGGCTTTATTTACTTAAAGAAAAAAAAATGAATTTTCTTTTGTGAATAAGTATAAAATTAAAAAATTTCACACTTTTAGGTAAAATCTATTCATGAATTAACCAAAAACTAGCTAATTAGCATTTAAATTTAACTGAACGATATATTATAGTAATACCTTTTTTCAATTATTATTATAATTATCATTTTAACATTATGATTTCTTTTAAAAAATAATTAAAATCTCGTAAATAGTAAATACGTGAATAAAGTAATAAATAAAAGCTTAATTTTTTTTTACTAAAAAAGATCCTGTGAAATATTTTTTATATTCAGCCCTCTTTTAAGAATAAATTTTTAACTGACGGTGAAATAAATAATAAGTAACAAAGATGAAATGTCTTCGAAACATAATTTAACTCTATGGGATAATTTGGGGCAATTTCAGTATATGATTCGCAAGTAGCAATTCGCAAATTACCCATTCTTCCGTTACCCATTTTTCCATTACCCATTTTTCCGCTTACCCATTTTTCCGTTACCCATCTTTCTGTTACCCATTTTTCCCTTACCCATTTTTCCGGGATCCGTTAAGAATTATGACTTACAAAAACGTGTTTTCTTTTTCAATTGTTATCATTTTGAATTACCTTTCCTTTGAATCAGGGTTGGTCAATTTTTGCCAAAGTGGAAAAAACCACGGAGAAAACCGTCCCGGAAAAATAGTTTTTGCCACAATTTTTGCCAGTGGCAAAAATTACCAGTATTTCAAAAAGGTTTTAAGAATTTTAATTACCCGATTTTAATGTTTAAATCATAATTTTAACAAATTAAAGCCAGAGATTTAATTACACTCTTGATCAACTGATTCTTATGTAAATCATTAAAATAATGCATTCTAAAATTTCTTTAAAATGAAATTTTTAACATCAACAATTAACATAACTTTTTTCATTTTTAAAACTATTTAAATTACCATTCTGAAAAATATTCTTCAATAATTAATTGCTAGAATATTTTTGTTATTCAATGTATTAGATATTTTTGTTTACAGTGGGGAAAAATCAAATATTGATTCAGTTATTGACTCAGCTGTTCTAAACTTTGCCAGTCAGTCACTGTCACTGATCATGCATTTTTCGGAATTGAAATGTAAATTGCAAGTAAACTGTCTCTCTGAATATGTACTTAAGATTTTTTTACTTCAATAAAATAAAAATATAATTTCGTAGTTTTATTTTATGGTTATGTTCAGGGACTGACAAAGTTTCAATATCTTAGGAGCCAGAAATAGCGAATTATTTCTATGACAATACTCACAGCAAAACTTGGAAAATTTAAGGGTAATATTTTATAATTATATAATTAATGCAGGTCATTTATGCATTATTTCACATTGAATACATGTACTATTTAGTTAAAAATGTGAACTAAGGAAAATTTTAAGAAAATAACTATTTTTTATTTATAAAGATAAAAACAAACTATTGGGGAAAAAATATCTACAGAAATAAATATTATTTTTACCTTTAATATAATCATCAAATATATTGAGAGTGTTTAAGTTTAAGATTTATCAAATATGGGAATTAGACCACTTATATAATAGACCACGCATCCTTCCGCATTATCTGTCTGCGACATGAAGTAGCTTCTCCAGCGAAATTATCACGTGATGTAGACCAGGAGAGAGAGACGAGAATGAATATTATGTGATTTTTCCATACGAAAGAAAGTAGTTTAGAGTTTTTTAATTTCTGTGTTGTGCACATACTTTTTATTTAAGCCTTTAGATTTACCCATCGTTGGAAAGCTGAAATGTCATAGATTAATTATAAAAAAAAATTCTTTTGTGAGAAACCATTCTGAAGGGGAGAATTTTTTGTTTGAATTCTTACAAATATAAGTGCTTTCTTATGGAAGAATCGCCCTCAACTCCATGTCACGTGACATACGGTGCTGACCGCAAAGGATGAAGGTTTCAGATTACACCCTCATTTTGAAGACATTCGCTATAATGGGAAGTCCTATTGATGGCGTAGTCTATATATATAAGGTCTATGTAATTAACGAAGAGGGGAGGTCGAAAAAGTCACACTAAAGTGGGGAAAGACCACCTGTGAAGTGATTGATTACTGGTCTTGGAGTACGAAGATTCAACTTTAAAATAAAATTGTCTGTTTTATTATTAAAATATCTCTTTTTCATTTTAATAAAAATTCAATATTTTTAAATCAATGCACAGATAAAAAATTGAAGTTATTAGCCTCGTGATTAAAATTTCAAATATCTCAAACAGAACTGAGTAAATTCCAGTTTTTTGATGCCTTGTCTAATTTTCATGATAATGTTTGAGATTTGAAACTAAATTAAATATTATTATTAACTTTAAAAAAAAAAAAAAATGCCCACTAGTCTAAAATCTGAATGGCGGAAGAAAAGTCCCCGGAAAAAAAGTCACGGAAAAAAAGAAAAAAAGACCCCGGAAAAAAAGTCCCCAGGAAAAAAAGTACCCGGAAAAAAAGTCCCCAGAAAAAATCCATAAAAAAAAAATAATAATAATAAATAAAAATGCGTTTTAAAGCTTCTAAGAATATCTAATAATGAGTTGGCTTGGTTTTGTCTTTCTGATTGTCTGTTAACCTCTGCGATCAAGATTTTTTTTTCCCGATAATATTTATTGAAGGGCTTGGAGCTGGTATACCTAATTCAAGATTTCTATGGCATATCGACATTCTCTGTTGAAAATTGTATAATTTTCGCAACTAATGTGTGTAGAGGGACTTGCAAAAAAAAAATTTCTGATGCATTAAAGTTCATGATCGGTATTTTGAAAAGAATTTTATTTATTTATATTATTTATGAAACTGAACATAACATAGGAAACGTCTTTGCGTTTTCTGCAGGTGGTAAAAAAGAGAGTGTGTCTTATTCTATGAAAACTCGGCACAAAGATGTTTAAATGCATGTAAAAAGGTAATATTTAAAAGATTAAGACAAATAAAAATAAAATAAAATATTTTTTACTGACATAGGATATACCTCTTCTATTGGACTGATATAATTTTCTCTCAAAAAAGCTTCTAATTATTTTTTCACAATATATATGAAAGGTTAATTGATGCTTTATTATTTTAAATATTTTTTCTTATATACTGAAAAGAGATTAAATGTTATACTCATAAAAATGAAAATTATACATATTTACGTTCTAAAAAGTTGAAACGCATTGTTGCTTTTAGTTTTTCCGTTTGAAATACGGTATTCCCTAATATTAAAGACAACTTTTTCTCATTATATTTTAATAATTAAAACTTATTTTAAAAGAAATCCGCTCATTGCGGTTTTCATGAAAAGTAAGTAATAGTTATAAATAATGAAAAATGTTCTGGAAGTGATGGTGATAATTTGTAAAATCAGTTTAAATATTGCTCGGCTGAACAGAACTTCGCATAATAATCTTTTTTTTTTTTTTTTAACTTTAATTATCTGTTTTAGATGACGATTTTTTTTTTTTATAGGAATCTTATGATAAAAGATATAAATGATTAGAATAATATAATGACAATTACTTGTGAAATCAGCAGCTTTATTATTATTGATATTAGTATTATTATTTATTAACTAACCAAATATTTAGCGTAAAGCACTGTTTTAATTAAACCTTAATGTACAGCATTTTAATAACCTGTTCCAGGTTTTTCTCTTTTTATATTCAGTACCTGATTGACTGTTTACTTAGTTCCGTTGTAAAAATTATTCGTAGCGTAATATAGGGATTCGTTTTCGAAAATGTGAAAATAAAGGCCATGTGATTTTTTTTTTTTTTGTCTCGGATGGAGTGCGGGCTACCAGTGAAATCTAATTTTCCTGGAGATAAAACAAATTCAAAACGAATTATCATCTCAAATCCCTAAATCTAGCAATTTCCTAGAAAACAGGGTTTCTGCTAGGTTTTGTTCCAGGAAAAGTATGGGACACCAGCGACTGCTAATATTTAAATCTATTATATAATAATCAGATTCATTTTTCATCTAAAAAAAAGAAAAAAAAAAAAAACTCTAACACTATATTTATACATGTACATAAATCATTACAGCGATTTTCAAGAAAACCAAATTTCTGCCGTAATCTTACCAGATTTATTGCGAGTTACCAGTGAACGATAATTTTTCCTGAAGATGATTCCACTAACATTTACAATATATATATATATATATATATGCATGTTTTAGGACAAGGGGAAGGTGCCAAATGCGAATCCAGATCACCTTCGTTTTCAGACATGACCTGGCTTAGTATGAGAAGAGTTCAATCCATTTATTGCGTGGGTTCGATCCTAGTCGCGCTCGTTGTTTTAGCCGTTCGGAGTTTTCCGTGATTTTCTCCGAAACTTGCGTGAATATGAGCTAGGACTAGAAAAAGCCCACAGAGGGAACTCCTCTACAGGCCCAGCAACCTAGTGCAGTCAATCGGCCTTATTCGGTAGAACAACAAGAATCCATATATTTACTTGTTTGCAATGTATACCATGCCGCGATTAACAAAAAATAAAAATAGAAGAAGCTACATTTATCTAAATGCTATCACACAATTAAAATTCCTCTTAGAAATATTGCATACATTTCTTTGAAGGATTTTTGGGAATAAGGCCGATTAACTGCTATAGGTCCTAGGCCTGAGGGAGAGTGCCCTCCGTGGGAGGTCTTTCTAAGGGATTTTAGCCCGTATTTCGAAAGTTTCGGAGAAAACCACGGAGAACTTCGAACGACTAGGCCGACGAGCACAACCTGGGATAGAACCCGGCACCTTACGTCTACCAGCTTTGAGCGCAGAACCGCTCAGCCACTGGTGGAACCATTTCTTTGAAGTATTTCTGCTTATGGTACTTTACAAATCTCTATAGTTTTAGAAGTCGCATATGGAATTAAAAATTTTATTCATCACTTAGACATGTAAATGGAAATTCATTAAGGATTTATACGGTTTAAAAAAAAATAATAATAATAATAATAATAATAATGTATGGCTTAATGTTACAAATATCTTAAAACGAAAAAAAAAAAAAAAAAGAGGGGGGGGGGGTTCTTAAAAAAATAATAGTAAGTATAAATTTATCTGATTATTATTATTATTTTAATTTATGGTCAATCACGCACATTATCTTTTTTTCACTAACATATTTTCAATAAAAAATATGTAAATATACATATATATTATTCTACATGTTTTAGGAGAGGCAGGAGGTGCCAAATGAAAATCCAGGTAGTCCTCGTCGGCTTAGCCGTTCGGAGTTTATTGCTTGAATACTAGGACATTTTAGAAAGACATCCCCAGGTTTATCGTGTAGACAGTCGGCCTTAATTCGTACATCACACATAAATTTTTAATAAAGTGCTGGTGCTTGAATTAAAGCCAAATAGCTACACTTGGGACATCGTGAGGGTTATTCGAAGGGTTTCCTAGCCCATATTTACGGAATTTTCGGAGAAAAAACACAAAAAATACGAATGACTTCGACAGGCGTAACCTGGATTCAAACCTGGTACTTCCCGTCTACCAGATTTGAGCGCAGAACCGCTCGGCCGCTGTTAATAAAGTGGAGGTTGGTGATGCTGATGTGAAGATTTAGTTTGATTAACTAAACGAGGGGCCTAGGTCTGTGTGGTGTACCCTCTGCAGGGTCTTTCTGAGGGGTCCTAGCCCGTGTTTATGCGAGTTTCAGCGAAACCCACGGAAAAATTCTAGCAATTAAATCGACGAGCGCGACCTGGTATCTAGTCCGGCACTTCCCGTCTACCAGTTTTGCATGCAAAACCTTTCGGCCACTGTTTAATAAGATGGTGGTCCTGCTGGGGTGAAGATTAAGGCCGATTGACTGCACGAGGTGAAGTGCCCTCCATGTTGGTCTTTATTACGGTCATAGCTCGTATTTACGCGAGTTTTGGAGAATACCCCGGAGACCTTCGAGCAGCAAGGTCAACGAGCGAACCCGGCACTTTCCGTCTATCCCATTTTAATCGCAGAATCACTTGGCCGCTGGCGGGGCGTTTAATAAGGAGATATATGTAAATTAAAATACTTTTTTAAATTTTTAACATTAAGAAACTGTTGATAACTCAGTCCGATATTTACATACAAACACACATTCGTTAAAGATGGATGTGTTTTAAAGTTTTTTTTTTTTTTCTTAAGGGGGGGGGGGTAATAATAATCTTCCTCCCTGATCTCCAGCTACTTCTAAATAAAATTTGACCACTCTGTGCTGTATCTAATTTTCAAACTCTACGTTCTACTCTACTCTAGAAATAATTTTAGGTAGTTCGTTAAAACCATCATGCAGTTAAATCTTTAACAATAAAAAAGACATTAGAAAGGATATAAATATCTTACTTTTTTTATTTGGTCACAAAAGATTTAAAAAAAAAATAAGAAAATTTTCTGACTAAAATAAAAATAATTAAAGTTTTATCATATTGCATAGCGAATACCCCTCTGATAGCCCCCTCTTTCACACACACACTTCTTATATATAAAAAAAAAATATCACAATTGACAGGTGAGTGAAAGGAAACTGAAATGCTTTGTTTCTGCCAGCCAGTAATATAATCTTTTTGTCTTTTTATGCATGTTTCGTAATTCGTAAGTGCCCCCTCTTTTTTTTCGATATGTATATATCACTTTGATTACAAAAGAATTTCGGACGTCCAGTTATTAAAATTTACGTTTGCATTTAAATATTATTTTGAGTTAGATTTCATTCTCACGTTTCATAGTTTTTTCTTTTACTAAATAATGACGAGTTAATTTATCTATATTTGCATATACAATAGATCAACTTATGATCCTGATGAAGTATACATTATTTTTGCACTTAACACTTAACAAAGTTGAAAAGTATTAATGACTTCGGTTTGTATATTTGTCTGCCCGAGCTCTACTCCAGGAAATATTTATGGAATTTCTTGAAACTGATATATGTTATTCGAGTTTACTATCAGATATTCCTTATTAAAAATGGAATAAACACCATCATTTGTTTGTATACAGATACACCCAAAAGTATTCCAAATTATTGTGTTGTATGAAGTATGAGAGGTGTTTCTATGAAATAGCATATTTAAATACCTTTAAATATGGTTATACCTTTAAATATGGTTGAATAAATCTTATTCCTTTTTGCATAAATCTTAATGAAATTAAATATGTTATTCATACGCACAAAAGAATGCCTTTTGGTGAATACTCTCTTAAAAAAATCCAGTGATTTTAGCTCAGACTGAGTTAATTTTCACTCCTTTCCAGTAATGAAAATGCACTTTTCCTATAGGAGTGAATTTCATCTATCTTGCGGAGTAATTA
Organism: Salticus scenicus; assembly: GCA_963930645.1. Classification (NCBI taxonomy): domain Eukaryota; kingdom Metazoa; phylum Arthropoda; class Arachnida; order Araneae; family Salticidae; genus Salticus; species Salticus scenicus. The sequence continues at coordinate 23,073,186 of OZ005659.1, read as the reverse complement.
TTTCCACTCCTTTTTGATAATTCATTTTCACTCCTTATTTGAACTGAATCATTATGTTAAATGAGTGACTCCACTCCACTCTGATAAGTCGTTTTTAACTCCTTTTTTGAGTAAGAAGAAAAAATTATGTACTATTGACAGATATTTTCCCTTAAAAATCTAATTCTGATTTTAATATATCTTATAAATAAATATCTACTAAAACACCCTACCTCTATCTCCCCCCCCCCCACACACACACAAAAAAAAAAAAAAAAAAAAAAAAGAAGAAAAGGTGAAATTCGTGTTAACATTATTAACCACATTGTTTCTTTTAATAATTATAAAAGATGCTTATAACCTTTAAGGGGGTCCGGGACACTAAATTTTTGTTTTTATTATTTATTGATGAATTGCTGTAATTATTTTTTCTGAAATTGTAGCTTTTTTGACGATGAAGTTGAGCAAGAAAGAAATTTTTTTTTTTTTTTAATTAAAAATTTTTGATGAATTAAAAATTTGTTATATCTCATGAACTAATGGTTCAATTTACAAACTTTTTTCACCTTTATATACAGAAAGGAATTATCTTCAATTTGACGCCAGGATTTCTGATTATAATAAATTTTTTAATGTTAATTTTAATTTGAATTAACTAAAGATAACTAAATGCTTTGAAAATAACTGAAAACAGATGATGCTTAATAAATTAAGGGTAAGTACTGTTTTATTTTTCGATCTCAATAAGTTTTTTGAAATTACCTACCTAATAACTCGCTTATCTATGTTATTGTAAATGTTTTTCATGTACTGTACTAAAAACGATCGGTACTTACGTATTCACTGCATGTCATTTTACGAAGTGAAGTATAATCTGCACAAGTTTATCATACTTTTTTATCGTTTAACACTGTTTATGTAATTTTTTATCATGTAAGTTTGTAATAATAACAGGTTTATCATAGTGCCGAATAACTGCTGGCATGCGGTTAATACAAAAATGCCATGTTTTAAATAAAAAAAATTTTTTTTTTTAATTGTAATATTACTAAATGTATATACATACAATTGAATTTTTAATGCTTGCAAATTTTCTAAATTTTATTATGATAAATTTCTAAATTTTGCATCTGTACCTTACCTTAACAATAATTTTTAGATTTCTGGTAAAATATAATAAAAATAAATAAAGTAAAATATACGATAAATCAATACAAATGTTAATTTTTTTAAAGCATACATGTAGTATGCACAGACATCCTTTAAAAATCAGGATTGTATTTTCGGCATGACAGGAAATAATAAAAAAAGCTTACTGTTATTGTTTACATAAGAACAATCCACAATTTGCTAATTAATATTTCCAATTAGTAAAAATTGTAATTTAAATCTGTGTATTGAAATTTCATTATTATGCTATGACTGATTAAGAAAGCTGTTTTATATTTAATTAGTGAAAATTAATTATAAACTTTATTTTTTTCAAATTTCAGAGATGTACCATATTCTGATTTTTACATATATATATACACTATATATTAAGTTTCACTTCTATATTACATTTTATTTGGGCATATATAGAAGAGGCATTCATTCAATATTTTAAGACTATATTTGGTATTACAATAAATTTAAAAATAATCCTGTAAAAAATAAAAATAAAATAAAATAAATCTCATGTTTTTTGAAAAAAAAAAAAAAAAAAAGCTGTTACATTTTAAATTCTTAAATAAATATATATATATTTAGAAATGTTTTTTTTTTTTTTTTCTCTCACTCCCCCCCCCCCCTCTTTATTTTTTCCCTAGCTTTAAAAAAGGTAAAAAATGTATTCAAATTTCATTAAAATACATTGTTATTGTTCATTTCGTTGTAGATCAGTTAAAAAAAAAAAAGTCTGCATAATAAATAAAACTATTATTATTATTATTATTTTATTTGTTTTTTCAATTGTGGCGCCATCAGTGGCCGAGAAGTTCTGCTTATGAAGCTGGTAGTTGGGAGGCACCAGGTTCAATACCAGGTCATAGTTGCTGAGCTAGTTTTACGAAGTTTTCTTCAAAATTTGTGTGAATTGCAATGTTTTCGTTGAACACCTAATTTAAAGATGTGATTTTATTCATAGAAAACACTCTTATATGAAGCATCCTAAAATCAATAAGCAGAGTTTTTGCGAAATAAATATAGTTTTCTCCTGTGTCTTTTTTTTTTAAATAATAATTTAAGCTTGATTAAATATATTTAATATCTTGTATTTATTCTGCATTATTCTCGTTGAAAGATATTCTATTTAAAAATTGGAATTACTTGGCATTACAAACAAGATATATATATATTCAATGAAAAAAAAAAAAAAAAACAATAATAATAAACCTCTAGTGTTGTTCCAGTGTTTCAGTTTTGTTTACATGTACTTTGGTTAAAATAAATAAAATAATATGATCTAGCAATTTTGAAAATTTGTTTTAAGGGGGTCTGGGACACCAAATTTTTGTTTTTATTATTTATTGATAAATAGCTGTGATTATTTTTTCTGAAATTTTATTTCGCAAAAACTCTGCTTATTGATTTTAGGATGCTTCATATAAGAGTGTTTTCTATGAATAAAATTACATCTTTAAATTCTTTAAATTAGGTGTTCAACGAAAACATTGCAATTCACACAAATTTTGAAGAAAACCACAGAAAACTTTGTAAAACTAGCCCAGCAACTATGACCTGGTATTGAACCTGGTGCCTCCCAACTACCAGCTTCATAAGCAGAACTTCTCGGCCACTGACGGCGCCACAATTGAAAAAACAAACAAACAAAATAATAATAATAATAATAAAAAGATGATAGTTTTATTTATTGTGCAGACATTTTTTTTTTTTAACTGATCTACAACGAAATGAACAATAACAATGTATTTTAATGAAATTTGAATATACTTTTTACCTTTTTTAAAGCTAGGAAAAAAAGAAAAAAATACAGAGGGGGGAGTGAGATAGAAAAAAAAAAACATTTCTAAATATATATATATATAATAAATATGATCTATTAAGCATAGTAGAAGAAAAGTAACAGATACTAGATCACTGAAACACCAATATATATTTTTTAAGAATTTAAAATGTAACAGCTTTTTTTTTTCTTTTTTTTTTTCAAAAAACATGAGATTTATTGTAATACCAAATATAGTCTTAAAATATTGAATGAATGCCTTTTCGATATATGCCCAAATAAAATGTAATATAGAAGTGAAACTTAATATATAGTGTATATATATATGTAAAAATCAGAATATGGTACATCTCTAAAATTTGAAAAAAATAAAGTTTTTAATTAATTTTCACTAATTAAATATAAAACAGCTTTCTTAATCAGTCATAGCATAATAATGAAATTTCAATACACAGATTTAAATTACAATTTTACTAATTTGAAATATTAATTAGCAAATTGTGGATTGTTCTTATGTAAACAATAACAGTAAGTTTTTTTTATTATTTCCTGCCATGCCGAAAATACAATCCTGATTTTTAAAGGATGTCTGTGCATACTACATGTATGCTTTAAAAATATTAACATTTGTATTGATTTATCATATACTTTATTTATTTATTTTTTATTATGTTTTACCAGAAATCTAAAAATTATCGTTAAGGTAAGGTACAGATGCAAAATTTAGAAATTTATTATAATAAGATTTAGAAAATTTGCATGCATTAAAAAAATTCAATTGTATGTATATACATTTAGTAATATTATAATTGAAAAAAAAAAAAAAAAAAATATTTAAAACATAACATTTTCGTATTAACCGCATGCCAGCAGTTATTCGGCACTATGATAAACCTGTTATTATTACAAACTTACATGATAAAAAATTACATAAACAGTGTTAAACGATAAAAAAGTATGATAAACTTGTGCAGATTATACTTCACTTCGTAAAATGACATGCAGTGAATACGTAAGTACCGATCGTTTTTAGTACAGTACATGAAAAACATTTACAATAACATAGATAAGCGAGTTATTAGGTAGGTAATTTCAAAAAACTTATTGAGATCGAAAAATAAAACAGTACTTACCCTTAATTTATTAAGCATCATCTGTTTTCAGTTATTTTCAAAGCATTTAGTTATCTTTAGTTATTTTCAAATCTTATAAGCACGTCAGCAGTCAGCACGAGCACGAGATTGCGAGCAGCCATTTTGAATCTGGATCTCGCTCCAAAATATCACTTGACTTAATCGGTCCAATGAAAAGGCTCTCAATTCACCCCCTTTAAAGATTTTTCCTGTTTCACTTCGAACTGTAGTGCTTTGCTCTTTCACCCGGACAATGATTATGTCCCACGGAACACCGTGGGGGAAAATGATCATCAATCACTATCTTCATCTCCCCCCCGAGTTTTACAGAATATAGGAATTTTTAACCGGAAGTGATTTACTCCTACGTCATCCGTATTTCCTGTTCGTCTCTCGTTTGGCGAATTATTATGTGACGGCGTTAGCTCTCAGCTTGGCGTGATAGATCTCAAGATATTCATTACATTGTTGTTGGGTCGTCGGTCGGTATGTGGTGTGTGCTTTTCGCTCTCCTCCATTTGCTTTTGCTATACTGTACAGTTCCTCTTGAAAATATAATTTATTTCAGGTAAGAATTTTTATTAACATTATTCAATATTACTGTAGTTTCACTGTATTCCGTTTTTTAATGTATTTTTAATACTTTTAGTATTTTGCAAATAACACATAACGTAGTGATGTGTTTGCACGTGTTATTTATATGTTTGAAAATGTATGCATGAAATTAGTTTTAATTACTTTAGAAAAAGGTAAAACTTTATTCGTATGTTGTGTTGCTAAAGTAAACATGATTTTAACATTAAAGAAGCCTGCTTTTATTATAATTACTCTGAAACATAATTACTCGTTGCATATTCTTTTTTATAATAATACTATGAATACAGTTACTTGTTGCATATTATCTTTAATTATGCATAAGAATAATCTTAATCATTAAAAATTTTATTTCACATTAATGAAGCATGTGGTAAAACTACTTTGGTTTTATTTTTATTAATGGCATATATGCGATTGTTGTATAGAATTAACTTTAAATATTTTGAATTAAATTAAGTTATAATTTTCATTTGTGGTTGTAGCATGTAATTGTTATGTGTTTTTTTTTTTTTTTTCCCACATTGAAAAGAGCATGTTAAAGTTAATTGCAGGGGTGATTTTTATCGGGGGAAAAATAAATATATATATATATATGTATATTAATGAAAATAGCTTGCTTCTAATTTCTAATGAAATAGATTTATCAATATCTATAAGCGTGTATTAAAAATAAGGATTTATGTAAGTATGAAAGTGTTTCAGAAAATTGTATATGTAGTTCACTAAATTGATTTAATCAGAATCACCATTGATAACTTGTAATTGTATGCTTGACAGAAAATTTTTTAAATGATGTGAATCTTTTGCCTCCTTTTCGTGTAATTGCTGCCCTAACTTAGTAACAGAAATTTTCAGTAGCCACAAGGCCACTTAAGAGGGTTATAAAATATATTTCAAAGCCCCCCCCCCCCTTTACTCTGTATACAATCTTAATTTAACTATAAAAGACAGTTATTCCATATTTTGTACACAATTGATTTGTTTATTACTGACTAAATAATTTTACTTTGTTTTTATTTTCTCTTAATATTACCGACCTTTATTTAGAAATTTTACCTTTAAAAACAAAGTTAGCCACTAATGAAATAATGACATAGTTATTGCTAACCATTGGCTGCTAATATGAATTTTTCCACTTTTTGCCTTTTATTTTCTTTTTGAGTTAGTACCTATCTAATCAGATCATTGTAAGTACTATTTCTGTATTATAAATTATCTACTATCTGAAGCTAAATATGATGTGAAGATTGATGCCTGTTCCTGGAAAATTTAAGAATAAATGCTAGCTAAACACATCTTCAGACAAAAATTTATAAAATATTTTCTGTCTGTTGGTGCGTCTTTGCTGGTTATATTTTCTGCTTCCGGTTCCTATGTTCAAGAATTTTCAAGGAGAGTAAGTAAGCATCTTTGAATGTATTTTTTTCCCTATACATGAGATCTACATAATATATTTTCAATATTTGATGTACATGCATTGTGTATATGTGTCTCTTACCTTTTATTTTAAAATTCAGTTTTTATTTATTGATAAGTTTATTTAGGGAGTTGTGCAAATTTTCAGCTTTTATTTATTTTCCACTCTCATCCGAGAAAAATTCCAGTAGTATTTATACTTTAATATAATGTTCTAGTATTTTGAAATTGATAAAATTTATAGATCATTGTAAGTATTTTTTCTCTATTATAAACTGTCTACGTGTCTACTATCTGAAGCTGAATATGATGTGAAGTTTGATGCCTGTCCCTGGGGAAAATTTAAGAAGAATGAATGCTAGCTAAACATGTCTTCAGACAGAAATTTATAAAATATTTTCTGTCTGTTGGTGTGTCTTTGTTGGTTATATTTTCTGCTTCTGATTAGTTCATTGATCAAAAATTTTCAAAGAGAGTAAGTAAGCATCTTTTGAATGTATTTTTTCACTTACACATAAGATGTACATCAAATGTCGAAAATATATGAATGTAGATGTCATCCATCCTGTATATTTCTCTTCCCTTTTTATATTAACATTAAATGTTTATTTATTTTACTAATAAATTTATTTAGGGTCTTGTACAGTTTATTTTATTTTATTTATTTATTTATTTTTAAATATACAAAGGTGATTGCATTCAAGTAATTTACCTTATTTCCGATATTTGATTTTAAATTTCAGATTTTATGTATTCACAGTTACCCCTGAATATAGTTATTTGCTTGGGGGGGGGGGGGAGTCCAGAAAAAGAAATAAAAATCCTTGTGTTTTATATTTTATTGAAAATTGCTTGCTTCTAATTTCTATAGCAATAAGCTTGTATTAAAAATCAAGATATACTCATCTTGCATATGTTTCACTTTTTTTTTTTTTTTTTTTTTTTTAAATACAAAAGTTTACTTATTTAAGGAGGTGGTGCAAAATTTCAGATTTTATTCATCTTATACACTCATCTGGGAAAAATAAATCTTTTGTTATATAATAATAATTCATCATATTTAGCAAAATATATCTATTGTCGAATATCATTTACTAAATTACATGACAGTTGACTAACACAAATGCATAATCTTACATTTAAATTCTTTGCTAAATTAAAAAAAAAAATGTGCTATTTCTTCTTTATTTAAAAATCAAGCCTTCAAAGCAATGAGTAAGTTTCAATTAGAATGTTAACCAAAACTAAGAATTACAAAAAAGAAAACTGATGTTATTGCAATTAATAAATATTTACACACATATAACTTATTTATACATACACAAACGAATATCAGACATTATAGGAAACTATAAAAGTGCATTAGAAAGGTAAAAATATTTATCAAATCCCTCAAATATTTTATTCGATTTGGTTTTAAGAATTGTATGTGTATATGTATATATGCATTTATATGGTCGTTATACAAAAAATCCCTTTACAATCAGCTAAATATCCCTATACCATAATAAGTTGAAGTACAAAATTTTAACATTGTAAAATAATAAATCTTTTTTCTATTTTCTTTTTGTCTTTTGTCTTAATATATGTATATATAAAGGAAAAATAAGAATTTGTTATACTATAAAAATTATACACAGACACAACTGTTATAAATAAGTTTTTTAATTTAAAAGTTAATATACTTAATTTTTCTACTGCATTACCATTTGATTTGCAATAAATATAATAAATAAAAAAAAGAAGGGAAAAAAAAAAAAAAAAAAAAGATTTTGTCTTTAAATGAATGAATTAAATTAAATAAATAAAAAATAAATAGCGTGATTGAAATGAAAGATTTAAAAAATAGAGAAGGCAATGTTTAAAACTGAAACAAACAAAAAAAAAATTATTATTATTATTATTATTATTATAAAAATTCATATTTGAAACTTGGAAAATTCTCTATCAGGTGCACACATGCAGAGTTCCAGCTACCCATCTGTCAAGTTTTATAGCTCTGCAAATAGTAGTGTGAGCACCAGAGTACAGACAAATACACAGGCACTTCTCTTTATTTCTATAGAATAGCAGGCTACGCCCGCTTCACTGATCACTATATTTAAATGAATTTTCAACAAAAGAGAAAAAAAAAATACATACATTGAAATCGCGCTAACTTTACTTTACTTCATAAGTTCGGGTACGGTACCCACTGCCTACAGCAGTTCTTTTTTCGCCCACACTGCATCGGGTCCATGTTCCTATTGCCTACAGAAAGGTCTTTCTTGAGCACTTCAATTTGGGTATTTATTGATGACAGGTGGATCTGCTATTATTTAAAAAATGACTATATCTCAGCATCTATTAAATATTTTAGTTTGGGAAGCATACATTTTATTGCTTGCTCTTTACACAATATTACCATATGATTCTGATGAACATAATAAATAAAATAAAAAGTAGATTTTCTTTTAAAAATAATTAAATGAATAAAAAAACAAATTTTAATTATTTTAATCCTTTCTACTATAAATAACTATTTTTCCTGATAAATACTATAAATTTTAAATAATAATAATAATAATGATAATTTTGCTGCTAAGATATGCAGATGATTAAAATGAAAATAGGAAAAAAAAATTAATAATATTCAAATTCGAAAGATTTTCGGTGAGGTGCATACCTGTAGGGGCTCAGGTATCCATCTGCCAAGTTTTGTAGCTCTGCAATCAGTAGTGTGAACACCCGAGCGCAAACAGACATAGACACACACAGAGATTCTTCTTTTTATTTATATAGATTATGTATTTCAGCGTGATGGCAAATATGGAGATTTCTTTAATATTGTTCTGCTTTTGTCTTATGTTATGTGTTATCAATATTCATATTCAATCAAAAGCCAAGCGGCAATTATGTGGGTAAAGCCCCGCGAGAGGTGCGAAACCTCCCTCGAGGACTGGTGATCGGAGAGAGCTTGGGGTAGAACCCTCTAGTTTAATAAAAATAAATCTAATTAAAAACTACTTTATTTATCACAAGTGAGAATTTTTAATACTTAAACTAAATACTTTTATTTAAAAAAAAAAAAAAAAAAAAAATTCTATGAATGATTACAAATAAAATAAATAAGTAAATAGAAAACTGATGTGATTTATAAAATATATATGTATTTCTAATAAAATAGTTGAGATTACTAAATACTCGTACTATTGTTTCGGGTCTTTATTAAAAAAATCTGTTTTAAAATACATTTAGTATAAATAATCTGGTGTGTCACTCACAGACTCACACTACTTTCTCTTACCCTGAAATTTAATACTATAAATACAGGTTGGAGATTAAGAAGTAAGATAACGAGTACTGTTATGATAACCTATGTTAAACATCTCAAATTAGGCTTAGGAAGAGTTTTATATGATAATTAGTTCTGTGTGAGGGGGCTACAGCCCCCCTCAACCCCCCGTTTCATTAATGTACAAAAAACAAGTGATGTATATTTAGCTTAAAACATACATTATTTACCATATATCTATAGAATTTATTTCAATTCCCGAACAGCTTTCCTGGAAGTGGTAAAATATTATTAGTAAAGCACATCCACTATCAACAAATAACTAGTGTGTTGTGGCCACCACACGACTTCTTCTATATTTTTCTATACAAATTCACTCAGTAAAAATAATTTATTAAAATTATTATTTAAAAAAATTATCTCCCATGATAATGCACACAGTTTCCATATTAGAGAAGTAATATAACACTAAATACCCCCAAAAAAATTTAAATTTATTCTCAATATTACAATTTTTTTTTTTTTTTTTTTGTTAAAAGTGAAAAAAAAAAAAAAAAAGAAAAAAAAAATTATAACTTTATTTTAAATTATCGCAGATCGATGGTTCAACCATTCGTTTTAAAGGTATTGGCGAGCTCTTTTGAAATATACCTATCATGAAAATTTACTCCCCTCGAGGGGGGACTTCCCCCCCCCCCCCCACGGGGAGATGAGGCTCCTACATACACATTTTTTTTTTTTTTAACCAGTTCACTATCTCTATTACACAAGATATATATTCGTTTCATTTGGTTTAGTGCAGTCTATCAGAGGCGCGCCGACCCGGTGTGCGAAGTGTGCGGCGCACACAGGCGCCAGTTAAAAAAAGGCGCCAGCAGAGAATAGATTATTTTGATATATATATATTAAAAACCGGATTTCATAATCTTAGTCTGAAGCCATGTGAGTAGTGTGGCCAAATAAGGCGCCATGGAAACTGCATTGACAAAACTTGAGCTCAGAAACAGTTTTGGAGATTTATTGCGAAAGGGCGTGTTAAAAGTGGATTTACTTGGTGAGGATACGCCTACCCTCAGCAAAATTTTCTTTTTCTTTTTTAACATATCAAAATATCCCTTTGAAACTTAAAAGCGCACCTGAATCTCTTCCCTCTTCCTCTTCTGCCGAAAAAAGGCCATTGGGGAGTAAAAAGACAACGTAATTCGATTTCAAAAAAGAAAATTTAATAGATCCAAGAATTTTATTTAGTTAATTTGTGGGATCAGTTTAACGTCGCTCTAGTGCAGCGCAATGGGTAATTGGCAACAGTCTGGGACGCACCCCTAAAGATGGTCGTGAGACATGCCATCACAACTTTGATCCTCTACGGAGAGGATGGCTCCCGCTTCGGTGACCTCTAGAGGTATAATTCAGATGGAGGACATTGCGGCCATGACTGAATTTACGTGCACCCGCCGACATTAGTGTACACGATGGCGTTTGGCCGGCTCGAAATCGAACCCGCAATCTTCCAATTACGACCTTGGTACTCTACCGATCGGGCAACCGAAACCCCGGAGGATTTTATTTAGAGTAGTTTCTTCTTCTTTGCATCATCGATGTAACATTAGGTTCTATTCAATGAAGGTTTTCCTTAGAAAAATTGTATGTTATTGTAGTTTAATTATTTTCTTCGTTTTCGGAATAAACATCGAAGATGCTCGAATTAGCTGGAAAGGGAAATGAAAAGGAAATCTATGCAAGAATTAAAGTTGAAGTTAATTTAAAGATCGGAGGCTAAATAATTAACAAAAGTTATAAATATATTCATGATTTCAAAATTCCCAGTTTTGGGGAAATTTCAAAATTTCCAATTTTGTCTTAAATACCCAGGGAAAAAAAATCCGGTTTTTTTTTTTTTTCGGGAAAAAAACCGGGTGTTTTGAAAGCCTTGCATCTCTACGTGGAGGATCAAAATTGTGATGGCATGTCTCCGGACCATCTGTAGGGGTGAGTCCCAGACCGTCACCAATTGCCCATTGTGCAGAAATACTGCGACGTAAAATCCAACCAACCAACCAACCTCTATTCGCCTTAATAATTGTACCGCTTGTTTTTTAGACTCTCTGTAGAAGATTTTTTCCTTTCTGCAAGATGCCCTTTTTATTTGTTTCTTTTAAAATTTCATTTTATTTTATACATTTCATTTTTTCTTAGCTATTCAGCAAACTTATTATTATTAAGGTTCGAGATTCAGTTGAATTTCTGAATGATAATTATTCGTAAAACTGAAAAAAAAAAAAAAAAGTTAATATAGGGCGCCAAATAAAACTCTGCACACAGGCGCCTGACAATGCTGGCGCGCCCCTGCAGTCTATAGATGTTAAACTCTACTTACCCTCAATTTCTCCCATAGACGTAATGTATTTGAATACTTTTGAGTGTCCCTGTACACGAACCATTTGCTTCATCTCAACGAAAAGCTTAGGGTAGCATCCCTATATGATACACATTTAGAATACCGAGTTTGGAATTTCTGCAACTGATGCAACTGAGATATGCTGATAACAGACAGACAGACACACAGACCATTCGCTAAAAACGTGATTTTCGTATTCAGGGGACCTCAGAACATGTAAACATAACAAAAACTCACGTTCGAAAATTTTACCCTAAAACAATACTTTCTCGGCCCTATGGGTAAGAGAAAGTAAAAAGGTTTTATATATAAAAACTAGTTTAAAATATTTAGTGAAAAGAAAAAATAAATTAACTTATTTATTAACAAAATAATTTTTAACAAATTATTTGAGAGTGCTTAATACTATTTTTTGGACTTTCAATAAAAAAGCCTATTTCAGTGGTCGAGCGGTTCTGTTCTCGATGCTGGTAGGCTGGAGATGTCGGGTTTAATCCCAAGTCGCCTTCATCCATCTAGCCGTTGGGGGGTTTTTTATGGTTTTCTCCGAAGCTTGCGGAAAAAAAGGCTAGTTCTCAAAATAATCCCATGACAATAAATTTATTTGCATACGAATAATAAATATATATTTCTTTATATGTCGTAAAAAATAAACCTGTAACAATTTTCTTTTATTTAAATTGAGGGAGAAGATAATTATTGTATGTAATTGTAAAAACTTTGACATATTTAAAAATCGACTTTAATGTGTTGGATTAATAATTAGTAAAAAGATTAAGTTAAACAAAAGTCACCAATTTCTGAGAAAAAGTTCAAACCGTTCAAAAGTTAGATTTAGAGAGAGAGAGAGTTCGAATTATTTTTAGCAATTTTTCTTACATGCGTCAGCATCATGAATATAATTCAATATTACTTTCGCGTCATTTTTATTAATTGAATCTATTGTAGACAATCGGATTCAAAATTATGGTTTAAACTATTTTTCACACGTTCTTACAGTTAAATAAATAAATAAATTTGAGTTTAATGTATTTGGTTTATTTCTTGACGGGGCTTTTAATGTAGATTTTAATTCAAAAAGCGGAAGAGAATTCATCGAAAAATTAAAAATTATTATTTTTCATTTGGGATCTAATCCAAACTTAAAACCACTGTAGAGGCAGTGTTGCCAGATTGGGGACTTTTTTAATTCAATATCCACCAATAATTTGTAATTGTAACTGTTGCCTAATCGCTTCGAAGATTAATCATCTTTTACATATATCAAATATCACTTCTCAAAATTATTGGTGGTAGTTGAATAAAAAACGTCCCCAATCTAGCAACACTGTGTAGATGCCCGTGACAAAATGCGGGTACTCCGAAGCACCTCGTTGACTTGAGACCTTGAGACAATAGACGCTATCTCTTCCAATAAAGGTATGTGATCGGGGATTGATACGAGTGTGCACCTGCACAGTTATCACAAATCACAGGCCTTTGCATGGAAAATTTGACAAAAAACGTTTCTAATATACAAAAAAGTCCTGTCGTACTAGATTAAATTCTGGCTCTGACAGATTTTTTTTTTCTTTTTCGTAAATTTCAATTAGTGCACTACCGATTAACACTTTGTCCAAGCACTACGGTGTTTGGGAAGTAAGGCCAGGATCCTAGGCCTGAGGGGAAGTGCCCTCCGTGAGGGGTCTTTCTAAAGGGTCTTAGCCAGTATTTACGCAAGTTTCGGAGAAAACCACGGAAAACTCTGAACGGTTAGGCCGACGAGCGCACCTGGGATCGAACCTGGCAAAAGCATTTCGACGAAATGCCGTGAAACAACAAACGCTATCTTTATCTCCCGACCAATTTTTTTTTTATAAAATATTTATATACATAACATGTTATCAATATCAGCTTTTGTAAATCCACTGCAAGATGAAGGTCTTCCCTAGATGATCCCAATCTACCCTGTTTCCTGAAATTTTTCTTCATTCCGCTTTTCCTAACTTCACAATCTCATTTTTCGAACGACACATTTTTTTTTTTTTTTTTCATTGATCTTTTCTTATCTCTCGGAATCCAAAATAGGACTTCGATGATCCAATCTATCACCGTTTCTTCTGGCAAGGTGCTCATTCTAGCTGCATTTTAACTTCTTAACTCTACGAAAGGCATCAGTAACTTTGGTTTGCTCCCTAATCCATGTGTTTCGCTTTCTGTCTCTTCAGGCAGGCCCTGATTAACGCCAGGTCATGCGGGGCAGTTGCCCTGGGCCCCCCTTCTGGAAGGGGCCCCAACAGGCATAAGCAGAAATATTGCAACCTAAAGACCTCTTATGCCACTGCAAGGCCCCCCCCCCCCAGAATAAGCTTGCCCCGGGGCTCCAGGTAGTCTAAGTCGGGCCCTGTCTTCAGGTGAATCCTAACATGCATATCTCCATGCTTCTCTGTGTTGTTTGAAGCTTTTGTATAATTTTACTCATTAATAATTAAGTTTCTGAAGCATAAGTTAAAACAGGAAATATATATATAATCCAAAATGTGTAAACAGTGGAACAAATTTTATAATTTCGTTTGTATGGATCTTCTGTAGTTTATTGTTTTTGTTATCATAGTAAATCTTAAAATCAAACAATGAAATATTTTTTGTTGGAAACGTGTTTTATGCGATATTTCATTATAATTATATTTTAAAGCCCTCTGTATTTTACAAACCCTTAAAATCATGTTAAAAAATTTTGCAAAATAAAAGTTGAAATTTGTTTCAATACTTTCATGATTGTTCGAAAGAAAACAAAATGTTTATGATTTCGGTTTGTCTGTAAGTCTGTCTGTGCTGTAAATTATTTAAATATAAATTGATCGTTCAATAAAACTAAAATTTTATGACGTGTAAAATAATATGTTCTCTGTGAAAAGTCGTACGTGCTGCACTTATAATTCATTTACAGGGGCATATAAAAGTATTTGGATACACTACGGTTTATGTGCGGTTGTTAATTGAAGTGGTACCACCAAAAGCTGTGAAGTTCTACTTACGAAGCTGGTAAACAGGAAAGGTGGGATTCGAAACCAGGTCAGTCATACTTGCTGGTTTAGCTGCTTATGTAATTTTCTGTGGTTTCCCCTGAATCTCACGTGACTATGGATCAGAATCCTTTAGAAAGGCCTGGTATAAAAGTTACGTTTCACCTTCTTTTATTAATACCACACACACACACACACACACACACACAAAAAAAAAAAAAAAAAAAACTAAATTAAGTTTACTATACACATACAGATATTACTGAGATTCACTACAATACGCTTAATTACAAATTGTATGCACTTTATTTCCTATTTATATACACAAAGAGCTAAATTTACTTTTAAAATGATTATAATATATTTTAACTAAGTGATTTATCATGTGTTCTCTTTTGAATCGTATTTTGACTAAATTAAAATAATAGCATCAATTTAAAAAAGGTTAATAAAATTAATAAAGAGTTTTTTAATTTCATGTTACCCCAAAGAGAAAAAAAAAAAAAAAAAGACACACCAAGATGAAGTGGGGACAAAAATTGGTAGATGAGGTGGAAGGGGGGGGGGGGTCCGAATGGGACAAAAAATGGTAGATGTGATGTACATGTGGAGAAAAACAATTGATTACAGCTTCATAAAATTTGAATGATTTAATCATGAGAAAAGGCCTCACAAAGTAAACAAGTCAATAACGCGTTGATCCACTTCTGGCCCTTATGTACGCAGTTATTTGGCTTGGTATTAATTGATAGAGTTGGCAGATGTGCTCCTGTGAAGTATCGTGCCAAATTCTGTCCAATTGTTGCGTTAGATTGGTAAAATCCCGAGCTGGTTGTAGGACCCTTTTTATGATGCTCCAAACGTTCTCAATCGAAGAGAGATCCGGGGACTGAGCTCAACCCCACTGGGGTTGAGCTCCCTTCAAATACCCCCCTATTAAGGGTATTTGAAGTCACTGAAGTACCAGTTGCACATAGGATCGACGATAATGATGAATTGGTGCTTGATTCCATCAAAACCTGTATGTATGTCATTTTGTGTCCAGTTTGCATTACTCCTTCTTGGTGCGTCACTTTTTTTGTTAAAGAGTATATATTAAAGCAAGACCAATCATTAAATAAACAAAAATGAAAATTATAATAGGCCGTTTCAGTATTTTTCTGTATTGTTTAATTTTACGCTATTCCATTTCAAATAATTTGGTCCCGTAGATAATAATGAAAAAGAATTTTTCGTTGTGTCCCTGTAAAAAATTTATGAATGATAAATTCACCAAAATATATACAATTCGTGTGACGGTGATCCAATAAGAGGCCTGTCCAACCCAAAACACTTAGCGGCCGCACTGAAAATCTGTTTTATTTAGGAGGGCATCGTATATGCACACATGTGTATGTTTGTGAGTGCATGAATTATAATGAAATGCCTTTTTTCGAGGGAGAGCAGGGTGAAGATTCAGAGCTGAATATATTAATTTAAATTATTTTTCTTCATAAATTAGCAATAACGCCAAAAAAAGAAGAAAAAAAGACTATACCTTAATAACTATAATAAAAAGAATGAATAATGGATCTAATAAGGTTTCATTATAACAGTGTGATTCTTTTGCGAACATAACCGTTGAAAGTTTTTTTTTTTTTTTTTTTTTGAAAAGTCAGAACGGATTTATTTATTTTTAATCTGTTAACCAAAGTTGTCAAACTTTACATATCGCTAGTCTACTCGCGGGCTGCAGGCGGGCCGTGGGTTGAACACTCCTGATCTATAATATGTGTATAAAGTTTCAGCTCAATTAAATAAGGCGTTTAGACGCTATCGCACTTTAAAACATTTAGGCCATAGGACAAAAGGATAAAGAATTTTTCTTTGTGTACTTGTAAAAAAAAACTTTAAGTTCTAGATTCACCAAAATCAATAGGGTTCATGCTATGTTACATTCGTACCAACTTTCAGCGAACAAATTCGAACAAAGCGTTTAGGCGCTATCGTGATCACACACACACATCATCGCAAAAATAGTAAAATCTTGAGTGACTTCATACGACTTTCCGACGGTTAACGGTTGTATAAGTAAAGTAAAATAAGAGATGTCGTTAAATAGACAAAAGAGAAAAATATAACAGGGTGTTTTTTACAGTATTTTTCACTATAAAAAGAGTCACAGAAAAATAGTTCGGTCACCCTGATGAATAAAAAATCGTTATAAGATGTAGCAAAAAATGGTGCTATTATTATTTTCGAAATTTAATACGTGTTATCAAGAAACGTTGTCAAGCAATACCCCCACTATTTTTTTAATTTTTAGCTCCATCTTATAAGACATTTTTATGCTATTACACTTTAGAGTTTGAGGTTTAGAGTTTTCCATAATGATTAAAAAAAAAAAAAAAAATCGTTATGTCCTTGTAAAAAGAACTATCAGTGCAAGATTCTCTATAATTAATACAGTTCGTGTGACAGTAACTTATAATATGTATATAAATTTTTAGTTCATTTGAATAAGGCGTTTAGACGCTATGTGCTTTAAATAATTTGAGCCTATAGGCCATAACGATAAAGAATTTTCCTTTGTGTCCCAGTAAGAAGTTATAAGTACTATAGTCACCACAATCTATACAGTTCGTGCAATGGTGATTTATAGCGTGTATCTAAATTTTCGTACGTCGGAAAAAAAAGTCACCAGAAAAACTTATTAAAGGACTTGGAACTGATATACCTAATTCAAGTTTTCTATGACATATCGATATTCTGTATTGAAAATGATATAATTATAGCAACTAATGCGTGTAGAGGAACTTGCAAAAATATTTCTGATGCTTTAAAGTCCATGATCGGTATTTTAAAAAGAATCTTCATTTTACACTGAACATAACATAGGAAACACCTTTGCGTTTTTTGCATGTGGTAAAAAAGAGCTTGTGTCTTTTTATTCTATGAAAACTCGGCCCAAAGATGTTTAAATGCATATAAAAAGGTAATATTTAAAGATTAAGACAAATAAGAATAACATGAAATATTTGTTTACTAATGTAAGATATACCTCTTCCATTGGACTGCCATAAAAGAATATTTTGATGAGCCGACGTATAATCGGAATTTTAGTAAACAATTTAGGAACTTACAAGTTTTATTTTATACACTAGGGGGCTGTGCCCCCTGCTCGCTCCGCTCACCAACCCCCGAGGGAGGCTTCGCCTCCCCCAGACACACTTTACTTATTAACACATGCAGAGCTCTGCCCACCTATTCGCTGCTTTCTTTCCCTGAAAAGGAATATTAATCGTGCATATAACAAGACAAAAGCAGAAAATTATTATGGAAGTCCTCATATTTAATGCCATATATATATATATATATATATATATATATATATATATATATATATATATATATATATATATATATTAATAGAAAGAAATATCTAGACCATTTTGCATTACAGCTTTAGTATATGAGCCTTTTTATTTATTTTTTACAACTTTAGATCCGGACCACGGTACCCCAGTTGGTAGAGCGCCGAGCTCGTAATTGGAAGATTGCGGGTTTGGTTCTCGAGCCGGCCAAAGACCATCGTGTACACTAATGGTAGCTGGTGCACGTAAAATATGTTGTGGCCGCAATATCCTCCATGTCCCCATCAAAATTATACATCTGGGGGCCACCGAAGCGGGGGAGCCATCCCCTTCGTGTAGGACCAAAACTGTGTTGGCATGTCTCCGTAACATCCGTAGGGGTACGTCCCAAACCGTCGCCAATTATCCATACCGCAGTAATGGTGCGACATCAACACAACCTACCTAATTATCTACCTACCTACAACCATGGATCATATTTTAGTTTTCCTGTGTAAGAAAATTAATTTGCTAAAAGTAGAGAAAAAATGTTATTTATTTTCTTTCTTTTTTACGTGCATGGTTTCGAGCCGCGGTACCCTAGTCGGTAAAGCGCCAAGCGCGTAATTGGAAGATTGCCGATTCGATACTTGAGCTGGTCAAAGACCGTCGTGTACACTAATGGTGGCTGGTGCACGTAAAATCTGTCGTAAGTCCTCCATGTTCTCATCCACACCATAACTCTCGGGATCACCAAAGCGGGGGGCATCCCCTGCGTGAAGGATCAAAATTGTGATTGCATGTCTCCGGAACATCTCCAGGGGTACATCCAAGACCGTCGCCAATTACCCATAGCTCAGTACTGGTGCGACGTTAAATCCAACCTACAGTCGGTAACAAAAGTCTCCGAACACTAGCAAAAATTCCTATGCAAAAAAGTACACTTAATACAGTTTTGTTAAATAAATCCTTTTAGAATACTGTTCTTAGTCAGTCTAAAAACAGGATTCGACAAGGATTTATTTAACAAAACTGTATTAATTGCACTTTTTTTACATAGGAATTTTTGCCAGTGTTCGGAGACTTTTGTTACCGACTGTACCTACCTACATACATACAACCATGGATCATATTTTAATTTTCCCGTGTAAAATGACTTCATGACAGAAGAACAAGGTCACTTTTTTCAAAATGGCAAATAGAGTACCTTCATAAACTTGTCGTTTTTAATTAATAACTTCTTTAATTAGAATGATAGAAATTTCTAAGCAGCTGAAATGTTTACCTTGGAGTATTCGGAACACATTGATACCTCTCATGACGCGAAGGACCCTGCCCTCCGCTAGAAGATGCTGTCGCAGTCAAAAAAATTTGACGCCAGTGACAGTAACTTTTTTTTAATATATAGTGAAATGGAATTATAAATAACATTACTATGCAGAATGAAAATTAATAATGTAATGTTATAAATTTAAATTTTTTTTTAAAGGTAGTGTTAGTTTTTAATTTAATAGTAGTGCTTGGTGAAATAGCATATACTTACTATTTATTGAAAAAAAAAAAATGCATTTAAAAATAGCACATGGATAGAAAAATGTGTAGAATCATATCTTGAATGCAATATGTTTCTATTTTTTTCTCTTAAGAAATTACGCTGACAATATATATATATATATTCTACCTTCATCTAGAACGAATAGTCATTTTCTGAATCCCTAAGCTGGATGTATAAATTTCTTAGTTATGCGTATAAGGTAAAGAAATAAACTGAATAGAAGAAATGACCGAGAATTTCTAACAAGCGACAACGCATTTTTGTTTGCAGCACTCGTGCCTACTTTGTCCACCTGACGAAGAATCATGTCTTATTTCGACCTGAAATAATTGTTGCATGTCCTTGCATTTTATGGTGTTTATTCAAATTTATGTACGTATAACAGACATTATTTTCAAATATACGGCCTAAAATATAATTAAAATTTCGTGAAAAAAAAAAAAAAAAAAAAAAAAAAAAGCAGTTTTCAGTAATTAAAAATAAATTTATCATCTAAATTTTGTGCTGCTTCATCTCCTACGCTTGCACTTTAAGATATAGATCTAATAAACTGCGCCCTCTCAATTTTCGAGGTTTTTTTTTTTTTTTTTTTTTTTTAATATGAAATTTTAGTCAAATTTTAGGTTATATTTGAAATTAATCTCTCTTGTTTGTTTTGCAATACTGATAGAGAACTGTTGAAACACTTTAGTTTTTATGGATTTTATTATTAATAGTCATCGAATCACAAACACAAGTGCGGCAGATTCTTCTAATGATATCAGATAATTTTCTACATTTTTTTTTTTAAACTTCCATTACCCTACTCCCTACTACCGTAGGTAATGGAAATATTGTATTCGGTCCTAAAATTCGATATCGAGATTTCATCTGATTTACATGTTTTAAAGTCTCCTGAGTAAAAAAAAAAAAATGGTTTTTGGCAATTGGTCAGTGTATGTGTGTGGGGGGGGGGAGGGGGGAATCTTATGGCTATCAAATTTTAATGAGAATTAGAAACCGGAAGTGGTATCTCAGTCCGTATCTCAAAAACGGCTCTAACGTTTTTCTTCAAAATTGCTGTATAAATACTCTATTAGATGTCCTTTCGAATGATATAGTTGGTTAGTTCAGGAAAATTGATAGGCGTCCTGTATCAATAGCTCAATTTCAGGTCTTGCAAATGCGTTCCTTTAAAAACAGCTGCATGATTTTTTTTTTTTTTTTTCCCATGTTAACCTTCTTTTAAATATCATTTTGCATGTAATTGTTGTTTTCTGGTCAACAATTAATTATGTCAAGCTTTGTAAAAGTTGATATCTCAAAAACGACTCAAACGAACGGCTCAATCCCTGAAAAAAAGGCATTTTGCAATTTGCAAATCGCAAAATAATAAATATCAAATATAATGAATTTAAAGAATGGTTTTCAAATTACATTTTTAGAAATTTCAATTGATTTAGTACGACGTTCACTTAGTATATACCTGGAGGATGGGGGAGCGAGTAGGACCAGATTGAAAGAAAATATTTTTTTTATATCACCTTCTTACAGATTTTAATGAAAATTTGTATAATCGCGTACAATTTATGAAAAAATTACAGTAAGTGTCAGATATAATTGGGGTTGAGGGGGGGGAACTAAAGGGGAAGAAGCAGGGAATAATTACATGATTTTTTTTTGTATCACCATTTTACCGGTTTAATAACTATCACTTTCTTTTTATCAATTTCACAATGAGTGTTATATATACCTGGGAGGGGGGGGCAAGAGGGGTTGTAGACGGAAATATATATATTTTTTAAACTGTTCTAATATTGATTTAAATAAAATTTTGTGTATATACCACTTACTCTTTAATAAAAATTACAGTGAATGTTACACGTATCTGGGGGGGGGGGGGACTAAGAGAGGACAGAGTGAAAAAAGTGGTTGCTTTTATATCACTATGCTAGCTATTTTTATGAAACTTTATATGACTATCACTTACTTTTTATTAAAATTATAATAAGAGTTACTTGTAGTTAAAAAAGGGGCAAGTGTGTGTATTGAGGGAGGGGAGGGGAGGGGGTGCAGATGAAAAATAAAATAATCTTTTTAAACAACACTTATTATCGATTTTTTTATTAACATTTTGTGCAAGTGTTACTTACTGTTAATGAAAAATTACAATGAGAGTTACATACGTCTGGATGGAAGGGGGGGGGGGGGGGCGCAGACAGAGATATAGAGAATGGTGTTTTATATCAGGCCTGTCCAACCCAAAACACTTGGTGGGCCGCATTGGAAATATATTTTATTCATTCGGGCCGCACTGTATATACAATCATAAAAAAAACGCCCCCCCCCCTCCTCCTTTCCCGACTAATTTCGCCGTAAATTAGTGTAGAGACTTGCGACTGGTGTCAATCAATTAGTAATAAGCCCTAGTTTAGAACGGTTTAGTTAGATTTTGTTTAAGGGGTGTCTACATATTAAAACTGACATCAACTTCATTTTTTTTTTTTTCAAAGGCAACCCCCCAATTTCGACAAGCTTTTTGGATTACTTGGTTCAAATCAGCTCAGAAAATGGCATAGTTTATATGTTTCTATCAATTTTTCTCAGAGTTATAATTTGTTAAAATATGGAGATGCTAATGTTAAATGAATGTAATAAACATTAATTCATGTCTTCCCAAAAAATTAATAGATTATATATATATATATATATATATATATATATATATATATATATAACGTTATTATGAATTAACACAAATATATTCCATGCATATTTTTGATTAAAAAACATTTTTTGAATTATGAAAATAATTAATAAAATCATATTTCAAAAAATTATGAGTTACAACCTGCATTAATTTTTGCACGAATAGAATGGGCATCATTAAAATTATGGGTTACAGTTCATTCCTATTATTATTTTTCGAATTATAGTGATATTTCAATTTGTATTGCTCTTAGCGGGCTGTCACTTGTTATCTTTTGTGTGATATATTATTTTGCTTGCGCATGATTAAAATAGTTATTGAAGTAAATTTAGACGTACACATCATTTCTTAATTAGCATTACTCTACATTATTTTATATTTAAAATTGTTATATTTCTTTTTGGATTATTATCTGAATGGATATAATACTTTTCTATGTGATATATGAATTATATTTTTTTAAATATAGAGATTTACCCCTGATACATTTTTGCTTGTTGCTCGTTGAAGACTTGATATAAAGACTATAAAATATACCTTTTTCCGAATCGCCTTGACCTCATAAATTCGAATACGTAGTCAAAAATGGGTGTTACAATTAGGGAAATGAAAAAAAGAAAAAAAAAGAAGAAGAAGAAGAAGAAGAAAAGGTTTGTACAAGTTTTAATATGTGTATGACACCCTAAACAAAATTTAGCGAATTAAAAACTAGATGTTATTACCAATCGTTAGGCATCAGCTGCTGGTTTCTACGTTAATTTACGGCGAAATTAATCGGGGAAGGAAATTATTATTATTATTCTATGACTGTACATATTCATACGTGCATCTATGTTTGTGAGTATATGATTCGTATATGTATATACTTTTTTCGAAGAAGGGTAGGGTGAAAATTCGGAGCAGAATACATTCATTTAAATTATTTTCATTCATAAATTAACAATAGAATCGTAGAAAATTTATGACTGTATATTAAAACTATAATAAAAAGAATGAATTATGAAAGTTGTCAAACTTTAAATATCGTTAGTCTCCTCGTGGGCTGGCCACCCCTGTTTTATATCATCACTTTAATAAAATTTATTATAAATATCACTTAGTTTTTAGGAAAATTGGAAAATTTACGCTGATTTTTCGATATACCTTGAGGGCCTATCAGGGGCAGAAGAGAAAAATGATTGCATAAATATATTTTTACAACTATTTCCTGCTTTTAATGCAAAATTACGGTGAGTGTTACCTATATCTGGGGGAGGAGGGGGGGGGGGGCAGAGCGAGAAAAACGATTGTTTTTAAGTCATACCGCTTTGTATTTCTAGGAAGTTTTGTATAAATATCACTTATTGTTTATGAAAATTATTACAGAGGGCTACATATCCTAGTATCTTTCAGTTTCTAAGTTAGTATGGAAAAATTCAATACATTATTGATATTAGACATTAGTTAATAGTTAATATCAAATATAACTTTTATAAATCCACATTTTTAGGAATAAGTAGTCAATTCAGTAAATTGAGATGCCAGAAAATCTCACACCGTGTAAATTCATCGAAAACCGGAATTTTTTTCTAAATCTTATACTTTCTTCTGTTAAATGCAGAAAATGCAGTAATAAATATAAAAAATAAATAAATAAATAGTCAATTTCAGTTAATTGAAATGCATTATATTTTAGTTTAAAAATATATCTTCAAGTTAGAACTAATGTAAATCACTATATATATATATATTTATTTAATAGTCCTTTTTTTTTTTTTTTTTTATTATTATCATTCATGTCGGCGTAAGTAATTTAAATTGTTTTTGTCTTAATCTTATTGGTTCTTAATCTGTATCGCAACAATTTTGTGTCAGTCTTTCCTATAAGTTAAAATCAGTTCTATTTTCTTGTGTTGGTATTGTTTTGAATCTATTAATTGCTAAATTTTCAGATTAAATTTTATTACGATATCTAACATTTATATATATATTAGGAAAGTTTTTACAAATAATAATCATAATAATACAGAGCAAAAAGTGTTTTTATGTTGTTATTTTTAATTATATTTATTCTATTGTGTCATTGCACTAAAAGTGGTTTTTTAATATTTGATGCTTTTAAATAATAATTTGAGAAGTATACTACATTTTAAATATGTTGCATTTTAAGGAGGAATAACTTTAAAAGGTCACAGAAGAAAATAATTTTTGGAATATGGATATCTATTTAAAATTGACCAGAAAAAATATAAATTCATTTAGAAGAGAAGATCATATTGTACATTTCGGAAAAAGAAAATAAAAACTTTTACAGATGACATAAATTTCGTTTTTTGATCCAAAAAGATTCTTATAAGTCACAAGATCTCGATTTCCTCATGCCTGTTTTGTCAATATATATATAAATTCATATAACATTCATTATTTCCTTTTATATTAATGGTTTGCAGCACACACAAAGTGAAAAAAAAAATAATATTTCATTTAAAATCATATATAAAATCATAGAAAATAACAAATAATAAAACGCATACAAAAACACACAAAAATAATCCTTGATCTTTCAAAGGAATTCGTCAATACCATTAAAACCAATGGTTAAATAACATATCAGTAATAATTAAAAACTAATTCATCATTTTATCCCTCTTTTTTTAATAAATAAATAAATAAGATGGTACGAAATGTTTTTTTTTTTTTTTTTTTCTTTTCTTTTTTCGACATTTAATGTTATATTTCTCTGAGATAAAAATAATCTTCATTCATCATGGAAAATATTTTTATAAGTAATTTGAAGTAACTTATAAATAACTACTCTAAACGACTGACATGACGTGCTGTGTTTGTTCTTAGGTCGCGCACGTTGATCTAACCATTCGAAGTTTTCCGTGCTTTTCTCCCATACTTGAATAAATAGAGGATAGCAACACTTGAAAAAGATCGCAATTCCCCAATAGAAAGCACTCTGTCTCAGTCTAAGGAATCTAACGCAGTTAATTGGCTCTAACATCAATGCATAATTTTCTGACCAATTACTTCATTAAAAAAGATAGAAGAAAATTTTGTGATGATCACATTTTTATCGCATTATAATTATTATTTACGTATATAAACTCCATATTAAAAATGTCGAACCCTGATACTTTTATGCAAAGTATTAAAAAAAAAAAAAAAAAGAAAAAGAAAAGAAACTGCTCTTATTTGCAGTGACTAATTAAACAAGATCATAATTACTATCTTTATATGTGAAAATTTTTTAAATATATATGTAATTAATTTATAAAGCATGAATATTTGTACTCACATAAAAACAAATACAAACGAAAATATATTTTATTCATACGGAAAGGAAGCGGAAGAAAGAACTTATTATGGAGAACGTATTATGGAAATTTAAACCATCGCATTTTTCTCACCCTACACAGAATTAAACGAACTAAAAAAAAAAAAAAAAAAAAAAAAAGTAACAGAAGAAAGAAAAAGAAATTGTAATAAAAAAAATAATTCTGGTTAGAAGAAATTTATATTAATAAATTATTGTACAAATTTAGTAAAACACCTTGAAAATCAGCATATTACAAGTATTTCCGTTTAGATTATATAAAATAATAGTTGAAATAACTATTCTTAAAAATAATTTTTTCATTTTTATCTCGCTTATATGAAATAATATTAGAAATGTTTGTTCTTAAATATATTTTTAATTTCCGTTCATTTGAGACTTCGGTTCGGATTATGGATTGGCAATTTAATGTAGATTATTGAAATATGCTACTAAAACCTGCTTTCTACAGAATATAATGCATATAAAATTTAATTCTTTTTGACAAGTTACACAATTATCGCCTATAGCTAATACTTTTTTTCTTAAGCAATAATCAGGGCCTAACTAGCGCACGGGCCATTGACATAGAGGGGTCGGAAATTTTGCTTAAACAGTTAAAAGAAAAAAATAAATAAATAAAAAATTTATGAAAGATGACTCCGAAAAAAATTCTTTTTATAAATTTCATATGTGAAAGCGAAATAAAATGTTTTACAAAGGGAATCATGGGTCGATCCAGATAAAAATTGGGACCCATTTGCTGTCCCTTCACAAAATTCAAATCTCTAAATTGGGCCCATTCACAAGATTAAAATCTATAATATGGGTCCCTTCACAAAATTCAGATTCATAACAACAGCCCTTTCACAAGATTTATTTTTAAAGATAATTAAATATTTTATTTAATAAACTTATAATTAAATTACACCTTTATAATTATCTTCTTTAAAATTTATATTTTGCACTTCATAGTGTGTATAAACTTTTCAACACAATTTAGAAAAAATCCTACATTTCTTCTTCTTCTTCTTTTTTTTTTTTTTCTTCCTTTTCACTTTTATTTCAAAAGTCTCTGACAAAAGCTCAGAAATACAAATCTCCTATTGTTTTATATAAATTAACTTGCATCTCGGGCTTGTTAAAATTATACACTTCTTCGATATTATATTATATTAACAAACATAAAACAGCTATATAAATGTTACTCTATACAGTGTCAGTTTTTAGTATTTTGTGTAATAATGGATATAATGGCATGCAAAAAGTGAAAAATAATATTATAGAAACGTTACAAAATATTAAACATTTCAGAATAATATATATATATATATATATATATATATATATATATATAAATTATTGTAGCTACCAAATTTTAATTAGGCATTTTACACAATTGATAGAATAATTATGCAAAAAAATAAAATTGTTATAGAACACAAATTTCATTCTCAATATGACCTAGTGGTCATGACTGGAACGTCCTTGAAAAAAACTGAGATATTTCTAACCCCTACATTCCCTGCTCTTAGCTACCAATATCCATTAATTTTCATTGAAAGTGTCTCCTTTTCCTGTCACTGTAGCAAAGACCATTTGGCTGAAATAATGAAAAGACAAGAACTAATTGAAATTTTATCGATAAATATTATCTCCTCTCTATCTGCTTGTTTACTTAAATAATATTTTTAATGTTACATTCGAATTAAACTAAAA
This sequence comes from Salticus scenicus, assembly GCA_963930645.1. Taxonomy (NCBI): domain Eukaryota; kingdom Metazoa; phylum Arthropoda; class Arachnida; order Araneae; family Salticidae; genus Salticus; species Salticus scenicus. Next base: position 23,045,844 of record OZ005659.1, on the reverse strand, counting down.
TTGGGTTTTGAATGATGAATATTAGTAACTGGATTTGAAATTGAAATCGATTCAATTTTCTTTCCTTTTATTCTAGAACTTAATCATCCATGAATAAGAAGGAAAAGGGACACATCCACGTGTTTCCTCACACACACATTACGAATTATCAAATTTTGTGATCCATATTCCTGGGTAAGCGGAAAAAAAGTCCCAGGAAAAAAAGTCCCCGGAAAAAAAGTCCCCGGAAATTAATTTCGGTCGTCTTCATAAATGAAATACAACTTTTTAATAACTTTTAGTGACATTACGTTTCTTTTATTTTTAAAACTGTTTTTTTTTTCCTTTTAATTAATTCTTTTTCTATTTAATTATGTATATATAGATCCTTTTCAAACATACCGCAGGGAAAAATGAAAAATTCAGTATTCTACTATATGTAAGAAGTATAAGTTCCGTTAGTAAAGAAAAGAAAAGATAAACAAAATACAATAAAAGACAAGAATGAAAAATTATGCGGTACTCATTAATTATTTACATTTTTCAACTGTAGATGATCGTTGTTTGATACACCTTTAAATGTTCTTTGCATATCTAATCACACAACGAGCAGACAGAAGAACAGAAAGTCAGAGAGATAGACTAATTGAATTCGTAATCGCTCTTAAACGTTTTTGGAAAATGTTAAAAAATCTTGACTTAAAAGAAAATGCAGCCGTAATATTTCTGTATATTTTTTGTGTAGTTCTGTAAGTCTGATTGCGAATCATAATGTGTTCTATACAAAACATTTTTTTAGCATATTATCAACAAATACCAACTTCATTATTATTTTTGCAGTAGAAATTTATCTGAATGTGATAAAAAATGTCGCTCATAAAACGCAGTGCATTGACATTTTTGTGGATGTCCCTGTACACAAACCAGTTGTGCAAAGCCTATGAAATCCATTTCAAATAGAAAATATTCCATACTTAACTTTAATAGAATCATTCATTTTTAAGAAATTCTGCAAATATTTACGGGCGCTGACAGAGGGACAGTCGGACAAACAGTTAGAATAATTCAAATCATATTTACACTTAAAAATTGTTAGAAAGTGTCAAAAACACTCAATGAACGATAATGCATTTAACAAATTTCCAATTATAGCCCTTATGTAACTGAATATTTTTCTGAGACCCTAGAAATCTTAACGCTACTAATACTGTATTCACCAAAAGGCATTCTTTTGTGCGTATGAATAACATATTTAATTTCATTAAGATTTATGCAAAAAGGAATAAGATTTATTCAACCATATTTAAAGGTATTTAAATATACTATTTCATAGAAATACCTCTCATAGAACACAATACTTTGGAATACTTTTGGGTGTACCTGTATACAAACAAGTGATGGTGTTTATTCCATTTTCAATAAGAATATCTGATAGTAAACTCGAATAACATATATCAGTTTCAAGAAATTCCATAAATATTTCCTGGAGTAGAGCTCGGGTAGACAAATAGACAAGCCGAAGCAGTGGCGCCGACTATGTGGGGGCTCGAGGGCTCGAGCCCCCCCCAGAAAATTTTCTGTAGGGGCTCAGCCCCCCCCAGAAATTTTGAATACTGATTCCCTATTAAACAAGAAATTCTTTCCTCTATTTCTTATTTAGTTTTTTACCAAAATCATAGCCGTAAAGTAAGGTTGTTGCAATTGAAAATGGACATAAATTGACTATGAAAAAAAAAAAAAAAAAAAAAAAGAAAGAAAGAAAGAAAGATAAAAAGAAAAACAAGAAAGGCTGAACGTCTCTGTATGGGGCTCGGGGAGGGCAGGGGGGGGGGGGAGGGGTTCAGAGGAAGATGATTCCCTTTGCTGTGCTATGGGAATCCCAATCACTTATGGTTTGTGCATGAGGAGCAAAAGTTTTCAGAAACATCGATGTAAAGTAATATAACTATTTTCACAAAAGTTACTGCCATATTGTTATTTTACATTTTTTATTTTTATTTTATTTTATTAATATTTTATATGCCTGATGCTACTCTCTTCCCTAAGTTTAAGTGAAAATAATTTTTATAAAGGTTTCTGAGATGTTTAATTCGCCTTTTTAAAAAATTCTTTTATTTATATTTGTATTTTATTTATTTGGTTGCTTCTTTTTTCCCTTGGCATTTTTAAATAAAAATGAACTTTTTTGGATGTAAGTCATGAATTTATAAACAGTAAAAGGTATATAATATTGCCCCCCCCCTTTTCTTTATGAAACTTTTTATTTTAGGAAAATAAAACTTGATAATCTGGTGTGTCACTCACACGACTACCCTGTAATTTAATACTATAAATGCAGATCGGAGATTAAGGGTTAAGATAGCGAGGACTGTTATGCAAACCTATGTTAAAACAATTCAAATTAGGCTTCGGAACAGCTTTATTCAACAAGTAATTCTGTGTGAGAGGGGCTACCGCCCCCTCAACCCCCTGTTTCATTACTTTACCTACATTTTTATAGAATTCAAATCTGTTATTAAATTCAAAAGTTCATTTAAAATTATTCCGGCAACTTTCACACCAACATTCCTAAAAACATGATTTTTGGATTCAAAACGTGTAAATATAACAAAAACTCAATTTAGAAAATTTGACCCCAAAACAATACTTTCTCTATATTATGGGTAAGAAAAGGTAATAAATCGATTTAGTACGAAAAATGTGAGCGTAGCGATATTACCTTCATTTGTCCTATTACCTTAATTAATTAAAGATCATTTCAGAAAATTTTGGAGTGTAAGGCTGATTTTTTATACCAACTGTGGGAAAAATACCAGAGTCGGGTATCGAAACCGGGCCTTCCGCTTTACGTGCGGATGCTCAAATCATCGAGCTACCCTGGCTGATTACCAGCTAGGCATTTTTCACATAACATTCGTTGGCAAAGTCACCGAATCTGTACACACAGCTATATCAAGCGACATTAATAGTCATGGCACAACTCCAATAGACCTCGAAATTTTAATTTAATTTAGAAATTTATTCATCAACCCTGAAAGTTTATTTCAGAAAATTTTGGAGTGGAAGGTTGATTTTTTATACCAACTATGTGAAAAATACCAGAGCCAGTTATCGAACCCGGGCCTTCCGCTTTTAATTAAATATATTTAGTTTTTTTTTTTTTTTTTTAATGGCTGTTAAAAAAAAAAAAAAAAAAAAAAAAAAAATTAAATTTTATGGCCTATTATTGAAGTTGTGCCATGTTCAAATTTGTTACTTGATATAGCTGCTCTAATGCAGACTCGGTGACCTTGCCAACATAAATTATGTGAGAAGTGCCGAGCTGGTTATCAGTCAGGGTAGCTCAGTGGTTAAAGCATCCACACGTTAAGAATATTGGCCTGGGTTCGATTCCTGGATTTGGTATTTTTCACATAGTTGGTAAAAAAACCAGTCTTCTATTCTATCAAAATTTAATTAAAGATAGTTTATGAAATTTTAACATTTTAAGTAAAAATGAAAAGTAAGAACAAATATTGTTTTTAAAACTTAAAGAGAAGATATAGCACAAATTATTTCGAGATTCTGCCTTTCCCCTCCAATTTTAACTTAACCATAATCACAATATTGGTTTCGAATTGAAGTGGCCGATGGCCGTATTATCCCAGTGACCTCCCTGCTACTCTTAATTTTGTTCTATAAATTCAATTTACATAAATTAAATGGCAAAAATTATGATGGCATTTTCAGGACCAGTTTTCGGGCCCTTTGCTACTCAGGGCCCCTGGCACGTAACCCTGTGTTAATCAGGCCGTTGTTTGTGTGTGCATAGGTTCTTTTCCTTGGGTAAGCGTGTGTACATTATTATACAATATTTGATGACCTTGTATTAGAGATGTGATGCCCCCCCCTCAAAAAATAATCCTGGCTACGGCCTTGGTTCGAGCCCCCCCAGAAATTTTTCAAAGTCGGCGCTGCTGAGCCGAAGTCATTAATACTTTTCAACTTTGTTAAGTGTTAAGTGCAAAAATAATGTATACTTCATCAGGATCATAAGTTGATCTATTGTATATGCAAATATAGATAAATTAACTCGTCATTATTTAGTAAAAAAAAAAAAAAAAAAAAACTATGAAACCTGAGAATGAAATCTAACTCAAAATAATATTTAAATGCAAACGTAATTTT